>CM067369.1:255166179-256366179 GCA_034401795.1 Chaetoderma sp. LZ-2023a
CTCACTAATATTTCTTATATTTCTTCCGGGACAGAAGAAACCTGGGGAAAAAACGCGGGGAAAAAAAAGCACCCTTCAGAAGAAACTACCAACCCTGTTACTTTGGCAATGTAATTGTCCCATGTATGGAGGACAGCAGCACCGGCAGCAGGAATGACCTCATTACCACCTGTCATTTTCAGCAATATTCATTGCTAGATTACTGGTGACATGAACTGCCAGGGGCTTAGCATGTGTCTGTATCTTCAGGGTTTTGGCTCGCAGCATCTTCTCTACCTTATGGAGACAGGCCTGGCTTTCGGGCAGTTGGTTGACAAGCTGTCGTCAACATAATTTTTTAACCCTTATACATAACATCTGCATTCTGCCTTGAGAGAGATTATCAAATCTGCCAGCAAGTCAGATCAGTACTCAGGTCTGAGGGATATCCATCTCTATAGCGCTTTAGAGGCAACTAAAGACTGATCCAACTCACACAGTATGAATGAGTACAAAAACAAGACACCAGATGAGCTTGCTTAGCTCTCTAGTGCTGAGCTAACAAAGGAGCTGAGACATCTGACAGCCATGAGGCTCTACCTAGGGTTTGATAAGGGACAGATCTGCTTTGTCGAATACTTCATCATGGTGGGAGTTGAGCAGCTCCTGCAGACTCAGGTATTCTACCAGGACGGGGAGGATCTGTCGGATGCCATCCAATCACGACAAAGAGCCATGGCATCTCCTGAGCTATCCAATCCTTGGCTGTGTATGCTGGCGGGTTATGTAGGAGCAGTTGGGCAGACCAAGCCAGTTCAGTGCATCACTGCAGCCGCATGACCTGCATCAACTGAAGAGTCAGGACGATCTAGAGGATATATTAGTGGGAGCAGAGGCTAGTGACGAGCAAAGCAATAGCTACGCCTGACACCACTAGTAGGGATATTGTCACGATTTGCCATTATGCGAGTGAGTTGATGTCTTTGTTGAAGCCGAATTGGATGGCATGGGAACCGAGCGACTGACCAACCCGAACCGCTAACCGGACTCACTCATGCTTTCTTTGACTCACTAACTGAATCACTCTCTCACTCACCCACCAACCCACTGATGTAAAATGAGAATAATAAAAGCATCATAAACAATTGAATATCACTGACGTGATCTCGAATCGCCCTTGTCCTTCCAGTTTAAGTTAATCATCCAAGGGTTGAATTTGTTTGAGGTGAATTTGTGTGATTTTCTTGGCAAAAAGTGGTGTACGTCATCAATTTTTGGCAATGAATGGTTACTTGAAACAATAATGAGCTAAATTTAAGTAAAAACGTGCATGATAAGTACCAAAATAGGAGTTGACAGCTGCTGTACAGTGCTATCGTTCTATATACAGCATACCTAGATAACTGGTTTAGAATAGGACAGTCCACCATCTGCATAGTAGCGCTATGCACATACTTACAGGGTTTATACACCTTTCTGTGTTTGAGATTCCATAACTTTTCTATAACTTTTCATGACCAAAATTAACAAATTCCATAACTGCCAACAAGTAATTATATCTAGATTTGTGCTTATGACAAATATAAATTATGATATGAGTAATTCTGCAAAATGTATGAATATTACGTCTTGAAACACCACACCAAATCCTTGTTTTGATAAGGTGTTGCCATAATTTTCATTGTATAGAGGCAATATATATATATTTTGTATGATTACCACTTTCCATGACTTTTCCCAAGACCTATGATAAAAACTGATTTTCCATGACATTCCAGGCAGGGTTCCCAGCACTTAATCAAAACAAAATTCCCTGAGTTTTCTCTGAGAAATTTCCAAAATTCCATGAGAAATATTTTCACTATATAGTCCAGGAGCTAAAGCTAGGTCAGAATCGTGACGTAGCACACCCAGTATTCGGAAGGTCTGACACTTGCTGTGGCTTGGGGGACATGTCCCACACATTTTAAGCCCTGTTGTACAAACAAATTGTGGTAGCACTAATTAGTTATCCTGATTTCTTTGCATAGGGGGTCTAGGCTTTGGCTGTATCCACAGTGCACAACGATATAAGCATGATCGTGTCATAACTCAAAGTAATATCGTATTAGATTCACCATATATGATATTTAGACGGATATCGACCTAACATATATCCAACATACATTTTGCATGCATATACCAAAGGCGAGGGTGAAATGTGAAGGTTATATTTTATGTATGTATACTAACTCCATCATAGAATCCGTATATCCAGCTGTACCACTGTTGACAAAGCACCCAGGTAATGGTGGTTGGAATGAGACAGATGGATGTGGTGGTAATCGGTGCGGAAAAACAAATTAAAATTAACTTCGACGCACTGCAAGAAAATTTCAAAGAGGTGTGTATGTACGTGAATAAATTGCAACAGCTGTTCAAATCCTTTAAAGTTGAGTCAAGCTCGAAATCACACCTGTTCGCATTTTGAAACTCATATATTCATATGGTAGAGCTGCTGCTTGGATTCATAAGAGCTGAGAGAACTGGAGATTGGCAGGCACACCTATCTGCTACTGCTGCTATGGCGCCATATTTCTACAGCATGGACAGAACCAATTATGCAAGATGGCTGCCAATATATCTTGCGGACATGAAGATGCTTCCAAGTACACATCCCCATGTACATGAACAATTCTTGAATGGAAATCATTCCGTAAGTCGCTCAGACCATCCATTCAATCAAGTGTGGACAGATATGGCCTTAGAGCAATCGATTAATTTGGATTCCAAAAAGCGAGGTGGTATTATTGGAATAACACAAAAGCCAGGAGCTCTGGAGAGGTGGTTTTTAACTAGCCACGAGAGGGCAGCCATAACAACGGTCACAAAGCAAATGTGTGGGTTACAAGATAGTCACATGTTTGGAGTACATAAGGAAATGGGGACTAATCGAATGAACAGGGATGAAACCGATGTGCAGAAGATACTTTCGATGTTCTCATCAGATATAATGACCAATCCCTTTAATATTGCGGAAAACGACGACAGCGAGTGTCTTCCGCTTGTAAACATTGCAACTGGCGTGGTATTGCCTAGTGAAATCGCCAAGAGACTTGTTTCCGCCTGTGACATTGGTAAGGAGATTATGGAAAATTTTGTTCAGGAGCGGCTGGACACTAACACGAGCTTTTGGGACACGTTGCCACACTTAAAACTTAAAACATTTGCCAGCCTAGCACAGAAGAAAAAACTCAAAACAAATGATGAAAAAATTCACAATGTGAGATCTGACCGCGAACTATTTGGTCGATTAATTATTGCCGCACGGTCCAGAGATGTTGATTTAAAACTAGTGATGACGTATGAACTGTCTGCTGTTCCACTATCATTGTCACATACGGATGGGACTCTAAGAAAGAATGTGAAAAGTGTTTTGTTAAGTGAACTAGAAAAGGAAGTAAATGTTGATGGATGGCTTCCACCTGTTGACAAGACAGGCGCAACAGCTTATGTAGTAGATGGCATGGCAATTGTGCAAATGGTTAAAACTGGAGGTACGTCTACATTTGGAGAAGTGGCTGATAAATACTGGCACATCTTTACAGTTCCACTGAATCAAGAAGACTGCAACAGAGTAGATATAGTTTTTGACAGATATGATAGACTGGAATCTCTCAAAGCGGAAGAGCGGCTAAAACGTGGGTCATCAACAGCATTGGAAGTAAAGATTGCTGGAGAAAATACTCCCGTTCCAAAGCAATGGGCCAAGTACATCAGCAATCCAAGCAACAAAAGTAACCTGGTTGCATTTCTCAGCAAGCGGTGGCGTGATACTGGTCCAAATATGCTATCTGTCGACAATTGCGTCATTCTTGCTGGTGGCTTTAACGATGGAATGGATGTTGTTGTCATTTCAGCGACCAATTCGTCGTATTTGGAAGAACTTCGATCAGATCACGAGGAAGCAGATACGCGTATGATGTTGCACGCGCTACACGCTTCAAAAGACCACATGCGTGTTGTTATACAGTCTCCTGATACAGACGTGGCAGTACTTAGTATATATACGTATCGTTCGCTTCACTGTTCTGAACTATGGTTCCGTATGGGCACAAAGGACAAATTGCGATACATACCAATTATGGTTGGGCGATATTGCTCAAGGCATGACGATATCGGTATCTCATTAAAATACCGCGGTATCACGATATATCATCATTTGGGTGGGGTGTGGAGTTAGGGTGTAAACATAGAATAACGTGTATTTCAAATTGGTGGTGTCTAAAAGTTATTTTCATTAAATTTGTTGCATTGTAACCGTAAATTGAGATCGCCTTGATTGCCATTTCCGCATATTTAATACACGAAATTCCACACTTTGACACTCTTCAATATACAGTTTAAAGCAACGAATGTAATGCAACACATTATTCATCACAAATAAGAAAAATAAAGGATTTTCTTCTGTTCTTGTGTTGTATTTTGTGTTATCTTGACCTCACGACAACTGTCAAAAGATTGAGCAAGGAACACGCATTAACTTCATTGCGCAGAAAGGAATTCCGCAGAGCAAAGTCTGATTGGCCGCCGTATCATACTTGAGCCAATCAGAATTCACACTGCAGAATTCCGACAGCCGTTATCACGCCCACCGCTAGCGTAGATGATGCAAATTAATAAAAATAACGCTGTATGATTTTGAACGAGAACCAGCGTGAAGACTGGAAACAATTATATCAGATTTTATTTGGTCTGTAATATTAAATACTAATTTGCCCCATTGTAGACCTATTCAAATTCGCTCACTACTTAGCGGTCCTATCCATTGATCTCAAGGCGTAGCCGGGATGTGTGAAATTAACCCAGTTAACACTGCAACCAAAACTGCCACAACAGATCGAAGACTGGAAATAATTAGGCCTAAATTATTTATTTTAAGGCTGTTTCTCACTTAGAATAAATCTGTAATGTTATGTGGAATGAATTTTGATCTGATTCGTTTAAAAATGCTAAATATATTATATAAAGTTACATAAAAACGTATAACGGTAAAGCAAGAGATTAACTTCCCCCTCACCCACCGTTCCAAGCTGTGGTATTGATAAGGGACTAAGTGTGTGTGGTTTCCTATCGACCTAAAAGGTTTTAAAGTGTAAATCTTTCACGGTCAGAAGAATGTTTAACCATGCAGATCAATGACTAATGGATAAATAGCTTGACCTGTAGTAATGACGTCATCAGATTGGAATGTGGGTAGTGCAAATGGTATTCCCCACTGACTAACGCTCAGAATGAGGCAAGAAAAAACATGGCGTCGACTATTTATGTAATTATTAAAAGTGAACTACAAAGGATTATTTTGTACTTTAAATCATTTTATTAGCGCAAACAAACCATGAATTAAATGAACACAGATTATTTTGGAGTTTATTAAGTTTTTATTACCTTAGACAAAGACTGGATTATTACTTAAAGACTATTACTGGACCGAATAGAGGTAAGAGTATGACATTTCTAACTTAGTTATTTATATTATGCTCACAGTTAAAAGTGCAATATCATCCTGTCGGTATTGACAATATTTACGATTTTTCGAAATTATGACGATTTCGGTATCGGTATTCGGTATATCGCGATATTGACGATAATATCGAAAAATCGCCCAACCCTAATACCAATACATACAGTTGCTCAAGTACTGGGCCCAGTTATCTGTCTGTCTTTGCCTGGGTTTCATTCTCTTACAGGTTGTGATAGCACTAGTGCATTATTTGGAGTCGCTAAGAGAAAAGCATTCAATCTCTTAAAGTCATCTGAATGTCATCAGCTTAGCTTAGACAAACTCGGCGAACATGTTCACTTATCACCGAATACTGCAATTCTATGTGAGAAATTTGTCTGTGAGTTGTATACCACCAGGGATGTGGGAAAGACAGCTGATGAAACCCGTTATTGGCTCTTTTGTCAAAAGAGACAAAGAAATGAAAATCTTCCACCTACATCGAATAGTCTAAAGCATCACACCGAAAGGGCCAATTTTCAAGCTCTTGTTTGGAGACGTTCATTGCAAGCTGTTCAGAATCTTCCATCTCCAAATGGACATTGCTGGAGTATAGTGGATGGTCTACTCAAGCCTGTTCTAATGTCAAAGGATCCTGCTCCATTTGGATTAATTGAACTCACATCATGTAGATGTCAAGTCTGCCTGCAAAAGAACAGATCTCTGTCAATGCAAGGCTAACAATCTACTCTGCACTGAAGCATGCCTTTGTATGGGAGGTGAAATGTGTGACAATGTTCAGCATACAATTGTCGAAGATGACTCTGACACGGATGAGTAACATTCTCTCATTTGCTCACGTGATAAATATGTCCTGCCAGCTTGTGTAGACATGCACTGCATGTCAGTTAAAAGTTTAATTATGAAAAATGTAGAAAACATGGGCATTGTTGTAGCTAAGGTATTGCTAGTCACAAGAAGACCTAAGTGCCCCAATATGTACAAAGCAACATACGGGTGTCTTAAACGAGGTTGATTATGTATAAATCTGCAATATACGATCACTCCTTTCCATTTTGGTTAAGATTGTATTGATATAACCTGCGCTTAAGTTTGTGAAAAATTTACCATTGTGAATATTGTTTGAGAGCTACATTCAACACCTATTGTAAATGGGCTTCTCACGGGTTAGTGATACCACAATTTTCTTGTACAACACGGCTCAGAATATACCCAAGACATCGGTCTAGCATAATATAGAGACAAACCTTCTGAATACTGGGTGTGCTACGAAACCATTCTTCTAGACCCCTTTTGAAAATTGGCTCCCGGACTAATAACAGGGTTGCTCGGAAGTCAAGAGAAGACTGCAGCAAAGCAACTAAGATACTGACAATATATATAACTGAGTGGTAGCCTCTGCATACAATAATTTTACTATACTCCATTTTCAGTGAATGGTCACAGGTTGGATACATGACACAAGACGCACCTATGGCAAATTGGCAAAATATGAAAACCTTCCCCTCTGTGTCACCATCAAAGTCCTGAGTTTTCCCTGAGTTTTGGGGGTTTTTTTTCCCCCAAATTCCATCACTGGAAAAATGGAAACACATTTTCAAGGTTTTCCCTGACTTCCAGAGTGACTAAGAACCTTGCCAGGCCTGGAATTAAAATTTTCAAATTCCATGACTTTCCAAGATAACCAGTATGTGTATTATACTGACATACTGTACTCCACTTCAAAAAGATTTATTTAATAAATTTATCATTAACTTTCTGACTGCTGCAAGCCACCAACAATAATTTCAATGGACAATAACTCTGGACCCGCAGAATATTTTGAAAACAATTTGACTGTTGTTGGCTTAGCCACCAACATCTTTCAGTCAAATTATTTTCAAAATATTCATTATATCCAGAGTTAAACCCCATGGAAAATGTTGTTTGCAGAAATTCAGCGGCCAGACAGTTAAAGCCAATTTATCTAGCAATACACTTAGTTCTGGGCAAGCTCCCCATCCCTCCATTGATGCATCCGTGTACATCGTTAATTGAGGATAGGGAGGTGACGTCACCACCGCCAGGAGATTTTCTATTTTCATCCACCATTGAAGGTGGTGAATAAGAGGTTCCAACACTGACACCCTTGAGTCCAGGAATCCCGTATTCTTGGTCCACTGCGTCATGAGATATAGCCGGATAGGCCGCCGGTGTAAGGCTGCCTGTGGAATGACTGGTTCCAGAGAAACCATCAAAGCCAGCATTCTCAAGTAGACCCGTGCCAGGACATAACGACTGTTGCACACTGACTGTATGACTGAGCCGAGTACTTCTACTCTCTCCTGTGAAGGGTAAACATACCCTGTCTCTAGATCGAAGAACATGCCCAGGTAAACAAACTTCTGGGATGGAGTCAGCTCTGATTTTTGAAAGTTGATTATCCAGCCTAGATCCGTAAGAGTTTTCAAAACTATCTCCAGATTTGCTGATAGACTTTCTTAGTGTTACAATACATGTCTATTATATTCATGAATTTGATCAATTTAATGACTAGACATGTATTATAGACTACTATTGATGGACAGAGGGATGGAAATAATAAGAAGCAACATGTTTGCTGAAAATCATCCCTCAATTTATTGTCGCCATTCATTCTTCTCTCACCCCATCCCTCACTCTAGCCTAATATCATTGATCATCGATTCGTTAATCAAAGTACTGGCTGATTACAGCCTCTATATATACACCTGTGCAAAAGTTAAGCACCACCCTATTTTTACGCACATGCGAGGGTATATTCATGTGCTATGAAGAAAGCAATAGCATAAACATTTATGTACCCATCCATCTTAGTGCAAGAGGTAATAATGCAACTAGAGGAATGCTGATTATGATGGTGGGGAAACACTGTATGTTTTTGTTTGAACTTGAAAACGAGGCCTGAATATGGTTACGTTGACACAACTGACAACTATTGCCCTACAGTTGACACACGTGGCTAGATTGTCATTAATGGTGTCTGAAAACGAAGTTTAACATCTGTGCACGAGTTTGAGACTGTCATTATTAATACCGGGTATATCCACCGTGTGCCTGGATGACGGCCTGGACACGACGTCTCATGCTGGTCACCAACCGACTGATACGCCATTGTGGTATTCGTTGCCATTCAAGATGGAGTGCGTCTGTTAATTCCTGTAGGTTCTGCACAGGAGGATCCCTCCTTCTCACCATGTTTCCCAGAATGTCCCAGATATGCTCAATAGGGTTCATGTCAGGGCTCCTTGCTGGCCATGGTAGGGTTTCGATGGCATTCTGGCGGAGGTATTCATGCACAGCTCTAGCACGATGTGGTCGGGCGTTGTCATCCATGAACATAGGGTGGGTTCCAGGTGCATGATTTACAAAATGAGGGACCACAACTCTATCCAGTATGGAATCTTGATATCTTTGTCCATTTAGTGTTCCAGGTACAGTCAACAGATCCAGCTTACAATCAAATGAGATGCACCCCCATATCATAACGGAACCTCCACCAAATGGAACTTCTTCCATGATGTTACGTTGGTCGTACGCCGTGCGTCTGGACCTCCATACACGAGTTCGACCATCTGTGGCATGAAGCAGGAACCGACTTTCATCGGACCAGTGTACCCGTCTCCAGGATCTCATGTTCCAGTGTCTTCTTTCGTTGCACCACCTCAGACGCTCCTCTTTGTGGTGTGCAGTGAGGAGAGGACGTCTGACAGGTCTCCTAGCTTTCATGCCAGCAGCATACAGTCTCCTTTTGACGGTAGACATTGACACTCTATTGCGCGTTTCCCGTTGCTGGCTGAGCACTCTGCTGTTGGTGAATGCAGATCTCCTAACAAGGCGTACTAGGGCTCGATCATCACGGGCAGTAGTCTTCTTCGGTCTTCCAGATCTAGGCCTGTCCTTCACCTCGTTAGTTTGCCCATGTTTTGCAATCAAACGACTGATTACAGTATGGTTAATGTTCAGCTGTCTGCCAATCTCTCTGCATGACATACCAGTGGTATGCATGCCTATGATTTGCCATTTCTCACGATCACTTAACCTTCGTCTTGCCATAGCGGTTCACAATCAAGAGCTAATTCTCTCTGTACAAATAAACCACGGTCATGAACACAAAATTCCTAATCTTGTCGCCTAAATCTGTATGTAATGTTCTACACCTCAAACTGGACTTTTACATAACTGAACACGTGTGCTGTTTCCCGCCACGCACGGACATCAAGCGGCGTGAAGTCATGCATGCATGTGCATTTCATACTTGGAATTTTGTCAGCTAACGCGGGGACAAAAAGTATGGCAGCCTAGTTGTACCATCATGTTTCTACGTTCTATTGTTTTTGCTGGTGCTTAACTTTTGCACAGGTGTATATAACTATATATGAAATAATTTGCTTATCAATTGAATAGAGGCGAGGTGTACGCTCACAATGGTCAGGTGATCAGTATGACCCTATCCCGCGGGGTAAATTATGGTTAGAAATAACTACATCAGGTGGTGTGGTTGAGGAAGCGTGCAAAAAACCCAAAACAAAACAAACCATGAGAGGTGGTAGAGTGAGTTTTTGAGGTAGTGACGAGAAGAGATCGCGAAGAGAGTCCGCAAGGCATGTTTCCTTGATGCCTTAGAGTAGGAATGGTGTGAATGGAATTCGTCATGTCCAGCATCACCCACCACACATCAATCACTGTTGTGAAATTCCAGTTACAATTAATTTCATTTTACTCAGTATCAGCTCCATATTAGTTGTCATATCATCAGCTATAATCCCTCGTCAGCAGTTTCCAATGCCACCAGATCACCACTAGCTTTATAGATCGATGGGCGCATAATCATCACCAGACTTGTTGCTCATTGCGAACATCGTCGTCTTCATGCCATATCCTCCAATGTCGACGTCGGTCTTCTTGATGCACGATTCACAGCATATCGAGGCCTTGTGAAATTCCATGCGTCCCGTATACGACGGCATTCCAGCTAGCTGTCGTTATCTCGTTATAGCATGTTTCCTTCTGGACGGGTGCTCTACCTTCAGTCAACAAGTATTATCGTTTCGGATCTTCTCATTTCGGTACTGACATGACAAATCGTCTCCACAGATCTTAGTCGTCATTGAGTGCATATGAATGGTCGACACTTGCGTAAGTTGAATTCTAAACATGTACACTGTTAACAATCTATCAAAACCAGAATAACATTAATAACTAGGCTAACCATTCCCCTGGGTATATAGGTGACGCAAAGCATATCACTTATTACACTATATTAATCGCGTTATAGCATTGTACAATGATTGTTACATGGTTGTTGAGTGAAAGAAGTTTTATTCAGCATCATTACAATTTTTCTCTGATTTATAAAACGTGGAACCAATAGTCACCCTCATTGTTGTCAGCCATGAGTTCACTGTGCAGACTATGTTTTAATGATAATTTCGTTGACTTACTGGGTAACACTACAGAGTTGTCGCAATAGTCATTCCACCAGTCTTCAGAATTATCTAATTCTCTGAAAACATTCCCCACTTGATTTTGGCTTCTATAATACGTCACTTCTAATTTATTCGTCACAGAGATTCCATTTTGACTATCACAATCAATAAGGGCAGCATTTCTTGGATGCATGTCATATAATTTCTTGGATGCATGTCATAGTTTACTGGGCGCATGTCATAATTTATTGGGCGGTGTCCTGACAGATCAATGTTAGACTTATAATTACGTCACAATCACATGATGTCACAATCGCGAGTTAGTGATATGTTATTACACCAAATTGAATGTCATTGACGATAACCCATTCTGATTTCCGTCACAGTCATAATCAAAAGCGAATTAAATTAATGTCATAGGCCTGCAATTTCCTTGTGACGTCATAACCCGACTAACCTGAAGGTTATTCAAGGTTTTATACAAATCTTTTTTCTGAAAGGGTACTTAAACTGTGAGCCAACAGCGAGCCAAACTACAAAATTTCAGTAAGGAAAATTTGAAAGCTTCGTCAAAACAGAATCCACATTGATAATCTTTGACCCCATTACTTTCCTATCCTCAATCTATCTTTCTCACTGAATTCTTATCCTGTCCTTCAGTTATCCTATTTAAGAGTGAATCACAACCTTGGCAGAAGTCGTATCTTAAGAATAAAGTGACGCATAACTTTCTTAAGTTAGTATTCATGACGTCACTCTAGGAGGGTTAACCCTAGGCTGACTTGATCTTGACCTTACTAATCTATATCTGACATTATTGTCATAATATAAGGGGAGAATGACATCATACTTGACTGTGTGCTTTTAACAACCAGTCGTCTATATACGTGTGGACTGCTGTGTCTCCTGCGGAGGTATGGCGTCATAGCTAGGGCCACTCGAGTGAAGACCCGAGGAGTTGTTGAAATTCCAAATGGGAATTCCCATTGGTAGCCCTAAAATGCAAATCTCAGGAACCGACGAAAGCTCTTTGCAATGGGAATGTGAAAATAAGCATCTTGTAGATCTATTGATGCTGTCCACATTCCCTTCCTCATCCTGCTAACACCATTCTTACAGTTTCCATCTTGAAACTTAGTGTGAGGATAAACCTGTTGAGAGGTTTGAGGTTGAGAATTGGTCTCCACCCTCCAGTGCTTTTTGTCACTAGGTACACGGTTGAATAGTAACCCGGACAGTTTTGCGCGGGCTGAATTGCATGTTTTTGTATGAGGGATTGAATTTCTTTCTCTATACACAACCGTTGATCTGGATCGCGTGAATTTTGAGTACAGATCGGAACCAGACAGGTGCGATGGCTGGCTTGATATCCAGTCGGGATGGTAACCAACTGAAAGCCATTGCAAAGATGGCATCGTGCTCATCATCGGCTTTCCTCCCAACCACGTGCGCTGGTCCCACCGGGAAGTGGGTGGATCCACTTGTAGTTCTGGCTTGATGCCTAACAGCCATTGCCAGACATCCAGCCAGTCCTCCTCAGTGGCCACCTGTGAATGTTCGACAAGCCTAGGGCCCTCGTCATCGTCAACAACATTCACTGGTGGGGTAACAGCTGAGCTGGAGATACTCCTGGATAGTCAGGGAAGGCATACGGACACGCAAGGGCCGGCATGGCTTGCGCCGTGGCTATTCCAGGAGCTGGATCTACGGCGCCATGGGGGGGGGGGGGGCCTAAATGCATGACGTCAATCTGGGCCTTCTTTAACGTAACTCTCGGCAAGCTGAGGGATACGGTATGGTCAGCCATCGGCTCCAAGCCGTTGAGCCATGAAACCTACTCCAGAATGTCTATGGCCATTGGCAGGCCACAACAGAGTATCCTCTTCTTTGTGGCCAGAAAGATTAGATGCCAAGCTTGAAAAGGGATCAAACTCGGCCTGGGCAGGAGGGATATCATGTGAGGCTCCAATACCCTTAGGCTTTGGCTGCTCTAGGGTGACCGATAAGCGGTTGCCCGAGATCATGGCTTTCAGTCCCAGGTCCATGGGCGAGGCAAGCCTCAGCGCCTGACCAGCAGGAGCCATCTCTGGGTTTACATCGAAAACTGATATCCTAACAGAACTAGACCCAGAAACGGGAACACTCTGTCCTGGAGCAAATGAAGAAGACAATGACAAACTTGAACTGGGAAGCAAGCTGCGAAGCAACTCCGGGACAAGATCCATGATTGTTTTCTTCATTTCTCCCATCATTTCTAGACGGAAGGCCTCCATGTCTGGCATGGACGCCTTCCTCTTCTTACAACATAACTCCTTATCTACTCGCCTCTTTTCATTGGCCGCCTGGTCCGTTACTTGCTGATTAAGGAAATCATAAAATCAACGGCCTCGACTCATACACAGCATTTAAGTAAAGGCCTGCACGTACTGCACCTACAGTAGTGCAGTCATGTGGAAAGAAGCGGGCCTTTACAAACCTGACAGGAAGGGCATTTATTTTCAATGACCCTCTGAAAGACACAAAACGGAAACAATTAGTTTTTAGTTTATAAACCAAACCAAAAACCAATTGCAGAAGGCTAATAATTTCCCTAAGGAAAAAGGAAACTTAGACCCCTAGACGAAAAAGCAAAGCCAAGCCCATAGATAATACTATGGACCTGACCAAATAAAAACAAACCCTGAACAACTTCTTCATGAAGACAAGGAAGATAATCAGAATTTGAACGTTAATACTTGAGAGGCGAAGGCTAGACTCAACACTCAAACAGATTCATTAGTAATTGAACTTTATAACACAATGAACCTAAGCATAACCATCGAGAGAGATAGAATAATCAACACACAGTCATAAATAGTGAAATAATTCAAAAATTAAATGTCTGAAAACTAACCTGATCTCAGAATAAACTCCTGAAGAAAAGAGTGAGGTCTGCTGGACAACAACAGACCTACCTAGTCATGAATCCAAACCCTGTGGTGGGGGGGGGAGAAAATGCTTAAAAATTACTTGGACACATCAAAGGCGTGTGCAATGGCAGGTCAGTAATTTGAGAAGAGAAAGAGACAGCCCCGCGTATGTGTGTTTGGGCGGCACATCCGCCGGACTGTCAGTTGAGTAACCTGCCCAGTGGGTGCGATTTCCTTTTAATTCCGAGTTTTATTGAAGCTAGATCAATATTTGGGAAATATCCTAGAGTATCAGGGTAGTAAGTATACTCTTGATGTGAAAACGACATATGGCTGCACTGGTTTCTGGCTGTAGAATTATTGATTCAGGTGATAAAATTTTTAACATGGATTATGGGGTGGGGTGTGTGTGATTGTAATGCAATGGTAAAGGAGGGCGTCCAAGTTCTGAGAAGCATGCTAACAGTGTACATTATTCCTGTGCTGACATATGGTCTAGAAGTTGTACTACCAGGCAAGATAGAACTACAGTTCCTGGAAAGGGAGTTTAGAGGTATTCTCAACAAACTACTCACTCTTCCGACTACAGTTGCATCAGTCGCCTGTTATTCACCACATGGTATACATCCTATGGAAGCAACCATAGATGACAAAATACTGAACTTTCTTGATAATCTGTGCCGCAACAAGAACACAGCTGAATATCAAGTGTTGTGTAGACAACTAGTACTTAAAGGGTTTGAAGGTGAAAGTTGGATCTGCACGGCCAGAAGACTATTAGCCAAATATGAACTTCTATCTGCGCATACCATCCTAGATACTCCACTCACAAAGAACACCTGGAAGAATACAGTAAACTCAGCTATTGACAGATATTGACTAAAACACCTCAAATGTAAAAGTGAACTATACCCATAAATGAGAATATCATCAGAAAAAGTTACGTTCAGCAGTCCACACCCAGTAATAACATCAATCAGCAATAGTTCAAGAGATGTTTACAGAGCGGTTGTGAAGAATTGGATAGTGACAGGCACATTTCAGTTACAGACAAGCAGAAGATGGGCTCATGGTTCAGTACCTGATCAAAGATGCCTGTTATGCCTAGATGAAGATGATTCCATTGAACACTTTATGCTAAGCTGCTCTGTAAGCCAATCAATTAGACAACATATTCTGAAGCCGATACTGACCGAACTGCAGGACAATGTATGTAGTGACTCAGAATTACTGACAACCCTTCAAGACGATGAAAGTATGATGTGCAGCTTTCTCTTGGACACAAGTCAAGCAAAACTACCTACAGACATCAACTCATCAACTTGAATTTCATACTCGCAGACTCTGTTATGCCCTCTACCAGACTATCACAGCTGCCTGTAAATAAAAAAACTGGATTGTACCAGACCAGAGATGTCAGGATAGATCAAACCAATACTCTTCAACACTGATAATTATGTTTGTCAATATTAAGGCTTTAAAATCATTCTCACCAGATGTGAGAGAACTACAGGTACATTCTCAGATAAAGTGGTCAACCAGTCATTTTGATTGTTTCTGGTATATTTCAGACATATCAGAGCGCCTCTGAATAGTAAATGTTGACCAAACTTGAGGGAATGGTTACTTTTTTAAATTCATAGGTTTGCTGAGTTATGAGTCTTAGAAAACCAAATAAGCAAGAAAAAATAATGTTAAAAAGGCTCAATGTGAAGCATTTTCCCATGTCGCCAGCAATGTGGGTTTTAGAAGAAACTCATAGGTAATTATATTCATGCAAGGTTCAAGGTTTGCTCATCATATTTACTTGAGTTATTAGATGCACTGTCAAATACATAAGAAGATATTGATGGATTCGGCTATGAAAATTGTCTAAGTAGTCTTCAAACACATGTTGCAAAATCAACATCAGATACATTACCATGTTCTCTTAGAGGAAAAACAAACTAATATTTTAATCAAATGAACATGATAATAGCCTAAGAGTCTGAGCAGTAAACCGTATTTTATTGTGTCAATAGCAAGTTTGCTTCATTCTAGTTCAGGGAAAATGTCAGATAAGGTAGGTACTTGACATATATCTGTTACGTTCACATATCATCAGATACGTTACCAATCTTCTATTGCTGGTAGCCAGAATGTGATATCGTTCAAAACCATGAACTATATGAGTCTAAAGTACTATCATGCAATGACTGATTGGACGTAAAAAAATCCACAGTGCGATTTATTTCTCTAAGTAAATGGAGAAGACACTTTATGCACATCAGATACCTGATATCAGATACGCTACCAACTGAATACTGTTTGCCTTAGCTTTCTGTTCAGGCGATGACGTTAGCGAAAACTGTTAACTATGTCATTGTTTATTGTATTTTGATGGCATGCAAGTTGATTCAGAATGAATTAGTTGTAAAAATATAACACATTGTACTCTCGGTTCTGCACATTGTGGTTCTGGGTTTTACCGTATTAGTTCTGTTCGGGTTCTGCATATTGCAGTTCCGGGTTTTATCGTTTGTATGGATACCAGTATTTGAAAATCACAACAGTCTCATAGCTTTAGCTATTATGTTTTATTAAATAAACATGGTCTAACGAACTAAAACATAGTGTCAGAAGTGTGTGATCGAGCCAATGCTAAAATATGGATAAGCTAGATCCGCCAACAGGATTATCCCCGACGGGAAATGTTGCTGAAAATTGGAAGGAATTCAAACAAAGGTTCAACCTTTAGATGGAAGCATCAGGGGCATCTGAAAAAGAAGAAACGGCAAAGGCATGCTTGTTTCTGCATGTTATTGGCGCGGTTGGTTTAGAACTCTATAATAACTTCCGGTTTAATGAAGGTGACAATTTTAAACTTGTCAAAATTATTGAAAAATTACATTCTTTACCACAGTTACATGTACCTTATGTAGCATATGGCAAATAGCATTTTATATCTGGTATAAGGGCAGATCAATATTATTTCATAAAAAATAGGCCATCATCTGTACACATGCCATTCAAGTCAAATAGACAAGGTCAATGTAGGGTAACGTATCTGACCAGAGCGGACCATCCAGAGATGCCTTTCATTCTCTCAATTCTGTAAGTTGAGACCTGTTTACATCAACTCACATCGCTGTTGTCAAGGAATATCTGTATGTACCTGTCATCAAAACATGGCATTGAAACTTAACTGTTTGCATTCTATGGGTATCGACATCTCTACAAACCCTGAAACAGTCAGTAAAAATGTAACCATTGATCAAATGATTACATTGGTGTCAAAGATTGGCCAAAGTGAAGTACAATATGAAGCATGGCAAA
Source organism: Chaetoderma sp. LZ-2023a (assembly GCA_034401795.1). Lineage (NCBI taxonomy): Eukaryota > Metazoa > Mollusca > Caudofoveata > Chaetodermatida > Chaetodermatidae > Chaetoderma > Chaetoderma sp. LZ-2023a. The sequence goes on from CM067369.1 coordinate 255,183,333, forward strand.
GGGTAGATGTGAATGAGTTGAAGAAAACATGAACTGTAAAGGTCACAAAAACCGAGAGGAATTCACGATATTGATGGAAGGCAACTACACATCATTTCTTGCCCATGTTGACCGAGTGAAACAGCAGTTTAAAGCCATGAGTGATTTGAAAAAGAAACTACCAGCAACAGATGCTATTGTCCAGATGGACTTTTCAGAGAACTTTACTTGTCAGAACGCCGAAGAGATCCAAAGTGTATACTGGAACAGCACCAGTGTTACATTGCATCCAATAATTGCCTACTACATCAATGGTGGTGGCAAGTTGTTGCACAAGAGTTTTGTTTTTGTATCGGATCTGAGGGAGCACAATGCAATAATAAAAAAACTAGACCCACTCTTGAAAACCCATGTCACTGATTTAAAGACTACCCACTACTGGATTGACAGCCCGTCCTCTCAGTATAGATATCGATTTATCTTCAGTACAATCTGTCATCACGAGTCACTCTTTGGGGTGAAGGCTTGCTGGAATTACTTCGAGTGTGGCCACGGGAAGGGTGCCTGTGATGGGATTGGCGGCACTGCTAAGAGACAGGCAGCAGATGCAGTAAAGCAAGGGAAAACCATTATCCAGGATGCAGATGATTTCTTTTCCTGGGTGTTTACACATGAGAAAGAGATCGCATATGTCCGATACTCACGGGATGACTATGATGATGCAACAGTAACATTGGAAACCCCCAACAGACCCCCCTTTAGTGGGTTGGTCTGTAGTTTTATTAACCATTATAAAAACATACTTACCGTTCAATCACTAATTGCTAAATCAAATATCTGCATTTAGCTTTCAGAATAAGATTTTTATGCTCGCTTACATATTCCCTAATGCCAATACCATCACCATGTAGACCCTCAACCAGGCTTCTGGTAGAGGGACCCCCTGCATTAGCCTTACAATAGACTGGCACCAGTCTGTACACACTCCTTAGTGACGCCTGTCACTAAGCACGCTCGCGCATGCACAGTAGGTCCCAAATGTGAAAACTGATTCACTTTTCCAAATTTAAGTGCCATATATCCAGAATAAATTCTCAAATCAATACCCAGCGGGGTGGCTGAGACCGAGTCGTAGTGATTAAAAGGTATGTTTTTATAGTGGTTAATAAAAACCCCAACAGACACCCCTTTAGTGGGTTGGTCTGTAGTTTTATTAACCACTATAAAAACATACTTACCATTCAATCACTACTTGCTAAATCAAATATCTGCATTTAGCTATCAGAATAAAAATTGTTATGCTCGCTTACATACTCCCTAGTGCCAATACCATCACCATGTAGACCCGCAACCAGGCTTCTGGTAGAGGGACCCCCTGCATTAGCCTTACAATAGACTGGCACCAGTCTGTACACACTCCTTGGTGACGCCTGTTACTAAGCACGCTCACGCATGCGCAGTAGGTGCCAAATGTGAAAATTGATTCACTTTTCTAAATTTAAGTGCCATATATCCAGAATAGATTCTCAAATCAATACCCAGCGGGGTGGCTGAGGCCGGGTCGTAGTGATTGAACGGTAAGTATGTTTTTATAGTGGTTAATAAAACTACAGACCAACCCACTAAAGGGGGGGGTCTGTTGGGGGTTGTTATTACACCACAAAAACATCCATTACCGTTCAATCACCACTTGCTAAACCTGTAGATTTGGTCAGTGTCCCACTACGAAACTTTGGTGGGAGGAGATTTGAGAATCCATAAGCAAGGATAAAAATCAAACAAAACATAACCAAATGTTAATAACATAACATAATGGTGCATCTTAATCAATCACACAGTGATTATCAAACAAGGATTTCTTTAAACTTAAAGAAATAAATAAAAACCAAAGAACAACTCACACCATTACACGCAGACGCACGGTCCTAACGAAAATGGTGGGATGTGCTTTGGTAAATGGTCTTCAGCCTTTTTAGTTAAAATCACAAAGTTCCTAAAAAAGGAAGCCGCTGTGCGCTGGTCTTTTAAATAAAAAGTAGTAAAAGTAGACTCAGATTTCCATCCTGCAACTTGCATAACTTCGTCTACAGAAGAGCCAGCAAAAAGGGCAAAAGAGGTAGCCATCCCTCTAATGATATGAGCTTTAATGTGAATGGTCTCACAAATCCATCTGGGAATAGATGCCCTAGAGACTGGACTGGCTACCCCCTCCTCATACGGAATCCAGAAAAGGGACAGATCGGATCTCTAAAAATCAGAACGACGCTTATAAACTTTTGGAGCTCTGACAGGACACCAAAATCTGTCAGACGGAGAAAATGAGGTTAAAGATTGTAAAATAATCGGCGTAGCTGGATATCGGATTGATTGAGTCTTTGATAAAAAATACCTTCAAGGATATAAGACCAGACCGTCCCCAGATTCGATAAACCTATCCTTTTCAGCGGAGAAAACATGGATTTCGGATCGTCTTCTAGCAGAAGCAGATGCAATTAGAAAAACGGTCTTAAAAGTTAAAAGATTCCAGCTAATCGTAGAGATAGGTTCGAAATGACGACCTGCCCAAAAACCTGAAGAACCAGAGCCAAGTTCCAGGAAGGCAAAGGTTTAACACCTGGAGGACGAATATTACCTAAACCTCTGATCAAAAGATTAAGAACAATAGTATCTTCAACTTCAGCGTTCAACAAACAAGGAAGAGAAGATGCAAAAGAAAATCTATATCCTCTTACAGTGTTAGCAGACAGATGTAGAGTCGAACAGATAAGATAAAGAGTCTAACACCTGGGAAATAGAAACAGAATCAGGCACGAGACCTTGATCTGAACACCATTCTCCAAAAATCTTAAGCCGACCCTTGTAAACTCTTCGAGTCGACTCCCTCCTAGGGTTGCACGATTTTTCGATTATTCGATTAATCCCGATTATATAATTCAAAATGATCGTGGACGATTATAAAATGAAATAATCGTATAATCGCCATGTTGAAATTTTTGTCAAGACACTTTAACGCTTGTGAAACTGCTCGCGTTACCACGCATGGAAACAAACATCCGGCTATCAACCGAATGTGTGAATGATTAAATAAACTAAATAAATAAATATAGGACTATAACATGTTAACCTTATGTATTCAGTATTCTCATGTCCTATATTGTTGTTATATGTTATATGTAGGGGTCCACCGCCACATAGGCTCTGCCTTTGGTGGACTACCTGTTGTGAAACTGTAAATGTATCTTCTATATCAAAATAAATAATCTTGAACTTGAACTGATTTGTTTGTATTGACTCAGGATTAGTTTTAGATGCATAGCCGGACCAAACCACGCCGGCGGTGCCATCTCCGCCATCTCCAGCTGAAGACGTGGAGCGCCCCCAACGGCCGAACCGGACGCTCCACGATTTAATTTTGGACCGCCTGACCCCGCGTCAGACCCAGCCAAATCCTTCTGGGCAAGGAACTTCAACATCATATCCGCGGACCACACTGCACACACATTACACCTACTATCAAGGTTACATGCAGTACATCTAAAGCAGACATGGTCCTTAAACAGGACCCGGATGAACTTGTGGCACTCGTCACATGATGGCGGGGCTGGCTTGGCCTATAAATAAGCACAAACCTACAATAAGCAAGCGGAACGAGACACGGATGGAAGGCAGACAATTAATTTTCAAATAAATTGACCATAAATTAACTGAAACCCTCCCGCACCCCACCCCGCAACGTTACAGCAAAGATCGCATTGATTATGACGACAAGAACGAAGCGGGCATAAATACACCCTAAAATTGATCCTCCAGGATGTATAACGGAACCAGGAATCATATCGCATAGCATTCGGGGTATATTTACCAATAAATATAAATTATACTCCTAACGAAAGCCAAAACGATATGTGAAGAAACAACAAAATGTAAACAAACTGCTGTAGCACATGGTAAAAATGCAGACCACACATCTAAATCAAGAATTTTGAAACCACCGATCATTGCAAACAGATCGTGATAACACGCAAAACTTGAACATTCCAAAGTTTTCTGGTACCATTTTTAGTACGCAGCACCCAGAACAAGATGCGCGAATTAATGAAAAATTTTTCTTCACATAAACATCCGAGCACCACGGGTGTGATGTCACCTGCTCGGATCTTACGGAGAACGGCGTCAGCCGATATTCGTGTTACAAAAACCATAGTAAACACCTATTTTCATATCTGCCGATCGCCTGTTGGGGTTAAAGAAGGCGACCATCCGGCATATCTCGTTGTTAACACCCGTCCCAGATTCTTTGGGGTTAGAAATTGGAACATGCGACACAAACGAAATTTAGAGACCTAAGTCTTTCAACTATGGAATAATAAGGAAATATACGACCTGGTTATCATCGGCGGTATCCATATTATCCAAATATCCTTGCAGAAGAGAACTAACTATCACAATCACAGTTTACACAGACTTAGACTTTTATTTCTCAATCTTTCCAACTGCCAAAAAGCATGTATTGCTCTTGTTGCTATGCAAACAAGAATGAGCTCTATGGTAGACGGGTACTCGGCAGTTGGGAGCCGAGTACCCAGTTCCAAGGAGTCGGTAAAGCTTTCTAAGTCTATAGTCCTAGAGCCAGCTGTATATCAGAAGTAACAGAATGGTGAGTATTGATCGAAGGAGAATGCAGGAAATGTCAATTTCCCTTTCTCCGAGATCTAACAATACTCACCATTCTGTTACTTCGGATATACAGCTGGCCCTGACAGCGGCTCTAGGATTATAGACTTAGAAAGCTTTACCGACTCCTGGGAACCGGGTACTCGGCTCCCAACTGCCGAGTACCCGTTTACCATAGAGCTCATATTGTTTGCATAGCCACCAAACAAGAGAAAACTATGGCTTGCCTCCGTGGGGCTGGGAGGCTGGGTCCGTAACAGAATGGTGAGTATTGTTAGATCTCGGAGAAAGGGAAATTGACATTTCCTGCATTCTCCTTCGATCAATACTCACCATTCTGTTACTTCTGATATACACCAGATTTGATCAGTAACCTGGTGGGAAGGGGCAAGCCATAAATGCTAATTTTGCCCCTTGGAGAAAGATTTTAGACTTCAAACTTGACTAACGGAGACCTAAAAGGACCGTCAAGTTCACGGAACCGAATCACATTCGCGTCACAGTCCCCCCCCCCTTTTTCCTCCTAAGAAAAGGGAGAGAACTAACGAACATGTATCTTGCCTGAAAACACAAATATGCCAAGAGGGTTAACTGCTCCCTGCATACTCCATGTATTAGCCTGGGAATGAGCATGAATATATAAGATGAATGAACATGATACATATCCATAATACAAAAAACTCTCACAATTGAATTACCTTATGATAATTGGACTTCAGACGTACCGTCTCCAACCATTCACCGGTTCGGCCATCAGTGACACAATCTGGTTGACATCCTCTCGCCTGACCATGCCTGCTTTAGGTTCTTTTCTTACCGAAGTGAGAAAAGGGTGAAAAGCAGTGTGGTCACTAACTATCGTTTCAAAACAGCTAAAGCGAGTGGATTGGCTGAGTCTGACACATCCCTCATATAGTAATCCGTGAATGAGGACTCACAGTGCCATTGTGCAACGGCCATGATGTCCTATAACGGAACACCATTGTAAAGGGCGGTCGAGGCGGCTATTCCTCTGACATTGTCTGCCCTTACGCCTTGCACCTGGTGCCCAGTCGCCATCTCGTGAGTAGTCTGAATGCATTCGACCACCCAACGAGAGATAGTATCCATGGATGCGGCGCCATAAGACTTTTTATGGCAGATCCACAGATGTCTATCGTTCGACCGTAACGAGTCAGTCCGTTTCTTGTACTTAGTCAAAGCACGGACCGGGCACCAGACACTGGCATCACGATCAAACCTAGTTAACTTCGGTATAATGATCGGTTTGCCGGGATATCTCAAAGATTGGTTCTTTGACATAACCTCTGCTCTTGGCAGAAGACGCAGACCTTCTCCAGAAACAATAAATCGGTTCCTCTCTGCCGAAAGCGCATGGATCTCACTGCGCCTTCTAGCTGAGGAAGCTGCCAATAGAAAGACCGCCTTTAGAGTCAAATGCTTTAGACTAGCCGAACGCAACGGTTCGAAAGGGTGCTTGGCCAGTACATTAAGCACTAAAGATAGACTCCAGGCTGGAATGACTACCGGTTGTCTTGGTCGGAGATTGCTCATTCCCTTCAACATCACATTTAACTGGGCCACCTCTGGACTATCCCTGTTGGCTAGACAAGGGATAACTGATGCCAAAGCTGACTTGTATCCAGCAACTGTGACGGGAGCTAGTCCTCAAAAGAACAGCTCACAGAGAAAATCTGCTATTTGCTGATAGTGGATTGAAAGGTATCAATACCCTTTTCTTCACACCAGTCTGCAAATCTGTTAACCTTGTTGTTATATGACTTGAAGGTTGACCTCCTTCTCGCAGCCGCGATGAAATCAGCAGCCTGTCGAGAAAAGCCTTCCGACGTGGAACGTTGTTTGATAACATCCACGCAGTCATTGAACATTTCGGGACGCTTGTGTAGGAAGCGTCCCTTGGCCTGGGTGATTATGTTCGGAATCTCGGGCAACTGCACAGGATTTTCCACCAGCAGATCTAGAAGATCCGTGAACCACGCCCTGCTCGGCCAATACGGCGCTATTAGCAGGACCAGACACGGTTCCTCCCTGACCTTCACCAAAACCTTCGGTAGAAGAATGGTGGGTGGGTACGCGTAAGCGTGCATCCCTCTCCAGCTTATCGCCAGAGCGTCTGTATCGACGGCATTTGGATCTGTAATCGGCGAGACATATGTCATGATTTGAGCATTTTCCTTTGTGGCGAACAAGTCCACGTTGGGTTTGCCCCAATGCTCGAAGATCCGTCGCAGAACTGGAGGGTTGAGGGACCATTCTGTTGGCAGGATTCTCTGTCTGCGAGACAAAGCATCCGCCAGAATGTTCAATCGGCCAGGAATACGAGCTGCTTTCAAAACAACCGAGTAATTCCTGCACCATTGAATCAAGTGCCACACCCTGATACACAGGGTGGGCGACCTGGTCCCGCCTTGGCGATTTATATATGATACTACTGTCGAATTGACCGACCGTATCAATATCACCCTGCCCCTGATCATCGGAAGGAACTCTTCCAACGCCAGTTCCACTGCCATCATTTCCAACAGATTGATATGCAGCTGACTCTCCGGGAGAGTCCATGTGCCCGAGACCTGGTTCTCCCAGGCAGGCACCCCACCCTTCCAGCGATGCATCCGTGTAGACGGACAGCTGGGGGCGGGGTAGGTGCAGCGAAACCCCTAATAGGAGATTCTGACGCTGTTTCCACCATAGAAGATGCGATATTATCGGCTCCAAAACTGGCAACAGTTTTGACAGGGGTTCTGTTCTCTGTTTCCACAGAGACATCAGATACAACTGGATAGGCCTTCGCATTAGAGCATCGTACGGGATAACCTGCTCCATGGAGACCATCATGCCCAGCATCTGAAGGAACCGCCTCGCCTTGAATGTGGTTTCCCACTCGAAAACTCTTGAGGATAGCTAACAGAGACACCACTCTGGGCTCTGACGGGTAAACCCTGCCCTCCTCAAGGTCGAATCGCATCCCCAAATAAACGAAACGTTGAGTGGGCGTCAACTCGGATTTCTCCTCGTTGACTATGCAGCGTAGATCTGAAAGTAACTTCAGAGTCAGAGCAGTATCCACGTTCAACCTGGCTGCCGAGTCTGCCTTAAGCAGCCAGTCGTCTATGTAGGTGTGTAGCGCCACGTTCTCTTTTCTGAGAAACGCTGTCACCGCAAGGACCACTCTTGTGAAAACCCTCGGGGCTGTCGACAGGCCAAACGGGAGACTGTAAACTCCCATACTTGATTCTGAAACGCAAATCTCAGAAACCTGTGCCAACTCCGATTCATAGGAATGTGGAAATATGCATTTTTCAGATCGATCGATACACACCACATTCCTTTCCTCAATCCCGCATTACCGACCTCGGCGTTTCCATCTGGAACCGAGGCGTATGGATAAACCAATTTAATGGCCTGAGATTGAGTATGGGTCTCCATCCCCCTGTGCTCTAGGGGACAAGGAACATGTTTGAATAGAAGCCTGGAGTGTTTCGATTTGCTGGTTTTATTGCTCCCTTCAGAAGCAAACCCGACACTTCCTTTTGAACGGCTTCTAACTTGTCTGGCTCCCTTGGAACGGGTGTCCAGACAGGTGCCAAAGACAGATTTTGTGGTGGAAAGTCCCACCACTCCGGCATGTAACCCTGGGATAACCATCCCAGGACCAGACTGTCTGACGTCACACCTTGCCAGGCCTCGACGAAACGCATGAGCCTTCCACCCACCATAGACGCCTCGACGTCTAACGGGGTTGTCCGGCTCGCAGTCCGCTCCCCCCTCTTTCTTAACGAGAGAGAGAGAGAACCATTTCGTTCTAGGCACGACGGGTATAACTGGCACCGCTGTTCCTGTCGCACAGGCGCGGTCCAGGCGGATATGAAGGGAGCTTTCGTACCCTCAGGTACGCTTCGGCCCCTTCTGTCCGCCCTTTGAGGCCTTACCCTTACCCTTCCCCTTCCCGCCTCTAGGGCGGTCAGGAGCAACATTGGGGAGGGTAGGCGCCTCTACAACCTTCCTGGGCTTCTTCGCCGGCGGCGGCTCTGAAACCCCAGCTGAAGCAGAAGTCGCAACAGGCCTAGCTTTCGCCTTGCCCTTATGCTTCTTCTGCTCCTTTGAAGGTTGTCCCGTTAGCGGTTTCCCAACAGGCCCTAGTGCATGCGCTTGCCACACTAGCTCTAGCTGTAGGTTTACCGCTAACCGATTCTGCGCGATACTGGCGGTATCCTCTAAGATGGCCCACGCTTGGCCACCGAAGATGCTAGGCCTTGTCAGGGGTGTCCCAAGGAGACGCTCCCGGACTGCCGTAGCCGGACGCATATGGTCAATGACCATTTGCCTCCTGGATTTCGTCACACGCGCTTGCACCCTTGCCAATGCGTCCATCGACAGCACCAAGCCGTCATTGACACATGAAAGCGCCACAGGTGGCACAGGGTGGCCTGCCCCGCTTCAGCCCACACCGACTGAAGGAGACGATAAGAGTGGTTGACAGCGCTCATCGCTGCCCTCACACCCTCATCGCATAGGGACAGGACTTCTTCCTGGTGTACCTGAGACTTGTCCAAAAGTGCCGGACCGGGGTGACCCGGCACGGCACTCTGGACGCCCAGTACCCATCGGTCATCCTCCGTGACCGACGGGACTACACCATACCTGTCGTATTCCCCCCGCGGAATACGACATCTTGCCCGCACCTCCCTGGAGGCCGCAGGGAGCTGACCCTTGGTCATCAGTTGTTTGCTATAAATAGCATCCAACCATTCTATGAACCGTGGATCCAGTCCCACTGACTGGATCCGGGCCGCGGGCAAAATCCCTGTCCTGATCGACGCAACCGACGGACGGGGCGCATCTTCATCGGCCGTGGCCGAAACCACAGACGGGTCAACCCTGGCTAGCCACGCCAGAGCATCTGACCAATCTACCTCCGATGAAGACACCCCCGCAAACACGTCACCCGTTGACGTGCTCACGGGTCTGCCAGCCACGGCCTCCCAGCAAGGAGCCACGGCTGACACGCCAGGCACTCCGGTACCACACGGTTCCGCCGCCACCCCATGAAACACTCCGGTCCATGGGGTAGGTCCGCACGGAAAACCGTACGGACCCGTAGTAGTCGCGGAACCATAGCCGGACACAGGCGCCCACGGCACCCCACGTCCGACTGCCGGACCAGGCGAGATAGGTGAGTACCACGCCCGGCCCGGCACACCCGTTCCCGTGACGGCTGGTGCCAAACCAAGCCGCACGGAACCGGTGCACGGTAACGGATTTGCCTCAGCCACAGGCGGAGCCGCTGACCTGGCTTGCGCCAAACCAGACAAATGGAGGCCGGTTCCGTCTAGGACGGAATCAACCTCCATATTCTCCACCTGCGGCTTCACGGGCCGCAGCAACCTCTCCTCCTCGGCCTCCTCGTCTTCAGACTCCGAAGAGTCGTCACTAGACGAGTCAACCGTGGAACCGTCCTGGCGGACTGCTCCCACACCTGACGGACCGGCCACCGCTACTGGACCACCCGGAGGTGGCCGCAGAGAAACAGAAACCAGCCTGGCCGAAGCCAGACGGGACTGCCAGGGGGCCGTACGAGACGGCCCCCTCGGTAACCAGTCCAGAATCCTGTCCGAGGACAGGATCCGTACCAGGCATGGGGAGAAACTGCCCCCCAACCTTTGGTAGCAGGGACGACACCAGCGTGGTCAGAACGCTATGCAGAAAAACCCTGCAGAGCCGGACCAAACCACGCCGGCGGTGCCATCTCCGCCACCTCCAGCTGGGGACGTGGAGCACCCGCACCGGCTGAACCGGGCGCTCCACGATTTACTCTCGGACCGCCTGACCCCGCGTCAGACCCAGCCAAGTCCTTCTGGGCAAGGAACTTAACCATCGTTTCGACGGACCACACTGCACAAACATTACACCTATGATCTATATTACACAGGGCACACCTAAAACAGACATGGTCCTTGAACATTACACGGACAAACTTATGGCAGTCGTCACATGATGGCGGGGCTGGCTCGGCCTATAAAATAAGCACAAACCTACAATAAACAAGCGGAACGAGACCCGGATGGAAGGCAGACAATTAATTTTCAAATAATTTGACTCATAAATTAACCGTAACCTCCCCGCACCCCACCCCGCCACGTTACAACAACGATTGCATTGATTATGACGACAAGTACGCGGCGGGCACAACACACCCATAATAGATCCTCCAGGATGTGTAACGGCTCCAGGAATCATATCGCATAGCATTCAGGGTATATTTACTAATCAATATAAATTATACTCCTAACGAACGCAGCACGATATGTGAAGAAAACAACAAAATGTATAACAAAACTGCTGTCTCACACGGTAAAACCGCAGACCACACATCTACTCAAGAATTTTGAAACCACCGATCATTGCAAACCGATCGTGATCGCACGTAAACTTGATCATTCTAAAGTTTCCGGTACCATTTTTAGTACGCAGCACCCAGAATAAGATGCGTGAATTAATGAAAAATTTTTCTTCACATAAACATCCGAGCGACCGGGTGTGACGTCACCCGCTCGGATTCTACGGAGAACGACGTCAGCCGATATTCGTGTTAGAAATACCGTAGCAAACACCTATTTTCATATCTGCCGATCGCCTGTTGGGGTTTAAAGAAGGCGATCGTCTGGCATATATCGTTGTTAGCACACGTCCCAGATTCTATGGGGTCAGAAATTGGAACATGCGACACAACGAAATTTAGAGACCTAAGTCTTTTAACTATGGATAATAAAGAACAATACAACCTGGTTGTCCTGGGCGGTATTCTCCATAGTCCTTAGTTAATCCTTTCAGAACACACAAACTATCACTGATTAAAGACTTAGATTATTTTAAAACACTAAAATCCTTAATGCAAAAAGCATGTATTGCTCTTGTCGCTATGCAAACAAGAATGAGCTCTATGGTAAACGGGTACTCGGCAGTTGGGAGCCGAGTACCCGGTTCCCAGGAGTCGGTAAAGCTTTCTAAGTCTATAATCCTAGAGCCGCTGTCAGGGCCAGCTGTATATCCGAAGTAACAGAATGGTGAGTATTGATCGAAGGAGAATGGATATTCTGTACCACCGTAATGGTTAATCCATACCATAAAGTGTTCTGAACATAATTGAATGTCAGCAATATCTTCCCATCCAATTATGTTGGAAATGTGTTAAGTTATTTCTGATAAGTATTGTAGGTTGAATTGTTGTTAGATCGCTCAAAATCAATTAATAGCTAATTCAGTCTTGTCAATTATACCAGTTTCTGATTTTGCCAATTTTGTGTAAAAATTATCTCCGTGAATACTGAACATTTCTCCTAATATATAAGTAATGGATTCGCCTCAAACCTATTGGATAATCCGTACCCACCCCATTGGATATTCCTTTCCGGGTACGGAATAGCCAATAGATGGGTATGGAATATCCAATAGGTTAGGTACAGATTTAAAAAAATTAAGGTACAGATTAACAGTTATCAAGGTATGGAATATCCAAAAATAGGGTACGGAATAACGGGTACGGATTTGCTATGGTACGGATTGACTACATACCGCATAACCTACCATACATGATACAACGAAAGACTAAAAGAATTCAACTTACCAACTCTCACATTCAGAAGACTGCGAGGTAATATGATTGAGATATATAAAATACTTCAAAACAAATATGATCAACCGCCATCAAACTATATCAATCTTTTTGACAATAACAGTATTATTACAAGAGGTCATAGCCTAAAAATTCAGACAATCAGAGATACGTTATATATCAGTTTTCATTTCCATTGCGCGGCACAGACCAATGGAACAAACTTCCCAAACGCGTTATCAATGCACCTTCTATTAACTCTTTTAAATCCAGACTAGACCAACTATGGAGTAAACACCCACTGCTATTCAACTTTGAATCTGATCCAATCTTTCATCAAAGAATTACTAACAAATCATGAATGTGATGACAACCTACAACTGAATCAGCCATCCAGTAGGGCTGGGGGTTTGACCTAAAAGAAAACCGGTGACGGTATCACTAATTAAACCGGTATTAACGAAATACCGGTTTAAGGGGTTAGAATGATCGAAAATAATTTGAAATATGAAAATATGCTGTTTTCATTAGCTACAGTACATGTATTTTGCGATTTGACAACCGACGTAAATTGCCACGAAATTAGCATGGTAACTACGTACGACTGCACACTTCAACGCTATCTATCTCAAAATAGTAGTTAAAATAAATGAAATCAATAAAGTATGGTTCATGTGATGTCGTGAAAATAACACTCTAACTACTAAAATGTTGATTTTCAACAGTGTTATTAGGTAACTATTTTCGAAAGCGTAGTAAAATGTAACGCGTGTAAGTAGGAAGCCGGATATGAGAGCGAGTTTAGGCTCCTAGTAGAGTACCGCACATACGGTTAGAGTTCGTATAACCACCTACAGTATGATCTAGTCTAGTAAGTCATGTGTTTGTAATCGAGTACTCTGTATTTAGTAATAATCCTCAATAAACTGTCATTCAAGCGGGTGAATGTCATTCAGCACATAACTAAAGAGTAGTCATTTCCCGGAAAAAATGCGTTTGACTATTTTTCGAGGTTCATATGTCATATAATAAAGAGATTATGATAATTTGACAACATAAACGCAATGATTCGTGAATCTAACTTAAACCTACTTAAATCAACACTTCATACTTGAAGATATACGAAGACGAAAAAGACTGGGCCGTAAAACAAAACGATGTGATTCTTACGACTATCAAGCAGAAATGCCATGTGATAAAAAATACTACAAATTTCAATCATAAAATCGATAGTAGTGAATATTCTGGTGGAAGAATTTGTTAACAACCAATCACATTACGCCTGCTCGTATTTGAGAGGCTAAGAGGTGTATTTTACTTGTAACTACTCCGCCAACGTAAGAAGCGACTTAATCGTTTTCATTTCATAGTCTGTGATGGATCATTTTATGTTTGTCGAAATCTAAGGGAAATATTGATTTGTTTGGTTTGGGAGTTCATTGTATAGCGACGTTGTTTTCGCAGCGAGTTTCTTGATTTTTTAGTATCATGTCACATTTAGAATCCTAATTAAACATACAGTAATACAAACTCGAATTGAAAAAAAGATTATTTGTTGCAAAGAAGAACTTTTGATTTTCAAATTATTCAATCTTACATTGAACCCGCAGAGCTTACGTCATGTAAAATTCATTGCTGCCAAATAAAATCATATTTGCCGAGGATCGTCGGCGGCCGATTTGTTGGGATTTCACCAACACCATTGCTTTCCATTTCACCAACACCCTTGCTTTCCCACGGCTAATAGTTATAGATGACTGTATTTTATGTCTCTAGTAGCAAATAGTTACACTAGATGATAATATTAAACTGCAAGTCAAGAACAAACTAGTTTCGGACAGTCACCAGATTTTGCGCAATGGCGATCTTATTTGCGGTTTTTCGGGGGTTTTATTTTCGTAATGGTTTTTAAACCGCTGCCATGAAAAAACGTGAGACGGTGTGAAACCGGTATACCGCCCAGCCCTACCATCCAGTATATGCATCCCAGAACTGACGACAGAGGCGATTTGATGCCTTCTGTCAGAAGAAGATTCATGTGAGTTCATGCGAAGATGCATAATTGGATCCTAAGACATTGCTGTCTAATAGGACAGCGATGTCTATCGGTCCAAATAATTTTATAGTATTTGACAGAAAATTTGTTCTATCTATATAACATGCTTCTTTTCTTGTTTTGAAAAAACTATTGACCTGCTACTAATACTGATGCTACTACTGCTACTACTACATGTACTACTACTACTAGAATTATGACTAGAGGATTCCACTTGCTATTATATCCAATAATAATTTCAATTACCATAGTAACAAACCACAGGACGAGCAGGAGAATGAGCACCCCTCCCCTCCATCCCCCTTCCCTTGTCCAAGGATGCTCCACATTAGCCAGCATCCTGTAAACAGTATATCATCATTATAAGTAAAAGTACCCTCCCCCAAAAATATAAATGTTTATATTGTTGTATCTATAATCATAGACATTCATGTACATTATTCAAATTGACTATGTTCTGTGCTTGCCTGTTACGTAACTGTCTTGTCCTTATTTACTACCCATATGTATCGCAAAATAATAATAATAATAATAATAATAATAAAAACCCAAGTGACTAACTCTTTCACACACCCTGCTGTTACAGTATTATATGTTGGTTCGTGGACTGAGAGAGGCCCACTCCTGGAGTTTTTCTTTCCACTGTAATGACTGACTAGATAATTGAACCGGTGGTGAACCCTGCGGGGGGGGGGGGGTGTCTCCTCTTGACCCGCGAATTGACATATTTCCTTTTTGAAATTTAAACTGTTTATGTGGATCAAGGGTCAAAGGGTTAATAAGGAAGTAGTAAATGTAATGTCTGAATTTATAATTGTTTGTGTAAGTACTGTCTTATATATCATCATCATCATCATCATTGTCTCAGGACATAAGCCGGTTGGCTTTTTATTGTCCCGGCAGTATTAAGTTATAAATTGCTCCAATTGCTTAAAGAGAGGAGTGGTATCATCGGTAATTATATGTTCATGTATATGTAATTTACAATTTGTACAAATTCCACTGGCGCGGATTCCACACACAGTCATTTAATTTACACTTCATTTAGCTACTATGTACAATATGTGGAGACATCCATACCCATATATACACACATGCGTACATACATACCCACATATATACTTATATGTACATATACATACATACATGTATATACCTACATACATATACACATATCACATACATGTACACATATACATATATTCATACATACACACACCTATACATATACATACATAATCACATACGTACACATAAACATACATATGGACTGGCGCGGTTACCACACCATGTCAACACTATTACAATGCAATTGAGACTGGGATTAACTCCTAGTATAATTAAAGCATGCGACGGCGCGGATGCCACACCAAGTCCACTGATCAACATTAAACACTTGTGTACATACATACATACACATATATATATATATATATATATATATCATACATATACACATGTATACACATATAGTCATATACACATATGAACAAATAGACCAATGGGAGCATGACTGTCGGTGGGACAAGCACTCGAAACCGAAGCTGCACACATATGGACTGGCGCGGTTACCACACCATGTCAACACTATTACAATGCAATTGAGACTGGGATTAACTCCTAATATAATTAAAGCATGGGACGTCAACACTATTACAATGCATCTGGGATTGGGATTTGACCATATATTAATTAATGCATGGGACGGCGCGGATACCACACCAAGTCCACTGACCAACATCAAACTATTTTCCTATTTACTGTACATGTTATTTTTATACAATGGCAGTTAACCCCTACCACTCTGGCGTCCGTAATCCAAATTATACTGTGGGAATAGCAAAGAACTGGTGTACATTCTTCAACAACCCTGGTTGAAGATGTTACTGTCTGCGACAGCACCATCTCCCCCCGAGTTTGCTGAAGAGTGAACACCGGCTCATCTTTCAATTTAGTTTGAAAATTGAAAGCTTTGACACCAGGGTGGCAAGGGTTAACAGTGAGCGCTTTTGTACATCTTTGCATATGTGGTATTCTCACGCAGGGTTATCTTCTTACAATACCTACATGTTACATAATGTGCTTGACGTGTAACAACACATATGCATGCCTGTAAAATGTCATGGAATGGCGCGGATGCCACACCAAATCCAATGACAAACATCAAACCAACGATTAATATGTACGAGTCCTATCTACTAATATTATTAAATTGCTATATTCCTTATTTAAATTCAATATTATATAATTTGTATATATGGCAGTCTGGCGCAGATTCCACACCTAGAGCCAATGCAACCTTATCTTGTAAATGTATGTGATACATGTGTCTTAGTTTAATCAAAGTTGTACTTAATTCTGCACAGATGTGTGTCTAGTTTTGATTTGAAATCGGAGATGTTTTTGGCTTCAACCACGTGTTCTGGTAGTGCATTCCACTGTGGCGCGATTCTTTTGGTGAAGAATTTCCCTATGTTCTTATTACAGTGGTCTACTCTTATTCTGTAATTGTGTCCCCGTGTTATGTTGGAGCTAGGTTCTCTAAAGAAAATGGATTGGTCTAGGTTGTACATGTTGGTCTTCAGTTTGTATACTTCGATTAAGTCCCCACGAGTTCTCCGGTGTTTAAGAGAAAATAACCCTAGTTCTCGTAGTCTGTCCTCGTACTGCAGACCTTTCATTGTAGGAATTAGTCAGGTAGCTCGGCGCTGTACTGCTTCTATAGTTCTTGACTGTCTCATGAGGTGTGGTGACCAGACCGAGTTACAATATTCTACAATGGGCCTTGCACTAGTGTCTTGTATAGAAGAAGAAAGGTGGTCTTGTCCATGCGGCTAAAGGTTCTTTTCATGATTCCTAATATACACTTAGCTTTTGTTGTGAAGGTGTTAATACGAGTGTCGAAAGTAAGTTTGTCATCGATATAGATGCCTAGATCCTTTTCACAGTGTGTAGGGGTTATAGATGGGTGCGTTTCAGTATCTGTCATAATGTATTGGATATCAGGATTGTTGTTTCCTAATTGCAGAACATGTATTTTGGCTGAATTAAATCTCAACTGCCAATCCAATGACCATTTACATGCCATGTCAACATTTCTCTGGATATCAGAGTTTTCCGGATTACCAATTAGTTTAGTATCGTCTGCAAATATTTTGCAAATACATTCTATGTTATCAGGTAGATCATTTATAAACAGTATAAAAAGAGCCGGCCCTAGTACACTGCCTTGTGGCACTCCACTTGTGACATTCTTGTATTCTGACTTTGAGGTGCTTACTTGTACTCGTTGTTGTCTATTTGTTAGGAAGCTTTCAATCCACTTGGCTAGTTTCTCACTAATTCCGTAGGCTCGTATTTTTTTCAGTAGTCTTACGTGGTACCGCATCAAATGCTTTTCTGAAGTCTAAATAAATTACATCAATTGGCTCACTTGTGTCTAAGAGTTGAGTTACTACTTCAAGATATTCTAGCAGCTGTGTTTTACAAGATCTTTCTGACCTAAATCCATGCTGACAATCAGTTATGAGATCGCTTTGTTCTAAATGATCCATGATACCGTCTCGTACATATGATTCAAGTACTTTACATAAAATGCATGTTAGACTGACAGGTCTGTAATTACCAGGATCACATTTGGGTCCTTTCTTGTAGATACATGTTACATCAGCAGATTTCCATATATCCAGAACTACCCCTTCGTCTAGTGATTTATTGAATAGTATACTTACTGGAATACTGAATTCTTTGGCCATCTCGGACAGGATTCTTGGGTGTATGCCATCTGGTCCTTTACTTTAGCCCACTTTCAATTGTTGGAGTTTCTTTTCCACTGACATAGGTGTAACCATATATTAGCCAAGAATTTCCCATCATTTCCTGATTGAAATTCTGGGATTATATCCAGTTCCTCTTTTGTATACATATACATACATATCCTCTTCTGCTGGTTAGGCTAGTAAGCCTGTAACAGATTTTCACTTTCTTCTTGAACTTGGGTTTCATTAACCTGTTTAACTGATTGGGTGAGATCGGGAACTGAATTGTGTAGAGGTTCTCTCGGTAGTGCTTATCAATCCTTCCTTTGAAGGCGTTGAGTGTTGGAGCTGTCACTATGTGATCAGGTAGGCTATTCCAATGCTTGTTCACTCGTATGCTAAAGAACCTCTTTCTGGTATCACTGCAGAAGCGTTGTTTGGTGAGCTTGTAACTGTTACCTCTTGTGCGATCACCTGCGTCTGATGGCAGTAGATGCTCCCGATTGACGTCGTACATATTATGCGTGTATTTGAAAGCCTCGATAAGGTCTCCGCGAAGCCGCCTATATACTGGACTTGGTAGTTTGAGTGTTCTGAGTCTATCTTCATATGGTAAATCACTTAGCCCATTTCCTTCAGGACTCTTGGATGAAGCCCATCGGGTCCTTGTGACTTTGACACTAGCAGGCTATCCAACCTTTTCTTGATATCCTCTTCCTTGATGATGAAATTGCTTAATGTACTGCTGGGATCTCTACTGTTGAGCTGGGGTATTGTGGTTAGGTCTTCACGTGTAAATACACTGGCAAAGTAGATGTTGAGTTCTTCTGCCTTTTCTGCATCCGTTCTGGTGATTGTACCATCTTCACGTTTCAAATCTGCGATACCTGATGATGTTTTTAACTTGGAATTTACGTAGCTGAAGAATGCTTTAGGATTAATTTTGGACTTCCTAGCGATGTCTCTTTCAAAATTCTGCTTTGCTTTCCTTACTTCCCATTTTAGCTGGTTTCTGTACTTTGCATATTCATTATAGTGAGTTTCGTCACGTGTCTTTCTAAACCAGTCGAATGCTTGGCGCTTACTTTTTACTTTCTCTTGGATACTGGTGCTCATCCAAGCACTTCTCTGTTTGCGTCTAAGAGAGTTGATGATTTTCTTACTGGGAATGCAGTCGTTAACCGAGTCGAGAATTTTCGTCTTAATTAGTGTCCATGAATCTTCAATGTTCTTTCCATTTAGCTCGGCATCCCAGTCTATTCCATTCAATGCACTTCTCATCTTGTCATAATTGCCTCTGTCGTATGATAATTTCCGTGTTATACTTGGGCTTACTGGCATATAGCAATTCAATGTGAACAGCAGGGCAATATGTTGGCTCTTGCCTAGTGGGGGTAGGTATTGCAGTTCACCTATCATATTTTCTTCATTAGTCAGTACTAGATCAAGTATGTTTGGGTGTTGGTTGCCTCTATAGTGCGTTGGGAAGAGCACATGCTGGTGGAGAAAACAGTCTCTCACTGAGTCGAGGAAACGGCTTGCAGGATGTGTAATATCTGATGGCGATGTGCAGTCATTCCAATTTATTTCTGGGTGGTTGAAGTCCCCAGCCACTAAAATGTGACTGTGATGCGATTCATATGCTAGTTTCATCATATCTCTAATATTACTGTCATTCGTAATTGTGCTGTTGGGCGATCTGTATATACAACCGATTAATATGCTGTCATTATTCCTGAGTTGTGCTTCTATCCATATGGATTCCTGTGCTGATACGGACTCGAAAGTGAACTCTCTGAAGTTGAAAGCTTGTTTTGTATAAATACAAACGCCTCTGGAAGCTAAATTTATGTTGCTAAAGATATCATAGCCATCTAAGTTTAATTCTGATATGGAAACTGGATCTTTCGTATTTTTTGGTAGCAACTCAGTAATTGTAATTATGTCAGGATTCTTTTCTTGTATAAGAACATGAAGTTCATTACGCTTGTTCATTAGAGTCTGCATTAATTGAAATGCATATCAGGCCTGTGTAGTTAATGCTGTTGAACGTATTTACAAAATTATTGAACTTATTTACATCTGTACTCTTAATCTCTTCTACTTGGTCTCTGTGGATCTGCGTGAGCGGACTATCCGTCCGTCCTATGTGATGATCCACTCTAACTGTAAGCTTGTACGGAGATCTTTTACTGCTTTTATATCATCATTCTTTCTTGTGTCTGGGTCTTCCGCCGCACTTTCTATTACATTGAAGAGTATAAGGTTATGTTTTCTCCTCTCCCTTTCTTCAAGCTCAGTGATGCTATCTCTCAGAATCACACCTCTATCCTCCTCTATGACCTCTTTGACCTGGCTCTTAATACTATTGATCTGGTCCGATTCTGTTCCTAATGGCATTGAACTAGCATTTGCTTCTAATACTATTAGTCTGTCCTCTTTATTATCTATTTCATTTTGCAGTTTTTCAACCACTCTGTCAACTTTTTCGTTTATGGTCTTCTCGTGTACTGCTACTGTCTGCTTAATACTATCAATAGCCCTGTCCATCTTCATAGATATTTTGTTGATCAAGTGGAGCATATTTGTTGCCCCTCTATTGCAGTGGCTGCAGTACCAATGGATTTGATCTGATATGTTCCTGTTGAAATTTTCGTAAACTGGCAAGGGTACATTTTGACAGTTGGGTCCTATATGGAACCAACTGGTACAAATATCACATTCAAGGGCCTCCTCATCTTCGCTAACTTCACACTTACAATCTCTGCATAACGTGTTGATGTCATCATTATCCACGGAAACAGAAGAAAAAACGTCTCTTACCTTGGGATCTTTACTTTGAACGGCTATTTTCGGATTTATCTCACTTTTGTTTAAGTCCTTTGGGTCTTTCGTAGATCCAGCTGTAGTTTTCTTGGCGGCCATTACCTTTAGGACGATGGTTACCCGGATGTAAACTGGTTGACGTTTCCGCTGCAGTGGCTGTTGCTATGGACGCTGTCTGACATAAAGTAGTGGTAAAAATTTAATGATTTGAAAATTCCTACTTGTGCGTTCTGATGAATGTTAATTAAAGAAATCCAGTAAGATGTGCATAATCTCAATGTGATCTGATCGTTATTTATGTTATGTTGAGTCTAGATTGCTGAAATTAGTTTCAAAAATTCTCTTCCCGATCAAAACACATCCGCTCCCATATTTCTTCATACATATACCTGTATATATGTGTGTAAGGTGTCCGCCATAACAATATGCACTGCCTTAGGTGGACAAAATGGTATGATTCGTGAATACGTTTATCCTGGAATTATTGAATAAATAATCTTGAACTTCAAGTTTTGCGGGAAAACGAAAACTAGTAACATTGATATTTAACACATTCGCTATAAGCATAATAACTATATTTGTTCATTCTACAATTTACATCTATCATTATCACACAGGGATGTGTATCATATGGTACTAGACATAACAACTTTGCGTAACAAACATTTAAAAAATTTGTTCTGATTTTTATCCTTTTTATGGACAGTCCTCCAATGGCTAAGCCAACCGCAAGAGGTTATTCATTATCTAGATAATTATCAGAGAAATTAGCATCGGCGGTGCAACATTTGATGACCTATACAGAAAGCTGAAAGAATAAGTAAGTCAAGCAAGACATGACTGTCCTTTCCATAGGACCACCGTTATTTTCATAGGCACGATCTGCAGCTTTACAACCAAATTATATCATCATGAGGAATATCAAATATGTTACGAACGTCAACCAGACAGAGTCCAGAAAATCAAGCAAATTATAAACGAAGTTTATCGCTACACAAAGGAGAGGGAAATGAGGATTATTATTGGGACAGTAATTCCGTCCTGTCTACAGAGAGCTCTTCAGTTTAACTTGAAAAAAGGATACTGACGAATAGTCTATTCACTTTAGACGCCCTACAGCAACAACAGATGGATCTTGAGAAGGATGTGTCTGAAGTAAATGAATATATCCTATCTTCCTCAAGATCAATGGGAGTCGTTAGTATCAATCTACACAAAGAAGTACTAAAGAATACCATTAAGAACTATGGAAGGGGATTGAAGAGGAAAAGGTACAATAAACATAACACACGGAGAGATTATTCACAACTATACGATGGCATAGAATGGAATGTTGACATCCTTGATATCGGAAGGCCACATCCGATCTGGTCAACAGTGACAGCAAATACATATGATGTAAAACGTGCCGTCATCAAGGCAAGGTTACTAACCGGTACATACTATCTGCAAGCACACAGATCCAAATTTAATCAATATGAGAATGATGCCTGTCCTTTTTTCAAGAACGTTATAGAAGACTGTATGCATTTCCTAGTTCAGTGTCCAGAATTTGCAGATATTAGAAGCATCCACATAGCGGAAATCGAGCATCTAGTGGCTGCAGATAGCTGGGAATTAATAAGCAAGGATGAGAATCTTATTCTCCATATGTTACTCGACACAACTCTCTTGTTTGGCCTGATTGGAAGCGATTCAATGTCTAAAATTGAATCCATCTCCAGGAAACTCTGCTATAAACTTCATATCAGACGTAATCATCTCTTAAATGAAATGAATTACCTAACAAAGCTCGCATTATAAAATATCAAGTTAGTATAATTAAAGTCAATTGCACATAGAAAAAACCGGTGCACCGTATGCTTTCTGGATGCTCCTACATGTATTTCAATAACAATGAACTCATTTACGCGTCTGGTGAACATAAATTTACTCATCTATGAACTGTGATCATTTACCTATATACAGATAGGAAAATTACTTGCGTGTGTACATGCATGTACATAAATGTCAGATTTAATGATCGTTTGCGTGTGTTTATATAATATAATATATAATTAATGGAAAACTCCAGTAATTTGCGGATTCTAAAGATTCCCAGATAATACACCTAAAGGTGGTGCGCCAGACATTGGCGGAAACTCCAAGAACAGAACAGAACAGATGGTGTCCATCTTGATAAGAAACTAAGAAAAATAGTATTTGACAAGATAGCAAATTCCTTCAAATGTGTGATTGAGAAGGAGACTGCCTTCTTAACTGAAAGTTCACAGACAGAATCGGAATCAGAGGGAACTTGGAATTTCAAGAGGACAAAGCACTAGAGTGGTGAGTACTTTTTACACATTTGCAATATGTAGGACTATTACCCCTATCGTAGGCGGCACACAGCAGCTCATGACAGGGCTTAACAATTGCACAATTTACTAAATAATCTGTACTGTACAATTACATGTTTATTTATAAGACCACAGAGTAGGCGCACACAGCAGCTCACGCTGTCGTCTAAATTCAGTAGTGTTTGAATACAGCCAGCATGCCTCCCAAAACGCCTCAGGGACTGAGACCAAACAGGAAAAGCAGGAAGACACCAAATGGTGTACTAGACACACCTCAAACACCAGCTAATGACCAACAAAATGCATCAGCAACAACACTAGTCTGTTCAACATGCCGTACAGAACTCGATGATACCAGTAAAGCGATGTACTGTGATTGTTGCTATGTCTAACATGTGCACACATACCAGAAGATATGTACGAGTCGATAAATCAACAAAAAGCCATCCCAGAATGTTTCATGTAATTCTGTCCACGGTGCAAAAATGCCATGCCCGGAGTAAAAAACCTATTGATAAAGACATAATCAGGGGCCTGCCTGAATGTGTAGGCGATAGTTCAAATGACAGACAGGAGAGTGAGAAGAAGAGTGCTATATCGCTGTTGCAAGAGGTAATAGGGGAAAAAGACAGTGTAGATGTAGCACAGAATGTAACCCAGATAACAAGACTAGGTGAAAAACACGAGGATAAGGCCAGGCCAATCAGAATCATACTGAATGACCCAGAAATTCGCAGGAAAGTCTTGCAAAATGCAAAAAACCTAAGGCACAGCAAATAACCTGAATTTAAGTCTGTGTTTATTGCACCTGATTTAACCAAGATGGAAAGAGAAGCAGACTATGCACTGAGACAGCAAATGAAAAGCAGACGGGAAAATGGAGAGGACGTGGTAATAAGGAGAGGCAGAATAATCAACAGGCCTGTTGCAACCGACAGACCAAGGGATACTGCCTCAAAGAACTAATAAGCCAACCGTTGAAAATTTAAATAGTTCTGGAAATAAAGTTGTCTAGATACACATCCGCATGCCACAGATATTACTCCTACCAACTACAATTGTGTAGGGACACGAATTTGGAAAGCATACAATGTAACAGTACAAAAAAGCAACCACAGCCAGTATATCCAAGACTAGGTGTCATAGGCGGCACACAGCAGCTCACGACTACAAGCAAAAGTAGCGGCTCTGGAACAAGATCTCATGAAGCCACAGAAACAAATATTATACCAAATATAATCACAACCACTCACCCACAACCATTACCAGAAAACAGCGCTGTCGTAGGCGGCACACAACAACTCATGACAGAAGCCTATACTGTAAATAAACAAACACAATTATCACAAGCTAATACACAATATTATGTAAATAATACAGGTAATACAACTAATACAGCAGTCCTGGGTGCTAGCCAATTACCAGGTAATGCGGCAACAGTAAAACGAATGGAGCACAAACAGGATTACATACCAATACTTAACACAAACACAGATACACTCACGAACAAAATGAATGAGATACAATTGCTAGTAAGCAACTGCTCACCACAGCCAATGATTATTGCTATTAGAGAAGTTACACCAAAGAACGCCAGATACCCAACTGAAGCTGCACTTTTACAAATAAATAATTACGAATTGTTTTCCGTAAATCTCTCCTCAAAAGCGGAACATAATGATCTAGATGCAATGCAAGTCGAAGCAGACTAAGCTTCTCTGAATCTATATGGATTAATATAAAACCGGCAAAAAAGGATAAACTCTTAGTTGGATGCGTATATAGAAGCCCAAACAGTGATACTGAAAACAACAAAATGCTAAATGATCTCACTGACAAAATATCAAACCAAAACTACAGCTATCTTTTACTACTTGGCGATTTCAACTGGCCCGAGATAGATTGGAAAAAGCACGTGACAGCCACTGACAACACAACAAGTGATGCTAACTAGTTTATTCAATGCTGTAAAAAAAATTACTTGCTTCAACATATAATGGACGACACAAGGCACGAGGTGCTGACAAGCCAAGCTTGTTAGACTTGGTGTTCACAAATGAGGATGATATGCTGGAGGAGTATACTATGCTTAGCCCTCTTGGGAAGAGTGACCATTCATGCATCCAATTTGATTATAAATGCTATGCGTCCGTATACATCATGGGTCACATAAAACATATTACGACAAAGGTGATTATGAAAAAATGAAGCAGATGCTGAATATCAACTGGGAAGAAGAGCTGTCACAACTAGATGTGACGACTCAATGGGAGGTTTTTATGGACAAAGTAAATGCAGCAATCAGTCAATGCATTCCAAGTAAACTCAATCAAAGCAAACCATGCGGGGAAGATAGAACCCCAATTGACACAGCATCACAATGTAAAATTTCAGAAAAGCACTGACTATGGAAGTGCTATATGAGGACACGTGACCAAAATGACTATAAGACTTACTGCAGATCAAGAAACAAAGTAGGAAATTTAACCAGAGCAAAACAGAGACAAATTGAAAAAGATATAGCTAAGCAAATCAAAAGCAACCCCAAACAGTTCTGGAACTACGTCAACAGCAAGACAAAAATAAGGGGTTAGCATAGCAAATTTAATAGACCCAGAAACTGGTGCTCTTACAGAAATGGACGAGGAAAAGGCAGATGTTCTGGCAGATTACTTTTCTTCAGTTTTCACAGTAGAGCCAGAGAGTGACATTCCAAGAATTCACCTAGCAGTGGTACAAGAGCCATTATCATATATTGTGATATCAGAGGAAATGGTGATGAAGAAATTAGGAAACCTCGACATAACTAAATCTCCGGCATCTGACAATCTGCACCCTAGAGTACTGAAAGAGCTAAGTCTGGTCATTAGTAAGCCACTATCCATCATATTTAAGACCTCCTTAAACTCTTGCACCCTGCCAGAAATCTGGAAAGACGCAACCATCTCTGCACTATTTAAAAAAGGAAGTAGAAAAAAGCCCCTCAAATTATCGTCCCGTCAGTCTCACAAGTATTGTATGCAAAGTAATGGAATCCATTGTAAGAGACGAGATATACAGACACTTGAAAGTAAACTTACTCTTCAGCCCCAAGCAATATGGATTCATTAGTGGCCGCTCAACTGGCCTCCAGTTGTTGCAAGTCTTGGACACCTGGACAGAGATTATGGACAATGGAGGTGTGGTAGACACAATATATATGGACTTTCAAAAGGCCTTCGACAAAGTCCCATACAGAAGACTAATTGGGAAAGTAGAAGGTCACAGCATAAGTGGCCATGTCCTAGGATGGACAGAAAATTTCCTGAGATACCGCAAACAGCAAGTCCGGGTCAACATTGCAACATCAATGCAGTCAGATGTTACAAGCGGTATTCCCCAAGGTAGTGTGCTAGGTCCCTTACTATTTGTTATATATATTTATAAATGATCTGCCAAATGTTGTCGATTCAGATGTGTACATGTTTGCAGACGACACCAAGTTATCACACCAAATCAAGGACCAGGAGGACTGTGATAAACTGCAAACAGATTTAACAAACCTACAGACATGGTCAGAAGTATAGTTAATGCAACTTCACCCAATGAAATGCAAGGTAATGACATTATCCAGGACAGAATCAGATTCATATGACTACTGGATGAAATCTGAAAATGGAGCCAAGACATCCCTTGACCATGTCACAGAGGAAAAAGATATAGGTTCGAAACTGACATTTGACAGACATATTTTTGAAAAGGTTAGCAAAGCTAATAAAATCATGTGCATCTGAAATGCAACATTTGTTTACCTGGAACAGGAAAATTTCAAGCTACTATATAAGGCACTGGTTCGGCCACACCTTGAGTACGCTAATGCAGTATGGTTCCCATATCTGGAGAGAGAAAAAACCCACATTAATGCCATAGAAGGTGTTCAGCGGAGAGAAACCAAGCTAGTACCATCCCTGAAAGACCTCACATACACTGAACTATTGAAAACATTGGGCCTACCAACCATGGTACACAGGCGAGCAAGGGGAGATATGATAGAGACATACAACATGTTAACTAGAATTTATGACCCAGACGCTACCTCCCTATTTCAGATGCAACATGATTCAGTAACCCGTTGTCATCACCTGAGGGTCTACCAAAAGAGGGGAGGAACGAACCTTAGGAAGAATTTCTTTTCCTTGAGAGTTTGCTACCTATGGAATAGCCTGCCAGAATATGTCATTTCAGCACCAACAGTCATATCATTTGAAAAACGACTAGACAAGCTATGGCAATGTCAAGAGGCGGTCTATGACTGTACACAAAAACTGACCAGAACAGATGGCACAGAAATTGATGTGACTGAAGATGGAGGCTGAGAGAATTAATGTACATATATAAACAATTGTCATGATTGTATGAAATCATCACAGACGTAGGCGGCACACAGCAGCTCACGCCCATGATACATATTCATACAGCAGACTAATATATATATATATATAACCAGAAGGTATACAACCATTGTGAAGGATCCCACATATGTATATACTATATGTATATAGCTTGTATATAGTAAATGCTACTGAATATATCTTTAGCCAGCTTCATGCAAATACAAAAACAGAAGAGGGCATTATTCTAAAAATTTAAAAGTCAGACATAACCGGAAATTTTGGATCAACAAGTTTATTAGTGCATAGGAGCTGAGCATAGAGGTTTTACAAACCTGGGCTTAGAAACTTTACCTAGATTACCTATAAACATTTACGCTAGTTCTAGTTAGTACGAGGTGCATGAAAAGACAACACATCCATCTATACTATAATTATAGGAGCAAAATCAGCTATACATTATACTAGATACTGACAGGGAAAAGTCTGCCAGTATCGTATAAGCTCTACAATGTGGATTTAAATACAGGATCCGAAGGAGAATTTTCCAACAGATGTGATTACACAGGCATCGAGTATGCTCAACTACAATAATTAACCAGGCAGTGAACTCTGATATATGCTGACATTACAATGTTGGTCCAAATATATGTGATTCCCAGATGTACTTATGGGCTTGAAAGTATAAATCTATCAAGCAGCGAGTTAAAGCGCATAGTTGCCCATGAGAAGAGGACACTGAAACAGATTCATTCACTTCCCGATAGCTGTGCTGATCCATTGGCGTACCTGCTGCTTGGTGCTATCCTAGTGGAAGCTCAGATTAACAAGAAAAGACTCACCCTGCGGGGTACCAAAACAAGAACAGAAAACTCAGTCGAACACCAGCTGACATCTAGGCAGTTAGGGATGAAACAGAGGAGCAGCCACAGTTGGTTTGTACAGACAGAAAGAATATTGGGAAAATATGGGTTACCTTCAGCTCATGACTTGCAACGGAACCCACCAAATAAAGAAAGCTGGAAACAGCAAGCCAAGAGAGTGACTAACAGCCAGGTCACTGCTGCCCTAAAAGAAAACCTGCCCAAGAAGACATCAGCAAGATACATTAAAAAACAAAAACATTAAAAGCAACAAAACAGTCGCCTACCCACTAACATTTTGACTTAGTCACATTATTACTAAATGTAGATGTGTGTGTCAGCATCAGCCTGTGGATAATGACTGTGTCTCTCTTGTGTTGGCGTAGCAATCTGTCTACATAAACCATGTATAAACTGTGTGTCTTACGGTACATATATATATATATATATATTTGCGGAGAGGAGTTTCTCACTACTACAATCACATTTATTTTCAAGTTTGGTTATTGTGGAAGGAGTTATGCCTAGGATACCTAGGTAGTGCGCCTGAAATAGGCGGAAGATCCAAGTAATCAACAACAACAGCAACAGTTGGCTGTATCATTTGTTTGCCAAAGTTGGGCCTATGTTGAGCCAACATTGGACCAACATTGGAAATTTCACAGAAAATAAACAAAATCAACATAATATTCACCTTTTAATTTTTAAATTGTTAAATTATCCTCTCTGGTGTGCTATTTTAAATATCTTCATAGATTTATGCCTATTGGCTCAACATTGGCCCAATAACGTATTGTCAACATTGGGCCAATATTGGGTTTATGAGCCAAACTATGTTGGCCAGACATAGTGGTAAATGTTGGGCCAACATTGGGCCAACGTTTGCTTGCTATCAGGGTGTCTTGTTATTGCCTCAGAGTTTTTGCTGTAGTATTGCGTGTTCAGTCTAATTTAAAAGTTCTTTGCTTGAAGTCAATTTCTGGTTTGTTCTTGAATGATATGATATGATATGATATGATATGATATGATATGATATGATATGATATGATATGATATGATATGATATGATATGATATGATGTGATAGGTATGGAGTGACAGCTTCAGAATCACATAGCGATCCAATTACATATCACACCGCAACCACGTACAACACCACTAGGATAAGTTACCATCTACATAAGCAATTTGAAAAGCGCACAAGAGATTTATGGCGGGGAGCAAGAGGGAGATATCTATCTCTGGTGACCTTCCCATGAGGGCGTGGTTGGTTCCAAGACTGCACCCAGTCACCGTTCGGAGTTAGATGGAGATCTGTGTCCCATTCATCACCCATGTGTTGGGGAAGAATTACTTGAGATCCAAGTCCGGGGAACTAATGTTTGCCTGTCATTAGGGTTAAGTTTCAGAATGCCCAGAGATGCATTACTGACAGGTTTTACATAATATACTTTTGCAGTGCTTCCAACTTTGGCAGTGTTATCTATGCTAACTAGTATCCGAAGATACAGAGGAGGTGTGTGCGAAATCGGCACTTTGGTCTTCACTCAGAAACCCCAATAGTTTCCCAAGTCGGATCATGCCAATGTGTCGATAGGAGTTCCAGACAATTAAAAAGCCTGGTGGCTGGAGGAGTGTAGAAAGAGACAATCACTCAATATAATAAGAGGCCCTAAGGTATTTGGCCAATTTTACACAATCTATCCAGTGTGCGGTGTTACATATCCAGAAAAGAGGCTTACACAAATTACTCCTAAGGAGTGGTTGTCCTTGACTACTTTAAACCTATCCTATCGAGTTAGAATAGCCAGGTTTAGTCGATCACATGTCAGGTTCGCGTACTGTGAACATGAACAGTGACATCAGTGTAAAATTGATGCTGAGGGAAAAGTGATGCGGATTTAATGTTGCTGTATAATATAGCCTAGCGCACTGTGGTCCTAGAGTTTTTATAAAACAAAACACAATAACTAGGATGGCTGCTTGCCATATACATAAATAACTATCACAGTATTAACAGTAAATCAGGTCATAGGACTTTGCAGTGCTCATTAGTTGTAAGCACAAAAATAAGGATAATATTTACAGTTAAAAAGATATAAACAATAAAATGTGGTCTCAGACAACTGGGACGGTACCTGTTAGTCATCAGTACCTGGAAAGAAATGAATAAATACAATAGCTAAATGAGTACCTATTAGTCAGCGGTACGGGAAAAGGTAATAAATCATCGTAGATGCTGCGTTGCAGATGAGGAATGCGAGATGGCACGATTCTGAAGTTGCTGGGAAATCTACGCAGGTGAACTGTTGATATGGCTCACTCTCAAAGATGGTGAAGAAGAATGACTGTGGTCGGATGTCCACTAGATAGTCATAATAGATAATATAATAATTAAGCAGTATGTTAAAAAGTATCCATCTGGTAATGGAAGTTTGAAATTGAAGGGCTACAGTTGTAATTTTAATTAAACAATGCATGTACATAACTGATACATCGCATAGCTCTTGCAGTGTACCAGGCAGAGTCCCACAAGACTGTGGCCTTAAAATTAATTAAACACATGACATGCTGCGCGGAAGTTTGAACACCACCTTTCCGCATGGTCCGGAAGATCTGACGAGTTGCCCACCAAGAATCACCACTTGCTCAATATACTGAATAGATTACATATTGGCCAGGAGTCCCATCTGCAGGAAGGCTCCTCCGAAGTGTTGGTAGGGAGGAAGAGTCTTTTATTTATTTAGTTGCCCTGCAGATGTTTGATTGCTGACCAGAGAATGAGAACTGAAATCCGAGAGGCACTGCTGCAGCTAATAGGGAGCCACAGTCAGTAAGCAGTTGTCCACGTCTAGCACTGCTCTGGCCACATAACCTACCACTTGCTCTCTCTCGCCGAAGTGTGGTCTTGATTCTTGATTTATTGCTCCTTTTATACTACTCGTAACGTCAGAGGCAGGACGCCCAGCCAATCAGCGGGTGATCTGTAGCCAATCAACGTGTAGCTAGGAAGGGCGAGGACGCCATCACGTGATAGGCACATTCCCCATTTATTTAATACATACACGCGATTACGACGTCCCAGTAATATTTTGAAAATAATTTCAATGAGCTAATTTAGGATTACTCGGCCATTTCTGGTCCGATTATAAAAAAGGTAAACAGTTTTGAAATCCTCGTCTCATCCTGGTCCTGATAGGTATCAAGAACAATGAGAATGGAGTTATTTAAAGAAATCACATGCACCGACTCAGGACACTATAAGTATGAATTCTGTCCCAACGCTGACACGTGTTGTCAGGGAAGCTCTGACATGCACGCATGCGCGCTACATGATTTCATGGACTTAGTTGTTTTTAGAAACCTATCCCATATGGCTCTATACATGCGTAGTATCCTACCCAGGGGTCATGCTTGGAACGTACCCAGAGCGGTCGTTCCATAACCAGCCGAGCTGGGATGGTTCGTACCCGTCCAGCCAATCCGTGCTACACCACCCGTTCCTCGTGTGACACCCGTGACAAACAATATCGCATCGCGGATCGAAACCACAGAAGCACGCTAGGTGAGACTTATAGACTTCTCGAGTAGGCGCATAGCCTAGAAGCGTAGTGATGCGAGAGATGCGTAGTTTAATCAGAGAAGAGCACATAGAAGTGCGAAAGAGTTTGGGAGGGAGGCATACTTTTAATTTTGATTTTTGGCCCGGTATTTATTTTTCCAAGCCTTTTCTTTTTTTTGTTTTCATTTTTATTATTTATTACCCTGATTTGGCTTTAAAATAGGTCGCATGGGCGTTCTCCTGGCGACGGATAAATAAATTTCCACCGAGAATGCCCAAGTTCCAACGTACCTGAATCAAAATATATATATAAAAGTATATAATATATTTAAAAAAAATACAAAGTGATGACGATGACATATCACAGTAAGGAATATAATATGAATTACGTATGCATACTGATTATATGCAGGTATGTATACTGTGCGGCCCACTTTGGTGAGTCCGCACGGATAGCTCTCGCCATCCCAAATCCATCTCGTCATACTAACACGAGAAGAAAAATAATAAGAAAAATAGTATATATAAGAAAAACGGGTTCATCAGGCAGCCCCAGCAATAGCTGGGATGGCATGATGGGAAGAAAAACATATTCACTGCGGTGTGTTGTGTACTTACACTGCACTCGGTGTTTACAACACAGGAATCCGCAGCAATTATTCTGCTGAGACACAGGTAGGCAATAATTTGTGTAGCTGTGTTGGATGACCATAGTCATCCAAGGGACGGGGTTTCGATTTTTAAAAACATATATAATA
This sequence comes from Chaetoderma sp. LZ-2023a, assembly GCA_034401795.1. NCBI lineage: Eukaryota > Metazoa > Mollusca > Caudofoveata > Chaetodermatida > Chaetodermatidae > Chaetoderma > Chaetoderma sp. LZ-2023a. The sequence goes on from CM067369.1 coordinate 255,216,150, forward strand.
AGAAAAAATAAGTATTTCAAAAATAAAAATATATTAATTCAATTTTCTGCCCACTTAGTCACACATTCTGCTGCATCCACGACAATAATGGCAACAAATGTCTGCTGAAAAGTTGCCCCAGTGAGTTTGAGTTCCACGTCTCGTACTTGACAGCTGTGGCGGGTGGTCTTCTGGTGCTGATATTACGTTATCCATGTCGATAATGTTCTCTGTTTGATGAAGCTGTGCATAAGTTAGCGGATGCACTAGTAGTGGTGGTGATGATGATGGGTGAAGTCCTGATGGTTGCTGGTTCCGAAGTTGCTGTCATCATGATGCTGGTAGTGGTGGTGGTAGTGGTGCTTGCTTAGGGGGTCAGCTGAATGATGCGGAGATGTTGCATGATGGTGTCGCTTCAGTGGCTGTGGATATTTTCCTAATTTTTACAGCCTGAATAAGTCTATTCGCGGATGTTCTAGGTACCACTCGGATCTCGGGTTGGTGGGCTATGCGACGTTTTCCTGAGTATGATCTGTTCAGCATGGTAGCTTTTCTGACGGCAGGATATACTGGAATGATGGTGCTGCACATGGATGTCAGAGTGCTGGTATGCGGTGCTGAAGTGGTGATGGTGGCTTCCGTGAGACTTATCTCCTCATCAATAACTAAGCTGAGCGGAGATATTGATCTATCTGAAATGTCCTGTGACACTGGATCATGAATTTTCACAGGAGTGGTTATAACTACCGAAATTGGCTGACCGATCACGGATGCAGATGTTGTTGTGGTGCTGAGTGTTGCCGGTGTGGTCACTGCGGGTGCTACCGGTGTGGATGTTGCAGTTGGTGTCGATGCTGATACTGCAGGCACTGCCGATGCTGTTTTTACAGGTGCTGTCGGTGCTGTGGTGATGGTTGCTGGAGCTGGCTGGCTGTGTTGCGGATGCGGATGCTGAAGCTACATGCGGAAACTCAGGTTGTCGTCTTTTTGTACGTTTAGTTTTGACCATCTTCCCGGTCGGAATTGCTACAATTGGAAGTCTATTTTCAAAACGTGGAGTGAGGATATCTATGTCCTCATTTTGCTCACCAGACTTTAATGTCACAACCAACACACGACGCTTAAAAAATAACGTGTGTGTTACACCGTACCGCCTGGCAGAAAATAAGTACTTGCAGTCCGCACAGTATTCTTTCTGAAGTAAATGGTCGCAATTGACGTGAAGTTTCAAGTCCGAATTTCTGGAAAATGCACACTTGCACGGCTGCCAGTTGTACGAAGTTGAAGTACATGGATATTTCTTGCCAATGTTTGCAGGTGCCGATTCTACCGAGCTGTCGGACAAAGCGAGGTCTTCCGCATGTGACAGAATTCCCGCATGATGGTTATATGGGGAACTGAACGTTCCTAACTAAACTTTCCCTAACTTTCCTAACTCGTCATAATACTTTCCTGGCCAATTATAACATGAAATAATAATAAGAAGAAAACAGCAGAATTTGGTTTCACGAAAATGGCCTAATGCCCGATCTTCCCTAGTGTCGAGTTTGTAGGGAAAATGAAATTTCAGTGTGAGTGAGCAGGTCGCTTCATATATGGAATTATTTGACTTTCGTTCTCCTAGAGTCCGATTATATATTCCCTCCGTAAGAAGAAGGTAAATATACTTTTAAGAATGTAGGATAGACGCTTTCATCCACACTCAGCGAAAAATCGCGTCTCTGATCAACGTTAAAATCTGGAACTATTTATTCCTGTGGACGCTCACCTTTTAATTAGCGTGATGCGGTTTTTCAAGTTGGATGCATATAAACTCGCCTGTTCAAATTTCAGGCTGGAATGCCCGATGGGGTGTCGGAGAGCATGATGACGTCAGCGGCGGTGACCATGACTCACCACCTCTCGCCTCCTCCACCATGCTGTGGTAGGTTCGTGAAGGGCGGTTCTTTTGTTTATAGCCTTTGATCCAATTTACCGGAAAATAGAAGTGATGATAACGTGATTTTTGTTTTGAAAGCATGTGGTTGATTGAAAACTTAGGCAATTTGTATATGGGTGGAGATTTGATGCTGCTGAATGTACGTATTTGATGCGAAAAATGGAAATATATGTTTTCCTTATTCTATTCCTTAGAACAGCATCCCTTCATATGTGCATGATCTTGTACATGCGCCGCCTCTTTTGTGTAGTAGGTTTATTCCAGCCCATGTTGATTAGTGGCTGGAATATGTAGCTAAGAGAATATTTGAAATTCTCCAAGGTGTTATACTGTCTAAGTTTTGCTGCTGCTTCATCAGCCCGCACGCTAATGATCGGTATACACGGTAGAACGGTCATGTTCCTACTCAAAATTAGGACAGTATAACTGACGGTAATTTATTGTCTGGCTTAAACAGCTCTATGTCTTGCGGATCCCAAGCTACTGACCCTGCCAAGCTGGACTGTATTTACCGGGTGGGCGGACTGCCAAGTATCCTCCTCTATGGGTAGGACTAGTCCCACCTTACCTATACCAAACTTAATTATGACGGTACAGCTCGGAAAGTGTGTGCCACAGTTTACGAGTTTACAACACCGTCGTATGGAGATTGTGATACAGTCATCTTGAGTGTCTGTGTCTCTGTCATTTTGGTGAATTTGAATGATACGCGTGGCTGCTTATCTGTGGATGAATCTTGCGCTGTCGTGAAGTGTGAAAGTTTTTATTGCAGTTGAGTGGGGCACTGGGATGCTTGTGGTGTCAACCTTATCGGACATGATGTATTTCACTCTGTAATGGCCGGGTCCTAAGACGGGACAGAGCTGCTTTAGAGCATGGATGACCAAGATGGGTGCTGTCGCACTTGAATCAATCCATTATCGAATTTCCTTTCGGTAGCAAAATCCTACTCGATACCGATGGCAGACTGTGGGCATCTTGCACTCTTAATAATATTGACTGTTATTATGTGTGATTGAAGTGTTTTTGTTTAGCTGATTATCTACGACGTTTCTGGGGGGGGGGTGGAGTGGGGGAATCCCCCTTAGCGCGTACTGTAGATGGCTGAAATGTTGTCACTCCTTTCCATATGATCGGTTTTCCGCACACCGGATAATGGGGTGCTTGTGGAAAATGATGGCTCATGCTGATGATGGTGGTGTTCTGTTGTAGGGAAGTCGGGGTTGCTGTCTGACACTGGCGTAGTGTGAGGTGGGCAGATCCCGTTTTTGAAGCTGGGGAATGCCGAGTTTGTTGCTGTTGTGGGAAAGTCGGGTTGTGGTGGGTCATGAACTCACCACATTCGTGTGGGAGGGAATGTCACGGAAAAAGGTGTCTCTAACTTTTTCCATTACAAAAGTTAGGTGCATACTATCCATGTTGTTGGTGATGTTGAATGCCCCCGTTATACTGTCTATATAACCGGGTATGCATGTAGTGTTCGCGCAATGAAGAATTGACATATCCAGCCTTGTGGGCAAGTGGGTTCTGTATGCTCCTGGCTTTCTGTGTCTTAGTGTGATGTTCTGACGGCTCACTGAGGACTTGGTAGGGCGGTTGTGGTCGGGAATGCCCTTTGGATGGAGATGGTCATCCCCCATTACATGACAGTTGGTACTCTGTTAAAGTTTTTAAGTACCGGGACTATTCGAGCTGAGAGTCTGCTGAACAGGCTGCTTCCCTACCCACCACCAGTGGGGATGACTGGGGTGTGGGATGCCACCTCCTCTGTAACAGCTGACTCTCTCGTATCTGAAGATTGACAGTCATCAGACGACGAACGGAGTGTGAATTGGATGGGACGTGTGATGTCCGAACTCAGTGCAGAGATTAGAGGCGTGAGTTGGAATGGGGGTGGTGACACAGGCATGCCTTAGAAGTGGGAGGGGTGGTCTCGCAATTTGGGGGATTGGAATGGGAGTGCACAGAGTTGTGCGATTTTCCTGTTCTCTGCAACAGGCCAAGGCCTCTTCACTTCCATGCTATGTATTATATGTTCCACTCCACAGGAAACATGGTCCTGGGAAACCTCAGCTTCCGCTTGTGGTAACTCTATAATTGGGGGAATAGCATGAAGTGGGTGGGAATGGGAAGAGGTAGGAAGAACAACTTTAACGTCCTTCCCCTTTGACAGCACAAACGAGAAAGTCTTCAGATACAGCTTTCCGGATCAAGTAGACCCACTCTGAGGAGGGAGAGAGCGAGTACGTATCTCGTCATCATCCTCAGCATTAGTCATATGTTCGCCGGACTCCTGGCTTGGTAGGAGAGGGGTCGAACTGGCACCACGGTGCTCTGGACTAACAGTGTGAATACTTGTTTCCGTAGAGACATCTGTCTGGGTACCGGTATTATGTGGAATGCCCAGTTCGAGCTCTGGTACTGGGTCGGCACTAACACAATGTCAATTGAAGTGGATGACTGAGGTCAGGCCATCCAAGATGCGGATATGGTAAGTCACGTCCGACTTCTTGCCTATTACCACATATGGGCCTTTCCACTGGTCACTCAGTTTACTCGGCATATTTGCAGAACATCATGAATCGTGAACCCAAGCCATTTTTCCTACCTCATACAGGTCTCCATGCAATCGCCGGTCATGCCTCATTTTCTGACGCTGGTGTGCAGTAGATAATGTTGCTCTCACTAGCTTATGGGATGGTTCTATCCATTGCCACATGAGGTCTATGTAGAGAGATAATGAATTTTTCTATCCTGGTATTCTGGGCATGGCCAGATCCAGGGGTAAGGATAATTCATGGCCTAACATTAATCGAGCAGGGGTATAACCCATGCTGGAATGTGTCGGAGTGTGGTATGCTATGAGCATGTATGGAAGTCGTAAATCCCAATCGTGACAATCAAGGTGTGTTTCCTTAGTCAGCATCTCTGCCAGGGTCCGATTGAACCTCTCTACCATCCCATCGCTTCTCGGATGATAGGGTGTAGTGCGAGTCTTGACTATATGAAATAATTTGCAGAGCTCAGAGATCAGTCAGCTCTCAAAATTACTTCCTTGGTCGGAGTGCAATTCATAGGACATACTGAAGTAGCAGAACACATTGCTAGTCAGGACCTCCGCTAGTGTGGATGCCTCTTGGTCCAGCAAAGCGAATGCTTCCACTCACTTCATAAAATAATCGTGTAATATGAGGATGTACTTGTTTCCTTCATCCATCATATTCAAGGGTCTGAGCACATCAATAGCCACTCGCTCCCATGGTTCACCAACAATTTTAACTTGTAAGGGTGCGTAATGATGCTGGCCAACATCGTCTTTGGCATGGGACACATTTGGCGACCCATGCCTTCACACTATCGTGTATCCCAATCCAGTGGAATCTCTGTTTGATGCGATCCACTATTCTGTCTATGACCAAATGTCCAGCATTGTCGTGTAGTTGTTGAAGGATGATCACACGATAACGCTCAGGAATTACTATCCGGTCTCTAACGTAGAGGATGCCACCTTGTATATGACACTCTCCAAACCTTTGATAGTAATATTTGGCCACCGGAGAAAGTGGGGTAACAGATTCCTTAGGAGAACCTACCCCCTTCTGGATCCACGCATATATGTTCTGTGTTTGCGCGTCTGTTGCTTGTTCATGAGCAACTGTCTCCGGATCCCACTCTGTGCACCACAGTTCAGGAAACACAGGGGATGGCTGTGTTGTATGTGTCAAGGTGGTGGCCACTTCCTGGTCATCCTTGAGCCTGATTCTGCTCAAGGTATCGGCATTTCCATGCAGCTTGCCCGGTCTATGAACAACATTGAAGTTAAAGGCCTGCAGGGATTCCTGCCACCTCGCTACCTGGCCCTCCAGATTTTTTAGGTTTCTGCGCCAGCATAGTGAGGCTTGATCTGTACATAGGGTAAATGGCTGCCCGTACAGAAAGTGTTTGTAATATTTGACAAAATACACTGCAGCTAACAATTCCCGCTTAGTGGTTGCATAACGTTTCTCTGTTTTGTTCAGCGTATGTGAACCATAACCCAGTACCTGCTCTGTTCCATCTTCTGTGACCTGAGATAGAACTGCACCTATTGATTAAGCAGATGCATCAGTGTCTAAGATGAAATCGATGTTAGGGTTAGGATGAGAAAGAATTGGTGCAGTTGTCAAATGTTCCTTCAGCGCCCTGAAGGAACCTTCACACTCACTCGTCCACTCGAATGGTCGATTCTTCTCGGTGATCTGGAATAATGGTGATGCAATCGCAATCCCACTAAAGTGACAGATGTATCAATGGTAGTACTTGCAAAGACCGAGGAAACTCCAGATGTCGGTGAGTGGAGTGGGGTTTGCCACTCTGCTACTGCTTTAGTTTTTGAAGGTTGAGTAGCTACTCCATCGGTAGAAATGACATGTCCCAGGAACTCGACGCTCTGTCTGAAATGGGTTTGAGCTTGAGGTTGGTGGCATGGAACCGCATTAAGACCCTGTCCAAGTTGGACAGAGGTTGCTCAAATGAAGAGCCAAAGACAATTGCGTCGTCGATGTAATAGAGAAAGATCTCCCATTGCAGGGTAGTTAATACCTGCTCAATGAGACGCTCGAATGTTCCAGGAGCGTTGCACAAGCCATAGGGCATCTTGCGGAATTGGAAAAGGCAATCTTTACAGACAAATGCGGTCTTCTCCCTGTCAGCCTCATCCATGGCTACCTGTCAGTACCCACTAGCTAAGTCAAGGGTACAAAACCAGTTGGCTCTGGACAAGGAATCTAAGGCCTGATCTATCCAAGGTACCGGATAGGCGTCCTTGATACTGAGATCATTGTATGGGTTGTTGAATGGGTTGGTTGTTTCCGGTGTCGATGGAGTGTCACACAAAATGAGTTTCCCCCAGATCCATGCCTCCGGCCAAGAAACTTTCGTGATACTTATATAATAGTTTCCGTATGTCCCGTTTGTGAGATTGCACCACTCCAATTGTGGCATGCAAATATATGTCATGTAGATGTTCCAGTAAATCATCAGAAGTTGTTGCTGGTGTAGGTGCTGTAGGGGTTGTCTCCAGTGATATCACATTCACCAGATGGCCACAACGAACTCCTGGTAATAGAGTTATTGGGTCCGTTCTGCCATTGAATACCCAAAATGGTATACGATCCTTATGGGTGGTGTCCACGATCATTCGGGGACTTCGCATTGTGAAGCAATCATGTAATCAGGGTCAGGTTCCAGCATAGCTGGTTGTTTGTTGTTTCCTAACTGTGGTGCAGTGACCCATAGCATTTCCTTCTGTCCCGGCTCAACTGTGGCCGTAGATGCCAAAGTTACTGCACAGGTATCATACAGTGATGATTCCGGTCCAAGGTGTATGCATCGACTGTGTATGTCTAACTCATGTTGTTTGCAATGTATGATGGCTTCGCTGGCACTGAGGAAGTCAAAACCAAGCAAGGCATCGTTTTGAATAGAGGCAATGACAACTCGCTGTAATATTTTGAAAATAATTTCAATGAGCTAATTTAGGATAACTCTGCCATTTCTGGTCCGATTTCAAAAAGGTAAACAGTTTTGAAATCCTCGTCTCATTCTGGTCCTGATAACTACCATGAACGATGGAGTGATTTAAAGAAATCGCGTGCACCGATTCGGTAAACTTTAAGTATGCATTCTTTCTCAATGCTGACACGTGTTGTCAGGAAAGCTCTGATGTGTGCGCAACCGCGCTACGTGATCTCACAGACTTAGTCGTTTTTAGAAACCTCTCCCATATGGCTCTATACACATGTACTATCCTACTCATGGGGTGGGGGTGTGCTTGGAACGTACCCGGAGCGGTCATCCCGTACCCAGGCGAGCTCCAGTGGAATCTCTGTTTGATGGGATTCGATGTACACTCTACGGCTTAATGTCCAGCGTTGTCATGCAGTTGTTCTAGTATAATAACACGATAACGCTCAGGAATCACTACATGGTTATTAATTTAGAGGACACCACCTTGTACATGACATTCTCCAAACCTTTGATAGTAATATTTGGCCATTGCGGAAAATGAGGTAACAGATTCCATATGAGGACATACCCCCACCTGGATCCCTGCACATATATTCCATGTTTGTGCGTCTGTTGCTTGCTCGCAAGCGACTGTCTCCGGATCCCACTCTGTGCACCGCAGTTCGGGAACACGGGAGATGGCTGTGTTGTATGTGTCATGGAGGTGGCCACTTCTTGTTCATCCTCGATTCTGCTCAAGGCATCGGCATTTCCATGCAGCTTGCCGGGTCTATGAACAACATTAACGTTAAAGGCGTGCAGGGATTCCTGCCACCTCGCTACCTGGCCCTCTGGATTTTTTAGGTTTCTGAGCCAGCGTAGTGTGGTGTGATCTGTACGGAGTGTAAATGGGTGCCCATACAGAAAGTGCTTGTAATATTTGACAAAATACACTACAGCTAACAATTTCCTCTTAGTGGTCGCGTAATGTTTCTCTGTCTTATTCAGAGTATGAGAACCATAACTCAGTACATGCTCTGTTCTATATTCTGTGACCTGAGATAGAACTGCACTTATTGCATAAGCAGATGTGTAGTTCGGATCGATCTGTCGGATATCAGCTGTACCAGCTAAGCTGGGTACGCACTGCCCGTCCTGGATTCATTTCCTGAACACACCCCCCCCCCCACCCCTGGGTAGAGCCATAAGCGTATATAGGCCTATGGGAGAGATAGTGTTGTGAAAACAACTAAGTTCGTTAAAACGCATGATGCGCATATGCGCGCCAGGATGCTGTTTTTGACATAGCGAGTAGTTACGACCAAGATAGGATGGTGCTTTTAGTGTTCCGAGATGGTACCATGTAATCCTTATTGAGTGCCTGTTCCCGTTAAATCTGCCATTGATCAAGACCAGAATTTAACGGGCTTTTTAAATATGTAAACCATTTCAAAATCGGTTGAGAAATGGCTGAGTTATCCACGGAAAACCATTCTTGATTATCTTCAAAATATTGCCGTGACGTCATAGCCACGTGGACGCAAAACATCTAGAATGTTCTAGAACATTCGGCTGCGCTATTATTAGCTGCGCGCTGATTGGCTGTTGCTCGAATGATGATTGGTTGGAGCCTGCGCCTGTGACATCACAAGGAGTATAAAAGGAGACGCGATCCAGTGATCGAGAGCATCCTGGGCCAAGGCCGAACAGGTTGGATCTGTACCAGCTACTTTTAGCGCGACAGACAATACGCATTTTACTTCGCTATGTGTCGTGTTTTTATCCCGTAGCTGGCATTTGTTCAACCCACCGCACTAAAACAATTTTTTAACTCCATACCTAAGGGAGTAATTTGGAACTTCTGATAATTGTTCACGAATATCAATATCTACTTCGGAACACAAATTTGCGGTGAGGCCTTTACGGCCTGAATATGTGAGTCTACAGATGTAGAGGCAGGATGTTCTTCGATGGATGACTCACCAGATCTGCTGGCCACGCCAAAAAGTGGTATTTCAAACGTCACCACACTAATATCGTGTAGGTTCTTCTAACTTTCGACCGCAGCAAGTACACACTGCCCGGTGTGTCTTCAGAGCTGGCTGATGTACCCAGCACTGTGAAGCTTTGTTTTGTATCTTCGTTTGCCTCTGACAACCCCCGCTTGTGATCAGGTTGTTTACACCTTCCATCCATGCCATCGGTGTACAGGAACTTTCTTCACCACCTATTAGGCTTACAGTGCTGAGCGATGTATTCCCGCCATGAGTGTTCTTGCGGGAATCTTGTTTGCGGAAAACAGCTTGCGGGAACCAACCTGTGGGAACTTTTCAGCTTCCGGAGAACGCATCAACTCACGTCGACTACGGAATAATGTATCAATTTCAGTAACATGGTAGCCTAACTTAAGAATGACTACCGAGGATTCAAGTAACTATACCTCGCAGATTAATTATTTCTCTATATGTATTTCGTTAATTATATTGTATCCGTAAGAATGGTCCCAATGACTAAAAGGAACCGTAACGGTCTTAGGACCACTAGTTATAATTTCTGTATCTGTTTATAGTTATTCTCATTTTCCTCCATGTGTTGCTAACCGCACTATAGTAGGTTCGTTAACCTGTACTGATATGTATACATTGATCAATGGATACCGTATTGATTGTTCTGGTTGGATGATGTATATATATGGCCAGTGGCCATCCGTTCATATGTTTTGCTTATTCATAGAAAATGTACGACTGCAGTGCACGTAGGAAACACTATACAGCAACACTTATATATGCAGCACTTTCTCCCGCCACCAACAATTTTTCACTGAGGTCGCTGTCCATGCTATAACTCGGTTTAGCCCGGCCTGCTACCAACTAAACGTTTTCTATTCAGCTCAATAGGATAGGTTCAAAATGATTAGAGACACTTTCTTCATTACGTACTCCGTAATATACTCTTCCCTTCCGGTAGTGCGATAATCTAGCCCCGCACTCCGGTAAGACTCATAACACCAAGATTTTGTCTCTCTTCATGTTCCACTCAGCCTTGTGGCTTCTTAATTGTTTGGATATCCCTATCCGCACCATGGGCTGATCCGACTCTGGGAAACTATTGGGGTTTCCGAGCAGTGATGGCCAAGGTGTGGTGTCACATACATTTCCCTTGTATCTTTGGATACTTAGTAGTTAGCACTTTAGCCCATGTAGGAAAGTACTGTGAAAAAATATATTAATTATTATTTTTATTACTGAACAAACCTCCCGCACCGCAGTACAAAACTGGGCAACTTGTATATAAACCTAACGACAGGTTAAACGGTTAGTTCCATAGGACCGGTGACGGGTGAGATACGTACGCCCACCGAATTCCATAAGAATGTCTGGGCATGATATTTAGATCTGCCACGCCCTTGCGGGAAGGACATTTACGGTGGGTATTCATCTCTCTTTCCCCCACCATAACGATAGAACAATGGTCTAATAATGCTTTCGTGAAAAGTAACCCATCTCTTGTAACGTTTTATGTGGTTACGGAGCAGGATATCCGGATTCTTATCCAGTTCGGAGATCTTGCTACGCAACATGTATGAGCACTGTCTTGAATATTGATGTCTTAGGGCATCTGTTCTCAGTGACAGCTGTGTCTAATAGCTAGGTAGATACCCGCCAGTTGCGGCCAAAGATAGTTCTTGTTTTGAAAACAACTAACAAGTGAATTAAGCAAAGCAGAAGGCCCGCATAAATAAAGTGGCAACTACTAATTCAGCATCCCAAGAATCACATAAGACGGTGACGAGGGAATCCACCGGAAATCGCCTCTCCCGTCTTCACCTAAAATAGTACGCACCCCTGTAGTCACGAGGTATGGTCTTTTCTTTCTCAAGAATTTGTGGTTGAAATATTATAGTGGGCCCATCTTTGCCTACTACTCTTCTCCCGCTTTAAGCAGTGGCGACACCTTCCTGAGACGGAGGCCCATGTGAGGCACTTGCACTCGCAAGGATTCAGCGATGATGGACCACACAAGGATAATACTCCTCACCCAAACTAGCACTAGGAGTAGTGCCCGCGTGAGGCACATAACCTTTCGTCCAAGATAACCTTCTTCCTTTCAGCATAGAGGTATAATAACTTATATTAAGTTAATTAGTTAAGTCTCGTGTATGGGAGCCTCCCTTGCGGGGATACCTCTGCGGACCTACGAGTCTGTGTGGTACCTCCGGGAGCCCCATGTTTAAAAGTTCATCTACCTGTCTATATGTCTCGTGTTTTCGTATGCTCTTACTGTAGTATTATCTAGCATATTTATAATTGTTCAGGTAAACTCATTGTATAGACTTATATTTTTAGGTCCCCAAATCAAATCTTGTAAGTCCATAGATCACTAAATTGCTATGGACAGGCATACTGGTGACACACATTCTTGGGATGAGACCGTTGTGTTTAATGTTCGCGACGATGGTTGCATGGCCCCACCGGAACGATTGAGTTCCACCGGCCTTAGGAGCCGGTTTTTGTTTCCCGCAGGGCAGTCTCGTACAAGGTCTGTCACCCCGAGACCGGATGCTAACCAGCGTCATCACTCGTCGTGCACTTGCGGCGCAGCGAGTCGACATGATACACCGGAATGGCCCGACACTACCCGGCGAGCTAGAGATGCATCAGTGTCTAAGATGAAATCGAGGTTAGGGTTAGGATTAGCAAGAATTGGTGTGGTTGTCAAATGTTCCTTCAGCACCCTGAAGGAACCTTCACACTCACACGTCCATTCGAATGGTCGATCTTTTTCGGCGATTTGGAATAACGTGGCTGGAATCTCACTAACGTGATGGAGACCAAGGAAACTCCGGGTGTCAGTGACTGAAGTGGGGGGGGGGGGTTGCCACTCTGCTACTGCCTTGGGTTTTTGACAGTTGAGTAGCTACTCCATCGGCGGATATGACATGACCCAGGAACTCGACACTCTGTATGAAAAGATGACACTTCTTGGGTTTGAGCTTGAGGTTGGCAGTATGAAACCGCATTAGGACCTTGTCCAAGTTGCACAGGTTCTGCTCAAACGAAGAGCCAAGAACGATTATGTCGTCGATGTAATAGAGGCAGATCTCCCACTGCAGAGTAGTGAGTACCTGCTCAATGAGACGTTCGAACGTTCCAGGAGCGTTGCACACGCCATAGGACATCTTGCAGAATTGGAAAAGACCATCTCTGCATATGAATGCAGTCTTTTCCCAGTTATCCTCATTCATGGCTACCCGGCAGTATGCACTAGCTAGGTCAAGGGTACAAAACCACTTGGGTCCATACAAGGAATCTAAGGCCTGATCGATCCTTGGTAACGGATACGCGTCCTTGACGCTGAGATTGTTTAGGCAGTGGTAGTCAATGCAAAACCACAAAGATCCATCATTCTTGCCTGCTAGTATAATGGGACTGGCCCAGGGGGGATGCCGAGGGCTCTATGATGCCTGTCCACAACATGTCATTTACTTGTTGATATGCCTCTGCCTCCTTGTGAATGGGAAGACATCCCACCTCATAAAAAGCCGCCCCATAGGCCTTCAAACATCTTTCTACAAACTGCTACCGGAGCCGATGTTCCTGTGGCTGGTACGGTAAACCTCGTGATACAGTTAGAGAAAATGCAATTCATACAGTGAGTTGTAATTGCCTCTATTCAAAACAATGCCCTGGTAGGTTCTGACTTCCTCAATGCCAGCGAAGCCGTCATCCATTGCAGACAACATGAATTAGACATACACGGCTGATGCATACCCCTTGGACCGGAATCATCACTCTACGATACTCGTGTGGTGATTTTGGCATCTACGGCCACAGTTGAGTCGGGACAAGAGGAAATCTTATGTGCCACCGCACCACAGTTAGGAAGCAACACCATGGTGGAACCCGACCCCAATTATCTGGTCACCTCACAATGTGCAAGCCCACGGATGATCATGGACACCACCAACAAGGATCGTATACCATTTAGAGTATTCAATGGCACAGCAGACCCAATAACACTAGTACCGGGAGCTCGTTGTGGCCATCTGGTGGATGTGATATTACTGGAGACACCCTCCCCCAAACTGCACCTACACCAGCAACAACTTATGAAGATGATTTACCGGAACATCTGCATGACATTTATTTGCGCGCCACAGTTAGTTTAATTCAATCTTACAAACGTGAAGTATGACGAATGTTACATAAGTATCGTGGCAGTTTTTCGGCTGGGGACATGGATCATGGGGAAACTCCCCTCATGCGACAGTCCATCGACACCGGAAATAATCGACCCGTTCGACAACCAGTACGATGTTCTCATACAAGTGCTTGTTAAAAACTGTGATAGAAGCTCCAGTGTCTACGGTGGCACTGGTCGAAACACCACTAAACAGTCAAGCACACCTGCACATTACTTTGTGGTGTACTTGTGAAAGAGTTTTCAATGATACTGCTTGACGGACTTCTTTTGGTGCAATATCATCCTGTATATAGTCCATCTGCTTTTGGATAGCTTCCGTGAGTGCAATCGGTGGCTGATTGAGGAAGGGACCAAGTCGTGGTCGCTGCTGCTGTGCGTGCTTAGGTGATGACGGAGCTGGGGGTAGCAATGGTGGTGTTGTTGATGCTGGTGTGGTGTACCATGAATTTGTGTAGACAGCAGTCTGGACAGGACCGGTGCGATCACAGATAAGGGCCAGCTGTGTTAGCCACTTTTGACATGGGGTGTTTAGTGGATGCACAAAAGAAGCAGTGGTGGCACTGCGGTTTGCCGTACTTTGGATGATGCTTCTTCTTGTGGATCCATGATGCTGAATGCTGATTGCTGGCCGTGTCACTGTTACTGCTGCCAGATGCGGTGGGTCATGCTGTTAGGATCTGTGCGTTACATACCACCAGGGGGCACTATGTGTTAAGTGCTTTGGCGGTGGGTCATGGTGCTTGTATAAACGTTGTTTCAGTGGAGGTGCTAGAACCAACCACTGCCGTTTTACATAGGAAAGAAGGTTTGTGAGATGTAGAGGTTGTGGGGCCAGAACCTCTCGCAGAGGGAGATGTTGGTGGTGCCACGGATGCAGTGCGCATGGTGGGCACCGACCCAGGTGAAGCCGGATGGGTGTGGTTGTGTACTGTCACATAAGTAGTATTTTGTGTTGTAGTGTTCGCCACGTGATGTTGTTGTCTGGAGGCCACAGTTGAGCCGGGTTGTGAGAGTGGGCACCGAGGTGACTCTATAATTGGTGCCCATTCTAGTTTAATGAGGACTCAGGTTGTGGTGTACGTCGGTCAGCTGTTGGAGTTATTGATGGAGGCCGATTTGGGCATCGTTCTTTCCAATGGCCTGGCTGACCACATCCATAACATGTGTTTGGCAGCTGTGTATGTGTTACCGTATTTGTAGCTGGTCGTGTAGTCGATTGTGTGGCGACTGTGGTGATGAGTGTGGTGTCCAAATTAGTGAGGGTGGAGATCTGTTTAGTTATCTTCTCCAACCTATTGTGCATGTTTTGTCGATTATTGTTGTTGTGTTGGTTTCTGCCTACGGGGGGGGGGAGGGAACGTTGTTGTGGTCTACACCCCCCCCCCCGATAGGACTGTCAATGCCCTCTTCCTTTAGGCACGTGATTATAATTGGGAGGGGTGTGTGTTCTGATTGTGTGGTGTGTGAGTCTGTTGTTGATACAGATGTAGGTGCAGATGTGGTATCGGCGGCGATTGGAAGATGTGCATCGCTTACCTCATTAATTGGATGCAGTTGGCGGTGACTGGCTTTTTCCTGCTCCAAGAAGTTCTCGATTCTGACCACAGTTGCTGTTAAAGACTGTAATTGTTATGCTTGATCAGAAATAGTTTTTCTTTTAGGGCGGGCTCACCACTCAACGTATCGATGAAGGTATCAAGATCAAGATGCATAACTCCCACGTGATTGGTGTTGGGGTATTCGTGTGTAACAAGTCATCGGATACGACGTGCTAGCTCCGGAAAAGTCTCCCCAGTTCATCTACGCATTTTTTTAGCTGAAGACGACTCGTTTCTCTGAGGGCGGTGTCTCCAAATCTTTCTGACAACGTGTTTTCTAGCTCCGTGTATGTTGGTGTGGAGTCTGACCCCAAATCTGTCAGGACTTGTAGTGCTTTGCCAGACAGCTTTGCAGCCAGATACTCTCCCATTTGTTGATTCGTCTAATGGTTTGTGTGGCTAATGATCTCGAACTGGAACTTGTAATTGGCCCAGTCGCTCTCCCCACTGAATTTGGGAGGGAGAACGACTCGACCATGGCCATGATATTGTACTATAGGCGCGAATCCGGGTGGCAGTGCTGAGGAGAATGGTGTAAACGTGGATGCTGGTCTGTGTGCTGGTGGTGGTGTTGGTACTGAATACTGGCCTGATGCGGGTCTATAGACAAGTGTAGGTCTATAGACTGGTGGAGGCATTCCGTGTATGTAATGCGGATGTTCCATAGGTCACTGTGATGGGCGCTCTTCATGCGGAGGTGGTCCAGGAGATTGATGGGGGTGGTGCGTGCCGTGTGATGAAGTGTTTCTTCTGGTATAATACTTAAAAGGATATTCCGCATCCTCTAGTTCATGTCGCGGTACAGATGGATAATAGGGCGACGACATTCTGATAGGAGGAGATGTGGGACATGGCACATGAGGGGCAGGCCATTGCTCACCTTCTGATGATATGGGTGAATATAATGGTCGTGAAGAATTGGTGCGCCCCCATATGGGTTTATGTCGAGGTTGATCGCGATTCAGCAAAGATGTTGGGTGCCTATCATGGATATCCGACAATGTGATGTATTGAGTACCCACCTGCGAGGCATCACGGAAGGTTCCCCTCACTGATCGGCGAATGCTCCTGTTGAATCGGTGCCGGTTGTTTCACACCGGGAGAATTACTGGCTCAGTCAGTAGAGCATGAGACTCTTAACCTCGGGGTCGTCAGTTTGAGCCCCACATTGGGCGCCAATTGTAGCATGCGGGGGTATGCACTGGTTCGTTCTACTGCAATGCTCCATTGCACTGCATGTACAGGATGCGCAGGAGGGCTGGTTAGCTACGGTTCTCAGGGTTACAGATCCCATTTCACGAATCTCTGAAAAGTACAAAGAGCGACTTCTAGAGCCGGTGGAATGATAACGTTCCAGTAGGGCCGTGCGACGACTGCTGCCGAGATTGAACCTCACCGTCTCGTCCCAACCATTAGTATCACCAGCATGATGGTCCATGACTCAATTTAGGAGCCCAGACATGATCATTAAGAAAAATATATACTATACAAACAATGGTACTCGTTTGTTAGCACGATAGAGAAAATATACAGTACATGGAACTAAGTTGGTGTCTTGTTAACGTGGATTCGTCAGAGGTACCTCACCGATCCATATATATCCGTGAGGTATCCATGCAAGGGAGCATCCTAACGAGGTCACTTATGTAGTTTAATATAAACCATTATATCCCTAACAAAAATATTATTGTTGCGAGAGGAAAGTGCCTCGCGCGGGCCTCTGTCACAGAAAAATGCCTTCAATGCTGAAGCGCAGGAAGAGAGCTGGCAAAAAGGGCCACTCTCTTGTTCAAACATATGCTAAGTGTAGTGTGAGTCAACCTAGTGAAAATAAAATTAATGCGATGCACGCTGTTTTACGTGAAGATGGAGTGGATGATTTCCATAGATTTCAACACCGTCATCTTATGTAAGTCTAAGATACTGTATTGGTAGTTGTCACTTTTATTTATGCGGTTCTTCTGCTAAATCTTAAACTACCGGTTAGGTGTTAGATTTATTTACTAGCTTTGGCCGCAAGTGGCAGGAATTTCTACCTATCTTTTGACACATGAGCCTGACTGGCGAAGATGCTCGGTTTCCCTAAGATCACCCTCTGGAGCATCTCCCTCAGAAAGGTAGCGAGCGGACCTGTTACGGAGTGGCAACTTCAGAATCATATAACGATCCGGTTACATATCACACCACAATCATATATAACATCACTAGGACAAGTCAATATTACACAAGCAATTTGAAAAGCGCATACAAGTTTATGGTGGTTGGGGGGGGGGGGGGGTGTAGCACGGATTGGTCAGACATCACTCAATACATCACATTGTCAGATATCCGTGATAGGCACCCGACATCTTTGCTGAATCACGGTCAACCTCGACAAAAAGCCATATGGGGGCACACCAATTCTTCATGACCATTATATTCACCTGTATCATCAGAAGGTGACCAATGGCCTGCCCCTCATGTGCCATGTCCCGCATCTCCTCCTATCAGAACGTCGTCGCCATATTATCCATCTGTACCGCGACATGAACTGGGGGATGCGGAACATCCTTTTCAGTATTATACCAGAAGAAACACCTCATCACACGGCACGCACCCCCCCCCCCCCCCGTCAATCTCCTGAACCACCTCCGTATGAAGAGCGCCCATCACAGTAACCTATGGAACATCCGCATTACATACACGGAATGCCTCCACCAGTCTATAGATCTACACTTGTCTATAGACCCGCATCAGGGCGGTATTCAGTGGAACTCATTTATCGCACACAACATCATCATCAGAAATCACTTTCACGGATGCGATATCAGCGAGATCAACAGTGGGAACAACCACCAACACCACCAGTAACACGCATACCAGCATCCACGTTTACACCATTCTCCTCAGCACTGCCACCCGGATTCGCGCCTATAGTACCATATCATGGCCATGGCCGAGTCATTCTCCCTCCGAAATTCAGTGGGGAGAGACACTGGGCCAATTACAAGTGCCAGATCGAGATCATTAGCCACACAAACTATTAGACGGATCAACAAATGCGAGAGTATCTGGCTGCAAAGCTGTCTGGCAAAGCATTACAAGTCTTGGCAGATTTGGGGTCAGACTCCACATCAACATACACGGGGCTAGAAAACGCGTTGTCAGAAAGATTTGGAGACACCGCCCTTGGAGAAACGAGTCGTCTTCAGCTAAAAAAATTGTGCAGATGAGCTGGGAAGACTTTTCCGGAGCTAGCAAGTCGTATCCGAAGACTTGTTACAGATGAATACCCAAGCACCAATCACGAGGGAGTTACGCATCTTCATCTTGATACCTTCATCGACGCGTTGAGTGGTGAGCCCGCCCTAAAAGAAAAACTATTTCTAACAGCAACTGTGTTCAGAATCAAGAACTTCTTGGAGTGGGAAAAAGCCAGTCACTGCAAACTGCATCAAATTAATGAGATAAGCGATGCATACCTCCCAATCGCCGCCGATACCACATCTGCACCTACATCTGTATCAACAACAGACCCACGCACCACACAATCAGAACACACGCACGCACGCACGCACGCACGCACGCACGCACGCACGCACGCACGCACGCACGCACGCACGCACGCACGCACGCACGCACGCACGCACGCACGCACGCACGCACGCACGCACGCAGGCACGCAAGCACGCAAGCACGCAAGCAAGCACGCACGCACGCAAGCACGCACGCACGCACGCACGCACGCACGCACGCACGCACGCACGCACGCACGCACGCACGCACGCACGCACGCACGCACGCACGCACGCACGCACACATGCACGCACACCACCACCACCACCACCACCACCACCAATTATAATCACGTGCCAAAAGGAAGAGGGAATTGGCAGTCCTATCAGGGGGGGGGGGGGGGAGCAGAACCTGTGCAACTTGGACAAGGTCCTAATGTGGTTTCATACTGCCAACCTCAAGCTCAAACCCAAGAAGTGTAATCTTTTCAGACGGAGCGTCGAGTTCCTGGGACATGTCATATCCGCCGATGGAGTAGCTACTCAACTGTCAAAAACTAAGGCAGTAGCAGAGTGGCAAACCCCCACTTCAGTCACCGACACCCGGAGTTTCCTTGGTCTCCATCACTTTAGAGAGATTCCAGCCATGTTATTCCAAATCACCGAAAAAGATCGATCATTCGAATGGACGAGTGAGTGTAAAGGTTCCTTCAGGGTGCTGAAGGAACATTTGACAACCACACCAATTCTTGCTAATCCTAACCCTAACCTCGATTTCATCTTAGACACTGATGCATCTGCTTGTGCAATAGGTGCAGTTCTATCTCAGGTCACAGAAGATGGAACAGAGCCGGTACTGAGTTATGGTTCTCGTACTCTGAATAAGACAGAGACAATTTTCACGACCACTAAGAGGGAATTGTTAGCTGCAGCGTATTTTGTCAAATATTACAGGCACTTTCTGTATGGGCACACATTTACACTCCATACAGATCACGCCACACTACGCTGGCTCAGAAACATAAAAAATCCAGAGGGCCAGGTAGCGAGGTGGCAGGAATCCCTGCACGCCTTTAACATCAATGTTGTTCATAGACCCAGCGAGCCGCATGGAAATGCTTATGCCTTGAGCAGAATTGGGCTCGAGGATGAACAAGAAGTGGCCACCTCCATGACACATACAACACAGCCATCTCCCATGTTCCCGAACAGCTGTGCACAGAGTGGGATCCAGAGACAGTCGCTCATAAGCAAGCAACAGACGCACAAACATGGAATATATGCGCGGGGATCCAGGAAGGGGTACATCCTCATAAGGAATCTGTTACCTCATTTTTCGCAATGGCCAAATATTACTATCAATGATTTGGAGAATGTCATGTACAAGGTGGTGTCCTCTACATTAATAACTGTGTAGTGAGTCCTGAGCATTATCGTATTATTATTCTAGAACAACTGCATGACAAGGCTGGACATTTAGCCGTAGAGTGTACATCAAATAGCATCAAACAGAGATTCCACTGGATCGAGATACGTGATAGGGTAAAGGCATGGGTTGCCAAATGTGTCCCATGCCAAAGACGTGCTGTTGGCCAGCACCATTACACACCACTACAAGTTAAAATTGTTGGTGCACCGTGGGAACGAATGGCTGTTGATGTGCCCAGACCCTTGAAAATGATGAATGTGGTTAGAAGCATTTGCTTTGCCGGACCAAGCAGCATCCACAGTAGCGGAGGTCCTGTCTAGCAATGTATTCTGCCACTTCGGTATGCCTTATGAACTGCACTCAAACCAAGGAAGTAATATTTAGAGCCGGCTGAACTCCGAGCTCTGCAAATTGTTTCATATAGTTAAAACAAGAACAACTCCATACCATACGCGAAGTGACGGAATGATAGAGAGGTTCAACCGAACTCTTACGGAGATGTTGACTAATGAAACACACCTTGATTGTCGCAATTGGGATTTACAACTCCCATACATGCTCATGACATACCACACTTCGACACATTCCGGCATGGGTTATACCCCTGCTCGGTTAATGTTAGGCCCTGAATTAGCCTTACCCGGGGACCTGGCCATGCCCAGGATTCCAGGAGAGAAAAATTCACCACCTCTCTACATAGAGCTAATGCAGCAACAGATAGAACAGGCCCACAGGCCTGCACACCGGCGTCAGAAAACATGGCATGACCGGCAAGTGCATGGAGACCCAATGAGGCGGGAAAATGGTATGGGTTCACGAAACGGGATATTCTGCAAATGTGCCAAGTAAACTGAGTTACCAGTGGAAAGGCCCCTATGTGGTAGTAGGTAAGAAGTCAGACGTGAACTACCAAATCCGCGTCATGGATGGCCTGATCTCAGTCATCCACTTTGAACAACTTAAACTTTGTGCTAGTGATGACCCCATGCCAGAGCTCGGACTGGGCGTTCCACATAACACTGGTACCCAGACAGATGTCTCTACAGAAATATGTATTCCCGACATCAGTCCAGAGCACTGCAGGGCCAGTTCGACCAGTCTCCTTCTAAGCCAGGAGTCCGGCGAATGTATGATTAACACTGAGGACGATGATGAGCTACGTACTCGCCCTCTCCCTCCTCAGAGCGGGTCTACATGATCTGAGAGGTTGTATCTGAAGACTTTCTCGTTTGTGCTGTCCAAGTGGAAGGACGGGAAAGTTGTTCCACCGACCTCTTCCCATTCCCACCCACTTCATGCTATTACCCCAATTATGGAGTTACCACAGGCAGAGGCAAAGGCTGCCCCAGAGCATGCTTCTTGCGAGGTGGAAGATATAATAAATAGCATGGAAGTGAAGAGGCTTGATGAGGCCTTGGCCTGTTGCACTCCCACTCCAAATCCCGAAAATGCGAGACCACCCCCACTCCAAGTTGCACCCCACTGCCTCCACCCCCATTCCAACGCACGTCTCTAATCTCCGCACTGAGTTTGGACATCACAAGTCCTGTCCATTTCACACTCCACTCATCGTCTGTTGACTGTCAAGCTTCAGATATGAGAGAGGCAGCTGTTTCAGAGGAGGTGGCATCCCGCACCACAGTCATCCCCACAACTGGTGGTGGGCAGGAAAGCAGCCTGTTCAGCAGACTCTCGGCTCAAATATTCCCGGTACTTAAAAACTATGACATATTACCAACTGTCGTGTAATGGGAGATGTCCATCACCATCCAAAGGGCATCCCCGACCACAACTTCTCTACCAAGCCATGTGGTGCGGTGTCACACACGCATTATCATTCAAACATCATGTGTTGGTCGTAACTTTAAAACCTGGTAAACAGAGTGAGGATATGGATGTCCTCGCTCCACGCTTCGAAAGTAGACTTCCAATAGTATTAATTCCGACCGAGAACATGGCCAAAACTAAACACACAAAGAGACGACAACCTGACTTTTTGCAAATAGCTTCAGCATCCGCATCAGCAACACAATCAGCTGGCACCTGCACTCCAGCAACCATTACCACAAAACTGGCAGCAGCCATAAGAGCAACACTGGCAGCACCTGCAGCATCAACATCGACATCAGCTGCAATGTCTGCACTGGCAGCACCCACAGTAACCACACCAGCAGCATACACCATCGCAACAACATCCGCATTCGTGATTGGACAGCGAATTTTGGTAGTGATAACCACTCCTGTGACAATTCATGATCCAGTGCTAGAGGACATTTCGGACAGTTCTATATCTCCTCTCAGTTTAGTTATCGACAAGGAGATAAGTCTCATTTAAACCACCATCACCACTTCCGCGCCACATGCCAGCACTTCGACATTCACGCACAACAAGCACGATCGTACCAGTAGATCCTGCCATCCAAAAAGCCACCATGCCAGACAGACCATACTCAGGGAAACGTTGCTTAGCCCACCAACCTGAGATCCGAGCGGTACCTAGAACATCTGCAAGTAAACTTATTCAGGCTGTAAAAATTAGAAAAATATCCACACCCACGGGAGCAACATTGCAGCGCAGCAGTTCCGCGACACCCACAAGACCACGCGAAAGCACAACTACCACCACAGCCACCACCACAGTGATGACAGCAACCTCAGAATCAGCCACTATCTGGACTCCACACATAATCGTAACAACCACAACAAGTGCATTAACCAACTTATCTGCAACTTCATCGCACCTGAGCACAGAGAAAATTAACATGGATAATGTAATATCAGCACCAGTAGATCACCCTCCACGACGGTCATATTCGGATCATGGAACTCAGAGTCGCTGGGGCAACTTTTCAGCAGACACTTGTTGCCACTTGTCGTGGATGCAGCAGCAGAATGTTTGACTAGGTGTGCGGAAAAGTAAACGATTATATTTTTATTTTTGAAATATTTTTCTTCTTATTATATATGTTTAAAAAAATTGAAACCCTGTCTCTTGGCCAACTACAGTCATCTTACACAGCTACGCAAATTACTGCATAGCTGTGTCTCAGCAAAATAATCGCTGTGGATTCCTGTGTTGTGAACACACAGTGTGTGGTGTAGGTATACAACACACCGCAGCAAATATGTCTTATTTCCCAGCATGCCAATGCTATGGCTGGGGCTATCAGCTATGGCTGGGGCTGCCTGATGAACCAGTTTTTATTTTTATATACTATTTTTCTTATTATTTTTCTTCTCGTGTTAGTATGATGAGACGGATTTGGGATGGCGAGAACTATCTGTGCTGACCCGCCAAAACGGGCCGCACTGTATGCATGCCCTCATATAATTGGCATGCATACATAATTACTGTATTCATCATATCTGTTTTCATATATATGTATATATATATATATATATATATATATATATATATATATATATATATATATATATATATATATATATATATATATATATATATATATATATATATATATATATATATATATATATATATATATATATATATATACATATATATGAAAACAGATATAGAAATACTGTATATATGTATATATATTGTATACATATCACAGTATGATGAATATATATATATATATATATATATATATATATATATATATATATATATATATATATATATATATATATATATATATATATATATATATACATATATATGAAAACAGATATAGAAATACTGTATATATGTATATATATTGTATACATATCACAGTATGATGAATATATATATATATATATATATATATATATATATATATATTATATATATATATATATATATATATATATATATATATATATATATATATATATATATATATATATATATATATATATATATATATATATATATATATATATATATATATATATATATATATATATATGAAAACAGATATGGAAATACTGTATATATATATCTTAATTTGGGTACGTTGTAGCTTGGGCGTTCTTGGCAGAGATTTAATTATCCGTCACCAAGAGAACGCCCATGCGAGATATTGTTTAGTCGAATCATGATAATAAACAAAATAAAAGAGCACGCACGACAATATCAAAAAAAAGAGAAAAGTCCTGGAAAAATAAATACCAGGCCAAAAATCAAAACCAAAGTGTGCCTCCCTCCCAAACTCTTTCGCACCTCTATGTGCTCTTCTTTGATAAACTATGCATCTCATGCATCACTACTTCTCTCAGCTATGCACTTACTTGAGAAGTCTATAGTTCTCGCCCAGCGTGCTCTCGTGCTTTCGATCCACGATGTGGTATAATTTGCCATGGCTGGGGGTGGTGTAGCGTAGGTAGGACCTGTCCGAGCTCAGTTGGGTATGGAGCGACCATTCCGGGTACGTTCCAAGCACGCCCCCTTGAGTAGGATAGTATGCATGTACAAAGCCATATTGGCGAAGTTTCTGCGAAACGTCTAAGTCTGTGAGATTGTGTAGTGTGCATGTGCGCGTGTCAGAGCTTCCCTACCAACACATGTCAGCTTTGGGAGAGAATGTATACTAAAGTGTACCGGGATGGTGCACTTAATCCCTTTAAATTTAGCAGGGGTTCCCGTCGCTCTTGGGACGTATCAGAACTGGAATGAGATGAGGATTCCAAAACTATTTACCTTTTTCAAATCGGACCAGAAATGGCCACGTTATCCTAATTTAGCTCATTGAAATTATTTTCAAAATATTACTGGGATGTCGTAAACGCGTGGACGTACTAAATGAATGGGGAAGATGCCTATCACGTGATAGCATCCTCACCCTTTCTATCTGCACGCTGATTGGCTACAGAGCACGCGCTGATTGGTTGGGCGTCCTGCCTATGACGTCACGAGTAGTATAAAAGGAGCAAAAATTCAAGAATCGAGACCACACTTTGGTGAGAGAGAACAAGTGGTAGGTTGTGTGGCCAGAGCAGCGCAAGACGTGAGCAACTGCTTACTGACTGTGGCTCCCTATTAGCTGCAGGTTTCAGTTCTTAGTCTCTGGCCTGCAATCAGAACATCCGCATCTAAGTTTTTGTAAGCCCTCGGATGACCATCCAGGGGCAACTAATTAAATAGAAGAGTCCGTCACTAGCAACACTTCAGAGGTGCCTTCCTGCGGATGGGCCTCGTGGCCCGGATGTAATTTCTCCAGTATGTAGAACGAGTGGTGAATCTTGGTGGACAACTCGTCAGATCTTCCGAAACACACAAAAGTGGTGGTCAAGCTTCCTCACAGCATATCGTGTGCTAATTAACTTTTAGGCCGCAGTCTGGTGGGACTCTGCCTGGTATGCCTCAAGAGCTATGTGGTGTACCATGTATGGTGTACCCATGATTGTACATGCATTGTTTAATTATAAATTTCAACAGTAGCCCTTCATGTTACGGGCAACCTTCAAACTTTCTATATAGCATGGAACTTTCTAACATTCTGCTTAATTATTTGTATTAGCTATTATGACTATCTAATGGATGTTCTTCTTCACTGTCTTTGAGAGTGAGCCACATCACCAGTTAACCTGCGGAGATTTCCCAGCAACACCAAAATCGTGCATCTTGCTTCCTTCATCTGTGACGCAGCATCTACAGTGATTTATGAACTTTTTCCGTACCGATGACTAATAGGCACTCATTTAGCTGTTTAGCCTCTTTTCCGGATGTAGCGGATATGTAACACCACACACCGGCTAGATTGTGTAAAATTGGCCAGACACCTTAGGGCCTCTTATTATATTGAGTGATTGTATCTTTCTACGCTCCTTCAAAAAGCTTATTACTTGTCTGGAACTCCCATCGACACGTTGGTATGATCCGACTTGGGAAACTATTGGGGTTTCCGAGCAGTGAAGACCAAAGTGTCGTTTTTGCACACACCTCCTCTGTATCTTCGGACACTAGTTGGCATAGATAACCATGCCAAAGTAGGAAGCACTGCGAAAAGATATCATTTTTAACCGGCCACCAGTGCATCTCTGGGCATCCTGGAACTTAACCCTAATGACAGGCAAACGTTAGTTCCCCGGAGCCAGATCTCACACTGAGTGATGGATAGGATGCAGATCTCCATCTAACTCAGTACAGTGACTGGGTTCGGTCTTGGAACCCACCACGCCCTCACAGGAATGTCACTGCAGATGAATATCGGCCTCTTGCTTCCCACCATAAACTTTTATGCACTTTTCAAATTGCTTGTGTAATATTGACTTGTCCTAGTGCTGTTATATATGGTTGTGGTGTGCTATGTAACTGGATCATTATATGATTCTGAAGCTGCCACTCTGTAACATGTCTGCTCGTTGCCTTTCTGAGGGAGATGCTCTGGAGGGTGACCTTAGGGAAACTGAGCATATTCGCCAGTCAGGCTCATGTGTCAAAAGATATTTCTTAGTAATTCCTGCCACTTGCAGCCAAAGCTAGTATATAAATCTAACACCTAACTGGTAGTTTAAGATTTAGCAGAAGGACCGCATAAATAAAAGCGGCAACTACCAATACAGTATCTTGGACTTACATAAGATGTTGAATTCTATGGAAATCATCCACTCCATCTTCATGGAAAACAGCGTGCATCACATTGACTCACACTACACTTAGCATATGTTTGAACAAGATAGTGGCCCTTTTTGCCAGCTTTCTTCCTCTGCTTCGTCATTGAAAGCATTTTCCTGTGATGGAGACCCGCACGAGGCACTTCCCTCTCGCAACAATAATATTTTGCTAGGGGTATAATGGTTTATATGAAACTACATAAGTGACCTCGTTAGGATGCTCCCTTGCAGGGATACCTCACTGATATATATGGATCGGTGAGGTACCGCTGACGAATCCACGTTAACAAGACACCAACTTAGTCCTATGTACTGTATATTTTCTTTCTCGTGCTAATAAACGAGTACCATTGTTTGTATAGTATATATTTTTTCTTAATTATCATGTCTGGGCTCCTAAATTGAGTTATGGACCGTCATACCGGTGACACTAATAGTGGGGATGAGACGGTGAGCTTCAAACTCGGCGGCAATGGTCGCATGGTCCCACTGGAACGTTATCGTTCCACCGGCTCTAGACGTCCTCCCGCACATCCTGTACATGTGGTGCAATGGAGCGGCGCAGTAGAACAGACCAGTGCATACCCACGCGAGCTACACATCTCTTCTATCTGTATTACGATGTTTACAACACCAGTCACCAGAACGTCGGCTCTCTAGTGGGGTGGGATGCTCTCATAGAGACGCTTGTTAAAAACGGTGATTGAAGCTCCAGTGTCTACCGTGGCACTGTTAGATATTCCACCGAACAAGCAGGCACACTTATAGATGACTTTGTGGTGTGCTTGCAGGAGAGTCTCCAAGATTGCTGTGTGCAGAGTCTTCTTTGCTGCGGTGGGGCCCCATAGGAAGGCAGCCTGCTTTTATTGCGTCCATGAGTACGATAGGTGGCTAAGTAAGGAAGAGACCAGCTCGTCGTCATTGCTGCTGATTTTGCTTGGGCGTCGACGAAGCTAGTGGGTAGCAGTGGTGCTATGCTGCAAATTGCTGTAAACAGCAGTTTGGATAGGACTGGAACGGTTCGGACAATTCGCCACCTGAGCCAGCCATTTTAGGCAGCACATCATGGGATGTTTGGATGAAGCGCAAAAGAAACTTCATCGTCGAGTCGACTGTTTGTTGCGGTTTCTTTTGCATACCCATGATGCGTTGTGCTGGCTTCCATCCATGTCACTATTACTGCTGCTGGGTGAGGGAGATGATGATGAAGGAAGATGTGTATTGCATACCACCAGAGTGCACCATGTGTTAAGTGCCTTGGCGGTGGGTCGTGGTGCTTGAATAAACGTTGTTTCACTGGAGGTGCTACAACCAACCACTGCCATTTTACATAGGAAAGAGGGTTTAGTAGATGCAGTTATTGTGGGGTTACAAATTTTTGCAGAGGGGAGAATTGTTGGAGCGGAAGATGCAGTGCACATCGTAGGCTCCGGTTTGTGTGAAGCCGATATGTGTGTAGTGTTTGATAATACTGAGGTAGTCTTCATGGTTGTAATTGGTGAATCCACTTGACGTTCTTGTTGATGGATCATTATTGAGCCAGGTTTCAGGAGAGGGGCATTGAAGTGACTCTGTAATCAGCGCCCGTTCTAGTTTAATGGATGCTCTGGCTGCGGTGTTTGTCGATCAGTTACCGGTGTAGTGGAGGGAATGGGTTGAGCACCACTCCTTCCAATGGCCTATCTGACCACATCCAAAACGTGTGTTGGGTGGCTGTGTGTGTGTGGCGCGTTGCTGCTTGGTGGTGGTCGTGTAGTCTGCTGAGTAGCAACAGCGGTGCTGAGTGTAGTGACGAGATTTTTGAGTGCGGAGATCTGTTTTGTGATCTCTTCTAACCTAGAGTGTGTTGACTGCCTATTGTTGATGTTGTGCTGCTTCCCGTGCCCTGGGGCATTACTGTGGCCTCCGTGATGGGACTGGCCACGCCCTCTTCCTCTAGGCGTGTGATCTCCTCTGGGGGGGGGGGGGGGTGTTCTGGTTGCAGTGCGGTGCCAGCGTCTGTAGTGGCGGTCGTGTGTAAGCTGTCAGTTGCAATCGGGAGTTTGGCATCATTTATCTCATTGATTGGGTGAAGTTGGCAGTGAATGTTTCTCTCTCTCTCTCTCTCTCTCTCTCTCTCTCTCTCTCGCTCTCTCTCTCTCTCTCCCTCCCTCTCTCTCTCCTTCCCTTCGTCCCTCCCTCCCCCCTCCCTCCCTCCCTCTCTCCCTCTCTCCCTCCACCTCTCTCTCCGTCTCTCTCTTTCCCTCTCTCTCTCTCTCTCTCTCTCTCTCTCTCTCTCACTCTCTCTCCCTCTCTCTCCCTCCCTCCCTCCCTCCCTCCCCCTCCCTCCCTCCCTCCCTCTCTCTCTCTCTCTCTCTCTCTCTCTCTCTCTCTCTCTCTCTCTCTCTCTCTCTCTCTCTCTCTCTCTCTCTCTCTCTCTCTCTCTCTCTCTCTCTCTCTCTCTCTCTCTCTCTCTCTCTCTCTCTCTCTCTCGATGGACGTTTTTTTACCGTAACTGTGGGGACATCACTTTTTTTTCTCATTTTTTGATTTTCATTTCCTTCGTGTTTCTGTGTGCGTTGGCAAAATAAAAAATACTTCTGAGATGGATAGCGAGTATTACCATTAACTAAAAAAAGTGAGAGAACACTGTGGGGACGGTCCCCACACAGAGCGGGGACCTAGTGAGAGAGTCCCCACAAATGTGAGAAACAGTGTGGGGACATACTCTTTGGTTGGCAGCTCATGCATTAGCAGCAGTATGTGGATGGGAGATTACACCGCCGCCTAGTCTGTGCACGTGAGTGTTTATCACATCACGTGTTCGTATGCCTCGCGCAATACATTTTTTACATGAGAGTGTGAGATAATTTTGTGGGGACATTTCAATGTGAGAGAAAGTGAGAGAAATGAAAAAACGTAAAAAAATTGAAAAACATGAATCGTGGGGACACAAATTTTAAATATATTTTTTGGACGTTTCACGCTTTTGCCGATCGTTTGAGCGACCGTAATTGTGGGGACAGGGCATTGTCCCCACAACCCCAGCATGTCCCCAGAGTGTAGGATCTAGACGTGAAAATGTCCGCGGAATTACGGTAAAACAAGTTCTCTCTCTCTCTCTCTCTCTCTCTCTCTCTCTCTCTCTCTCTCTCTCTCTCTCTCTCTCTCTCTCTCTCTCTCACTCGCTGGACAGTTTTTTACCGTAACTGTGGGGACATCACTTTTTTCTCTCATTTTTTGATTTTCATTTCCTTCGTGTTTCTGTGTGCGTTGGCAAAATAAAAAATACTTCTGAGATGGATAGCGATTATTACCATTAACTAAAAAAAGTGAGAGAACACTGTGGGGACGGATCTAGACGTGAAAATGTCCGCGGAATTACGGTAAAACAAGTTCTCTCTCTCTCTCTCTCTCTCTCTCTCTCTCTCTCTCTCAATCTGCGCTGCTGTTGTGGTAAGTGTTTGTAGATTTACGTGCTCTATAAGGAATAGCTTTTCCTTAAGGGCCAGTTCTCCGCTTAAAACATTAGTAAATGTGTCTAAATGAAGGTGCATCACTCCCTCATGATTCGGTCGGGGGTACGCTCTTGCGACGAGACGTCGGATGCAGCTGGCTAGTTCAGGGAGAGTTTCTCGCAAAGGAGGGTCCTAGCGTGGCTACTTAGTAAGTTTAATATAAACCAAATTAACCTCTACGAGCATTCTTTTGTTGCTAGAGGAAAATGCCTACAACGCCGAAGCAGAGGAGGAGAGATGGCAAAAAGGGCCACTCTCTTGTTCAAACCATATTATCTAAAAGAGTCAACCTAGTGAAATTATATGTTTAATGTGATGCACGCTGTTTTACGTGAAGGTGGGGGGGTGGATGATTTCCATAGAATTCAACACTGTCATCTTACGTAAGTTCCAAGTATCTGTATTAGTAGCTGCCGCTTTATTTATGCGGTCCTTCTGCTAGTTTCTACCCTATCATTTAGTTTTTTGGTTCAGATCGAGGTTTAGCTGCAAATGGCAAAGTAAGCTAACAGTTTTTAACATATAAGCCTGATGGGCGAGAATGTTCGGTGATCGTGAGGTCAACCTATGGAAGATCCCCCTCAGTAGACCGCATGCGCAAATATCATGAGGTAAAAGTTCCAGAATCATATAACGATCCTGTCACAATCGTGTCATGACCACATATAACAGCACAAGGACAAGTCACAATACATAAGCATTGAAAAGCACATATAAGTTTTAGGGTGGTGACAAAGATGCAGCTATCCAACTAAGACCACACCCAGTCACCTGTAGGGTTAGATGGCGAGCTGAATCCTATCCATCACCAATGTGTCGGGATGGATCATTTGAGATCCGCACCTGGGAAGCTATCATTTACCTTCTTCTTCTTTTCGTTCGCTGATCATAACGCCAGTCATGTAAGTGACTATCGACATGATCATAAGCGTTAAGTGCGTGGATCCATAGTTTATTAGAGTGCACCATGCGGCCTGGAACCTCCATCTTCAGCACTCGAGGTTTCTGTCAGGGTTACCTCACCCTTACCTCCTTTAGTCGCCTCGTACGACACGCAGAGGATACGGAAGGTGTATTCTAAGCCCCACCTACAGGGCAAATCATTTACCTGATATTAGGGTTATGTAAAATCGGCCACAGATGCACTGCAGACGAGTAACTATAATAAATTGTCAGTGCTTCCTACTTAGGGCAGGGATTTTCTAACTAACCAGTATCCGAAAATACATGGGGTGGGGATGAGGTGTGTGTGCGGGCGGAGGTGTATGCAGTAATCGTCACTTTACAAGACGAGATGCATCGAATATCTCACACGATGCATCAGGCAATGTTCTCGTAACTGTGGTCAAAATGTCTAGAAGACAAACACATGATGAGCGAATTGATTACACCACTGGTTGCATGGTACAGCAGATCTGGCGAGTTATCGCAGAGCACGTCACTCGCCCTACATACTGGACGACGAGCCACATCGGGGCCAATAGGCCGATCCACAAAAAGGCCCCTTTGCGGAGGTTGTGGCTTGGGCTACCTGACTTTAATTTGTTTATTGCCCCTGTGTGATATCTTTTCGGGAGCATATAAAAATTGGTGGTTGCGGATGTGGTGGCTGCTTGTGCCCCCAAGACGACGAATTCTTAAAACCGAATGGCATCACAGCAGCTGTCAATATCTGCTGTAGCAAACAGTACTACCGATTCGTCCTCTCAGACCAGGCACCTCACCCCCACCTGACTGCTGATAAATCTGATTTTTCGACCCCTTTTATACTGCCTGTGACATCACAGCTGGAGCGCAGCAGCCAATCAGCTAGCGTGCTTCAGAGGCAGGGAAGCGGGTCACGCGATGTGCTATCGTACCCACGCACTGAGAGCATGCATGCACTAAGCCTATGGGGTTCAATATTTTGAAGGAAATTTGACTGGTCCATGTAGCCATAACTCGGCCAATTCTGGACCGATTTTAAAATGGTAAAATGTTTTAGAAACCTCGCTTCATTATGGTCATGACTGCGCCATGGAACGGCGAGAAAAGTGTAATTTGAAGAAATTACGTATACTAACTTAGTACTAAATAAGATGCTATATTTCCTCAATGCTAACACGCGTTGTCTAGCAATCTCTGACGCCTGCGCATGCGTGTTAGGCGATCTCGTGGACTCATTTTATGAACCTCTCATATACGGTTCTATACACGCATATTGTCCTACCCAGGGGGCGTGCTTGGAACGTACCCGGCCCGGCGGTTCCGTACACAGACTAGCTGAGATGGTCCGTACCTGACCGCTTGATCTGCCCTGTCCTCAATTGGTAGAACTAGCTCCGTCCCTGCCTAGACCGGACACATTAATTCCACTCAATAATGGTTAAATTACAATACAACTCGGAAGTGGGTGCACATAGTTACAATTTACAATGCCGTCGTTTGGAGATTGTGAATACAGTCAACCTGAGTGTCTACGTTTCTGACATGTTGGTGATTTGAGTCTGATATGCGTGGCTTGTTATATGTGGATGATACTTGCGCTGTAGTGAAGGTGACGTTTTTATGGCCGCCAGGTCGGGGAGGGGGTGGGGGTGGAAAGGCGGTGTGATGTCAACTTTATCGAACCGTTATGGTATTTCGCTCTGTAATGGCTGAGCCTGTGGGCGGGACAGAGTTACTTTAGAGCGCAGATGACCTGTTGGATGATGTCGTAACTTTGATCAATCCATTATCGAATTCAATCTTTCGGTAGCAAAATCCTACTCGTGACTGACGACAATGCGGGCATCTTGCTCTCTTAATAATATCGACTGTTATTGCATGTAAATGATGTATGTAGATTTTGGCTGTTTCCGTACAACGTCGTGGGAGAGGGAAGGGGAGGAATGTTGGACAAATGTTCCTCCCGTGAGGCATACTGTAGATGGCTGTAGTGCAATCCTTCTATCCATATGATCAGTTCTCCCGTAACTAGATAAGAAGGTGTGTGCGGGAAATTTGTTGGCTGTTGTTTGTTGACGATAATGTTGTTATCAGGATGTCCGGGCTGGTGTATGATGCCAATGTTAAAGCGAAGTGGGCGCATTCCAGTTTTCCACGCTGATGAATGCTGAGTCTGTTGTTATTGTGGGAGGTGGGGGTTTGTGGGAGATATTATTTCTTCTGCATCTTGTGCGGGTGGAACTGTTGCAGAAGCTTTTATGTCTCCATCGGGAATTAATTAATACCGGTAGGTGCTGCTAAATGATGTTGTTGTCAGTGTTGAATGTCTCTGTTATGCTGAGTATAACAGAGTATGTATGTTATGTATGCGCAATGATGAATTGATGTAGCCATCCTTGAGGGCAGGTGTGTTCTGTATGTGATGACGTTCTGTCTGTGGTGTGATGTCCTGACTGCTCACAGGGGAGTATGGCAGGCCTAATGGATGGGCTGGCCTTTGGACAGGGGGATATGGTCATCTCCCGTTACACAATGGTTGGTGTCCTGTCATAGTTTTTAGACACCAGGAAATTCGAGCTGAGAGTCTGCTGAACAGGCTGCCTCCCTGCCCACCGCGGGGGGTAATGTTGGTTGGTGCGGTGTGGGATGCCACCTCCTCTGTAGCAGCAGTCTCTCTCATATCTGAAGATTGACAGTCAACAGACGACGAGTGGAGTGTGAAATGGACTGGGCCGGTGATGTCCAAACTTGGTGTATAGATGAGGGACGCGAATTGGAGTGATGGATGTGGTGGGACTTCTGGAGAGGGTGTCCCTTGGGAGGGCTGTGGTTTTGCGTTTTTTGGGAGTTGGTGGGTACACCTCGTTGTACGGTTTTGTGGTTCTAGATATGCCAGGGCTTCATCTAGCCTCTTCACTTCCATGCTATTCATCACCCCACAGGAAGCATGGCTTGGGTCAGCCTCAGCTTCCGCTTGTGGCAACTGTATGATGGGGGGACATAGCATGAATTGGGTGGGAATGGGAAGAGATCGGGGAACACCTTTTCCATCCAGTCCCTTGGACAAAACAAACACAAAGTTCTTCAGATACGGCTTCCCAGATCGAGTAGACCCATGCTGAGGAGGGAGAGGGCGAGTACATATCTTGTCATCGTCATCAGCGTTAGCCGCTTGTTCACCCACATTCTGGCTTGGTAGAAGTGGGGTCGAACTGGCACCACGGTGCTCTGTGCTAGCCATGGGAACACTATTTTCCATAGAAATATCTGTCTGGGTACCGGTGTCACGAGAAACGCCCAGTCCGAGCTTTGGTGCTGGCTCGTCACTAACACATGGTTTAAGCCGATCAAAGTGGATGACTGAGGTCAGGCCATCCGAAGCATGGATACAGAAGGTCACGTCCGATGTCTTACCTACTACCACATAGGGGCCTTTCCACTGGTAACTCAGTTTACTTGGCACGTTTGCAGACCATCGTGAATCGTGTACTCAGACCACTCTTCCTGCTTCACATGTCTTTTGCCGCCGGTGTGCAGTGGATAGGGTTTCTCTCACTAACTCATGGGCTTGTTCTCTCTTCTGCCGCAAGAGTTCAACATAGAGAGATGGTGGATGTTTCTCTCCTGGTATCCGGGGCATGGCCAGATCCAGGGGTCAGGGTAATTCAAGGCCTAACATTAACCGAGCAGGGGTATAACCCATGCTGGAGTGTACTGAAGTGCAGTAAGCCACGAGTACATATGGGAGCCGTAGATCCCAATCTCTACAATCAAGGCGTATTTCCTTTGTAAGCATTTCCGCGAGAGTTCTATTGAATCTCTCTACCATCCCGTCGCTACGGGGATGGTATGGAGTCGTCCTTGTTTTGATGATATGAAACAATTTGCAGAACTCTGATATGAGCCGGCTCTCAAAATTACTTCCTTGATCGGAGTGCAACTCATAAGGCATACCAAAACGGCAGAACACATTGCTTGTCAAGAGCTCTGCTACGGTGGATGCCTCTTGGTCTGGCAAAGCAAATGCTTCTACCCACTTCGTAAAATAGTCTTGCAATACGAGGATGTATTTATTTCCGTCATCCGTCGTATTCAAGGGTTCGAGCACGTCGATAGCCACTCGCTCCCATGGTGCACTAACAATCTTTATTTGCGATGGTGCGATATGGTGCTGGCCAACAGCGCGTTTTGGCATGGGATACATTTGGCAACCCATGCCTTGACACTATCACGAATCCTGATCCAGTGGAATCTCGATTTGATATGGGCAACAGTCCTTTCCATGGCCAGATGCACGGTGTTATCATGTAGTTGTTTTAAGATAAGGTCACGATAACTTTCTGGGACTACCAGACGGTTATTAATGTATAGAACGTTATTTATTAGTTGACATTCTCCGAACCATTGGTAATAATATTTTGCCGTGGTTGATAGTGGTGTTACCGATTCATTGGGAGGACGTACCCCCTCCTGGATCCACCCATATATATTTCGAGTCTGCACATCTGTTGTTTGGTCGTGTGCGATTTTCTCCGGATTCCACTCTGCGCACCTCAATTCGGGGAACTCCGGAGATGGCTGTGTTGACTGTGTCACGGTGGCGGCCTCTTCGTATTCAGCCTCTGTGCCAACTCTATTAAGGGCGTCGGCATTCTCATGCAATTTGCCGGGACGGTGAACAACGTTGAAGTTATGGGCCTGCAGGGATTCCTGCCATCTCGCTACCTGGCCCTCCAGATTTTTTAGGTTCCTGACTGCTCGTTAGACATCCTATTAGGCTTACAGTGCTGAGCGATGTCCTCCCGCCATGAGTGTTCTTGCGGAAATCTTGCAGGAACCAACCTGCTGGAACTTTCCAGCTTCCTGAGAATGCATCAACACACGTCAACTATGGAATGACGTATCAATTTCAGCAACACGGTAGCCTAACTTAAGAATGACTACCGAGTATTCAAGTAAATATACTTCACAGATTAATTATTTCTCTGTATGTATTTCGTTAATTATATTGTATCCGTAAGAATGGTCCCGATGACTAAAAGGTACCGTAGCGGTCCTAGGACCGCTAGTTATAATTTCTGTATTTGTTTATAGTTATTTTCAATTTCCTCAATATGTTGCTAACCGCACTATAGTAGGTTCGTTAACCTGTACTAATATATATATATATATATAACTTTGATCATTTGATACCATTTTGATTGTTCTGGTTAGATTATGTATATATATGGCCAGTGGCCATCAGTTCATATGTTTTGCTTAGTTATAGAAATTATAGGACTGCAGTTCAAAGATCTTACTAAGTAACATGTATGAGCGCTGTCTTCAGTATTGATGTCTTAGGGCATCTGTTCTCAATGACAGCCGTGTCTAATAGCTAGGTAGATACCAGCCAGTTGCGGCCAAAAATAGTTCTTGTTTTAAAAACAACTAAATGCTAATTAGGCAAAGCAGAAGGCCCGCATCTATAAACCAGCAACTACTAACTCAGCATACTAAGAATCACATAAGACGGTGACGAGGGAATCCATCTGGAATCGCTCATCCCGTCTTCACGTAAAACAGCACGCAACCCTGTAGTCATAATCTCACTAGATATGGTGTTTTCTTTCTCAGGCATTTTTGGTTGAAATATTAGTTGGGGTTTTTTTTAAAGCCATTTTTGCCTACTACTCTTCTCCCGCTTTAAGCCGTGGTGACACCTTCCCGAGACGGAGGCCCGCACGAGGCACTTACCTCTCGCAAGGATTCAGCGACGACGGTCCACGTGAGGATAATACTCCTCACCCAAACTAGCACTAGGAGTAGTGCCCGCGTGAGGCATATAACCTCCGGGAGCCCCATGTTTAAAAGTTCATCTACCTGTCTCTATGTCTTGTATTTTCGTATGCTCTTATTTTAGTTTTATCTAGTATATTTATAATTGTTTAGGTAAAATCATTGTATAGACTTATAATTTTAGGTCACCAAATCAAATCTTGTAAGTCCATAGATCACGAAATTGCTATGGACAGGCATACAGGTGACACAAATTCTTGGGATTAGACAGTTGTGCTTAATGTTCGCGACGATGGTCGCACGGCCCCACCGGAATGATTGAGTTCCACCGGCCTTAGGAGCTGGTTTTTGTTACCCGCAGGGCAGTCTCGTACAAGGTCTGTCACCCGGAGACCGAATGCTAACCAGCGTCATCACTCGTCGTGCACTTGCGGCGCGGCGAGTCGACATGATACACTGGAATGGCCTGACACTACCCGGCGAGCTACAGGTGGCCCATAAGATTTGTTCTTGTCCCAGCTCAACTGTGGTGGTACTTGATAATATAACCGCACACGTGTCGTATAATGATGATGCCGGTCCAAGAGGTATTCGTTGGCCATGTATGTCGAGTTCCTGTTGTTTTCAATGTATGATGGCTTCGCTGTCACTGAGGAAATCAGAGCATCTTTATGAATAGAGGCGATGACAACTCGCTGTATGAAATGCATCTCCTCTATTTGGATGACTAGATTAACTACACCAGCTACGGGCACATCAGCACCCATAGCCATCTGTAGATAAATGTTTAAGGGGAGGCTTTTATGAGGTGGGATGCTCTCATAAAAACGCTTGTTGAATACCATGATTGAAGGGCCAGTGTCAACAGTGGCACTGGTGGAAACGCCGCTAAGCAGACAGGCACATTTGTATATCACTTTGCGGTGTACCAGTGGAAGAGTTTCCAATGATGCCGCCCATGACAATGGTGTCAGAGCGGAATCATTCTGTATACAATCGGTCTGTTTCTGAATGGCTGCTTTTAATGTAGTGGATGGCTGAGTGAGGAAGGGGCCAGTCTGTCGTCGCTGCTGCTGTGAGGGCAGTGGTGAAGGCGGAGCTGGGGTAGCAATGATGATGGAGATGTTGCTGTTTCTGGGTATGCAGTATTAGTGTAGACAGAAGTGCGTACGGGATGACGGATAAGCTCTACCTGCACGAGCCATTTCTTGCAATGCTTCATTGGATGTTTTGGCGAAGCACAGAAGAAACAATGATGCTGCCAGGGATGTGTTTCTCCCCGTCTACGTCGGCGTTTGCGAATCCATGAGATGGAGTGAACCATCTCTCCCAAGTCGCTGCTGTCTGTGGATGTGGGAGATGATGTTGTGTGGGGCGGTGTTTTGCATACCACCAAGGGACACCGTGAATTCAGTGTCTTGGTGGTGGGACGTGGTGCTTGCAAACACGTTGTTTCAGCGGAGGTGCTACAACCTACCACTGCCGTTTTACTTTGGAAATAAGGCTTGTTCTGTGCAGAGATAGAGGGGGATGGTAATGCTGCATATGTGGAAGGCATCATAGGCATCGACATATGTGAAGCCGTCCGTTTTGGTGTAGGTGTAAAAGTCTAATTATGTTGGTAATAGTTGGCCACCGAACGTTGTTGTATGGGGGGCCGTAGTTGAGCCAGGAAGCAGATATGGGCACCGAGGTGCCTCTGCTATCGGTGCCCTTAAGAGTTTAATGGCTTCTCTGTTGCGGCGTACTATGGTCAGGGGCAGGCGTTACAGATGGAGGTCGGTTAGGACTCCGTTCCCTCCAATGGCCTGGCTGACCGTATTTGAAACAGGTGTTTGGTGGTGGTGCGGTGTTGGTGGTGTTCGCTGTTCTAATGTGAGTGGTGACGAGGTTTGTGCTGAGTGTGGTCACTAAATTTGTTAATGCTGAGATCTGTTTATTGATCTCGTCCGTTCATTCCTTCATGTTACCGTTATTGTTATTGTTGTGCTGGTTCCCGTGCCCGGGGGCTCCGCTGTAGCTTCCTCTGCGGCCATGCCCCCTTCCTCCAGGAGCTTGATTCTGATTGGGATTCTGTGAATTTATTTGCTGTGGTGCTGGTGCGTAGGTGTTGATGATCTGGGGGAAGCGTTGGTGGACGTGGTGATAGCTGCACCCTCTACCTCATTGATAGGGTGAAGTTGGCGTCGGTTGTTCTTTTCCCGCTCCAGAAAGTTTTCTATGCAGTAGCAGTTAATTGGGCCAAACTCCCGTGCTCGCCAAGAAATAGTTTTTCTTTCAGGGCGGGTTCACTGCTTAACGCATCGATGAATGTGTCAAGATGCAGATGTGTTACGCCTTCTAAGTTGGTGCTAGGATATGCGCTGGTGACTAGCCTTCTGATTCAAATAGTTAGCTCAGGAAGAGTTTCTCCCGCGTGTCGTCGGAGATTTTTAAGTTGTAAATGGCTTGTTTCTCCGAGAGCTGTGTCGCCAAATCGTTCAGTTAGTGCTCGTTCCAATTGGGTGTAAGTGGGTGTATAATCAGTCCTGAGATCCCAAGAACTTGAAGGGCTTTTCCGGAAATCTCTGCGGCGAGATATTCACCCATCTGCTGATCGTTCCAGTGGTTAGTTCAACTTATTATCTTGAACTGTATTTTATAATTGGTCCAGTCACTCTCCCCCGCTAAATTCGGGAGGGAGAATGACTCGGCCAAGACCACGGGAAGAATGAAGTGGTTGAAAGCCGGGCAGTGGTGATATCCTGGAGACTGACGAGTATTCTGATGCTGGTCATTGTGCAGGTGGTGGTTGTGTGTGCTGTTCGATGCTGATGCCGAGGAGCGAGAACGTGCATACTCCAATCTAGTGAAGCCTGCCCTGTTGTAGAACCATAAACCAGCATGGGTCTATGGACGGGAGGTGGAATACTATGAAGATTACAAGGACGTTCCTCTCGAGGTAAGGACTGATGTTCCTCATATGGCGGTGGTGCAGTCGGCTGGCGGTCGTGGTGTGTAGAATGACTGATGTACCGGCGAAAAGGTGGTGCCGATTCCTTCCGATGATGCTGCGGTGTTCCCCTCGAGCATAGTGATGTGTTTGATGGGGGCGGCGCGGGAGGTTGTCTATGATATGGATGGTCTCCATAGATGACACGGGTGAATGATAGTAGTCTGAAGGATTATGAGTGTGCCCATAATCGGGTCTTTGTCGTGATCGTCCACGATTCGGCCCAAATGGAGTTGGCCTGTTGCAGACATCCGACATGGTTCTAAACTCTGTTCCCACCTGTGAGGCATCCCGAAAGGTGCCATCACTGACAGGCAAAAACAGGTTATATCGCTTGTACCCTTTGGCCTTCCCAGTGTGGTTCACTGTCCCTGCCACGCCGGATGGACGCCCAGTTCCCCACACAGGATGCAGCCTAGGCTAGGTACCTCTCCGTATGTGCCTGAGATAAAGACCTGTTAGGGGAGCATAATCCGGGACAGAGTCAAGACGCACACTGACAACTCCTGAGCCGAGTGGGCACAGTACTGGGCGCCAATATGGTTGTCTTGGCATGGGCCACAGCTCAGCTGGACCGTACCATGGAGGCGATGCCCGCTAGACGCATCACAGCTATGGCCCTCACATAGATCATTTCTTTACGTCAGTTTAGCTGAGAGGCCCTGCACAGATCGTACTAGACAGGCCATCCACCCCACGGGTACCTGGGCGCCAGACTGCTCCACCCGCCTGGCAAGTGACATGTTACACCGTCTCACACACATACCCTCCTGCTTCCCAAAGAATCACTTTTCATTACCTCTGATCACAGGAGGCACGACTCGCAATACGAATGCTTGCCATGGCCTGACTGTACATTGAGCCATGTTGACCACTCATAACCAGAAATGGGTTGATGAACTAACATGATCAAGATGAAAGGCCAGCAACCCAGAAGATAGCAATCACCATCTAAGCTCACGCTCAGGGGCAACCGACGGTCTGATCCGTACCTATCTGCCAACAGTATACGAACATTGGCCGTTTTCCCCGGCCTTGCCGGCAGGGCATCTCTGACAAACCAACTCCAAAAGGTTTGCAGAGACGTGCTCCCTGGGTGTGGACTGTCATCCACGTACCACGCATGTCCACTTACTGAGATTGGATGAACCAAAAATCTCAGTAGCCCGAACAATACGCCAACTAGATACCTTCAGTATCTCCTCTGCACTATAACAATGATTTTTCGTGTCCCCGGACCCTCGCCTGTTTCCGCAAACCTTCGAGGAGCATATCCTGCTTGGTCTGCGGAGTTGTTGATTCCGCTGGTGAATTTCTGGCATAGTCAGTGAGCATGTGAGCTTGGAATCCATTGTATGGCACTACCTCTTGGTCGAGGGAGTCGTCGCTAAATGGAGACGCTATAGAACTAAGCTCGCTATATGGCGTGGGCGTGAGTTCACTGCACGTTAATAATGATGATCTTCGAGCCCCACATTGGGTGCCACTTGTAGCTCATGGGGTAGTGTTGAGCCGTTTCAGTGTCGGGTGTCGACTCGCCACGCCGCAAGTGCACGACAAATGATGATGCTGGTTAGCTTCCGGTCTTGGGGTGACGGATCCTGTACGATACTGCCCTACAGGTAACAAAGACCAGCTCCTAACGCCGGTGGAACTCAATCATTCCGGTGGGGCCGTGCGACCATCGTTGCGAAGATTAAACACAACAGTCTCATCCCAAGAGTTTGTGTCATCAGTATGCCCGTCCATAGCAATTTGATTTGGTGACCTAATTAACATAAGTCTATACAATATTTTAACCTAAACAGACCGTCAAGTATGCTAGATAAATATAATGAGCATACGAAAACACAAGACATAGAGACAGCCAGATGAACTTCTAAACGTGGGGTTCGAGGAGGTACCACACAGACTCGTAGATCCACAGAGGTATCCCCGTAAGGGAGGCTCCCATACACGAGATTACTAATTACCTTAATATAAGCTGTTATACCTCTAAGCTGTAAGGAAAGAAAATTATCTTTGTAGTGTTGGAAAATCATGTGCCTCCCACGGGCACTACTCCTAGTGCTAGTTTGGGTGAGGAGTATTATCCTCGCATGGACCGTCGTCACTGAATCCTTGCAAGAGGCAAGTGCCTCGAGCGGGCCTCCATCACAGGAAAATGTCGCCATCGCTTAAAGTGGGAGAAGAGTATTGACCGCAAAGGGCCCACTCTAACATTTAACCAAAATGCTGTAAAGAAAATACCATATCTAGTGAGATTATGACTATAAGGTTGCGTGCTGTTTTATGTGAAGACGGGATGAGTGATTCTGGAAGGATTCCCACATCACCGTCTTATGCAATTCTCAATATGCTGAATTAGTAGTTGCCGCTTTTATTTATGCGGGCCTTCTTCTATGCCCAACCTCATATTTGGTTTTCAGAGACAAGAACTATTTTAGGCCGCAAATGTCTGGCGTCTACCTAGCTTTTCAGATATGGCTGTCATTGAGAATGGATGCCCTAAGACATCAATACTGAAGACAGCGTGCATACATGTTACTTTGCAAAACCTCGGAACTGGGTAAGAATCCGGACATCTCGCCTCGTAACCACATACAACATCACAGGACATTGGTTACTTTCCACAAAAGCATTTTTATGTAACTGATCTATCGTTATGGTGGGGCTAAGAGAGACAAATACCCACCGTGAATGCCCTTCCCATGAGGGCGTGGCAGATCTTAAATATCATGCCCTGACATTCTTATGGAATTCGGTGGGGATGTGCACCTCACCTGTCACCAGGTTCTATGGGACTACCCTTTTAACCTGGCGTTGGGTTTAAACACAAGTTGCCCAGTTATGCACTGTGGTGCGGGAGGATTGATCAGCAGATTAAAGAAAATAAAAATTAAGATATGTTTTAGCAGTGCTTTTCTACATTGGCAAAGGTAACTAACTAATGAGTATCCGAGGATACAAGGGGAATGTGTGTGATAAAATACCCTGGCCATCACCGCTCGGAAACCCCAATAGTTTCCCAGGGTCGGATCAGTCCATGGTGCGGATAGGGACATCCAAACAATTGAGAAGCCATAAGGCTTAGTGGAACATGAAGAGAGACAATAACTTATAAATATAAGGCCCATTAGGTATGTTGCCAATCTTACACAACCTTGCCGAAATTATCGCAACTACCGGAAAAGAGGCATACACTACGCGTCTCCTATTGAAGCGATTGTCTCTAATCATATTAAACCTATCCTATCGAGCTGAATAGAAAAAGGCTTTTAGTCGGTAGAATGCCGGGCTAAACAGAGATATAGCATGGACAGCGACCTCAGTGAAAAATTTTTGGTGGCGGGAGAGAAGTGCTGCATATATAAATGTTGCTGTATAGTGTTTCCTACGTGCACTGCAGTCCTATGTTTTTCTACAAATAAACAAAACATATAAATTGATGGCCACTTGCCATATATAACCTAACCAGAACAATCAATGCAATGTGAAATGATCAGAATAATATATATATAGTACAGGTTGAGGAACCTACTACGGTGCGGTTAGCAAAAACACCTTACAGAAAATAAGAATAACTATAAACAGATACAGAAATTATAACTAGTGGTTCTAAGACCGTTACAGTGCCTTTTAGTTATCGGGACCATTTATACAGATACGATATAATTATCAAAGATGTAATTAACGGGATAATTAAAATGTCAAGTATAGTTACTTGAATCCCCTGTTTAAGACTATATGCTCGGCCTCAACGTGGCCCAGGGGAGTAACCCACTGGGTGTCAATCCAGACATTTGGAGGGGCTAATCAGAGCATTATGCACAACGCTAATGAAATGACACTTGGAGATCGAATCAACCGAAATGGTGCTCGCCCTATGAGGATCCGCCAGGCAGGTCAAGCGCCGGGCTCCACGCCTTGAAGGAGCCCACCCTCAGCTACTGGAGGTCCCATCAACTCGTGTTGTGGAGCCAGGGGATGAGGATGGAGAGCTACTGGCAAACCGAAAGTGAAGAACAAACCCAAAGAGAACCCCAGTATCAACATCATGCACTGGAATGCAGAAGGGGTTACCAACAAGAAATCAGAGCTCGAACAGTTCCTGTACGAAAACAACATTGATATCTGCTGCACACCTGCAAGAAGGAAAACCATTTAAGATCAGAGGTTACTAGATTTCCCGGTGTGATCGAAGAGGAAGAAAGAAAGGCGGAGTGATCACCTTGGTCCGAAACAGCATGAACGCCAGCCAGGTCAAAACCTTTATGGAAGAGGCAGAATATACCAAGATCAAGGTAACAACCAGCAACTCTGTGATTGACATTGTCAATTATTACTGCCCTAATGACAAGAATCTCTCACTTGACACAATCCAGGTCCCGGACTGCCACTTCCTCATTGTGGGAGACTTTAATAGGCAGTCCCAGAGCTGGGGATACAGAACACTTGA
The DNA here is from genome assembly GCA_034401795.1 of Chaetoderma sp. LZ-2023a. Lineage (NCBI taxonomy): Eukaryota > Metazoa > Mollusca > Caudofoveata > Chaetodermatida > Chaetodermatidae > Chaetoderma > Chaetoderma sp. LZ-2023a. The sequence goes on from CM067369.1 coordinate 255,260,497, forward strand.
TAAACGAGGAGAATACATTGAAGCATGGCAAGATGAAAAGCACCTTTTACTTGTCAACGATCCCACAGATCAGCCTACCTTCTACTCGCGCCAGTGGCACTCGACAACAACGCTGGACTTGGCATTTTGTACAGAAGACATTCACAGAAACCTCAGTAGAGTGGTCAGATCGCAGTTAGGAGGAAGCGACCACCGCCCAGTCCTCCTCTCTCTTGCTGGAAGTATTTTGACAAGTTCACCTCAACATCCAAGGTGGAACTACAAAAAGGCAAATTGGAGTCTGTTCGGCATTCATTCCAATGAGCGTACCCAAAATATAGCAGTAGAAGGGAGAAACATCAACAAAGTGGTCAAGGAATGTAATTCAAGTATCCTCAAGGCTGCCAACGAAGCGATTCCTCAAGGGTTCAGGAAAAACTACCGCACCTACTGGACAACAGAACTGCAAGCAGCACATGAAAAACTAGACAATGGCAGAGAAGATGCAGAGGGTAATCCCTGTCATGAAAACCACTTCACGCTACAACAAAAACTAAAGCCAGGTATCTAAAGACCAAGCTGGAGGCCAAAAGAAGAAGCTGGAGGGACAAGATGGCAGGGTTCAATTCAGAGAGAGACACCAAAAAGCTATGGAGACTGACTAAAGCACTGAATGATGAGGGTGTCGGGGGAGAGAAGATTACTCTTGAAGAAGATGGACAAACACTGACAGGAAAGATGGCTGTAGATGCCTTTGCGAAGGCATATGCAAAAGAAAGCAACATTTCTATACCACGAATTCGTCAAAAAGAAGTTAGAAAAGAGCAAAAGGAAAGAACAAACACCAACACTCATGATGCAATGAAAGTTGACATTAGTTTAGTAGAACTGAAGAAGGCTACCCGCCAATTGAAGAAGAAGACATCTCCCGGGCCAGATGGCATTACGAATGAAATGATCCAACACCTTGGTAATGCATCTCTCCGCAAGTTGCTAGACATCTTTAATCTCAGTTGGACCAATGGAGAGGTTCCTCAGTGCTGGAATGAAGCCAGAATGTCCCCGATCTGAAAAAAGGGAAGAACAAGACGAAAGTGCTGAGCTACCGTCCTATCAGTCTTACAAGCTGCATATGCAAGACCATGGAGCGCATCGTCAACCAGCAGTTGCAGTGTTACCTAGAGTCGGGGAGCATTATAGTTTCAGAGCGGATCAAACAACACCTCTTGCACAGGTCATATAGGACACTTTTCAAGCCAAGAAGGTGATGCTAGCTGCCTTTATCGATCTGCAGAAGGCATTTGACAAGGTGTGGAAGGATGGCCTCCTCGTTAAGCTCCGGCGCGCAGGCATCCGTGGCAACATGTTCTGATGGACCAAGTCATACCTACACAATCGCAGAGCTAGGGTGCTGGTTGATGGACAATCTGGACAGAATATATTGCTGAGACAAGGGGTGCCACAAGGCGGAGTTTTATCACCAACTCTGTTCATACTCTTCATTAATGACATTGTAGCAGAGCTGCCCAATGGGATCCATGCAGCCCTCTATGCAGATGACCTCATACTTTGGTGCACCGAGGAGTACACAACGACTGCCACGTACAGAATGCAGCTCGCCTTGGATAGAATTACAGCTTGGGCCAATCGCTGGTGTATTACCATCAACAAAGAAAAATCATCAGCCATGCTATTCTCACTGTCCACCAAAACCAAGGTTGGCAATCTGACACTTCTTGGTACTCCACTCGAGTATGAGGACCAGCAGACATACCTGGGAGTCACCTATGACAGAAGATTAACATGGAAGGAGCACATCCAGAACACAGAGACAAAGGCCAGAAGAGGAAGCTGGCAGGAACAAAGTGGGATGCCAATGAAAGGATCCTCAAGACCATCTACCTAGGTGCCATACGACCACACCTTGAGTATGGATCCAGCTCATGGATGACAGCAGCTAAATCTCATCAACAGAACCTCGACAGAGTACAAAACCAGGCACTGTGCATCATCACTGGTGGAATGAGATCAACACCAATAGAAAAAATTAAGCAGACAGCAGGCATCTCCCACTTAGCAAGGGAAGGGAATGCAAAGCACTGATCCAAGCTGCAAAGTTCAAATCATTCAGCAACCACCCAATGAAGATCAGGCAAGCACAGCTGTCATCAGGAAGACTTAAAAGATCAAGTTTTGTGAAAGAGACAAAAGCACTTCAAAGGAAACACCAAGAAAGGTTGCCATCACAAATAGAAGACCCAAACCACACCCTTGATCCTCCACCCTGGGAAAACAAACTAGAGAGTATAGTTATTCGCACCACAGTACCTCATCTCACAACCAAAGATGAACACAGTGATGTGACCAAGAAGGCCCTGACCCTAGCCATGCTGAAAGAAATGTACCCTCAGGAGACATGGATAAGGATCTACACAGATGGATCAGCCAAAGATGCAATTAGGAGTGGAGGTGCTGGACTGCACATACAGTATCCAAACGGACAACATTAGTCAGCTGCAATACCGACAGGCAAACGCTGCACAAACTACAGAGCTGAAGTCGAAGCACTGGTACATGCAGCTAATACCATCAGCAGAACAGCAGACCCCATTGCACAGATTGTCTTTTTATCTGATGCCTGCTCCGTCCTTGAGGCTATCACCAAAGGTAAGCTGGCACAACTTGAAGAAGCACTACACACCATCAAATGCTTTCGGATATCATTGCAGTGGATCCCCTCACACTGTGGAGTCCAAGGAAATGAGGAGGCAGACCAGGTGGCAAAGGTGGGTGCAGAAGAGAATCAGACAGAAAAATGGTTACCCATACAGAGATGAAGACTATCATCAAGTCACTCTACAGAACACCTCAATCAGAAGATGCCTACAATCATCTCTCGAGGCCAGAGCAAGTGACCATTTTTCGTCTCAGAACTGGACACAACAGACTAAACCAACACATGTACAGGTGGTTCCACCTTACAACATCGGCCGCTTGTCCTTGCGGAGAAGCAGAACAGACCACAGAGCACATACTTCAATGTTGCAGTATGTATCAGCTGCTGAGAGACGAGATCTGGCTTTTGTCAACCTCTTTTCTTGAAAAGCTGTATGGGCCTGTGGAAGAACTGCAGAAAACCACAGATTTCATCAGCGATCGAAAAGAAGAAGAAGCTACTTGAATAATCGGTAGCCTGGGCTATCGTGTTACTGAAATTGATATGTCACCCTTGGTTTGACGTGAGTTGATGCGTTCGCTGGAAGCTGGAATGTTCCTGCATGCCCGTTTCTGCAAACAGGATTCCCACAACCAGTCCATGACGGGAGCGGATCGAACTCAGAACTGTAATCACAATATAGCATGTCTAACGAGTAGTCAGCAAGAGTTACAATAACATTACTGCTATGATGAAAGTTCCAGTACACCAATGGTATGGATGGAAGTTGTCAACAACCCGATCATAAGCGGGGGTTGTTGAATGTGGATGAAGATACATAACTAACCTTAACAGTGCGGGGTACGTCAGCCAGCTCTCAAGACATACCGGGCAAAGTTTACTTTGCAGAGGTCAAAAAGTTTAGATAAACCTGCATGACATCAGTGCGGGGATGGCTGAATAACCACTTTTTGGCATTGCCGACAGATCCGGCGAGTCATCCACCAAAGAACATCGCTACCTCTACATCTGTAGAATCACATTTTCAGGCCAGGAAAGGCCTCACCGCAAGTTCATGTTCCGAGTTAGTTCTTGATGTATTCGTGAACAATATTCAAAAGTTCCAAAAATGCTCCCGCACAAACGGGAGATACAAAATTGCTTTAGTGCGGTGGGTTGGATTGCTGCTAGCTACGGGAGAGAAACCGACAGAAACCTAAATGATCTGCTTAATGCCTGTCTTGCTGATTGTAGCTGACACAGATCCAACCTAATCGGCCCCTGGCCGAGGATGCCATCGAGCTCTGGATTTTGTCTCCTTTTATACTACTCGTGGCATCATAGGCACAGGCTCCAACCAATCATCGGTCGAGCAACAGCCAATCAGCGCATAGCTAATAATAATGCAGTCGAATGTTCTAGAACATTCTAGAAGTTCTGCGTACACGTGGTTATGACGTCACGGCAATACCTTGAAGATAATCGAAAGGGGGTTTCCGTAGATAACTCAGCCATTTCTCAACCGATTTTGAAATGGTTTACAGATTTGGAAAGCCCGTCGAATTCTGCCTTGATTAATGCCAGATTCTGGTGGAACAAGTTATTATAAAGGATTACATTGTACCTTCTCGGTACACTAAAAGCGTCATCCTATCTTGGTCGTAAATTACGCGCTCTGTCAAAAATAGTATTAAGCGCACACATGCGCGCTATGCGCTCTAACGAACTTAGTCGTTTTTACAACGCGATCTCTCTCATAGGCTCATATATGCTTATAGCTCTACCCGGGGGGGGGGGGGGGCATGTTCAGGGAACGAATCCAGGATGGGTGGCGTGTACCCAGCTTAACTGGTATGGCCGGTATCTGACTGGTCGATCCGAACTACAGCCATTGGGACCGTTTCCAGTCATATCACATCCACCAGATGGCCACAACGGACTCCTGATTCAAGTGTTGTTGGGTCCGCTGTGCCATTGAATACTCGGAATGGTATGTAATCCTTGTTGGTGGTGTCCACCATGATGCATGGACTGGTGCATTGTGAGGCGAGCATGTATTCAGGGTCTGGTTCCAGCATGGCAGTGTGAGTGTTGTTTCCTAATTGTGGTGCAGTGGCCCACAAGATCCTTTCCTGTCCCAGCTCAACTGTGGCAGTGGTTGCTAATATTACTGCACATGTGTCATATAGTGATGATTCCGGTCCAAGGGGTATCTGTCAGCCGTGTATGTCTACTTCCTGTTGTCTTCAGTGTATCATGGCTTCGCTGACGCTGAGGAAATCAGGACCAAGCAGGCCATCGTTTTGAATAGAGGCGATTACAACTCGCTGAATGAATTGCATTTCCTCTATCTGTATTACAAGGTTTACTACTCCAGCCACGGGAACATCTGCTCCTGTAGCTGTTTGCAAAAAGATGTTTGCAGGCCTAAGGGGTGGCTTCTTATGAGGTGGGTTGCTCTCATATAAGTGCTTGTTAAAGACGGTGATGGAAGCTCCAGTGTCCACCGTGGCACTGGTGGAAATTCTGTTAAACAGACAGGCACATTTATATCTCACTTTACGATGAGCCTGCGGAAGAGTCTCCAATGATACCATTTGAGGCTGTGATGGTGGTGTGGTATCATTCTGTATATAGTCGGCTTGTTTCCAGATAGCTTCCATGAGTGCAGTTGGTGGCTGAGTATGGAAAGGGCCGACTCGTCGTCGCTGCTGCTGTGATTGCTTGGGTGACGATGGGGTCGGGGTAGCAGTGGTAGTGGCGTTGTTGCTGATTATGTGTAAGCTGTGTTGGTGCATACTGCAGTGCGGATAGGATTCTCATGTTCACTGAGGAGGGCTACCTGTGTGAGCCACTTTTTACACTGCAACATGGGATGCTTAGTTGAAGCGCAGAAGAAGCAAAGACATTGTGGGACGTTCCTTTTCTTTGTCCGATGTTTCTTCTTACGGATCCATGATGTTGAATGGGTGCTTTCCTCGGAATCACTGCTGGTGGTGCATGTTGGTGATGTGGCTGTAAGAGCATGTGAGTTGCAAACCACCAAAGGACACCGGTTGTCAAGTGCCTTGGTGGTGGGACGTGGTGCTTGCAAAAACGTTGCTTCAGCGGAGGTGCTACAACCTACCACTACCGTTTTACATAGGAAAGAAGGTTGTGTTGATGCAGAAAATGTTGGGTCACCTTTTCCGCAGGGGGAAGATGGCAGTGCTGTGGATGCAGTGTGCATCGTAGGCACTGACATAAAAGAAGCCGGGTGTGGGCGAATGTATGATGTTGTAGGAATATGTTGATGAGTAGGTGCGGCCGCCTGACGTAGTTGTTCACAGGCCGCAGTTGAGCTGGGTTGTCGGGACAGGCACTGAAGTGACTCTGTAATCGGTGCCCGTGCTAGTTTGACGGATTCTCTGGCGAGGGGGGGGGGGGGGTGTCGGTCAGCGGTTGGGGTTGTAGATTGAGAGTTGTTTGGACATCGTTCCCTCAATAGCCAGGCTGACCACATCCAAAGCACATGTTTGGTGGCGGTGCTGATGCTGTGGTTGATTGCGGTCTAGTGGTAGATTGTGTTGTGATGGTGGTGCTGAGTGTTGTCACAAGATTGGTGAGTGCTGAGATCTGTTTAGTTATCTCTTCTAACCTTTCGTGCATGTTTTGTCTATTGTTATTGTTGTGCTGGTTCCCGTATCCTTGGGCATTGTTGTGGCCTCCACAATGGGATTGGCCACACCCTCTCCTTCTAGATGCATGATTTTGACCGGGGGTTTCTGATTGTGTGTGTTGTTCATTGTTGGTGGTGCTTGCGGATGTAGTAGTTGATTCGGTTGTAGTTGTGACATTAATTTATTGGATGTAGGTGGTGGCGATTATTTTTCTCCCGCTCCAAGAAGTTCTCGATCCGAACCGCGGTAGCCGTGAGTTGTTTCAGGCTGCCGTGCTCCGTTAGAAACAGTTTTTCTTTGAGGGCGGGCTCTCTGCTCAATGCGTCTATGAAAGTGTCGAGATGTAGATGTGTTACGCCTTCGATATTTGTGCTGGGGTATGCGCGGGTAACAAGATGACGGATGCGACTCGCTAATTCCAGCAATGTTTCCTCCGAGCGTCGACGTAGATTCTTTAGTTGAAGCTGACTTATTTCTCCTAGGGCGGTGTCGGCGAATCTTTCCGACAATGCATTCTCCAGTTCCATGTAGGAAGGTGTGGAGTCTGTGCCTAAGTCTGCAAGAACTTGTAAAGCTTTTCCAGACAACTTTGCTGCTAAATACTCTCCCATCTGTTGATTGTTCCACCAGTTTGTCCTACCTATGATTTTGAATTGAACTTTGTAATTAGACCAATCAGTCTAACCACTAAATTCGGGGTGGGGTGGGGGAGAATGATCCGGCCATGTCCTTGTGGAGAAGTAATTGGCGCAAAACCCGGTGGTGGTGCTGGCGAAACTGGTGAGAATGGGGACGTTGGTCGGCATGTAGGTGGTGGTGGTATTGCTCGTCGATGTCCCTGACGATGCTGATGCGTTCGTGAAGGTGATTCTCTGTGATGATGTGATGCACTGTACATTGGTTCTGCCGAATACCGCCCTGATACGGGTCCATAGACAGGTGTAGGTCTATAGACTGGTGGAGGTATGTTGTGGAGACAATGCGGACATTCCTGATGCTGCGAGACGTATTCCTCATACGAAGGTGGTGCAGGTGACTAACGTGAATGATGTGCGTGGTGTGTACATTGTCTGATGTATTGCTGGAATGGTGTAGCCATATCCTCCGGTTCGTAGCATGGTCCTGGTGAATAATAAGGAGATGATGCGCGAAAAGGAGGTGATACAGGATATGGTACATGAGTATCCGGCCACTGATCACCCATTGATGACATAGGTGAACATGATGGTCGTGAGGGCAGTAGTTGCCCCCGTAAGGGTCTTTGACATGGTGGTTCGTGATCCGGCATAAATGGTGGTAGCCTATCATGGAGATCCGATAAGGTGATGTATTGAGTTCCCACCTGCGAGGCATCATGGAATGTCCCCTCGCTGATCAGTGAGAACTTGTGTTGTGGCGGTGCTGGTCATTCCACGCCATTTAAATTTGTGACATTGTTGTTGAGCATGTGAGCAGTACGTCCATCATATGATGCTACCTCTAAATAGAGGGAATACTGACTGTCAGATGAAGGAGACTGAAATTTGCGGTTGGTGAGTGTAGGCGTGGGTTCACTTCTCGTTCAAGCCCCACATCGGATGCCACTTGTAGCTCCTGGGGGTATGTGCTGGTCTGCCGTTAAATATCCGCCAATCACACCGCAAGTGAGCGATGACCAGGATGGCTGGTTAGCTGCGGATCTCGGGGTTGCAGATCCAGTATGACATCTCTCCGCTGTGTACAAAATCGACTTCTAGAGCCAGTGGAACACTGATGTTCCAGTGGGCCCGTGCGACCATTGCCACTGAGATTGAACCACATGGTGCCGTCCCAACTGTTTGTGTCACCGGTATGTCAATCCATGCTAATTTAGAGAATGGAACAATTAGAATAATATACTAGAAATATAAATAAGTACTATACAAACAAGGTGAATCATTTTACAGTAAAATGAGCACAACAATACACAATATAGAGCTAGCTGTGGTGTCCTTTCTATGTGTTGTGTCGCTGGAGGTACCACACAGATCCTTGAATCTGCAGAGGTATCCCCGCAAGTGAAGCATCCACATAAGAGATCACTGAGTAACTCAATATAAGTTAATATAACCCTAACATACACAGAGAGAACAATGTTGCTGCCAGAGGAAAGTGCCTCACGCGGGCCTCCATCATCGAATATTTCATGATGATGCGAGAGGAAGGGGCCTCGCGCGGGCCTCCATCACAGGAATTCTCGCTGTTATGGGAGGCAAGTGCCTTGCGCAGGCCTCCGTCACAGGAAAATGCCTTCACCGCCAAAGCGGAGGAATAGAGTTGGCAAAAAGGGCCACTCTTTTGTTCATCAGAAAATGCTAAGTGCTGAAAAATCCTAGTGAAGCCATAATTAATGTGATGTGTACTGGTTTACATGAAGGCGGAATGAGCGATTTCCAAAGAATTCCCACGTCACCATCTTATGTAGTTCCAAGATGTTGTATTGGTAGATGCCACTTTATTTATGCGGGCCTTCTGCTACAGTCTAACCTACCAATTAAGTGTTAGAAACGAAAACTAGCTTTGGTTGCAAGTGGCAGGGATTCCTACCTATCGCTACATACAGCTGTCCAATGGGCACAGATGCCTAGCTTCCTGTAGGTCGCTTTGAAAGAACATCTCCCTCCACCGACAGCATGCATACATGTTACATCGCAACACATCCGAATTTGATGAAAATCTGGCTACTTTGCTCCGCAACCACATAAAACATCACCTAGACAATGGCTACATTTCACATAAGCTAGTTTGATCACTGACATATCGTTAAGGCGGGGATAGAGAATATCCATCGCGAGTGTCCTTCCCGTGAGGGCATGGCGGATTCCAAGATCCTTCCCAGACACTTCGACTAGTTGGATGGAGATGCGCGTCTCATCCGTTGCCACTTCCTACGGATCTAACTTTTGACCTGTCTTTAGGATTAGGTTCCAATGTGCCCAGATATGCACTGTGGGCCGATAAATAAACTTATCAAACTCACATTTATAACTATATGTTTCCGCAGTGCTTTCCTTCGTTGGTGGGGTTATCTAGCTAACAAGTATCCGAGGATACGGGGGAGATGTATGTAAATCAGTACTTTAACCATCATTGCTCGGAAACCTCCAATAGTTTCCCATGGTCAGATCAGATCAACGTGCGGATGGGACGTCCAAACAATTAAGAGCCATGCGGCTAGTGAATCATGGAAAGAGACAATAACTTGATATATACAAGGCCTTATAGGTATTTGACCAATTTTACACAACCTTTCCAGGGTACAGAGCTACATTATCGCAACAACCGGAAAAGAGGTGTACACTATATGTCTCCTAATGAAGAGATTGTCCCTAACCACTTCAAACCTATCCTATTTGAGCTCAATAGTAAGGTTTAGTCAGTAACATGCCAGGCTCAAACAGTTAGAGCATGGTCAGTGACCTCAGTGTAAAATTGATGATGGTAGTAATAAGTGATGTGGGTATAAATGTTGCTGTTTAGTATTTCCTAGCGTACTGAGGTCTAATTTTTCTATAATTAAACAAAACATATCAACGGAATGGCTACCTGCCATATACAACTAACCAATGCAATGAACAATGACAATTTATATATGAATTAATGAGGTAGTACGTATCAGGTTGAAAGACCTAAATGGGGCGGTTAGTTTAAAGCACCTACAGTAAATAAGGATAATATGAACAGTAACAAAGAAATTATAAATTGCGGTCCTAAGACCGGGACGGCACCTATTAGTCATCAGTGGCATATACGGAAATAATAATTAGATGTACAATAGTATAGTTACTTGAGTACCTAATAGTCGTCGGTACGGAACAGGCTACTATGTTACTGAAATTGAGGCGCTAACATATTCATAGCGCGAGTTGACACATTCTCTGGAACTGGAGAGGTTTCCGCAGGCGATTTCTGCAGCTGACTCCTCCAGGCAGGGTAGATACGATGCATACTCATGACAGTGAAACAAAGCATGGAACTAGCATCTATTAGATAGTCTCTATAACTAAATCATAATTTATGTGGAAGTGAGAAAGTTCTCCGTCCGGCGACGGATGTAGTAAAGTTAAAGGTTGCCCATTAACAGAAAGGGCAGTATAATAATGTTAAGCAGATACATAACTTGGCACACGGTGCGGGATGCGTCGCATAGCTCTTGCGGCGCACCTGGCAAAGTCCACCAGACTGTGGTCCAAAAGTTAATTAAAACACACATGACATGCAGTGCAGAATTTAGTGTCCACTTTTCAGCGTGGTTGGCAGATCCGTCGAGTCGTCCACCAAGAATCGTCATAGCTCTACATCACATAGAATTACATCCTGGGCCGCAAGGGCCCATTCCGCAGGTGTTCCCTTTAGAAAAGTTCAAATGTGGGAACCATGACTTTAATTAATTATTTTGCTCCCGGATAGCCATCCGAGAGCATCCAAAATTGTGTAATGCGGGAAGTCTGAGAACTGCTTTTACGTGTGGGTGAGCTGAAAGCCACAAGGAACCACGGGGGATGTGCTGTATCTGTTTGTTTCTGCAGGTGTTCCGGTCCACTCGTCTAGTCCGCACCTCCAGTCAGTTCTTGGCAGGCCGGTCTCCACGCTGACGATGCTCCTGATCCTCGATTTTCACCCCTTTTATACTTGCTGCGACGTCAGAGCTGGGCGCCTCAACCAATTAGCGGCCGAGCGCCAGCCAATCAGCGTGCTGGTATGCTAGTGACGTATCGACCACGTGTACACAGATCTCTGTATTTAGTTTAACATATACATGCGACTACGACGTTATAGCAATATTCCAAGGATAATTTAGCGGGGTGCTTTGACGATAACTCAGCCATTCCCTGGCCGATTTTTAAATGGGTCACGGTTTTGGAAAGCTCGTTTAATTCTGGTCCTAATCGCTACCAAGAACAACGCGAACGGATAACTTATACACATTTACGAGTACCTACTCGGTACACTATAGGCATGCACTCGCTTCCAATTCCGAGATGTGTTGTCAGGGAAGCTCTGACGCGCGCGCATGCACACCACGCGTTCTATCGGATTTTTGACAAGAAACCTCGCTCACAGGGCTTATGTACGCGTACTATCCTACCCTGGGGTGGGGCGTGCTTGGAGCAAATCCGAAGTGGCCGTTCCGTACCCAGCCTTGCTGGGACGGGCAGTACCTGTCCGGGTCGGTCTGTGCTACACTTGTTTTTATAACTATTTGACACTGTTTCCATTGTAGGAACTTTCTGGTGACTTAATTCACATTTCCAGAGTACCCACCCATCATATGACGTCATAATGAACTGCGTGGTGTGTACAATGACATCATAATGAATGACGTCATGAATGACGTCGATAAGTACGTCACGAACGCATATTTGATGACGGTCTATGGGCTGTTGTACAAATTGTTTGCTTTTACTATTTAATAAATATTCTGTTGACTATTTTGAAACTAATTTGACTGGGCGCTGTTGTTGCCTATGGCAGCAACAGCACTCAGTCTAATTAGTTACAAAATATTCAACAGCTTAGCTGTATGGTTTTCAGGAAATTGATAGCTAGGGTATTCGGGGAGCGATAAATCCAAACACGGCGAGGTGTGGGTGGAGCTTAGCTAGTGATGGGCGGGGCATAGCTAAAAATGGAAAGGTCCATTGACATTTAATATACGATGGATACATATATTTGTACATCATATATACTTATGTACATTTATACAGCATTATTCGAGATGATGTTGTCAATAACAGTAGCCGAGCATTCTGTAATTCTTGTTGGTTTCGTTATAAATGGATAAAAGCCAGATATTTTTAATAAATTTAATAGGTCTTGAGTGTAGAAGCTATGTTGTTTTAACAAATCAATATTAAAGTCACCTAATATATAAGCGGATTTCTTTTCATTTTGTATGGTATTTAGAATTTTTTCTAATGATTTCATAAATTTGTCGTTGTCACTTCCAGGAGGTCTGTATGTGACACCGACAAGTTTATTTTTAGTTTTTTCATTGGGAATTTCAATAAAAATAGTTTCAATAAATTCTTCATTCATTGACAGGTCATCTCTCAAATCATACTGTAAACTGTCCTTTATGTAGATGCCTACACCACCACCTTTTTTAGTTGGCCTGTGTTTTGGATTATGGACCAGCAGAACACGATCCTACAGAGTAGCTAACTGGCAGGGCATTCCTTGCCAGTTTCGTAAACATGACTGTACTTCTGAGAGACTACATACTGGGTCCAAAGGAGCTTTATCCAGCAGATTTTCCTAGCTACTAACATACAGTTTCAGAGACTTCAGATATGCTCATCTACCACTGTTTATCAAGACGCGAACTCTGGTTAATACCGGTGAACTCGAAGGCTAAAACAGTGTCAGCTACAAATTGGTATACTTGATCAAGACGGTGGATTTAGTTGTGTGAACAAATGTCAGGGTAAATTTTCAATATGCTTGAAGAGTTGGTGTTGCGATGTGATAATGGGCTGGCGGGGTCATCCCTGCCAGGTACCACAGATCGATCAGGTATGCCTTTAAAAGACAGTAATGAATCAGATGGAGCCATCCACACCAAGTTTCTCATGATCAGCTGACCATATATGTAAATTGGAAAGTGTACATATGTCAATAAAATATCCACTCTATCGCACAAAAAGGAAAAAGCAAAAAAGATAGTGGCTAAGTAATAGCCTGAGTCCACAGTCCAATCCTAAGAAGTCCAAAGAAGTACGTGATAAGTAAGTATTCTCCCCGTTCATTGATGCTCGCATCATCGCTTTTAGAGGTTAAAAGCACCGGAAGCCCCTGTCAAAAAATGTGCGCAATGGATTCTGGGAAATAGTTTACTATCCGCCATATTGAAAAGCTATTGAATTACTCATTTTCTACTGCGAAACAAGTAATTTTTATGCGAGACCTCGGTATTTCTGCGGAATAGTTTGACACAAACCATATGCTTCCGTAAACACAAATTCCGGTGTCATTAACCGATTAGCAATATGAGCGCACAAGATGTGAAAAAAGCAAAGCGGAGGAAGTTCAAGAAGGGAGTGTCAAAATCTGACAAGTTATCTGACATTTGTGCAAAGACCAAGAATGTCGATGCAGACAGTGATTCTGACGAAGGCTCTGCAATTAAGTCGTGTATCGATTCTAAGGTAATTTTGTTGGCCAATTGTGTCCAATTGTATATTATGCATAATCATAATGATAAAATAAATAATCTTGAACCTTGTACTTGTAGCTTTAGATTATAGATAGCATAATGATAAACGTTAACGTAATTTAATAATCTAGGCTTTTCCTTTAACAGAGACTCATTATTGGGCTGGCTTTTGCTGAGTTAAAACAATAGGTTTTGATTTGTAGCTATTTTGGTTTTAAATTCCAAGAGAATATTGGGATGAACTATCATCATATGCGGCCTGTCATTTGCGGAAGACGCTACCAGTGTTACTTATTTACATCCTTTTGCATGTATAGACACACTAAATCTGCTTGGGAGACATAAAGTTGGACTCGTTTGGTCCTAGAGGATGCACAGAAAGCTTGGCACGAAAATCGATAACACTATAGTGCATCGCAAATTTCTAATAGTAAACATGAAACACTGCGTTTGGGAGTGTTTTATAGAAGCCCAAACTCTAATAACCAAAACAATAATGAACTCTGTCATATTTTAAAGGAAATACACACCACTAACCTGCACTCGCTTATTCTAGGAGACTTTAATATGCCACATATTAATTGGTTTACAAACACATACAACACCTCTAGCTCTAGCCTAGACTTTATGTTTAAGTTTATTGAATCTGTAATAGACTGCTTCTTACAACAGCTAATTTCAATACCTACTAGAGGGCGTGGGTCCGCCAAGCCAACAATATTGGATTTACTAATTACCCTGACCTGGTGGATAATATTCATACAAATGCGCCACTTGGAAAAAGTTACCATTCCACTATACAGATGGAGATTCGCTTAAATGGCGAATTTACTACTACAAGTAAAACAAGGGTCTGTTATGATAAAGCAGATTATAAAGCTATAATTAATTTCTTAAATATAGACTGGAACACACGCCTAAAAGAAATAAACGATATTAATGATAATGTGGCAGACCATATTTGGAATGTGTCAAGAAGCTGAAAATAAATTTTTTCCTAAAAGAACAATAAAAACCAAAAGGCACAAATATCCTCTTGACCAAACTACAAAAACCAAAATAAACAGGAAGAAGCGACTATGGAAAAAATATATTGATACAGGCGGTAACCGTAATATATATGATGAATATTGTAAAACAAGAAACCAGGTTCGAAGAGAAACAAGAAAAGCACAGAAACAATATGAGAAAAATATTTCTATATCAGCCAAAAATAACCCCAAAAAGTTTTGGAATTATCAGATCAGGTATTCCAGATCTGCAAATACCTAGTGCCACTGAGCATGTGTCATTTACAAAAAATGATAAAGAGAAGGCAGACACCCTAACCAGCTACTTCAGATGAGTATTCACAACAGAACCTGACGATGATTCCCCAACTATTCCTTGTAGGGCCCACGTGCCAATGGGTACATTAAAGATCACACCTGAAATTGTAAGAAAAAAACTTGTGAATCTCAACACTGCTAAGTCACCCGGGCCTGATAAACTCCATCCAAGATTCCTTTATGAACTAAGCTACGAACTAAGCCTGCCACTATCAATTCTTTTTAATAAATCACTAAGCCTGGGAACATTACCACAATGCTGGTTAAATGCAAACATCACACCAATTTTCAAAAAAGGAGATAAAACCAAGCCAGACAATTACCGTCCAATTAGCTTAACATCTGTTGTTTGTAAAGTAATGGAATCTGTTATTAAAGACACGATTATGGAACATCTTAGGATTAATAATATGCTATCAGAAAAACAGTATGGTTTTATAAGCGGCCGATCAACAGTTCTCCAACTTTTGACTGTTCTTGAAAAATGGCTACTGACTCTGGACAAGGGGGGTATGATTGATGTGATTTACTGCGACTTCATGAAAGCATTTGATAAGGTTCCACATAAACGTCTGATTAAAAAACTAACTGCATATGGCATAGAAGGTAATTTGTTAAACTGGATCCAATCCTTCCTAACCGGAAGGCAGCAACAAGTAGTTATAAATGGAATCATATCTAAACCAACAGACGTAACAAGCGGTATACCACAGGGCTCAGTTTTAGGGCCATTACTGTTTATAATTTACATTAATGATCTTCCCGATGTAATCAGTAGTGGGTCTGAGATCTCTTTATTTGCAGATGACACTAAACTCTTTCGATCAATCTTTAACCCAAAAGATTGTGACACCCTGCAAAATGATATTAACTCTATGTGTTCATGGACTGATAATTCATTATTGAGGTTCCACCCAGATAAATGCAAAAGTATGCGAATATCAACAAAAAAACCATCTCTACACACTTATACAATGGAATTTAATAACCATACTCTAGCCCATTCATCTAGTGAAAAAGATATAGGTGTCATAATAGACGATAAACTATGCTTCGATGAACATATAAATGGAAAAATAAGCAAATCTAACCAGATAATGGGACTGATTACGAGAACATTTGACTATCTAGATAAAGAAAACTTTAAACATCTCTACAAATCTCTTGTTAGGCCACATATTGAATACGCTAATGTGGTTTGGGCTCCATATCTGAAAAAGCACATAAATGCAATCGAAAATGTCCAAAGACGGGCAACCAAACTTGTTCCTGGTATGCGTAATCTACCATATCACGTACGCCTCCAAAAGTTAAAGTTACCAACATTAGTATTTAGAAGATTGCGTGGCGACATGATCGAGTTATATAAAATTCTCAGCAATAAATATGACCAAGTTACTGCAGACCTTATTGAGCGACAAGACACAAATAGCATAACTCGAGGCCACAGCCTAAAAATTAAGAAAATAAGACCAAGACTCAATATACGAAAGTTTTCTTTCCCGTTGCGCTGTACTGATCAATGGAATAAACTACCCGAATCCGTTATCAGCGCCCCCTCAGTGAATTCTTTCAAAGCTAGACTAGACAAGCTATGGGAAAGTCATCCATTGCGCTATAACTACGATTGTGAACCCATCTGTAATATTTATACTCCAGAATCATTATAACATAGCCAATGTATAATTGTTAATAACAACTTAATAACATTAAAATGAACCATAAATATATGCAGCCCATTCCTGACGTTAGAGGCTTGTTGACGCCTGCTGTCAGTAGAGGATTCGTATAAGTTCGTATAAGTTCGTAAATAGTGTTCCGTGAATTGTATATGAATTGCCGCCATTGGTTAACGACAATTTTCAGCAATCGGTTCCAGGCTATTCTATAGTAGTTAGTATGAGGAAACGGCTACTACTCGCTAATTTTCATCTGTAATGCCAATCAATTTTGTTTCGCATCAGGAATTGGGAACTCGCTATACCGAACTCGTGAACTACTGGACAAGTCTCGTCGCTAACTCAGAATTTGTCACACAATGTATGTTAAAAGGACATTTTGGAGTTAGAATGACCTGATTTTATCATGACCACTAGATATTTTACTGTTTGACAATGTCTAGCATGCCGGGCATGTTTTTACGCTAGGGCGCGTCTTGTTGTTAATCATATATTTTCCTGTAATTTCGCTATTCGGCAGATCTCGCTGCTTTGGTGCTTTGTAAAGAGTAAAATGTGAAAGTAACCGTTTATGAAAGATTACACGTCCTCTGGGAAAATCCCGTAGCTCAATAATATGCGAAACTCTTATTTACAAACAAATGTTTGAGCCACAACACTGTATTAACCCTCTGGCTACTACGGAACTACAAAAGTATAGATATTTTATCATCGTGAGCAGAAATGCCAAGTTACTATTTGCGTAAAGAGTGAGATTCCCAACAAGTTCACTTGATTTCATTTTGGCATTGAATCACTCCCATGTAATGGAGCACCTTGCAAACGAGTAAAACACACAGGTATTAACAGGATGATAATGTATAAATTTACCATACCGGTACGATATGGGGCGCCGAAGATCACAGGCGCATGTCGTATGACACACCAGTGGTGAGACATTTCAACCTCCAGGGACTTATAGAAATGACAGGCAATATAGATTTTCATCAATCGGTTCCAGGCTATTCTATAGTAGTTAGTATGAGGAAACGGCTACTACTCGCTAATTTTCATCTGTAATGCCAATCAATTTTGTTTCGCATCAGGAATTGGGAACTCGCTATACCGAACTCGTGAACTACTCGACAAGTCTCGTCGCTAACTCAGAATTTGTCACACAATGTATGTTAAAAGGACATTTTGGAGTTAGAATGACCTGATTTTATCATGACCACTAGATATTTTACTGTTTGACAATGTCTAGCATGCCGGGCATGTTTTTACGCTAGGGCGCGTCTTGTTGTTAATCATATATTTTCCTGTAATTTCGCTATTCGGCAGATCTCGCTGCTTTGGTGCTTTGTAAAGAGTAAAATGTGAAAGTAACCGTTTATGAAAGATTACACGTCCTCTGGGAAAATCCCGTAGCTCAATAATATGCGAAACTCTTATTTACAAACAAATGTTTGAGCCACAACACTGTATTAACCCACTGGCTACTACGGAACTACAAAAGTATAGATATTTTATCATCGTGAGCAGAAATGCCAAGTTACTATTTGCGTAAAGAGTGAGATTCCCAACAAGTTCACTTGATTTCATTTTGGCATTGAATCACTCCCATATAATGGAGCACCTTGCAAACGAGTAAAACACAAAGGTATTAACAGGATGATAATGTATAAATTTACCATACCGGTACGATATGGGGTGCCGAAGATCACAGGCGCATGTCGTATGACACACCAGTGGTGAGACATTTCAACCTCCAGGGACTTATAGAAATGACAGGCAATATCACGTCATCCAGGTCCTATCATCAGATCCTGATGATGACAACAGCACTCCTTGGAAAAGATCCAAGGAATCACGCCGCATACATCAACTACACTGTCACTGTATGGAACCGCAAGGCATCAACGCAAAATAGGGGGAGTTATCACCACTTCATAGCCCCAACGACCCTATGGGCTACACCCCTTTTTATTCTGATGTGCAGGATTCCCCTCTAAGAAGTAATCCTAATGATGTCATAAACGCTATTATGACACCATCAACCCTTCTATCTCTATGGCCTGTCTATGTCATAAGAACGTATGACGTCACTTTCTCAACAAAGTAAACTTAGTAATATCTTCAGAACACCTGTGTTGCTAATCACTCAACACATGTCCCAACTGCCTTTTCCATATTCATTCGTTTGGAATCTTTAAGATGTTAAGCAACTAGTTTACTCTTGGTCTTTCAACACCTCAATAAGTTTTCAAAATCCCGCCCCCCCCCCCCCCCCCCCCCCCTAAAACCGCTGATGAGTATTCAAAATCCTCGGAATGAAACACATAAAGTCTGAATCGCCACTAACGAGATATGGGGCATCAATGCCTGGTTTGATACGGTTACTGGAGCGCACCGCCCTTGATCCCTCAGTACAGGATCGTGGGCCTCGCCACTCTGCTGCCGGTCCACCAACGTGTCTTGTGCGGTTGGTGTCGACTGCATCTGGCATCAGTACAGCCAACGCATGCGAGACATCGCGCACGGGAGGGATGACCCACAGGCACAGTTCATGTTCACGGTAGATGGTCCCTTAAGCATTTCAATTTTGAAATCTAATCGGGTGATATACTGGTACAATATTCAATTGTTGCATAGAATAGAATTTAAAGTAGCTATGACATGGCCACAATTTCCCTGGGTGTGGTAATTCTATCAATATTCTTTTCCCATTATGGTATCCCTAATGCCAGATGGTCACGATACTATCATACGAGAACCACTTGATTCAAAGATGGCCGTACAAAACCATAATACTAATGCTAGATGGTCTCGGTACAAGAAACACAAGCCCATGTGGTCCACTATGTGGTTCTATCAGACCTGCCTACCATTACGGATTGTCCGTAGTTTTTACGGAAATAGCATTCAAAATACGGTACTAATGTCGGCTCTTCAAAATTATGGATGGGAAAAAATGGGTGAATTACGGTAATATGGATGGGCGTTAATAGCGCTGTGGTTCATGAAGATTTTCACGAACCAAACCGGTTCGCGATACGCTTGTCCGGTTCACGAACTATCTAATATTCAAAATCTGAACTGATGTAATAGAATTAGAAATATTGTGAAACACAAAATCATTTTCAAATTCCAAGTGGCTTTAGTGACAAAATACACAACAAATGCTTAGTATATAACAGCCCAGATAAGTTCAATACACTCAAATAGTTTCATTGCGTGGTTAGTTGGTTACTTCTTGCCATTTTATAGATGACACTAGTTAAATAAATCAATACAGGGAGCCAGGCTAGTACGGGAACCTCATCTAGACAACACAGATATCTAGTTCTCCTTCGATCAATACTCACCATTCTGTTACTTCTGATATACAGCTGGCCCTGACAGCGGCTCTAGGATTATAGACTTAGAAAGCTTTACCGACTCCTGGGAACCGGGTACCCGGCTCCCCACTGCCGAGTACCCGTTTACCATAGAGCTCATTCTTGTTTGCATAGCAACAAGTGCAATACATGCTTTTCGCATTAAGGATTTTAGTGTTTTTTAAAAAGAATCTAAGTCTTTAATCAGTGATAGTTTGTGTGTTCTGAAAGGATAACTAAGGACTATGGAGAATACCGCCCAAGACAACCAGGTTGTATTGTTCTTTATATCCATAGTTAAAAGACTTAGGTCTCTAAATTTCGTTGTGTCGCATGTTCCAATTTCTAACCCCATAGAATCTGGGACGTGTGCTAGCAACGATATATGCCAGACGATCGCCTTCTTTAAACCCCAACACGAATATCGGCTGACGTCGTTCTCCGTAGAATCCGAGCGGGTGACGTCACACCCGGTCGCTCGGATGTTTATGTGAAGAAAATTTTTTTCATTAATTCGCGCATCTTGTTCTGGGTGCTGCGTACTAAAAATGGTACCGGAAACTTTAGAATGATCAAGTTTACGTGCGATCACGATCGGTTTGCAATGATCGGTGGTTTCAAAATTCTTGAGTAGATGCGTGGTCTGCGGTTTTACCGTGTGAGACAGCAGTTGTTATACATTTTGTTGTTTTCTTCACATATCGTGCTGCGTTCGTTAGGAGTATAATTTATATTGATTAGTAAATATACCCTGAATGCTATGCGATATGATTCCTGGAGCCGTTACACATCCTGTAGGATCTATTATGGGTGTGTTGTGCCCGCCGCGTTCTTGTCGTCATAATCAATGCGATCGTTGTTGTAACGTGGCGGGGTGGGGTGCGGGAGGTTACGGTTAATTTATGAGTCAAAATATTTGAAAATTAATTGTCTGCCTTCCATCCGTGTCTCGTTCCGCTTGTTTATTGTAGGTTTGTGCTTATTTTATAGGCCAAGCCAGCCCCGCCATCATGTGACGACTGCCATAAGTTTGTCCGTGTAATGTTCAAGGACCATGTCTGTTTTAGGTGTGCCGTGTGTAATATAGATCATAGGTGTAATGTTTGTGCAGTGTGGTCCGTCGAAACGATGGTTAAGTTCCTTGCCCAGAAGGACTTGGCTGGGTCTGACGCGGGGTCAGGCGGTCCGAGAGGAAATCGTGGAGCGCCCGGTTCGGCCGGTGGGGGTGCTCCACGTCCCCAGCTGGAGGTGGCGGAGATGGCACCGCCGGCGTGGTTTGGTCCGGCTATGCAGGGTTTTCTGCATAGCGTTCTGCCCACGCTGGTGTCGTCCCTGCTACCAAAGGTTGGGGGGCAGTTTCTCCCCATGCCTGGTACGGATCCTGTCTTCGGACAGGATTCTGGACTGGTTACCGAGGGGGCCGTCTCGTACGGCCCCCTGGCGGGTCCGTCTGGCTTCGGCCAGACGGGTTCTGTCTCTCTGCGGCCACCTCTGGGTGGTCCAGTAGCGGTGGCCGGTCCGTCAGGTGTGGGAGCCGTCCGCCAGGACGGCTCCACGGTTTATTCGTCTAGTGACGGCTCTTCGGAGTCTGAAGACGATGAGGCCGAGGAGGAGAGGTTGCTGCGGCCCGTGAAGCCGCAGGTGGAGAATATGGAGGTTGATTCCGTCCTGGACGGAACCGGCCTCCATTTGTCTGGTTTGACGCAAGCCAGGTCAGCGGCTCCGCCTGCGGCTGAGGCCAATCCGTTACCGTGCACCGGTTCCGCGCGGCTTGGTTTGGCACCCGTGGCCGGCTTTGGTTCCGCGACGGTTACGGGTCCGTACGGTTTTCCGTGCGGACCTACCCCATGGACCGGAGTGTTTCATGGGGTGGCGGCGGAACCATGTGGTAGCGGAGTGCCTGGCGTGTCAGCCGTGGCTCCTGGCCGGGAGGCCATGGCTGGCAGACCCATAAGCATGTCAACGGGTGACGTGTTTGCGGGGGTATCTTCTTCAGAGTTAGATTGGTCTGATGCTCTGGCGTGGCTAGCCAGAGTTGACCCATCTGTGGTTTCGGCCACGGCCGATGAAGATGCGCCCCGTCCGTCGGTTGCGTCGATTAGGACGGGGATTTTTCCCGCGGCCCGGATCCAGTCAGTGGGACTGGATCCACGGTTCATTGATTTGTTGGATGCTATTTATAGTAAACAACTAATGACCAAGGGTCAGCTCCCTGCGGCCTCCAGGGAGGTGCGGGCAAGGTGCCGTATTCCGCGGGGTGAATACGACAGGTATGGTGTAGTCCCGTCGGTCACGGAGGATGACCGATGGGTACTGGGCGTCCAGAGTGCCGGGTCGGGTGGTCCCGGTCCGGCACTAGTGGATAAGGTCCAGGTACACCAGGAAGAAGTCCTGGCCCTATGCGATGAGGGTGTGAGGGCAGCCATAAGCGCTGTCAATCACTCCTATCGTCTCCTTCAGTCGGTGTGGGCTGAAGCGGGGCCAGGCCACCCTGTGCCACCTGTGGCGTTATCGTGCGTTAATGACGCCTTGGTGCTGTCAATGGACGCATTGGCAAGGGTGCAAGCGCGTGTGACGAAGTCCAGGAGGCAAATGGTCATTGACCATATGCGTCCGGCTACGGCAGTCAGGGAGCGTCTTCTTGGGACGCCCCAGAAGACGCCCCTGACAGGGCCTAGCATCTTTGGTGGCCAAGAGCGGGCCATCTTAGAGGACACCGCCAGTATTGCGCAGAATCGGTTAGCGGTAAATCTCCAGCTAGAGCTGGTGTGGCAAGCGCACGCACTAGGGGCTGTGGGCAAGCCGCTAACCGGACAGCCTTCAAAGAAACAGAAAAAGCATAAGGGCAAGGCGAAAGCCAGGCCTATTGCGACGTCTGTTTCGGCTGGGTTCTCGGAGCCGCTGCCGGCGAAGAAACCCAGGAAGGCTGTAGAGGCGCCTACCCTCCCCAATGTTGCTCCTGACCGCCCTAGAGGTGGTAAGGGCAAGGGGAAGGGTAAGGCCTCAAAGGGCGGACAGAAGGGGCCGAAGCGTACCTGAGGGTACGCAAGCTCCCTTCATATCCGCCTGGACCGCACCTGTGCGACAGGAACAGCGGTGCCAGTTATACCCGTCGTACCTAGAACGAAATGGTTCTCACTCTCTCGTTAAGAAAGGGGGGGGGGGGGCGGACTGTGAGCCGGACAACCCCGTTAGACGTCGAGGCGTCTATGGTGGGTGGAAGGCTCATGCGTTTCATCGAGGTTTGGCGAGGTGTGACGTCAGACAGTCTGGTCCTGGGATGGTTATCCCAGGGTTACATGCCAGAGTGGTGGGACTTTCCGCCACAAAATCTGTCTTTGGCACCAGTCTGGACACCCGTACCAAGGGAGCCAGACAAGTTAGAAGCCGTTCAAAAGGAAGTGTCGGGTTTGCTTCTGAAGGGAGCAATAAAACCAGCAAACCGGAACACTCCAGGCTTCTATTCAAACATGTTCCTTGTCCCCAAGAGCACGGGGGGATGGAGACCCATACTCAATCTCAGGCCATTAAATTGGTTTATCCATACGCCTCGGTTCCAGATGGAAACACCGAGGTCGGTAATGGCGGGATTGAGGAAAGGAATGTGGTGTGTATCGATCGATCTGAAAGATGCATATTTCCACATTCCGATCAATCAGAGTTGGCACAGGTTTCTGAGATTTGCGTTTCAGAATCAAGTATGGGAGTTTACAGTTCTCCCGTTTGGCCTGTCGACAGCTCCGAGGGTTTTCACAAGAGTGGTCCTTGCGGTGACAGCGTTTCTCAGAAAAGAGAACGTGGCGCTACACACCTACATAGACGACTGGCTGCTCAAGGCAGACTCGGCAGCCAGGTTGAACGTGGATACTGCTCTGACTCTGAAGTTACTTTCAGATCTAGGCTGGATAGTCAACGAGGAGAAATCCGAGTTGACACCCACTCAACATTTCGTTTATTTGGGGATGCGATTCGACCTCGAGGAGGGCAGGGTTTACCCGTCAGAGCCCAGAGTGGTGTCTCTGTTAGCCATCCTCGGGAGTTTTCGAGTGGGAAACCACATTCAGGCAAGGCGGTTCCTTCAGATGCTGGGCATGATGGTCTCCATGGAGCAGGTTATCCCGTACGCTGCTCTAATGCGAAGCCCTATCCAGTTGTATCTGATGTCTCTGTGGAAACAGAGAACAGAACCCCTGTCAAAACTGGTGCCAGTTTTGGAGCCGATAATATCGCATCTTCTATGGTGGAAACAGCGTCAGAATCTCCTAATAGGGGTTTCGCTGCACCTACCCCACCCCCAGCTGTCCGTTTACACGGATGCATCGCTGGAAGGGTGGGGTGCCTGCCTGGGAGAACACCAGGTCTCGGGCACATGGACTCTCCCGGAGAGTCAGCTGCATATCAATCTGTTGGAAATGATGGCAGTGGAACTGGCGTTGGAAGAGTTCCTTCCGATGATCAGGGGCAAGGTGATATTGATACGGTCGGACAATTCGACAGTAGTATCATATATAAATCGCCAAGGAGGGACCAGGTCGCCCACCCTGTGCATCAGGGTGTGGCACTTGATTCAATGGTGCAGGAATTACTCGGTTGTTTTGAAAGCAGCTCATATTCCTGGCCGATTGAACATTCTGGCGGATGCTTTGTCTCGCAGACAGAGAATCCTGCCAACAGAATGGTCCCTCAACCCTCCAGTTCTACGACGGATCTTCGAGCATTGGGGCAAACCCAACGTGGACCTGTTCGCCACAAAGGAAAATGCTCAAATCATGACATATGTCTCGCCGATTCCAGATCCAAATGCCGTCGATACAGACGCTCTGGCGATAAGCTGGAGAGGGATGCACGCTTACGCGTATCCACCCACCATTCTTCTACCGAAGGTATTGGTGAAGGTCAGGGAGGAACCGTGTCTGGTCCTGCTAATAGCGCCGTATTGGCCGAGCAGGGCGTGGTTCACGGATCTTCTAGATCTGCTGGTGGAAAATCCTGTGCAGTTGCCCGAGATTCCGAACATAATCTCCCAGGCCAAGGGACGCTTCCTACACGAGCGTCCCGAAATGTTCAAATTGACTGCGTGGATGTTGTCAAACAACGTTCCACGTCGGAAGGCTTTTCTCGACAGGCTGCTGATTTCATCGCGGCTGCGAGAAGGAGGTCAACCTTCAAGTCATATAACAACAAGGTTAACAGATTTGCAGACTGGTGTGAAGAAAAGGGTATTGATACCTTTCAATCCACTATTCAGCAAATAGCAGACTTTCTCTGTGAGCTGTTCTTTACAGGACTAGCTCCCGTCACAATTGCTGGATACAAGTCAGCTTTGGCATCAGTTATCCCTTGTCTAGCCAACAGGGATAGTCCAGAGGTGGCCCAGTTAAACGTGATGTTGAAGGGAATGAGCAATCTCCGCCCGAGACAACCGGTAGTCATTCCAGCCTGGAGTCTATCTTTAGTGCTTAATGTACTGGCCAAGCACCCATTCGAACCGTTGCGTTCGGCTAGTCTAAAGCATTTGACTCTAAAGGCGGTCTTTCTATTGGCAGCTTCCTCAGCTAGAAGGCGCAGTGAGATCCATGCGCTTTCGGCAGAGAGGAACCGATTTATTGTTTCTGGAGAAGGTCTGCGTCTTCTGCCAAGAGCAGAATTTATGTCAAAGAACCAATCTTTGAGATATCCCGGCAAACCGTTCATTATACCGAAGTTAACCAGGTTTGATCGTGATGCCAGTGTCTGGTGCCCGGTCCGTGCTTTGACTAAGTACAAGAAACGGACTGACTCGTTACGGTCGAACGATAGACATCTGTGGATCTGCCATAAAAAGCCTTATGGCGCCGCATCCATGGATACTATCTCTCGTTGGGTGGTCGAATGCATTCAGACTACTCATGAGATGGCGACTGGGCACCAGGTGCAGGGCGTAAGGGCACACGATGTTAGAGGAATAGCCGCCTCGACCGCCCTTTACAATGGTGTTCCGTTAGAGGACATCATGGCCATTGCACAATGGCACTGTGAGTCCTCATTTACGGATTACTATATGAGGGATGTGTCAGACTCAGCCAATCCACTCGCTTTAGCTGTTTTGAAACGATAGTTAGCGACCACACTGCTTTTCCCCTTTTTTCACTTTGGTAAGAAAAGAACCTAAAGCAGGCATGGTCAAGCGAGAGGATGTCAACCAGATTGTGTCACTGATGGCCGAACCGGTGTATGGTTGGAGGCGGTACGTCTGAAGTCCTGTTATCATAAGGTAATTCAACAAGTGAGAGTTTTTTGTATTATGTATATGTATCATGTTCATTCATCTTATATATTCATGCTCATTCCCAGGCTAATACAAGCGATATGCAGGGAGTAGTTAACCCTCTTGGCATATTGGTGTTTCAGGCGAGATACATGTTCGTTAGTTCTCTCCCTTTTCTTAGGAGGAAAAAGGGGGGGGGGGCTGTGACGCGAATGTGATTCGGTTCCGTGAACTTGCCGGTCCTTTTAGGTCTCCGTTAGTCAAGTTTGAAGTCTAAAATCTTTCTCCAAGGGGCAAAATTAGCATGTATGGCTTGCCCCTTCCCACCAGGTTACTGATCAAATCTGGTGTATATCAGAAGTAACAGAATGGTGAGTATTGATCGAAGGAGAATGCAGGAAATGTCAATTTCCCTTTCTCCGAGATCTAACAATACTCACCATTCTGTTACGGACCCAGCCTCCCAGCCCCACGGAGGCAAGCCATAGTTTTCTCTTGTTTGGTGGCTATGCAAACAATATGAGCTCTATGGTAAACGGGTACTCGGCAGTGGGGAGCCGGGTACCCGGTTCCCAGGAGTCGGTAAAGCTTTCTAAGTCTATAATCCTAGAGCCGCTGTCAGGGCCAGGTGTATATCAGAAGTAACAGAATGGTGAGTATTGTTAGATCTCGGAGAAAGGGAAATTGACATTTCCTGCAATCTGATAGATCTCCTTGAGTTTAAACAGCTAAAATCATTTTGTCGAATACAAATTCTCGGCTACTTTGAACTGGATTTTGTATCAAGATATTACTAGATAATTAGAATGCTTAAAATTTTGCAAAAAAAATACGCCCATTTAAACGCTGTTGAGCGAGAAAACTGTTCTAAGCAGCGGTTTTACTGGTACTTCATTTAGTGCGATCTATACTGTAATTGTACATCTATATCTAGCATTTTATGGCATTGACCAATTTGCGGTAGTAACAATTGCACACTGAACATCCTCGATTTTAATCAGAGAATGTACATCACATTTTGATTGGATATACTGACTGGTGTTCATTAGAATAGCCAATGAAAATGTAATGGAAGAATGATTAGAATAAATTGAACGCTGTATCATTTCTCGGAAATCATAGTCGACTTTGCAAATAACAAAGAAAAAATGTCACGTTCGCCTTTTCTTTGACA
This sequence comes from Chaetoderma sp. LZ-2023a, assembly GCA_034401795.1. Lineage (NCBI taxonomy): Eukaryota > Metazoa > Mollusca > Caudofoveata > Chaetodermatida > Chaetodermatidae > Chaetoderma > Chaetoderma sp. LZ-2023a. The sequence continues at coordinate 255,287,749 of CM067369.1, forward strand.
GAGCGCACATGTCGCTAGACCTTATAAGCCTGTAATATGTTGAGATGGTGTAATACACATAACAACATTTTCTTGGCTTGTAATGGCGATGATATTGGTCGGTAAATTAAACCATTTAAGCAAGGAAGGTATGTGTTACTCTAGGACGATTGCGCTATCATGGGTGTGGGTTGAACTTACTCGGAAAATATTGTCGTAAATCTGAATTACGGTTTATCATTCAAAACTTGTATATGGCTAGAATAAGTCCTTAGTAAATCATTTTCATCATGATTTTGAGATATTTGCCGTAGACAGATGGAAAATACCTGCGAAAAAAATTAATGTATGGTTCGCGAACCACAAGCTTCGTCAAATAAAAACATGATTCACCTTCCCAGAGTTTGCGATGGTTCGAATGTTCGGCCCAGCCTTAGGCGTTAAGAATTACAGAAATTTGTTAAAGCAAGCTTCCGCGTCACCGCTACGCAATAGACAACGCTGACAAGGCAAAACAAGCCTCGTCTCGAACTTGTCGCACATGTCGATAGCTAACCAATTGGAGATATTCATCGCGGTGAGTAATAATACCTGCCATTTCTCATAAAATGTCAACAAATGTGAAATCTCTTCAGTCTCGCAAAATCTCATAACTGCAGCGAGACTTTCTACATTAGTCAGCAAGTTTAGAATGGGTCCCGGTTATCGACTGACATCACTAAACTGCATAGATAACTTTATCCAAGATACATACCGGGAACTTAGCGCAATTGAGTAATATTTCTCTTAATATCGTAAAGATCTATTGTTTTCATAAATTTCAAACATTGAATCAGTTGAATTTAGACAGCTGTCATGAAATTATTGTCTGCGGAAATGATTTTATATTTGTAAAGTGAGTTAAATTTTGGTTAGGAATTTCTGAATGTCGCGATCATGGGGAAATTGAAATATTCTGCACTGGTATGTGGTAAATTAATGATATCCAAATTTGAGGGTTAAATTGGGTGCTCAACCAAGTAAGATATTCAAATTTTTTTCTTTGGTTGTGGATAGGGGTGAATTCACCTTTCCAGAGTACCCACCCATCATATGACGTCATAATGAACTGTGTGATGTGTACAATGACATCATAATGAATGACGTCGATAAGTATGTCACGAACGCATATTTGAAGACGGTCTATGCGTTGTTGTACAAATTGTTTGCTTTTACTATTTAATAAATATTAATATTTTGAAACTAATTTGACTGCGCGTTGTTGCTGCCATAGGCAGCAACAGCACCCAGTCAAATTAGTTACAAAATATATACAAAATATTCAACAGCTTCCCTGTATAGTTTTCAGGAAATTGATAGCTAGGGAATTTGGGGGATCGATCAATCCCAACACGACGAGGTGTGGGTGGAGGTTAGTTAGTGATGGGCAGGGCATGGCTAAAAAGGGACAGGTCCATTGGGGTAGGTTGTGGGGCCATAAAATGTTAACCTAGCCAGTCATTCAGTGAGTTTTTGAAAATTAACTAGTGTTAAATTTTCACCAAATATTTAGTTTACAAAATTTTTAAAATAAATTTGAAGGATTGTGCGTTGTGGGTGTGATAATTAGACTCTAATTTTCATTAATTTGTACATTTTTGTGATTTTATATTTGCCTTATGTGATTACTGAACTACTGAAAGCCTCTGAAAACTACTGAAAAACCATTACTGATTGACATGGTGAAACTACTGAAAATCATGGTTTTCCCAATGGAAACTACTGATTGAGTTTATAGGGTGTAGGCAGGTCTCTTCTATAATAATAGTTTCAGATAGTCACAATATGCAGAGTATATAACACTGGTACTAAGGCCATCCATAAAAAAGATTTTGTTTCCTGCAAACCACGCAGGGTAAAAATACTTCAGTAGGGAGGAAATTTTGTTTTTCAATTATTAATTTATTTTAAAAAGGTCATAAATGTTTTTCTGATATTTTACTAGATGTCCATTAAATATGGTTGTAATTGCCAAATTGCTTTGTCAGTCCATCCGTTCAAACTTTCATTTCTCGAGTTCTGTTGAGGGATCATTACCAATCTGGCATGGGACCTTGTCATTGGTGGTCTGAAGAACCCTATCGATTTTGGCGTCATACGGTCAATGTGACCTAATTAATTATGTACTATTACATTTCCGATAATGACTCTGCCTTGTCAGTCCGTCCAGTCAGGCATTCATTTCTTGAATTCTATTGAAGGGATCATTACCAGTCTGGCATGGGAGCTTGTCTTTGGTGGTCCGAAGAACCCTCTCGAGTTTGGCGTCAAACTGTCCAAGGGCATGGTGACCTAATTAATTACGTAATATTGGGTTTCCGGGTGATAACTCGAGTTCTATTGATGGGATCACTACTATATCATGGGTGGGAGGTTGGCCTTGTGTTTCGAAGGACCCTATCAATTTTGGTGTCAAAAGTCATGGTCACAGTGACCAATCTGGGCAAGGGGGTTGTGCTTGGCAGAATGGGGGCCATACTTTAGCAGTCTCTGCTTGTCGTTCTTTGTTATGGGGTTCTTCCTGAACTGGCTGACAAATGACGATCTGCAGATGGGGTTATTGTCGTTTCGGAAATCGTGACCCGTAAAGACCATAGACTTATTAAATAAACCCTTTAACCCTCAAATTTGTTCACAAGAAAATTTCTAATAGAAAATGTCCATTTGTAGACCAGGAGAAGACAATTTTTTTTAATTTACCACTGGGATGACTGGCTAGTTTGTCAAGCCAGTCATTCCAGTGGTAAATTTCTTGGTCTGCAAAGTGACATTTCTCAAGACCTGCAGAAGCCGTTTTTGGCTGATATGAGGGTTAAAAGGTTAGAATATATATGGCGTCCAATAGTTACAACGAATATGCAGTCAGGGCATTGCATGCTGAGTAGGATTGTACTCTCAGTGAATGGAGGAATCTAGTTTTAGCCATGCCATTCCCATCTCTAGCTAAGCTCTACCAAGGCTTTGCCGGTGTTTGGATCGATCAATACCTGCAGTCCCTGAATCTCAACCCATCAAATTAGTTTCAAAATATTCAACAGAATGTTTATTAAGTAGTAAAGACAAACCATTCGTACAACTTGACGAATTGTTAAGCGTTTCTGCCTGACTAAATTGTGTCATTCATGATGTAATTGATTATGACGTCTGCCTACATGTGACGTTGTTGATTACGAGTTATGAAGTCATATGATTGATCGATAAACTGAATTCCTCAATGGAACGGAAATCAACAGTCAGTGTTCAACATATCGGTTGCGTCGATTCGGACGGGGATCTTGCCCGCGGCTCGCATTCAGTCCATTGGGCTGGATCCTAGGCTTGCACGATATTGTCCTAGGCGGTATCGCGATATATCGCGGTGAAAAAATCGCGATATTTCGATATATCGTACACCCTATTTTAAGGTATATGAATTCACGGGGTGAATTGGTCTTGGGTTGAGTTGGACTGCATGGTGTGGGTTATGTAGCCGTATCGGGTTTGCTCTGAGTTTTCATATCATATTTAGCCGGATGACTTCTAATTGGTAAATTTAAAAAACCTTGAAATCCAGTCGCCAAGATACTTAAACTAAGACCGATCGTTAATAACACGAAAATAGGACACAATTAATAATTTCTTGCTGCCTTACCCATTGGTTTAATGTATACCATATCCATCATTGCGGGAGTGAAATTATTATATTGGACAACCTAAATATTGTGTACTCTGTTAAAATCATCGTTTATTACATAAAAATGAATCCTAAAATTTGGCATTTCATCTCGTCTTTGTAAGAATATACAAATCACGTGATATTAGGAATGTACTTTAGATCCATAGACATCTAATGTTTAGATCTGCTCCGAATTTACCGAGTACCCGGTTAATAATAATACTTAGCCTTCAGAAACATCTCGGATAGTTCACCTTGCTTGCTAAAGCATGTATATCATCTCATTTAGCTATCACATTTGTGAACGCACCACCCTCGCCTTCAAAACTAGGAGAGCGAGCAATATCACGTGTTTACTAATAATAGTTAGCCTTCAGAAATATCTAGGATAGTTCGCCATGCTTGCTAAAGCGTGTATACCATCTCATTTAGCTATCACATTTGTGAACGCACCACCTCTCGCCTCCAAAAACAGGAGAGCAAGCAATATCACGTGATTTATTTATTCCCGCGACGTCATTTAACATCAAATTTTGGATTAATTTTGATTTTATAAACCATGCTTATTACAAAACAGGCAATGTTTATAGCTTCCCACGTAATAATTTCACTCCCGCGATCATGGTTTTGAGGTATACAGTAAGGCAGCAAGAAATTATACCGGTAAATTTCGTTGGATTTTTGTATTAATGTCGTCTTTTAAAGTAATTTTAGAGAATGAACTTCAACTTTTGTTACCTATTCCTAGTATAATCCCACTCCTTTCTCAGAGATGCTGGTTTGGAAATAAATTGAACAGCTTGCCGTAATAGACACCTATGCTACAAATAGACAGAATATGGCATGACAGTAAAATTTTGGCGATATTTCAATTTTTTCAAAATCACATCGTAAAAAATCGTGGCTGGGAAAAAAATCGCGATTTTCGATAATATCGAATAATCGTGCAAGCCTACTGGATCCACGGTTCAAGGAGTTGCTCGATGCTATTTATAGCAAGCAACTCTTGACCAAGAGCCAGCTCCCTGAGGCCTCTAGGGAGGTGCGGGCAAGGTGCTGTATTCCCAGAGGGGAGTACGAGCACTATGGTGTGGTACCAACGGTCACTGAGGATGACCGTTGGGTTCTTGGGGTTCAGAGCGCTGGAGCGGGTGGTCCCAGGCGCTTGTGGACAGATCCCAAGCACACAATGAGAACGTCTTGTCCCTATGCAATGAGGGAGTGAGGGCAGCAATGAATGCTGTCAATCACTCTTATCGCTTGCTTCAGTCGGTGTGGGCTGAAGCTGGGGCAGGCCGCCATGTGCCACCTGTGGCGCTGTCTTGCGTAAATGACGGCCTGGTGCTGTCGATGGACGCTTTGGCCATGGTGCAAGCGCATGTTACGTAGTCCAGGAGGCAGATGGAAACTCCGAGATCGGTAATGGCAGGATTGAGGAAAGGAATGTGGTGTGTGTCAATTGATCTGATAGATGCATATGTCTACATTCCAAGGAACAGGGGTTGTCACAGGTTTCTGAGATTCGCGTTTCAGCACCATCGTCAAGAGTTTTCGATTGGGAAACCACATTCAGGCGAGGAGGTTTCTTCAGATGATGGTCTCGGACAATTTGACAGTAGTATCATACATAAATCGCCAAGGCGGGACCAGGTCACCCACAGTGTGTATGAAGGTGTGGCACTTGATTCAATGGTGCAGGAATTACTCAGTTGTTTTGAAAGCAGCTAACATTCCTGGCCGATTGAACATTCTGGCGGATGCTTTGTCTCGCAGACAGAGGATTCTGCCGACAGAATGGTCTCTCAACCCTCCAGTTCTTCAAAGGATCTTCGAGCATTGGGGCAAACCAAGCATGGACCTGTTCGCCACAAAGGAAAATGCTTACTTAACACACTGGAAAATGCTAAAATCATGACTTATGTCTTGTCCGATTCCCGATCCAAATGCCATCGATACAGATGCTCTGGTGATAAGCTGGAGAGGGATGCCCACTTATGCGTATCCGCCCACCATTCTTCTGCCAAAGGTTTTGGTGAAGATCAGGGAGGAGCCGTGCCTGTTAGAGGAATAGCCGCTTCGACCGCCATATTCAATTGCATCCCATTAGAGGGCATCATGGCCGTTGCACAATGGCACTGTGAGTCCTCTTTCACAGATTACTATATGAGGGACATGTCAGACTCTGCCAATCCACTCGCTTTAGCTGTTTTGAGACGATAGTTTATGGCCACACTGCTCTCCTCCTTTTGGTACTTTGAAAAGCAAAAGTAGTAAGAACAGACATGGTCAGACGAGAGGAATTCAACCGTATGGGACACGTCTGGTCGAAAGTGTGTTGGTTGGTGTTGGTTGGTGGCTCCACATCTGGAATCCATAATTCATGAGGTAAATTTTCAGTTTTCTGTATTATGTTTATATATCATGATCATTCATCTTATATATTCATGCTCATTCCCAGACGTATATGTGCAAAGAGCAGTTAGCCCTCTTCTCATATTTGTGTTTTCAGGCGAGATGCATGTTCGTGAGTTCTCTCCCTTTTTTAGGAGAAAAAGTGGGGTGAGGGTGGAGAGCAGTGATGCGAATGTGATTCGGTCCCAAACTTGTCAGTCCTTTTAGGTCTCCGTATGTCAAGTTTAAGTCTAAGTTCTTTCTCCAGGGGCAAAAGTGGCTATGTGTGGCTTGCCCCTTCCCACCAGGTTACCGTCTAAATCTGGTGTTATCAATGAGTAATATAATGGTAAGTATTGATCGAAGGAGAAGGAAATTTCAATTTTCCTTTCTCCAAGATCTAACAATACTTACCATTATATTACGGACCCTGCCTCCCAGCCCCGCGGAGGCAAGCCATAGGCATTCTCTTGTTTGGTAGCTATGTAAACAATATGAGTCTCTCTGGCAGACGGGTACCTGGTTGTTGGGAGCCAGGTACCCGGTTCCAGGAGCCGGTAACGCTTTCTAAATCTAGATTCCTAAAGCCAGCTGTATTATGAATGAGTAATATAATGGTAAGTATTGTTAGATCTCGGAGAAAGGGAAATTGAAATTTCCTTCAATTTGTTGTTTATAGCCTGTAAGGGTTAAATGGTTGTGTGATGTTTTAACCCTTTGGTTTTCAAGGGGTTTGTGGAAGTATTTGTTTTCAAATGAATAACTATTTAATGGCCAAGCCGGCCAAATCCGGCCTCTGCAGTGGTCTTAAATTAGAAATGTCTATTTGCAGGTGAAGATATGACTACCGGTATTTTGGAAAATTACCACTGGAATGACTGGCTCGATAATTTTTCCAGTCATTCAAGTGATATATTTTCAAAAATTGTCTTTGCCTGCAAATGGACATACAATGAGGAACATTTTTAATTTTTGTGAAAAATCTTGGTCATTAACCCTTTCACACTCGAATTGGTTCAAGAAAATTTCAATTTTCCCATAGAAAATGTCAATTTGCAGACCAAGAGAAGACTTATTTTTTAACATTTACCACTGGAATGACTGGCTCGGTTATCAAGCCAGTCATTCCAGTGGTAAATTTTCAAAAATAGTCTTAGTCCGCATATGGACATTTCTCAAGACCACTACAGAAGCCGTTTTTCGCTGATCTGAGTGTTAAAAGGGTTAATGTAATGCTAGCAGCAATCTTTCAGAAGATAATCTATTCTCTGTAGTTCTGTATCTGTCTCACTACATGCCTGTGTACTCATCACTAGTTTTGGCTTTGTAAAACCAAAGCTTCTGGTTCATTAAGTCATACCAGCTGTGAGAGAGTATTGAAGAGTGTTAGGCCACCACACCACCCCCCTCTTTCAAACACTGCAGCATTCAGTCACACATGTTTTAGTAATTTATGATGTAGGAATTTATAATCTCTTGAATATTTTCAAAATAATCTGACCAGAAGCTATCGTTGCCTTAACCCTTTAAGGGTCAAATTTGATCATGAAAATTTAAATATTTGCTTATTCAATGTCCATTTACAGGCCAAGAGAATACAATTTTTGAAAATTTATCACTGGAATAACTGGCTCTGTTATCGACCCAGTCATTTGAGTGGTAAATTTTTTTTTTAAATGTGTTATCTTGGCCTGTAAATGGACATTCCACAAGACCATAACACAGGCCAGTTTGAGCCGGTATGACCAGTAAAGGGATAAAACTTCCAGTGGAATTGGTTTCAAAATATTCAACAACTTAACTGTGTGGTGGTTTTGAAATTGATCTAGTGAAACTTTTAGGCTTTTAATTGTCAAATTTAATTATAAATTTTCAGTAACTTTTCCAAAAGAGTATTCTCTTGGCTTGGCAATGGACATTCAGTAAAGTTAAAACTATACACACTTTTTAGATAATTTCAAACATTACTCTGATGAGGCGTGTAACTATAATATTTACATCATCGCTGTATCATGTACTATGCGTTATTTAACTGAACACTGGCTTGTTGAACTTGAGCATCCAGTTATAAACACACTTTACCTGTTGAAGAATTCTGTTTCTAATACTTCCTATTTGTTATTCACTACTATCTTCGGTAAGACTATGATGTTGTGGTTGCTGCGACAACCGGTCTTTCCAAAGAGGAGGTAGCGTGATTACCAGCTCACCTCGTCGGAAGATGATTATGACGATATTTGTACTTGGTAATCTGGGCATAATCTGATTTCGGAAGATGTCGGTAAGTTACGGTGGTCTCCCGTAGGTGCCAGAGTAAATACTATTTAAAAACACGAACTCGTGCCTTGAGGTAAAGTATCAAGGTGCTAGCTTTATTCTCCTAATTCTAACTATGTACTTTAATGAAAGTGACTTATACTGTCACAATAGAATTTGTAAAAACAAACTTACTCGTTGATTCAGTATTCTATACAGTTAATTATAAATACGATTACTGGTTCCTATATTTTGAATAATGCTACGTTTCGCGACTAGTCAGACACTTCACTTTTTCCCAATTGCTATACTTATCCAAACTTATCTCTTGTCTACTGAAAATACATTCAGCAAGAAGTTGTACGAGGTGCGAGGCAGACCGGACTCCCGATTAAAGTTAAAGTCCCCCTTATGTACTATTTTTATTGTGTTCTCCCTCCATCTTGGTTTCGTACCGCCGGAGGTTGCTCTTGGTTCCCATTGGATTATGACATCATTTCGACCAATCACGACCCCGACTTTTCTTCCTAGCATCTGCGGTTTGGCCGATTCCTGAGTCATGGAATCTGTCGGATAACGCCCCCTAAACTGACAGTGATGGATATTGCTTCGACAATCATTGTTAATCTTTTCTCAATATCTTATTCTGATGGACGTCTTCTGTCAACTTTTCGTCTGGTTTTCTAATCTTCTTGGCGCCAGACGCTACCACGTCCTCGTCCGGCCCCTTGCTTATTAGGCTTGCGCCTGCATTTTACAAGGGTGCCATGACGTAGTGACCATGTGGCCCATCTGATTCACCAACATCTGGTGTCGTATCTGGTGTCGTGGGTCGCCTCTATAGAAATATCGAAACTCAGTCACATTATCACGGTCCTATGGTAAGTCGGTCGTCGCCACGTTACTACGTCATTCTATGAGTCATTCAGTCTGTGCTACGTACACTCTGTCCGTAGCACCCTACCGACGCTCTCGCTTGAATATTTAGAAAACTATTGGTCATAACTTCTGCTGAATACTATAAAAGGTTATGCCGCGACTGCAGCAATAACTTTCATCTTTCAACCACCGACAGACTCCATCAGCTCACTGCCCTAAGTCTTAGTCTATCTATTCCAATTTCACTTATTGTTTCAGCTACATTTTCGTGTTAGTTTTGCATCGACTTGATGCACACACTAGATCGCGCTATTACATCCCTGCCCAATGTGTTATCCGTTCCTTAGCTCGCCTGGTATTCAAATATAGTAATCCACTGAGGTCTTAGACTGCAAATATAAGATGTCCCCGGGGTCATGACCCCCCAGAAGACAATCCGATATCTACACTGTGTGACTGCCACACGCCACCAGACAATAATTTCTCCTTCGATCAATACTCACCATTCTGTTACTTCTGATATACAGCTGGCCTTGACAGCGGCTCTAGGATTATAGACTTAGAAAGCTTTACCGACTCCTGGGAACCGGGTACCCGGCTCCCAACTGCCGAGTACCCGTTTACCATAGAGCTCATTCTTGTTTGCATAGCAACAAGAGCAATACATGCTTTTTGCATTAGGGATTTTAGTGTTTTAAATAATCTAAGTCTTTAATCGGTGATAGTTTGTGTGTTCTGAAAGGATTAACTAAGGACTATGGAGAATACCGCCCAAGACAACCAGGTTGTATTGTTCTTTATTATCCATAGTTAAAAGACTTAGGTCTCTAAATTTCGTTGTGTCGCATGTTCAAATTTCTGACCCCATAGAATCTGGGACGTGTGCTAACAACGATATATGCCAGACGATCGCCTTCTTTAAACCCCAACAGGCGATCGGCAGATATGAAAATAGGTGTTTGCTACGGTATTTCTAACACGAATATCGGCTGACGTCGTTCTCCGTAGAATCCGAGCGGGTGACGTCACACCCGGTCGCTCGGATGTTTATGTGAAGAAAAATTTTTTCATTAATTCGCGCATCTTGTTCTGGGTGCTGCGTACTAAAAATGGTACCGGAAACTTTAGAATGATCAAGTTTACGTGTGATCACGATCGGTTTGCAATGATCGGTGGTTTCAAAATTCTTGAGTAGATGTGTGGTCTGCGGTTTTACCGTGTGAGACAGGAGTTGTTATACATTTTGTTGTTTTCTTCACATATCGTGCTGCGTTCGTTAGGAGTATAATTTATATTGATTAGTAAATATACCCTGAATGCTATGCGATATGATTCCTGGGGCCGTTACACATCCTGTAGGATCTATTATGGGTGTGGTGTGCCCGCCGCGTACTTGTCGTCATAATCAATGCGATCGTTGTTGTAACGTGGCGGGGTGGGGTGCGGGGAGGTTACGGTTAATTTATGAGTCAAAATATTTGAAAATTAATTGTCTGCCTTCCATCCGTGTCTCGTTCCGCTTGTTTATTGTAGGTTTGTGCTTATTTTATAGGCCAAGCCAGCCCCGCCATCATGTGACGACTGCCATAAGTTTGTCCGTGTAATGTTCAAGGACCATGTCTGTTTTAGGTGTGCCCTGTGTAATATAGATCATAGGTGTAATGTTTGTGCAGTGTGGTCCGTCGAAACGATGGTTAAGTTCCTTGCCCAGAAGGACTTGGCTGGGTCTGACGCAGGGTCAGGCGGTCCGAGAGGAAATCGTGGAGCGCCCGGTTCGGCCGGTGGGGGTGCTCCACGTCCCCAGCTGGAGGTGGCGGAGATGGCACCGCCGGCGTGGTTTGGTCCGGCTATGCAGGGTTTTCTGCATAGCGTTCTGCCCACGCTGGTGTCGTCCCTGCTACCAAAGGTTGGGGGCCAGTTTCTCCCCATGCCTGGTACGGATCCTGTCCTCGGACAGGATTCTGGACTGGTTACCGAGGGGGCCGTCTCGTACGGCCCCCTGGCGGGCCCGTCTGGCTTTGGCCAGACGGGTTCTGTCTCTCTGCGGCCACCTCCGGGTGGTCCAGTAGCGGTGGCCGGTCCGTCAGGTGTGGGAGCCGTCCGCCAGGTTTATTCGTCTAGTGACGGCTCTTCGGAGTCTGAAGACGAGGAGGAGAGGTTGCTGCGGCCCGTGAAGCCGCAGGTGGAGAATATGGAGGTTGATTCCGGCCTGGACGGAACCGGCCTCCATTTGTCTGGTTTGGCGCAAGCCAGGTCAGCGGCTCCACCTGCGGCTGAGGCCAATCCGTTACCGTGCACCGGTTCCGCGTGGCTTGGTTTGTCACCAGCCGTGAGGGGAACGGGTGTGCCGGGCCAGGCGTGGTACTCACCTATCTTGCCTGGTCCGGCAGCCGGACATGGGGTGCCGTTGGCGCCCGTGTCCGGCGACGGTTACGGGTCCGTACAGTTTTCCGTGCGGACCTACCCCATGGACCGGAGTGTTTCATGGGGTGGCGGCGGAACCGTGTGGTAGCGGAGTGCCTGGCGTGTCAGCCGTGGCTCCTTGCCGGGAGGCCATGGCTGGCAGACCCGTGAGCACGTCAACGGGTGACGTGTTTGTGGGGGTATCTTCTTCGGAGGTAGATTGGTCTGATGCTCTGGCGTGGCTAGCCAGAGTGGACCCGTCTGTGGTTTCGGCCACGGCCGATGAAGATGCGCCCCGTCCGTCGGTTGCGTCGATTAGGACGGGGATTTTGCCCGCGGCCCGGATCCAGTCAGTGGGACTGGATCCACGGTTCATAGATTTGTTGGATGCTATTTATAGTAAACAACTAATGACCAAGGGTCAGCTCCCTGCAGCCTCCAGGGAGGTGCGGGCAAGATGTCGTATTCCGCGGGGTGAATACGACAGGTATGGTGTAGTCCCGTCGGTCACGAAGGATGACCGATGGGTACTGGGCGTCCAGAGTGCTGGGTCGGGTGGTCCCGGTCCGGCACTAGTGGATACGGCCCAGGTACACCAGGAAGAAGTCCTGGCCCTATGCGATGAGGGTGTGAGGGCAGCGATGAGCGCTGTCAATCACTCTTATCGTCTCCTTCAGTCGGTGTGGGCTGAAGCGGGGGCAGGCCACCCTGTGCCACCTGTGGCGCTCTCATGTGTTAATGACGGCTTGGTGCTGTCAATGGACGCATTGGCAAGGGTGCAAGCGCGTGTGACGAAGTCCAGGAGGCAAATGGTCATTGACCATATGCGTCCGGCTACGGCAGTCAGGGAACGTCTTCTTGGGACGCCCCTGACAGGGCCTAGCATCTTTGGTGGCCAAGCGCGGGCCATCTTAGAGGACACCGCCAGTATTGCGCAGAATCGGTTAGCGGTAAATCTACAGCTAGAGCTAGTGCGGCAAGCGCACGCACTAGGGGCTGTGGGCAAGCCGCTAACGGGACAGCCTTCAAAGAAACAGAAAAAGCATAAGAGCAAGGCGAAAGCCAGGCCTGTTGCGACTTCTGTTTCAGCTGGGTTCTCGGAGCCGCCGCCGGCGAAGAAACCCAGGAAGGTTGTAGAGGCGCCTACCCTCCCCAATGTTGCTCCTGACCGCCCTAGAGGCGGGAAGGGGAAGGGTAAGGGTAAGGCCTCAAAGGGCGGACAGAAGGGGCCGAAGCGTACCTGAGGGTACGCAAGCTCCCTTCATATCCGCCTGGACCGCACCTGTGCGACAGGAACAGCGGTGCCAGTTATACCCGTCGTGCCTAGAACGAAATGGTTCTCACTCTCTCTCGTTAAGAAAGGGGGGGGGGGGGGGCGGACTGCGAGCCGGACAACCCCGTTAGACGTCGAGGCGTCTATGGTGGGTGGAAGGCTCATGCGTTTCGTCGAGGCTTGGCGAGGTGTGACGTCAGACAGTCTGGTCCTGGGATGGTTATCCCAGGGTTACATGCCGGAGTGCCACAAAATCTGTCTTTGGCACCTGTTTGGACACCCGTACCAAGGGAGCCAGACAAGTTAGAAGCCGTTCAAAAGGAAGTGTCAGGTTTGCTTCTGAAGGGAGCAATAAAACCAGAAAACCGGAACACTCCAGGCTTCTATTCAAACATGTTCCTTGTCCCCAAGAGCACAGGGGGATGGAGACCCATACTCAATCTCAGGCCATTAAATTGGTTTATCCATACGCCTCGGTTCCAGATGGAAACGCCGAGGTCGGTAATGGCGGGATTGAGGAAAGGAATGTGGTGTGTATCGATCGATCTGAAAGATGCATATTTCCACATTCCGATGAATCGGAGTTGGCACAGGTTTCTGAGATTTGCGTTTCAGAATCAAGTATGGGAGTTTACAGTTCTCCCGTTTGGCCTGTCGACAGCTCCGAGGGTTTTCACAAGAGTGGTCCTTGCGGTGACAGCGTTTCTCAGAAAAGAGAACGTGGCGCTACACACCTACATAGACGACTGGCTGCTCAAGGCAGACTCGGCAGCCAGGTTGAACGTGGATACTGCTCTGACTCTGAAGTTACTTTCAGATCTAGGCTGGATAGTCAACGAGGAGAAATCCGAGTTGACGCCCACTCAACATTTCGTTTATTTGGGGATGCGATTCGACCTCGAGGAGGGCAGGGTTTACCCGTCAGAGCCCAGAGTGGTGTCTCTGTTAGCCATCCTCAGGAGTTTTCGAGTGGGAAACCACATTCAGGCGAGGCGGTTCCTTCAGATGCTGGGCATGATGGTCTCCATGGAGCAGGTTATCCCGTACGCTGCTCTAATGCGAAGACCTATCCAGTTGTATCTGATGTCTCTGTGGAAACAGAGAACAGAACCCCTGTCAAAACTGGTGCCAGTTTTGGAGCCGATAATATCGCATCTTCTATGGTGGAAACAGCGTTAGAATCTCCTAATAGGGGTTTCGCTGCACCTACCCCACCCCCAGCTGTCCGTTTACACGGATGCATCGCTGGAAGGGTGGGGTGCCTGCCTGGGAGAACACCAGGTCTCGGGCACATGGACTCTCCCGGAGAGTCAGCTGCATATCAATCTGTTGGAAATGATGGCAGTGGAACTGGCGTTGGAAGAGTTCCTTCCGATGATCAGGGGCAAGGTGATATTGATACGGTCGGACAATTCGACAGTAGTATCATATATAAATCGCCAAGGAGGGACCAGGTCGCCTACCCTGTGCATCAGGGTGTGGCACTTGATTCAATGGTGCAGGAATTACTCGGTTGTTTTGAAAGCAGCTCATATTCCTGGCCGATTGAACATTCTGGCGGATGCTTTGTCTCGCAGACAGAGAATCTTGCCAACAGAATGGTCCCTCAACCCTCCAGTTCTGCGACGGATCTTCGAGCATTGGGGCAAACCCAACGTGGACTTGTTCGCCACAAAGGAAAATGCTCAAATCATGACATATGTCTCGCCGATTCCAGATCCAAATGCCGTCGATACAGACGCTCTGGCGATAAGCTGGAGAGGGATGCACGCGTACGCGTACCCATCCACCATTCTTCTTCCGAAGGTATTGGTGAAGGTCAGGGAGGAGCCGTGTCTGGTCCTGCTAATAGCGCCGTATTGGCCGAGCAGGGCGTGGTTCACGGATCTTCTGGATCTGCTGGTGGAAAATCCTGTGCAGTTGCCCGAGATTCCGAACATAATCTCCCAGGCCAAGGGACGCTTCCTACACGAGCGTCCCGAAATGTTCAAATTGACTGCGTGGATGTTGTCAAACAACGTTCCACGTCGGAAGGCTTTTCTCGACAGGCTGCTGATTTCATCGCGGCTGCGAGAAGGAGGTCAACCTTCAAGTCATATAACAACAAGGTTAACAGATTTGCAGACTGGTGTGAAGAAAAGGGTATTGATACCTTTCAATCCACTATTCAGCAAATAGCAGACTTTCTCTGTGAGCTGTTCTTTGCAGGACTAGCTCCCGTCACAGTTGCTGGATATAAGTCAGCTTTGGCATCAGTTATCCCTTGTCTAGCCAACAGGGATAGTCCAGAGGTGGCCCAGTTAAATGTTGAAGGGAATGAGCAATCTCCGCCCGAGACAACCGGTAGTCATTCCAGCCTGGAGTCTATCTTTAGTGCTTAATGTACTGGCCAAGCACCCTTTCGAACCGTTGCGTTCGGCTAGTCTAAAGCATTTGACTCTAAAGGCGGTCTTTCTATTGGCAGCTTCCTCAGCTAGAAGGCGCAGTGAGATCCATGCGCTTTCGGCAGAGAGGAACCGATTTATTGTTTCTGGAGAAGGTCTGCGTCTTCTGCCAAGAGCAGAGTTTATGTCAAAGAACCAATCTTTGAGATATCCCGGCAAACCGATCATTATACCGAAGTTAACTAGGTTCGATCGTGATGCCAGTGTCTGGTGCCCGGTCCGTGCTTTGACTAAGTACAAGAAACGGACTGACTCGTTACGGTCGAACGATAGACATCTGTGGATCTGCCATAAAAAGCCTTATGGCGCCGCATCCATGGATACTATCTCTCGTTGGGTGGTCGAATGCATTCAGACTACTCACGAGATGGCGACTGGGCACCAGGTGCAGGGCGTAAGGGCACACGATGTTAGAAGAATAGCCGCCTCGACCGCCCTTTACAATGGTGTTCCGTTAGAGGACATCATGGCCGTTGCACAATGGCACTGTGAGTCCTCATTTACAGATTACTATATGAGGGATGTGTCAGACTCAGCCAATCCACTCGCTTTAGCTGTTTTGAAACGATAGTTAGTGACCACACTGCTTTTCCCCTTTTTTCACTTTGGTAAGAAAAGAACCTAAAGCAGGCATGGTCAAGCGAGAGGATGTCAACCAGATTGTGTCACTGATGGCCGAACCGGTGAATGGTTGGAGGCGGTACGTCTGAAGTCCTGTTATCATAAGGTAATTCAATAAGTGAGAGTTTTTTGTATTATGTATATGTATCATGTTCATTCATCTTATATATTCATGCTCATTCCCAGGCTAATACAAGCAATATGCAGGGAGTAGTTAACCCTCTTGGGATATTGGTGTTTTCAGGCGAGATACATGTTCGTTAGTTCTCTCCCTTTTCTTAGGAGAAAAAAGGGGGGGGACTGTGACGCGAATGTGATTCGGTTCCGTGAACTTGACGGTCCTTTTAGGTCTCCGTTAGTCAAGTTTGAAGTCTAAAATCTTTCTCCAAGGGGCAAAATTAGCATGTATGGCTTGCCCCTTCCCACCAGGTTACTGATCAAATCTGGTGTATATCAGAAGTAACAGAATGGTGAGTATTGATCGAAGGAGAATGCAGGAAATGTCAATTTCCCTTTCTCCGAGATCTAACAATACTCACCATTCTGTTACGGACCCAGCCTCCCAGCCCCACGGAGGCAAGCCATAGTTTTCTCTTGTTTGGTGGCTATGCAAACAATATGAGCTCTATGGTAAACGGGTACTCAGCATTTGGGAGCCGGGTACCCGGTTCCCAGGAGTCGGTAAAGCTTTCTAAGTCTATAATCCTAGAGCCGCTGTCAAGGCCAGCTGTATATCAGAAGTAACAGAATGGTGAGTATTGTTAGATCTCGGAGAAAGGGAAATTGACATTTCCTGCATTCAATGGCCAATAACTCTGAACATGCTGAATATTTTGAAAACAATTTGGCTGAAAGTTGTTGGTGGCATAGCCACCAACAACATTCAGTCAAATTGTTTTCAAAATATTCATCATATCTAGAGTTAAACTCCTAAATTATCCATGGTAAATAAAATCTGTAATAGGCACATATTTTTGTATATGTAGGCTCTGACCTAATTGATAAAATTCTCACACTCAATTTTCGAAGTCGCTTTTCTATGTGGTGCAATATTATACACCAATTATATTTTTGTATAGAATGTCCAGATATAATTTCAAGAAATTTTTAGTATGTACAATAACAATAAAGAAATTGTAGTAGAAACTGTGATTAACATACTTAGAAATACTTAGAAATGTGTTCAGCTTAACATACTTAGAAATCTGTTCAGCGGGTGCATTTACTATGCACACATGCCCCCATGTGTAACGCTATAACCCATCTTGTGAAATGTCCAATTGCAGACCAAAAGAAGACTACCGAGCCAGTCATTCCAGCAGTAGATTTTCAAAAATAGTCTTATCTTTTTCTGCAAATGGACATTTTCTATGAGAAAATTGAAATTTTCTTGAATAAATTCGAGGGTTTAGACTCAAATTTTTTTAAGACAATTTCAATTTTCATACAGAAAATGTCCTTTGAAGACAAGGAGGGCATTATTTTTGAAAATTTACCATGAATCATTCCAGTGGTCAATTTTCAAAACACTTCTTTTGGTCTGCAAATTTCTCAAGGCCACTGCAGATGCCATTTTCTGACCGGCTTGTGGGTTGTAGGTCTGAAGTCAGGGTTCGTACGGGAAAGTCATGGAATTTGAAAATTTCAATTCCAGGCCTGGAAAGACAAGGGAAATCAGTATTTTTTATCATAGGTCATAGAAAAGTCATGGAAAATGGCAATCATGAAAAATAAAGAAATATGTTGGCATAAATTGCCGCCATCACCTCTTTTTCTCTATGCAATAAAAGTTATGGCAACAGCTTATCAAAACAAAGCTTTGTTTTGTTTGTTACAAGATGCAATATACAGACATTTGCAGAATAACTCGGATTGTAGTTTATGTAGCTATGTCATAAACACAAATCTACTA
Organism: Chaetoderma sp. LZ-2023a; assembly: GCA_034401795.1. Taxonomy (NCBI): domain Eukaryota; kingdom Metazoa; phylum Mollusca; class Caudofoveata; order Chaetodermatida; family Chaetodermatidae; genus Chaetoderma; species Chaetoderma sp. LZ-2023a. Next base: position 255,305,601 of record CM067369.1, read on the forward strand.
GATATTGATTTGGCAAAGTCATAGAATCTGTTAATTTTGGTCAGGAAAAGTCATAGAATTTCAAACAGAAAAGTGTACGAACCCTGTAACGTTGACCTGCACATCTGTAATAATTATACTGTACATTGTCAGCCTTCATCAAACCAGCCTTTTGGCGCGCCCTCCCACATGCCAATACTGAAGCCAGGGCCAGAACTGGCCCTTTCGGAGCCCCCTCCCCTGTACCCAACACTAGACTGAACTCGGGGGCCCACAACCTGTCTATGTCCCCCTGACCTCCATCACTACGCCACTGTCCATAGAAACATTTATGAAATCTTAAGGTCTGACCAGAGGTGATTTTAGCAACAGAAAAACTTGTGACGTCAGTGATCAGCGACACCAATGGAGAATGCACTTGCTATACGGCTTTTGAGCTTAGAGTACAGTTTCCCGATGTGTACATTTGTGTAGATTTAAACAGGACTTCTCAAACTATTTTTTATAGATCTATGTAAGGAAAATGTTTGAAAGTTTGAAACGCTTTGCAGACCACCTTTTAAAACTGTCTGCCTGTTAAATGTCTGCACACTACATTTTCCATCGAGTTTAACACTGGACCTGCTGAATATTTTGAAAAACAAATGATTGAAAGTTGTTAGTGGCTAAGACACCAACAAATTACAAATTTCAATCAATTTGTTTTCAAAAAATTTAGCAAGTCAACCGTTTTTGCAGCGGCTTGCAGGAGCGAGACATTTAATGGTCAATACTCAAGATTTGTCAAGAAAATCTAAATATTTGCTGTATATATGTAATGTCCATTTACAGGCCAAGAGAAGACAGTTTTTGAAAATTTACCGCTGGAATGATTGGGTCGATTTTTTTCAAAAATAGTCTTCTGGGTTAATAGTACTGTGGATGGATGGAATATGGTGTTCCTCATATTTTAGAATATTTACACTACAGCATGTAAAGATATTTCTCCTTCGATCAATACTCACCATTCTGTTACTTTCTGATACACAGCTGGCTCTAGGACTATAGACTTAGAAAGCTTTACCGACTCCTTGGAACCGGGTACTCGGCTCCCAACTGCCGAGTACCCGTCTACCATAGAGCTCATTCTTGTTTGCATAGCGACAAGAGCTGTCCACGGTTTTTTTGCAGGAGAAAGATTAAAGTTTTTGAAAAGAAATCTAAGTCTTTTATACTGTGATTTGATAGTTTGTGCGTTCTTGAAAGGATCTAACTGGATAAAATGGAGAATACCGCCAATGATGACCAGGTTGTATTATTCCGTATTATCCATAGTTAAAAGACTTAGGTCTCTAAATTTCGTTGTGTCGCATGTCCCAATTTCTGACCCCATAGAATCTGGGACGTGTGCTAACAACGTGATATGCCAGACGATCGCCTTCTTTAAATCCCAACAGGCGATCGGCAGATATGAAAATAGGTGTTTGCTACGGTATTTCTAACACGAATATCGGCTGACGTCGTTCTCCGTAGGGTCCGAGCGGGTGACGTCACACCCGTGATGCTCGGATGTTTATGTGAAGAAAATTTTTTCATTAATTCGCGCATCTTGTTCTGGGTGTTGCATACTAAAAATGGTACCAGAAAACTTTGGAATGGTCAAGTTTACGTGTGATCATGATCGGTTTGCAATGATCGGTGGTGTCAAAATTCTTGAGTGATGCGTGGTCTGCGGTTTTACCGTGTGCTACAGCAGTTTGTTTACATGTTGTTGTTTCTTCACATATCGTGTCGGCTTTCGTTAGGAGTATAATTTATATTGATTGGTAAATATACCCCGAATGCTATGCGATATGATTCCTGGTTCCGTTATACATCCTGGAGGATCAGTTTATGGGTGTATTTATGCCCGCTTCGTTCTTGTCGTCATAATCAATGCGATCTTTGCTGTAGCGTTGCGGGGTGGGGTGCGGGAGGGTTTGCAGTTAATTTATGGTCAAATTATTTGAAAATTAATTGTCTGCCTTCCACTTTTGTTTCGTTCCGCTGGCTTATTGTAGGTTTGGTTTATAGGCCAAGCCATCCCCGCCATCATATGTCGAGTGCCACATATCGTACGGGTTCTATAGCAAGGACCATGTCTGTTTCCACTGTACTAAGTGTAGTCTTGACAGTAGGTGTAACGTTTGCGCGGTGTGGTCCATTAGCTGTCCAACTTTCGAAGACGCAGAAGAAGCAGAAAGGCAATGCGAAAGCTAAGCCTACTGCGACTTCTGCTTCGTCTGGATTTTCTCAGCCGCCGCCGGCTAAGAAAGCCAGGAAGGTTGTGGAGGCCCCTACCCTCCCCACTGTTGCTCATGATCGCCCTAGAGGCGGGAAGGGCAGGGGGAGGGGTAAGTCCTCCAAGGGCGGAAAGAAGGGAGCGGATCGTACCTGAGGGTACGAGGGCTCCCTTCATATCCGCCTGGACCGCACCTGTGCGACAGGAACAGCGGTGCCGGTTATACCTGCCGAGCCAAGACGGAAATGGTTCTCTCTCTCTCGTTAAGAAAGGGGGGAGGGGGGAGCGGACCGCGAGCCGGACAACCCCGTTAGACGTCGAGGCGTCTATGGTGGGTGGAAGGCTCATGCGTTTCGTCGAGGTGTGACGTCAGACAGTCTGGGCCCGGGATGGTTATCCCAGGGGTACATGCCGGAGTGGTGGGACTTTCCACCGCAGAATCTGTCTTTTGGCACCTGTCTGGACACCCGTACCACGGGACCCAGACAAGTTAGAAGCGTTCAAAACGAAGTGTCGGGTTTGCTTCTGAAGGGAGCAATAAAACCAGCAAACCAGAACACTCCGGGCTTCTATTCAATTATGTTCCTTGTCCCCAAGAGCACGGGGGGATGGAGACCCATACTCAATCTCAGGCCATTGAATTGGTTTATCCATACGCCTCGGTTCCAGATGGAAAAACTGAGGTCGGTAATGGCAGGATTGGGGAGGGGAATGTGGTGTGTGTCGATCGATCTGAAAGATGCATATTTCCACATTCCTATGAACCGGAGTTGGCACAGGTTTCTGAGATTTGCGTTTCAGAATCTAGTATGGGAGGTTACTGTTCTCCCGTTTGGCCTGTCAACAGCTCCGTGGGTTTTCACAAGAGTGGTCCTTGCGGTGACAGCGTTTCTCAGAGAAGAGAACGTGGCGCTACACACCTACATAGACGACTGGCTGCTCAAAGCAGACTGCAGCCAGGTTGAACGTGGATACTGCTCTGACTCTGAAGTTACTTTCAGATCTAGGCTGGATAGTCAACAAGGAGAAATCCGAGTTGACACCCACTCAACATTTCGTTTATTTGGGGATTCGATCTCGAGAGTGGTGTCTCTGTTAGCCATCCTCAAGAGTTTTCGAGTGGGAAACCACATTCAGGCGAGGCGGTTTCTTCAGATGCTGGGCATGATGGTCTCCATGGAGCAAGTGATCCCGTACGCTGCTCTAATGCGAAGACCTATCCAGTTGTATCTGATGTCTCTGTGGAAACAGAGAACAAAACCCCTGTCAAAACTGGTGCCAGTTTTGGAGCCGATAATATCGCATCTTGTATGGTGGAAACAGCGTCAGAATCTCCTAGTAGGGGTTTCGCTGCACCTACCCCACCCCCGGCTGTCCATGTACACGGATGCATAGCTGGAGGGGTGGGGGGCCTGCCTGGGAGAACACCAGGTCTCGGGCACATGGACTCTCCTGGAGAGTCAGCTGCATATCAATCTGTTGGAAATGATGGCAGTGGAACTGGCGTTGGAAGAGTTTCTTCCGATGATCAGGGGCAAGGTGATATTGATACGGTCGGACAATTCGACGGTAGTATCATACATAAATCGCCAAGAGGGACCAGGTCACCCACACTGTGTATCAAAGTGTGGCACTTGATTCAATGGTGCAGGAATTACTCGGTTGTTTTGAAAGCAGCTCACATTCCTGGCCGATTGAACATTCTGGCGGATGCTTTGTCTCGCAGATAGAGAATTCTGCCAACAGAATGGTCCCTCAACCCTCCAGTTCTACGAGGGATCTTCGAGCATTGGGGCAAACCCAACGTGGACTTGTTCGCCACAAGGGGAAATGCTCAAGTCATGACTTATGTCTCGCCGATTCCAGATCCAAATGGCGTCGATACAGACGCTCTGGCGATAAGCTGGAGAGGGATGCACGCTTACGCGTACCCACCCACCATCCTTCTGCCGAAGGTATTGGTGAAGATCAGGGAGGAACCGTGTCTGGTCCTGCTAATAGCGCTGTATTGGCCAAGCAGGGCGTGGTTCACGGATCTGCTAGATCTGCTGGTGGTAAATCCAGTGCAGTTGCCCGAGATTCCGAACATAATCTCCCAGGCCAAGGGACGCTTCCTACACGAGCGTCCCGAAATGTTATTGACTGCGTGGTTGTTGTCAAACAACGTTTCACGTCGGGAGGCTTTTCTCGACAGGCTGCTGATTTCATCGCGGCTGCGAGAAGGAGGCCAACCTTCAAGTCATATAACGACAAGGTTAACGGATTTGCAGACTGGTGTGAAGAAAGGGGATTGTACCTTTCATTCCACTATTCAGCAAATAGCAGACTTTCTCTGTGAGCTGTTCTTTTCAGGACTAGCTCCTATCACAATTGCTGGATACAAGTCAACTTTGGCATCAGTTATCCCTTGTCTAGACAACAGGGATAGTCCAGAGGTGGCCCAGTTGAGTGTGATGGTGACGGGAATGAGCAATCTCCGACCGAGACAACCGGTAGTCATTCCAGCCTGGAGTCTATCTTTAGTGCTTAATGTACTGGCCAAGCACCCTTTCGAACCGTTGCGTTCGGCTAGTCTAAAGCATTTGACTCTAAAGGCGGTCTTTCTATTGGCAGCTTCCTCAGCTAGAAGGCGCAGTGTGATCCATGCACTTTCAGCAGAGAGGGACCGATTATTGTCTCCAGAGAGGGTCTGCGTCTACTGCCAAGAGCAGAGTTTATGTCAAAGATCTCGGTCTTTGAGATATCCCAGCAAACCGATCGTTATACCGAAACTGAGTAGGTTAGATCATGATGCCAGTGTCTGGTGCCCAGTCCGTGCTTTGACTAAGTACAAAACGGACAGACTCGTTACGGTCGAATGGTAGACATCTGTGGATTTGCCATATGGAGCCATATGGCGCCGCATCCATGGATTCTATCTCTCGTTGGGTATTCGAATGCATTCAGATTGCCCGTGAGATTACGACTGGGCACCAAGTGCAAGGCGCAAGGGCACGTTGTTAGAGGAATAGCCGCCTCTTCCGCCCTTGACAATGGTGTTCCGTTTACGGACATCAGGGCTGTCGCACAAGGGCACTGCGAGTCCTCTTTCACGGATTACTATATGAGGGATGTGTCAGACTTCGCCATTCCACTCGCTTTAGCTGTTTTGAGACGATAGCTATATGACCGCACTGCTCTTCTTCCTTTTTTGGCATTTGTAAGAGACAATTTAGAAGCAGGCTTGGTCGAGCGAGAGGATATCAACCAGTTGTGTCACTGAGGCCGGACAAGTGAATGGTTGGAGGCTCCAGGTCTGAATTCCAAATATCATGAGGTAATTCACGATTGAGAGTGTTTTGTATTATGTCTATATATCATGATCATTCATCTTATATATTCATGCTCATTCCCAGGCTAATATATGCAAAGAGCAGTTAACCCTCTTGGCATATTTGTGTTTTAGGCGAGATACATGTGAGTTCTCTCCCTTTTCTTAGGAGAAAAAGGGGTGGGGGGGCAGTGATGCGAATGTGATTCGGTTCCGATAACTTGACGGCCCTTTTAGGTCTCCGTTAGTCAAGTTGTTACGTCTAAATCTTTCTCCAAGGGGCAAAAGTAGCATTTATGGCTTGCCCATTCCCACCAGGTTACTGAACAAATCTGGTGTATATCAGAAAGTAACAGAATGGTGAGTATTGATCGAAGGAGAATGAAGGAAATTTCAATTTCCCTTTCTCAGAGATCTAACAATACTCACCATTCTGTTACGGACCCAACCTCCCAGCCCCACGGAGGCAAGCCATGGATTTCTCTTGTTTGGTGGCTATGCAAACAATATGAGCTCTATGGTAGACGGGTACTCGGCAGTTGGGAGCCGAGTACCCGGTTCCAAGGAGTCGGTAAAGCTTTCTAAGTCTATAGTCCTAGAGCCAGCTGTCAGGGCCAGCTGTGTATCAGAAAGTAACAGAATGGTGAGTATTGTTAGATCTCGGAGAAAGGGAAATTGAAATTTCCTGCAATCTATATATACAAGTTTAACAACATCCTCAATAAAGCAGAGTAAAACACGCTTTCAAGCGAGATATATAAAACTAGCAAAGCTGGGTAATGAATTTTAAAACTGTTTTATTTAAGTTGACTGAGAGATGTTGCTGTTTTTAAAGGTAGCAACAGCTGTGAGTCAGATTGTTTCTAGATAAACAGTGTAGGGAGAGTTGAACAATAACTTGCTCTATGCCAGCTTGTATTAATGCACATATTAACCCTATGATTGAAGACTGAATAGGAAAATTCATTTATAATTTAAATAATCTGCTGAATACTTTTAAAACGGATTTCCCTGGAAGCTGTCGCTATGGCAGCAGCAGGTTCCTGTCAAATTATTTTCAAAATAGTCAACAGCGTACCTGTATCTAGCCACCTTAAAATTGAAATTCTGGCAATTCAGGGTTGAATGAGTTAACCCTTAGCACACTGATGTCAATATTTTATCTTTTACTGCATCAATAGCAGAGAAACTTGTGTTTATTTTTCAACAATTTTGGTGGATGATGTTGCTGTCTACGACAGCACCATCTTCCACCAAATTTTGTTGAAAAATAAACACAAGTTCATCTTTTACTTTAATTTGAAAATTGAAATTCTGGGAATTGAGGGTTGAATGGGTTAAGAAGCAGTAGATAAAGACATGTGTGGAGTTGATGAAGTCCCTACTGTATTTAGACGGTGTGGGTGGGTGGGGTGTGTTGTAATGTGTACAATGTTGAGAATGAATGGTGGGGGAGGTGTTATCTAGTCCACAGACACTTTATTCAGAGCATGTATACATTCTTCTTTCCATGTACCTGTAGAACTCTTGCATCTTACAAAGCTCGAGTAAGATAAATATAATTCCCAGTATTGTAGTGTCTGTAGATGCATTTAGGATTTAGCAAAATTGTGTGCAACGGAAAGGAAATTTCTTAATGGAGGAATCCAGTTCTAGCTATGCCCCGCCCATTTCTAGCTACGCTCCATCCACTAACAAGCCAGCCATTCCAGTGGTAAATTTGCAAAAATAGTCTTCTCTTTGCGTGCAAATGAACACTCACTGAGAAAAACTTTGGGACTTTCTTGATCAATCTTGGCAATTGACATGAGAGGATTAATACTGTAATATCTTAAAACCTCTAAGCTGAAATTGTGCATTTTTTTTTTTCAATCCGATCTTGTGTTTGGGTGAGAATTCTCGTAGAACTAAACATTACATTGGGCTGGCCATATTAATACCGTGACGTGTTAATTCCAAACTACTATCCGTGTTACAGCAAGCTATTGTCCTGATTGTTGTAAACTTTTGTTTGAATCATAAAATTTCTAAATTTATGGGTCCATGAATATAGATATCTGTAGGCTAAAGCTGAAACTCATCAGTATATTTAGACTAACCCAGTAAGCCAACCACCTCATTAATAGCTCCCCGCCATAGACTCGGATATATTTAGAAGGGAAATTATGCGTGGATACATGTACTTATAATTCGGAAATTCATTACGTAACAGCTGATTTGTAGGCTGCATACATGTTTCTTTAAACAGGTCAGTTCAGGACTAAAAATGAACAATGGTGTTTTATGTTAGTAAGAATTATAGGTGTTTTTATATTGCTTATCTATAATGATTATAGTAATAATATACAGAAACATCTAGATAGCAGTCATTTTCATCACGTATACATGTACGCCCCAGAAGCAGAATTATTTTGGAAATTTAACCTAAAGCAAGCGACTGAATAATCTGAAAATGATTTAACTGAAAATCATTGCTTCTTCGCAGCCATGATATTCAGTCAATTTGTTTGTACAGAACTCGGCTGAATATAAGCTGTAGTATTTATTTAGTAAACATTTTCATTGATGTTATTGTTTAGTTATATATAGAAGTAAAATGGAACAGCATATAGCTTCTATCTTACAAGTAGTGAATAACTTCCATGGGGTTATATGTTAGCTCAGAAAATGGTACGGCTTAACCGTAGAAATACTGGAGTATCATTTTCAAAGTAACTATGCAGGAAAGTTATTGAATATTTTGAAACTAATTTGACTGGGAACTGTTGCTGCCTATGGCAGCAACATCTCCCAGTCAAATTAGTTTCAAAATATTCCACGGAATATTCATTACATGATAACGCCTTTTATCATTTCTTGTTTGTGAGGTTGAAAGCCTGGTTAACTGGTCACTCATTGATGCGTGTGAAATGATCAAGGACTGTATTCACTGTTATTCTGAGTCATTGAATATAGGAAATATGCAGCATATATTACATGCATACTCTTACCTAGCTCAAGGCAGCATGACTGACTACAGGCAATCACATCTAGAATGGACACTGTGTGGGCCAGCAAATAATGACCATTAAAAATGGACAGTCGTTTAATACCACACATTTGTTGTGGTAAATATCGTTTGTAATCAAATGCTGCAGGTTTCTTGTAATGAGTCATTTTTTCAAACACATGTCTTTAGAAAAATGCATCTTTCGGCCCAAAAAAGCAGGTTGTCTTTATACACAGGGCTGACTTGTTATTTTCTGGCATGTCATTCACTGGATAAATTCTAGGGGTTTTTCAAGTGGTGGTGGGTGGGCGGGCTGAGGATATTGACTGACTTATAACTCTATCAACATTTGCTTAACCCTTTCTTGATGAATCTGGCCAAAACCGTCCTATGAAGTGGTCTTAAGGAATGTCCATTTGCACGCCAAGAGAAGACTCTTTTTGAAAATTTACCTCGAGCCAGTCATTCCAGTTGTAAATTTTCAAAACTAGTCTTCTCTTGGCGTGCAATTGGACATTCAAAAAGAAAAGTTTGATTTTTTTTTTTTTAACACATTTAGTCGTTAACCCTTTAACCCACAAATTTGTTCAAGAAAATTTCAATTTTCTCGCTGAATACATCCATTTGCAGACCAAGAGAAGACTATTTTTGAAAATTTGCCACTGGAATAACTGGCTCGTTCATCGAGCCAGTTATTCCAGTGGCAAATTTTCATAGTCTTTTTTTGGTCTGCAAACGAACATCTCTCAAGACCACTGCAGAAGCGTTTTTGGCTGATATGAGTGTTAAAGTGTTAAATCGTGTATGTCACTATCTGTGTGGTCGCAGACACCAACTATGAAAGGTGTTGCTGTTTCGGCAAGAACAGAGTTTAGCAATGTATTATAAAGCTCCAAATAACTATCAATTTTATGTAGATTGTAAGATTTTCTGTTAGATTGAGGGAGGAAGAACACACATGAGATGGAGAATGCATATTTTCTTCTCATGTCATGTAGACAAGTAAAGGATAACAATTACACTCTCCATGCGCCTCTTGTTTAACCCCCTTCAAGCATACCAGGCCTGGAAATAACTTTCAACTGTGTCCGACACTGTCAGGAACCGGCTAATTAGTACCGGACATCCAGAATTTGCTGCCTGTCAATACTATTCAACTTCACAGTGTACTGTACTTGAACCTAATAGAAACATGTCAAAAAGCTACTAAACATACGCCATAATGATCGTGATATGCCTTCGGTAGATGAATATTTTATGGTGTTGGCAACACTATTATGCGAATTCTTGGTGAAGAGTGCACCTACTGGGACTGTTTAAATCTGTGCCTGACAAAATGTCAGGAACTGGCGAGACTGTGCCTGACATTTGATAGTGTGGTATCTGACGATGTCCTTGACAGGCACCTTATTTCCAGGCTTGCATACAAACCAAATTTACACACTTGCTACTTACTGTATGGTGTAAGAAATATTCTGTTGACTATTTTGAAACCACTGCTTGGGAGCTGTTGTTAATAGTTTGTTCTGTTCCTGTACGTGCTTGTTTTGTAATTCAGTCACTGGTATTACGGCAGTGATGGTGTCAAGATTAATGTCATAAGTACTTTGTATTTTGATTTTAACCATTTAATTCTTGAAGTTGGTCAAGAAAATTTAAATCACATACAAAATATTCATTTGCAGGTCCAAGGTTATATTTGAAAATTTACCACTGGAATGACTGACTGGGTTATCAAACCAGTCATTCCAGTGGTTAGGGTTGGGCGATATTGCTCAAGGCATGACGATATCGGTATCTCATTAAAATACCGCGGTATCACGATATATCATCATTTGGGTGGGGTGTGGAGTTAGGGTGTAAACATAGAATAGCATGTATTTCAAATTGGTGGTGTCTACAAGTTATTTTCATTAAATTTGTTGCATTGAAACTGTGAATTGAGATCGCCATGATTGCCATTTCCGCATATTTAATACACGAAATTCCACACTTTGACACCCTTCAATATACAGTTTAAAGCAACGAATGTAATGCAACTAACCATATTCATAACAAATAAGAAAAATAAAGGGTTTTCTTCTGTTCTTGTGTTGTATTTTGTGTTATCTTTACCTCATGACAACTGTCAAAAGATTGAGCAAGGAATACGCATTAACTTCATTGCGCAGAAAGGAATTCCGCAGAGCAAAATCTGATTGGCCACCGTATCATACTTGAGCCAATCAGAATTCACAGTGCAGAATTCCGACAGCTGTTATCACGCCCACTGCTAGCGTAGACGATGCAAATTAATAAAATAACACTGCATGATTTTGAACGAGAACCTGCGTGAAGACTGGAAACAATTATATCAGATTTTATTTGGTCTGTAATATTAAATACTAATTTGCCCCATTGTAGACCTATTCAAATTCACTCACTACTTAGCGGTCCTATCCATTGATCTCAAGGCGTAGCCGGGATGTGTGAAATTAACCCAGTTAACACTGCAACCAAAACTGCCACAACAGATCGAAGACCGGAAATAATTAGGCCTAAATTATTTATTTTAAGGCTGTTTCTCACTTAGAATAAATCTGTAATGTTATATGTGGAATGAATTTTGATCTGATTCGTTTAAAAATGCTAAATATATTGTATAAAGTTACATAAAAACGTATAACGGTAAAGCAAGAGATTAACTTCCCCCTCACCCACCATTCCAAGCTGTGGTATTGATAAGGGATTAAGTGTGTGTGGTTTCCTATCAACCTAAAAAGTTTTAAAGTTTAAATCTTTCACAGTCAGAAGAATGTTTAACCATGCAGATCAATAACTAATGGATAAATAGCTTGACCTGTAGTAATTACGTCATCAGATTGGAATGTGCGTAGTGCAAATGGTATTCCCCACTGACTAACACTCAGAATGAGGCATGAAAAAACATGGCGGCGTCTATTTATGTAATTATGAAAAGTGAACTACAAAGGATTATTTTGTACTTTAAATCATTTTATTAGCGCAAACAAACCATGAATTAAATAAACACAGATTATTTTGGAGTTTATTAAGTTTTTATTACCTTAGACAAAGACTGGATTATTACTTAAAGACTATTACTGGACTGAATAGAGGTAAGAGTATGACATTTCTAACTTAGTTATTTATATTATGCTCACAGTTAAAAGTGCCATATCGTCCTGTCGGTATTGACGATATTTACGATTTTTCGAAATTATGATGATTTCGGTATTTGGTATATCGCGATATTGACGATAATATCGAAAAATTGCCCAAACCTACTAGTGGTAACCTTTCAGCCATTCCAGTGGTGAATTTTCAAAAATAGTATTCTTAGTGAGTCTGCAAATGGACATTTTCCAAGACATTTACAGAATCTGTATTTCGCTACGTTAAGGGTTAACCCTTGCCACTCTGATGCCAACATTCTGTCTTTTACTGAGTCAATTGCAAAGAAACTGGGGTACAATTTTGGTGAACGGTGTTGCTGTCGTCTTCCACCAAATTTGTTGAAAAATGAAAACCAGTTCATCTTTTAATTGAAATTAAAAAATTTCAATTTTGACATCAGAGTGGTAAAAGTTAAAGCAGTGAAGGGGTTAAAGATTGATGCTATAAGTACTTATCGTGATTTTGATTAACCCTTTCAGTCCAGGGTTCGAAATTAGCAAAAAGTTGACTACCAGACTACCAGACTTGGCAAATCTGTAGTCCGTCTAAAATTAGCAGTCCATAAGGCGTGTAATAGTCGACACGTAGTTTACACAAATTGCACTTGAGATACTACTCTACGTCATTCATAAAATTATTGCTTAAAACATTGTTTATTTTCTTTACTTTCGGTAGTTTCATTTGCGATTCATTGTTTGCTAACGAATGACGAGGCAATAGCCATACCCCCCCCCCCCTATAGGAGAATTTAGATTTACAAGAGAGTCTGTTATGAGCAATATGTCGATGACCGTGAATACCCTGTAATATATATTGCGAGTTTCTGACTGGTGTCCAAACTGAAGTCTGTGTAACAATTTATTATTATACCAGAAGAAGGAAGCTGCTACGGCATGCGTGCATCGCTAGCTTTTAGAATTTGACAGATCAACATGACATTTTCACGATAAAATACATAACCTAAACCATTCAATACACACATTGCATGGGTTGTTAGCTGAATTATTCTACTCGGGTCAATTATTTTTAGTAGTACGTCGGACTATTGATATAGCTATACGTGGTCGTGTGTTAGTATATTTGGTAGTAAAGGACGAACGGACGAGTGCTAATTTCGAGCCCTGCCTTTCACAACAAACATAACCAATTCTTTATTTAACGTTGTTCAATGTTTCAATTTGACTTGTTTAGTTCATTGTTGAATCCTATCAGCAGCATCTTCCAGTCAAATTAGACTCAAAATATCCAATTCTTTCCATGTATGATTGAACGTGTGAAATTAAAATACTGGATTTTCAAGTTTGATAGGGCTACCATTTAGATCTCTATCTTTGCTAGTATTTCTCAATAGCTGAGTAGTGAGTCATCACTCGTGAGTTTGTTGTCATATTTAAGCTATGTATTAAATGTTCAGTTTAATATGAACTGATGTTAATATTTTTAAATCATTGTTTTTAGCTCACCTGGCCTGAAAGGCCAAGTGAGCTTATGTCGTGGCGACCGTCCGTCCGTCATCTGCCTGTCCATCAACTTTTCCTTTAAAATGACTTCTCAAGAACCACTGGGCCGATTTCAATTATATGTGGCAGGAAGCATCCCTAGGGCATAGAGATTCAAGTTTGTTCAAATGAAGCCGATCGGCCAAAATCCAAGATGGCCCCGCGGCCAAAATAGCCGATTTTTAGAAACCCTTTAAAAAATCTCCGAAACCGCTGGAGGAATTGATTCAAAACTCATAACACATCATCTATTGCAACGGTAGACCCAACTGTTCAAGGCAACCTGATTGGCCTATTTGCCTGGTGGCCATCTTGGATGACCTAGTTTTCGCGAAAATAACTTCTCCCGAACCGCTGAAGGGATAGGTCTGAAATTTGGTAAATATGCTTAGGGACCAAGTGCCTTTCAAGCTTGTTCAAGGGAAGTTTGTTCGTTAAAAAACATGGCCGCCATCAACAATCAAAATTCAGCGTTTCTAGGTCATATTGGCTTTTTTGTATTTGATGTATTTTGATGGCGAAAATTGCTTTATATATGCTTATCATTGTGGCGAGTTCAAATATGCCACTTTCGAGACTGTCGGATAAACGCTTTGGCTGCCATCTTGGTTTGTTTTCCCGCCAAAGGCTCCCATAGTAAAGCAATGGGCCCATAGTAAAGCAATAGGGAATTCTTTAAACGACTTTTTCTCAAGAACCACGGGGCCGATTTCAATTATATTTGGGAGGAAGCATTCATAGGGCATAGAGATCTAGGTTTGTTCAAATGAACCCGATCGGCCAATTTGTCTGGTGGCCATCTTGGATTTAGTCCGATTTTAGGAAATGTCTTTAAAAATATTCTCCGAAACGGCTTGGGGGATTGATGCAAACCTCATGAAATATGATTTATGGCAAAGGAACTTGATTGGTCAAATGGTTCGGCAGCCATCTTGGTTGACCTAGTTGTAGTGAAAATGACTTATTCTCCAGAAGCGTTGAAGGGATCGTGCCGAAATTTGGCAGATATGATTAGGGCCTAAGGGCCATTAAAATTTGTTCAAGAGAAGTTGATTCGTCAAAAAGCATGGCCGCCGTGGGCCAATCAAAATATAGCATGTTTGGTGGCCATATTGTATTTTTTTATTTGATGGATTTTGAGGCCAAAATTGTTTTTATGTGTTTTTGGGTATTCTGATCTCAAATTTGTAATTTTCGAAACTGTCGGATAAATGGTTTGCTGGCCATCTTGTTGATAAAGAGCATTCTAGTGTTACATATGCAATGGCGACCATCCGTCATCTGGCGTCCATCAACTTTTCCTTTAAACAACTTCTTCTCAAGAACCACTGGGCTGATTTTAATTATATTTGGCAGAAAGCATCCTTAGGGTATAGGGATTCAAGTTTGTGCAAACGGGGACGGTCGGCCAAAATCTAAGATGGCCGTCTGCCAAATCGGCCAATTTTGAGAAATGTCTTTGAAAATCTTCTCCGAAACCGCTCAGGGGATCGATTCAAAATTCATGGAATATCATCTAGGCGTGTAGCTGAACCAAGTTTGTTCAAAGGAACTTGATACTCCATATGGTCCGGTAGCCATCTTGGATGACCTACTTTTTGCGAAAACGACTTCTCAAGAACCACTGAATGGATCGGGCCCAAATTTGGGAAATATTATTAGCTCACCTGGCCTGAAAGGCCAAGTGAGGTTATGTTGTGGCGACCGTCCGTTGTGTGTCCGTCCGTCCGTCCGTCAACTTTTCCTTTAAACGTCTTCTTCTCAAGAACCGATGGGCCAATTTCAATTATATTTGGCAGGACGCATCCTTAGGGCATAGGGATCCAAGTTTGTTCAAATGAAGCCAATTAGGCCGATAGCCATCTTGGATTTTGCCCAATTTTTAGAAACGTCTTTAAAAATCTTCTCCGAAACCGCTTGAGGGATTGAAGGAAACCTGATGAAATATGATCTAGGGCAAGAGCTCAACCAAATTTGTTCAAGGGAACTTAATTGGTCAAATAATTTGGTGGGCATCTTGGTTGACCTAGTTTTAGCGAAAATAACTTCTCCAGAACCGCTGAAGGGATCAGGCCAAAATTTTGGAGATATGATTAGGGACTAAGGGCCATTAAAGTTTGTTGAAGGGATGTTGCCCCATCAAAAAACATGGCCGCCGTGGGCCAATCAAAATATAGCATGTTTGGTGGCCATTTTTAATTTTTTTATTTAATGAATTTTGCGGCCGAAATTGGTTTTATATAAGTTTTTGGATATTCTGATCTCAAATTTGCAATTTTCGAAACTGTCGGATAAATGGTTTGGTGGCCATCTTGGATCATTTTCCCGCCAAAAGCTCCCATACTAAAGCAATGGGAAATTAAAAATATCTTCTCAAGAACTACGGCGCCGATTTCAATTATATTTGGCATGAAGCATCCTTAAGGCATAGAGATTCAAGTTTGCTCAAACGAACCCGATCGGGCAATTTGGCCGGCGACCATCTTGGATTTCGGCCAATTTTTAGAAATGTCAAAATCTCCTCCCAAACCATATGAGGGGTCGATTCAAAACTCAAGAAATATGATCTAGGGTAAGCGCTGAATCAAGTTTGTTCAAGGAAACTTGATTGACCAAATGTTTCAATGGCCATCTTGGATGACCTAGTTTTCACAAAAATGACATCTTCCCCCCACCTCTTGCTGAAGTGATCAGGCCGAAATTTGTGATATATAATTAGCAACTAAGGGCGATTAAGGTTTGTTCAAGAGAAGTTGATTCATCGAAAAACATGGCCGCGGTGGACCAATCAAAATATAGTGTGTTTGGCAGCCATTTTTTATTTTTTTTATTTGATGGATTTTGGGGCCGAAATTCGTTTTATATAGGTTTTTGGGTATTCTGATCTCAAATTGGCAATTTACGATACTGTCGGATAAACGGTTTGGCAGCCATCTTGGATCATTTTCCTGCCAAATGCTCACATACTAAAGCAATGGGAAATTTAAAATGTCTTCTCGAGAACTACTGGGCCGATTTGAATTATATTTGGCAGGAAGCATCCTTATGGCATAGAAATTTCATTTTGTTCAAATGAAGCCGATTGGCCAGTTTGGCCGGTGGCCATCTTTGATTTTGGCTGATTTTTAGAAATGTCTTTAAAAATTGTGTTCTCCAAAACGGCTTGGGGAATCGATTCAAAACTTACAAAACCTCATCTAGGCAAAGAGGTAAGCCAAGTTTGTTCAAGACAACTTGATTGACCGAATCGTTCAGCAGCCATCTTGGATGACCTAGTTTTCCCGAAAACGACCTCCAGAACCGCTGAATGGATCAGGACAAAATTTGGGAGATAAGATTAGGGACTAAGGGCCACATACTGGATTTTTTTATTTGATGGATTATGAGGCCAAAATTGGTTCTATATATGTTCTGAGCTCAAATTTGCAATTTTCGAAACTGTCGGATAAACGGTTTGGCGGCCATCTTGCATAATTTTCTGATCAAATGCTCCCATGCTTAAGCAATGGGAAATTTAAAATGTCTTCTCGAGAACTACCAGGCCAATTTCAATTGTATTTGGCAGGAAGCATCCTTAGGGCATAAGGATCCAAGTTTGTTCAAATGAACCCGATCGGCCAATTTGCCCAATTGCCATTTTGGATTTCGGCCAATTTCAGGAAATATCTTTATAAATCTTCTCTGAAACTACTGGCAGAATCTTCATCTAAGCCACGAGGTAAGCCAAGTTTGTTCAAGAGGACTTAATTTACCAAATGGTTCGACGACCATCTTGGATGACCTGGTTTTCACGAAAATGACACCTTCAGAACCGCTGAAGGGATCACGCCAAAATTTGGGCCATTAAAATTTGTGCATGTGAAGTTGATCCATCAAAAAAACATGGGCGCCGTGGGCCAATCAAAATGTAGTCTGTTTGGCGGCCATATTGCACATGCAAAAATGTCCACCAACTCATTTAAAAGACTGCTAAACCACCCACCAACAATTTTGACAAAAATTGATGGTGCTCCAGGTGAGCGACACAGGCCCCTTGGGCCTCTTGTTAATTTATGCAAATTTTATTTCATTCGGTTTTTTTCTTATTTCTTGACCATTAACAGTTTCACTGAAGAATTCCTCATATATCATTTTCAAGCAAGTATTCAACAAAATAAGTTTTTTATATAATAAAGAAACAATTTTTTCCAGGATTTTTTGATGAAATGATTACGCCAGTGACATGCTGATTAATCGTTCTCATTAAAAAGATATGTTCTCGTCTTATGTTAATGAAATGTCTTTGAGTAGTAAGTGCTAGTAGTAAGTGCTAGTAGTAAGTGCTAGGTGTGTTTATGCCCTTTAGATGTTAACGGTCAAGGAGGCAAAAACAGACTTTGCAGTGGTCTTGAAATATGTCCATTTGCAAGACCAAGAGAAGACATTTTAAAATTGTTACCACTGGAATAACTGGCTCAATAACTGTACCAGTCATTCTAGTCGTAAAATTTCAAAATTTTCATGACAAATTGTGATCATTAACCCTTTAAGCCTCAAATTTGCATACGGAATGTGCTAAGAGAAAACTATTTTTGAGAATTTACAGCAGGAATAACAGGCTTGTTTATCAAGCCAGTCATTCATTCCACTGGTAAAATTTCAAAAATAGTCTTGGTTTGGGAATTAACATATGTCAAGACCACTGTAGAAGCTGTTTTAGGCTGGCTTGAGAGTTAAAGGGTTAAAGAGTTTGATATTCAAAGTACAGTTCAAATTACACTATGTCTATAAAATATTCTGTCTAAAATTTTGAAATTAATTTCCTTGGAAAGCATTGCATCCATGAAAATGGCTTTTAGTCAAATTATTTCCAAAACATTCTTTCCTCTGGCTGCATTAAAATTGAGATGTTTAAAATGGATTAAATCATTGAAAGGGTTAACTAATCCATTAATGATCAAGCCAGCCAAAACCGGCCTCTGCAGTCATCTTGAAGGTTGTCTATTTACAGGCAAAGAGAAAATAAGATAACCGAGCCAGTTATTCCAGTGGTAAATTTTCAAAAATGGTCTTCATTTGGCGTGTAAATGCACATTTACTAAGCATAATTTTTAAAAAATAAATCCTGCCATTAAAGGCTCAAAGATACGGTTCCTGCTGATACTGGAAGTTCTGCTTCCTATAGTGTTGATGGCGCCAATGTAAATGATTCTTAACCCTTTGAAACCCGCAAAGCTGAGTTCTAAAAGCTCATTTTCAATTTTATATTATTCTGGTGAATATTTTTATCCTAATTTGAGTGGAAGATGTTGCCCTTAAATTAATTTCAAATCTTCCCACACCTAATCTATACAGCTCTGTTGAAATGGAGAAGTTCGGGGACTTTGATCTCAAGTGGTTAAGTTTCCAATCATCTGTGTTTGTATCACGCAGTACAGTTTTAGAACATGTGTGGTTTTGCAGGAAACTATGCTCTCGGATGTACAGTATTATTGAACTCTCTCATTAGCCTCCATTCCATACGCGTGATTGATAATCCCTATATAACGCGTGCTACATAATTTCCTTCCTATGGCTGGTGATTCGATTGGTGGCTAAATATGTTGATTGAGTAAGTAGTAACGTAACATTTATTGTTCACAGGATAATTAAGCTAGATGACTGAACTAATCTGAAACTCCATTATAATCATTTCCTGGCTAATGCCTACTACAGGCTTTCTCAATAATTTAGCCCTACAGTCAGTTAAACTTGTTTGTGCTGTCAGCTTATTCTACATTTAATTATATATATATACACACACACACACACACACACACACACACACACACACACACACACACACATATGTTAAAATCATGCTTGCGATTTATTCTATACATTGGAAACGCCTTTGATTTGTCTTGGTTCAGAATATACGGTCGGTACAGACAATAGATAAAGCGAATATGGCGTGTACAAATTGACAACTAAAATAGTGGCAATATTAACCGTTTAATGGCTGAATATTCAGAATATACGGTCGGTACAGACAATAGATAAAGCGAATATGGCGTGTACAAATTAACAACTAAAATAGTGGCAATATTAACCATTTAATGGCTAAATATTGTCAAGAATATCAAAATATTTCTTATTGAATGTCCATTTGCATGGGATGAGAAGACTGTTTTTGGAAATTTACCACTGGAATGACTCACTGTAGTGGTAGATTTTCAAAAATGTCTCCTGCAAATCTACATTCCACAAGACCACTACAGAGGCCGCTTTTGGCCAGCTCCTGTCTGAAAGGGTTAATAGAAGACCACAACAGAGTCCGGTTTTGGCCAGCTCCTGTCTGAAAGGGTTAATAGACGAGAACTTTAATTCATAATTTTTATGTGTCTTTTCCACTTCCAGGACCTAGAAGAGATAGAACGACTCATGGATGCTGCCAGTGATGACTGTGATAGCCCACTCCCCGCTGCCTTCTCTCGTGGCGCAAACCCATACCTTGGAGGTGAGAGGTGTCTCCTGTGTCGCTGTGAAAGACCTGATCCTGCCGGCGCAGCCAGCATTAGAGCAGGTTGGAGTTTTAATATAAAATTATTAACTATTACCTTCTCTGTTTGTGTATGAGATAGAAGAAGCAACAAAAGTTTGCAATAACATTTAAAAAACTGAAGGCTTTATATATTATTAACCCTTAAATTTTGTCAAGAAAATAAAAATATGTGTTACTTGAATGTCCATTTGCAGGCCAAAAGAAGAGAATTTTTGAAAATTTACCTCTGAAATTCCAGTGATAATTTTTCAAAAATCGTCTTCTTTTGGCCTGCAAATGGACATTCCTCAAGACCACTGCAGAGGCCATTTTTGGCCAGCTTCGTCAGGAAAGAGTTAAATACTAAATCGAAAACTGAATGGTGAAGTAAAAAGTAATTTAATTCTGAAATATCAAATTATATTTTCTCATGAATATGAAGAATAACAATCATAACCTAAATAGGATAAGGAGCTTTTGTATCACACTAGCACAGTCGTCAAGTGAAATCTCATTTGGAACTCAATCTACACGTGTATCAATGAGTTTATGGTCCTGTTTAAGTGAAATTAATTAACTTATGACTACTTTTTTGCAGAAAGTGAAGAAAAGAATAACAAGAAATCTGACAAAAACTCTTTTAAAGTCACCAAGGTAAATACTTAGCTGTCGTCTTGATTAATGTTCATTGCATGCCAATCTACCACTAATTAATTCTACCACATTATACTGACCTGACTGGCTCGATGATCAAGCCACTCAGTGCAGTAGTAAATTTTCAAAAATAATCTCTTGATCAGCAAGCAAACATTTTATATGAGAAATTGGAAGTTTTCATGACAGAATTTGGTCATTAAAATGTTGTTAAAATCAATACTTCTGCGTTCAACTATTTTACCAAATGAGAAAGCTTATGTTTACTCTCCCTCCCTCCCTCCCCCTCCCTCACATCCTCTTTATCTTTATCTATCTCTCCAGCCCTCCCTCCATTCTTTCTCACTCAGCATTGGCATGATTGGTGTCCACCTCGGTCAGTAATTTAATGGTCAAGATTGGGAAAAAACGTGTTATTTTGGCTTAGTGAATATGGCTTGAAAGCCAAGCAAAACCTATTTTTTAAAGTTTGCCACTAGAATGACTAGTTCAGTTGTCGAATCAGAGTCAAATTACTTTCAAAATATTAAACACAATATTTATTAAACATGTTAAGTTGGAAATGCAGTTTGCCATCGTACTAACTTATGGCCACTCACATCGCTTCACTGCGCGAGGCCGTACTTGCAAACCCGCGATTTGTCACTATGTTGGCTGCGGTTTCCAGGTAGCCAATCAGATTTCTGCCTACTTCAATCTCGCTATAAATCTAAAAATAGGGGCGTAGCTTCATGCCAATATCGGTGTAGAGCTTGCGAGACACGAATGTCAATATATGTGTTTGACAGTATGTTAGTAGGTTGATAATAACCGAGCAGTTTTATTAGGCAGTAGTTGACTGACCTCATTGTGATGGCGCAGTCCGGGCGGGTGGGCGGCTGACTAGTTTCTGGATGATAACTAGGATGGTTGGAATAGGTCTGGGGAAGAAACCTATCCAAATTGACAATGATCCGAAATCCAATATGGCCACCAGCCAAGTGCGGCCATCTTGAAAAGTGGTTTCCGAATGATAACGCTGTTACTATTTATCAAATTGCTTTGAAACTTCATAGGATGAATCGAGGGTGATCCTAAATCAAATATGTTCACCAATGGCCATCTTGAAAGTTAGTTTCCGAATGACAACTCCATCTCCGTATAGCGATTCACTTTGAAACTTCTTAGGGTGACTAGACTACGTCTGAGGAAGAAAACCTATTGAAATAGAACATGAGCTGAAATCCAATGTGGCCAACAGCCACCGGCGGACGTCTTGAAAATAGGTTTCCAGATGATAACTCCACGACTATTTAACAGATCACTTTGAAACTTCATAGGATGACAGGTCTAGATCTGAGGAAGAAATCAATTTTCTAATAGGTCTCATTCATTGGTTTGTCATCAGGGCGGGGTATTATGTGAAGTTTGCGAAGCCTTTGGTGACTCCAAGCAACAGTACATCATTAACTCTATAACCAGTCAAGTCCTATGTCTGAATTTTAAGATGCCTGTGCATGAATGATGTTGACTATTTTGAAACTTAATAGGAACAGCTCCCAGTCAAATTAGTTTCCAAATATTCAAGAGCATATTCTGTACATCGTAAAGAAATTGTTGTTTCTGGTCTGTAAGGGTTAAAGGTTTAAGAGACCACTGAAATATCTTATTCCTAACTGTCACACTTGTATAGAGAGATAACTGGTGTCTATTTTGGAAACACTGTTGCTGTAAGTTGTTGCTGGCCTTCCAGCAGCATTGTCTCCAAAATGTGCACATGTACCAGTCTATCTGATCTGCTACTCACTCAGTTAACCCATTAACCCGTACATCTTTTCATGGAAACCCTTTAACACTCCTATCACCGAAGGATTCTGCAGTGCTCGTGAAAAATGTTCATTTGCAGATCAAGAGAAGACTATTTTTGGCAATTTAATACTGGAATGACTAGCTCACATATCGAGCCAGTCATTCCAGTGGCGGGTGATAAATTTTTGAAAATAGCCTTCTCTTGGTCTGCAAATGGACATTTCTCAACACCACTGCAGAAGGCGTTTTTGGATGATATGAGTGTTAAAGGGTTATAACATGTTTTACTGTGGCTCCATAAGGTGATCACTTATGACATGTTTTACTGTGGCTCCATAAGGTGGTCACTTATGACATGTTTTACTGTGGCTCCATAAAGTGGTAACTTATGACATGTTTTACTGTGCCTCTATAAGCTAATCACTTAAGACAGGTTTTACTGGGGCCCATGAGGTGGTCACTTATTGTACTGTATATTAGCAGCTGATTATATGATTGACTCGGTCCCTTCCGTAAGTACCAACTTTGTTGGGAAACTAAGTCATCAAGGATTGCGGGCTGACATCCGCATACAGAGGCAACTGTGATTATGTCTACCCTTCTTCAAACAAGAAACTGTGCTCGACATCCTCGGACAGCGCAATCTTCGCAGGAGCTTATCATAACTATGTGGAACGGTGGAATGTACGTGGTCTGAGTGCAACATCAAAGAGGCAAACCTTAGGTGCAGACTGTGAACACTATAACATCGATATTGCATGCATTCAAGAGACTACGGTAGCTAAGCACTCGGAGCAGCAACTACAGACAGGCCATAAGCTAGTGCTCATGGAGCAAAAACAGGCCACATACCGGGGCTTAGGCTTCGCAATCGGACCAAGGGTCTTGGATCATGTCATTATTTTTGGATACGTCAGTGATCGCGTTGCATTCATCGACCTGGCTATACCTACACTAAAACACACCACCACTAAGTGTCGAATTGTCAACGCATGCGGTCCAACCGAAAACGCCAAAGAGGATCCAGCAATATTAGATTCCTTCTATGCAGAACTGAGCTCCGCCATTACAATCCCAGCTAGATGGCAACTGTTAGTGTGTGAAGATTTCAACTCCAAGCTGGGTAAACTCGGAATTGTGGACAAAAGTTCAGGACTTGGCTTATGCATGGATCCTATGGAGAGAGCATACGCAACAGCAATGGAGATGCACTGGTGGCATTCCTTAGTTCCAATGGCTTATTTGTCACAAATAAGGATTTCAAACACCCATGCTGTCACCGGACAACGTGGACTGGACACATTACTGATCGCAAAGCCCCAAAAGGTTCTAAGGCTACAACAGCTGTCTTCAACCAAATAGACTTATACTATGCAAGACAGAAGCAAAACCCTTGCTCCGGAATGCTTTGTTCGTATGGAGGCACAAACTTCAATTCTGACCATAAGCTAGTCATTACACGCCTTCAGATGAACCAGCTCTACCTAATATATAAACACCATACCAGGCAAGAGGGTAGAGTCACCTACAACCTACCCAAGCTCATCAGCAACACTGACACTCAAATGTCATACAAAAAAGCCCGCGGGGAGCAGATAGCTAACATCGATGTCAGCTCCGATCCAAATGAAGCCCTAACCAAAATACTGAAATCTATGGAATCATCAGCTACTAGCACCATAGGTATTCTTAAAAACAACCAAACTAGGTATACTGACGACCCTCTAGTAGTAAAACTGTCAGCAGAGCAGAAAGCATTACGGCTGCGCATCTATCAAAGTTGCCAAAGTGAAGACCGCACCAAACTATGCCGGGAGCGCAATATTATTCTGCGCCACATTAGCGAATGGTTAAAAGATCTTGCTATTCAACAGGCAGACTCCCTAGCAGATGAAATCACTGCCACGGATGACTGTCACAAAATGGTTCGGGCAGCCCGAGCCCTGAGAGTTACTGACTACATGCCACCACTCACTGTACACAACTCTGAAGGACACTTTATCGGGACTGACCAGGGAAAAACCGAGGCAATCTGAGAATGCTTCAAGGAACAGTTCACTGACAACAATGATGAGCCCTTGCACCCGTTCTCAGGAGACCCCAAGCCATTACTAACACCAATTAAAACAGCAGAAGTTGAGAAGGCACTTAAAGCCCTGAAAAATGGACGTGCATCTGGACCTGATGGCATGAGCAAATGAGCAATGAATTATTCAAATATGCAAGTGACATTATCTCAAAACCAATCACACACCTAATCAATTCAGCTTTTATGCACCACCTTCCCATCGACACTGTAGGTCAAGGCACCATTATCGCACTACCCAAGCCCAAGAAGCCACCTGGGCCCCCAGCCAATCTGCGGCCCATTGTCCTCAACAGCATATGGAAAATCTTATCCAATGTTGCTCTATGCCGTATCCGAGACAAGATCGATTATTTCACCGGATCATGTCAAAATGGCTTCAAACGTGGATGCAGCTGCGCAGACATTGTATGGGCTCAACGCATGCTTGTGTCGGTAGTCATGTCCAAACACTGGGACATCCACAAAATGGGCATTGACATGTCACGAGCCTTCAACACAAGTAAATGCACAAAGATCCTAGATGTACTACGCCAGGCCAGCTGCAATGAAGATGAGCTACGACTAGTGAGACTACTGCTTGCAGACACCAAGCTGAAAGTACAAGTCAAGTCAGTGAAGTCTGTAGAATTTGAGACATCAATCGGCTCCCCACAGGGAGATGGTCTATCTCCGGTGCTTTTCACCTGCTACCTTGCTGCCGCATTGAAATCTGTGTGGGAAAGTTCCACAAGACCAAACCCCTGTGTCAATACTGGGCATGCCGCTAGAGATGGAATATGCCGACGATGTGGACTTCATAGATGAGGAAAAGAAACCCCTTGACGAACTTCTCCCAATAACTGCAAGCAAACTAAAAATTGAGAATCTCTATGAATGAATCCAAAAGAGAGTTCACCCACATATACCTATCAACAAAGCATGAAACTATAGAAAATGATGACCCACTTCGTGGCGGCGAACCATGGAGGAAAAGTAAAATCCTGGGCTCACTGCTTTGCAGTACTGCTGACATTTCTGCACACTGCGTCATGGGGAACATAGCTTTCCAGTCCTTCTGGAAGCTATGGATTCGTAGATCAAAGATGCCCTTGATAAAGAGGCTACGTTTACACAATGCAACCTGCGTATCCATGATGCTGTGTAACTGTAGCAGCTGGGCAGCTCCAAAGGCAGCTCTAGACAAACTCGATGCCTGCCACTGCAAACACATATGCACCATCACTGGACACTGATGGCCAGGCAGCATAATTTCCAACGATGCACTATACAAAATGTGTAATTCGTCGCCGCTGTCTGTAAAAGTCGTCCAGCAAAGATGGTCCATGTTTGGCCATGTGCTAAGGATGCCAGAAGAGACACCCGCACAGAGAGCCTTGGAATTCGCCCTACTCGGAGCCAGCAAATACAAAGCCAGGAGAGGACGTCATTACATAAATCTGCTAAGCGTGCTACGAGGTGACCTCAAGAAAGCAGGACTTGGTACCCGCAAGTCAAGAATGGACCTGAGGAAGCTAAGGATTTAGGCTGAGGACAAGACACAGTGGACAAACACGAAGAAAGACTGATTGCAGCTGTAGGATGTTTCTACAGTAATCATCATCATATTTTCTATCTTCACAAACTGATTGTTTGATTTGTTGTTATTGTTGCAGTTGCCATTGTGGGTTTGTCCAAGCTGCCGACGTTCAGTGGAGGAAGTGGAGAAGAAAACTGGCCTCGATACTTTCCTAGTAAGAATTGCTATAAACGTGGAAAATCAACATGGATCATTTGAACCTAAATACACAAAACTTGAACATTAAATTATCCCTTTGACCCGTAATTCTCATAGAAAATGTCTATTTGCAAACCAAGGGACCATTATTTTTTACATTTACCACAGGGGGGGGGGGGGGGGGAGCGGGGGGCGGTGACTGACTCCTTTATCAAGCCGGTCATTGCAGTCATGAATTTTCAAAACCAATCTTGTTGGTCTGCGACATTTTCCAAGACCAGTCCAGAAGCTGTTTTGGCCAGTTTGAGTGTTAAAGGGTTAAAATGAAGAATCTACTGAGAATTGTTTATTATAATATTCATGAGGGAATGATGTGCGTAAGCATGGTTCTATCAAGTCATGGCCATCTCATCATTTAGCATTAAAGAGGTTACAAACACCTAACAGAAACATCACATACGGATCAATGGTCCCAGAGAATTACTGCCATTTTCAACTTGATAACACGTAATCCGTTTTGAGCCTCGGATCTCATAAAATGGCCCCCCTTTCTGAAGAAATGGTCCCCCACATAGTTGGTGCCTCAATCAGCATAATTCTGCCTTTAGAGAGAGGAACACTGAAAATCGCCTGTGCAATAGCAAATAGTATGACATAGGTATTCTCATTAACTGTCCTTACATTTTCCTTTCAAATTTGCCCAGTTTATGTCTGTCGCTTCCAAAATGAGCACCATTTATTAAGGGAAGTGTAAAGGAATTTAGGCATTTCAAAATGCAGTATTTACAGGCTAAATGTACTCCATAAGTCTATCAATAAAAGACTGTTTGTCCTTTCCTGACCCTTGACATTTGGAGTATGCCAGGGTTGGTAGGTAGGCCGAAATATTTGGCACCAAACAAAATCTGTAAATTCATTTTGTCTGTGTTGTTTCAATCTGAGATGAAAATTTTGTAATCATTTCTATATAAATCTTCCTAGAAATTAGGCACGTGTTATAATCATTGACTAGATATGCTAATAAGCTAATAAAATATAAAATAAAATGGCAATAAAATATTTTGGATATGGAGGTTTTCTACAGTGTCAGTAGGGAGAGGCCAAACAATCAATATTTTAATGATGGCCTAAAGAAACTAATGGGAGAGGTTGACTAAGGCAGTTGGTGCCATATATATCTTGCAAAATGGAGGGGCACTGAGGCAAGAGACATGCATATGGGCAACTAAGGCAATTGCCTTTGTTGCCTTAGTTTATTTCGAGGCCTGAGATTGAAAGGTTATACCTTTACGGTTATCTTTAATTGTTTTTAATAATATTTTGCACATAAATGCTCTTCAATAGGCCCTATAATGCGCATTTATGTGCAAACACTACCTACCAGCTTTCCTATTTAGCTGAAATGTTGAAAGTAAGTTTCTTTGAATTCAGAATAAAATCAATGTTAAGAATGTCAGGTGAGTGAATATTTGTGTGTTTTATTTAGTAATTCAATGATGTATGTTAATATTGCAGGATCAGGAATTTACGGTGGATTCGCTGTCGCTTCGCTTCCTCCCTGATATGAACATGGACTCTGGTGGTACTGTGTCATCCAACATAGCCAATGAATGTACCTGTGATGCGTGTACAGAGCGGCGGTAAGTAAAACTGGAATATTGGCCAGAAGACCACCTCTCTTTCGGGGTCAATAAGATGTTTCTTTAACCATTTAGCACTCAAGCTGGACAAGCATTTTGCATTGGTATTAACTCTTCGGAAATGTTCATTTGCAGACCAAGAGAACTATTTTTGAAAATTTTACCACTATAATGACTGGCTCGATAACCGATCTTAGTCTTCTCTTGGTCTGCAAATGGACATTTGTTATGAGAAGATTGGACTTTTCTTGAAAAAAACTTGATGGTTAAAGGGTTAACACGTTCAGATTAACCACTGGTTCTCTCGTGTTCAAGCAGAAGTGGACACCTCAGTATTGCATTTAGCTTACCTTGGCATGTGTCTCCTGATTTGTTTAGTTTAATTTTTTAACAGGACTTAGAAATTGACCCATGCATGTCCAGCAGAATAATTCATGCAAGATATAGGAATGGAGACGGGTGTATATTTGAATACTTAACTAATATCACAAGTGACTTAAATAGAGTGCGACTTGAATGGGTTATGGTCACTGTGACTTGAATGAAATATATGTGACATGATTAGAATATATTTGACTTGAATGTAATATGTTTGACGTGAATGAAATGTGTGACTCACATATAAATTCACGATTTAAAACACAATCGCGATTTTCGATTTAATCACGTAATCGTGCAAGCCTACATCTTCCTGCACATGTATGTGTACATGTATGTTTGGTTTCTGTGGCCTGTTTCTTGGTGAGCGGTTCCTATTCTAGACTTGTGTGATCAAGATGCCACAATTCACACCTTTGTACGCTTATTATTTCAGGGATGAGATTTTTCCTGTTTTTATAGGAAATCCTATTTTTAGCTCACTTGACCTGAAAGGCAAAGTGAACTTATGTTCGTCGTCCGTCAACTTTTCCGTTAAACGACTTCTCAAGAATCACTAGGCCAATTTCAATTATATTTGGCAGGAAGCATCCTTAAGGCATAGGGATCCAAGTTTGTTCAAATTGAGCTGATCGGCCAATATGCCCGCCATCTTGGATTTCGGCCGATTTTAGGAAACGTCTTTTAAAATCTCAAAAAACGCTTGGGGAATCAATTCAAAGCTCATAAAACATCATGTATGGCAAGAGTTAAGCCAAGTTTGTTCTCAAGAGGACTTGATTGACCAAATGGGTCGATGGCCATCGTGGATGACCTAGTTTTCCTGAAAATGACCTCCATAACCACTGAAGGTACCAGACCAAAATTTGGAGATATGATTAGTGACTAAGCGCCATTAAAGTTTGTTCAAGGGAAGTTGATCCGTCAAAAACATGGCCACCGTGGGCCAATCAAAATGTAGAGTGTTTTGCGGCCATACTGGATTAATTTTTTTGATGGATTTTGAGGCTAATATTGGTTTTATTTATGTCTTTGGGTATTCTGAGCTCAAAATTGCCATTTTCAAAACTGTGGGATAAATGGTTTGGTGGCCATCTTGAATTATTTTCCCGCCAGAGGCTCCCCATACTAAAAGCAATGAGAAATTTAAAATGTCTTCTCGAGAACTGCTAGGCCGATTTCAATTATATTTGGCACGAAGCATCCTTAGGGCATAGAGATTCAAATTTCGATCGGGCAATTTGGCCGGGGGGCCGTCTTGGATTTCAGCCAATTTTAGGAAATGTCTAAAAATCTTCTTTTCCGAATCTGCTTGGGGAATCGATTCAAAACTCATGAAACATCAAGTTACGCCAAGTTTGTTCAAGAAGACTTGATTGACCAAATGGTTTGGCGGGCACCTTTAGAACTACTGAAGTGATCAGGCCGAAATTGTCGAGATATGATTAGAGTCTAAGGGACATTAAAGTTTGTTTACGGGAAGGTAATCCATAAGAAAACATGGCCGCCATGGGCCAATCAAAATGTAGCGTGTTTGGCAGCTATATTGGATTTTTTATTAGCTCACCTGGCCTGAAAGCCCAAGTGAGCTTATGCCATGGCGGCCGTCCGTTATCCGTCGTCCGTCCATCAGATCACTTCTCCTTAATGGTTTGACCGATTTCAACCAAATTTGGCGGGAAGGATCCTATGCTGGTACCCTCCAGATATTTTTTTCCGAATTTTAATTGATCAGGTTTTTTTGGTGAAAACATTAGATTATACGAAAAATCTACCGGAAATGGTCAAACTGCTGCTCCTCCTTAGCTGCTTGACATATTTCAAACAAATTTGACTAGATGGATTCTATGGTGGTAGGATTTAGAATTAATATTCAGAGTTTTGATTGATCAATTTCTTGGGTGAAAATCTTAGATTTTATGAAAAATCTACCGAAAATGGTCAGAATGCTACTACTCCTCCTTAGCTGCTTGACATATTTGAACCAGATTTAACTAGATGCAGTCTATGGTGGTAGGCTCTAGAACACCTATTCAGCATTTTGATTGATTAATTTTTATGGTGAAAATCTTAGATGGGTGTAGGTTTGAGAACTTCTATACAGAATCTTGATTGATAAATCTTTTTGTGAAAATCTTTAATTTTATGAAAATTTACCAGATGTCGCTTAAAATGCTACTCATTAACTGCTTAAGCGATTTCAACCAGACTTGGATGGAAGGACCATATGGTGGCAGGCTTCAAATCTAGTATGCAGAATTTTGATTGGTCAATTTTTGGTTAGACATCTTAGATTTTCCAAAAGTTTTGGTAAATCAGATAAAAGCCTACACCTCATTAACCGCATGGTAGATTTTAATCAATCTCAGCTGGAAGGACCCTAGGTGGGTAGGCTTCAGAATATATATATAGAATTTTGATTGGTCGATTCTTTTAGTGGCCATTTTGGATTTTTTTTGAAAATTTTCCATTATGTCTTTAAATGCAAATTTATGGTCCAAATGCTATTGGTCCAGGTGAGCATCACAGGCCCTTGGGCCTCTTGTTTGATGTATTCTGATTTCATATTTGCCATATTTGAAACTCGGATAAATGGTTTGGCAGCCATTTCCTATCAAAAACTCCCATATTAAAGCATTGGAAAATTTTAAATGTCTTGTCAAGAACCACTGGAACGATTTCAAGTATATTTGGCAGAAAGCATTCTTATGGCATAGAGGTCCATGTTTGTTCAAACAAAGCTTATCGGCCAATTTGGTTGGCGGCCAGCTTGGATTTTGGTAAATTTCTAGAAATGTCTAAAATCTTCACCGCTTTGGGGATCCGTTCAAAATGCGCATGAAATATCATCTAAGGCAAGAGCTGCACCAAGTATGTTCAAGGGAACTTGATTGGCCAAATGGTTTGGTGGCCGTCTTTTGCCAAAACAACTGCAGAACCACTGAGCAGATTGGGCTGAAATTTGAGAGATATGATTAGGCATTGAGTGCCATTAAAGTTTGTTCAAGAGAATGAGCTACGTCAGAAACATGGCCGCAGTGGACCAATCAAAATGTAGTATGTTTGGCGGCCATATTGGACTTGCAAAAATGTCCACAAACTGATTTAAAAGACTACTCCTAAACCACCCACCAACAATTTTGACAAAAATGCACAGTGCTTCAGGTGAACGACACAGTCCCCTTGGGCCTTCTAATCAAATTTATAGGGAATCCTAGAATTTTTTTGCTCAGATTTTCAAAAAGCATCAATAGTCAAAATACATTTGGAAAATTTATCACTGGAATGACTGGCTCGGTTACCGGTTATTCCAGTGGTAAATTTTCAAAAAATTACTTTGGGTCCTGCAAATGACTATTTCTTAGGACCATTGCATAGGCTTTTATCTCGTCTGACAGATTAAGGGTTAAATGGCTTAAGAGATCATGGTAATTTTTAAGTCAAGAAGGACTGCCACTTCACATCAAACCATTTCCTATTTTTTTCTTCAAGATCAATCACATCCCTGTTATTTACAGGCAAATCGAGGCTGAGCACGAACGAGAGACTCATGATCTGCAACAATGCTGGACAGAACTTCGTAAAGCTGTGTGGTTGTATTATCGGCATGACGCTGCTTGTGGTGAGACTGCTGCTGCTTCTGGTGAGATTAATGACAGTGGCTTTGATTGTGATGCTCTGCTCCCAGATGAAGAGTCTGTCAAGGAACTAGTGCACAGGTGAGTGTAGATCATCAGTATCTGGACACCAGTTAATGTCATCAAACAGATGATGGAAAGGGATAATTGAGACTGGTACCCGGCTCTAAATGTTCTGCAATAGTAACTATTGAGGAATCGGGTACCAACTAACTATAGTTAATGCACCTTTCCAGTTTATGCATCAATCATATGATGTCATATTCAACTTTGTGATGTGCAGGATGACGTCATAATCTATTATGTCATAAGTGACAGATAAGTTGGTCACGAATGCATAATTGATGATGGACTAACCTTTGTTGTACACATTGTATGTCTTTACTATTTAATAAAACATGCTGTTGAATATTTTGAAACTAATTTGACTGGTCGCTGTTGCTGCTATAGGCAGCAACAGCACCCAATCAAATTAGTTTCAAAATATTCAACAGCTTGCCTGTATAGTTTTCTAGAAATTGATAGTCAGGAAGTTTATGGATCGATCGATTCCAACATGGACGAAGTCTGGGTGGAGCTTAGTTAAAGATGGACGAGGCATAGCTAAGACTGGCTTCCTCCGTTATCCATCGTTCGTCTGGTCATAGCAAATATGGATGTGTAAGTAAACAAACTAGCGTACTAATTTTAGCCAGTCGAACTTGACCTATATCTTTTGCTTATACAGGCTATGTGATCGTGATCCGCATCAACTCTTTCTCCGTCTTGAGTCTCAGGCACGAGAGTTTGTCCTCGAGAAAAAGGTGACACTGCTCCGGCAGCTTACTGCCGGCCACAAGTCAGTAAGAGAGGCCAAAGAATTCATCCGGAAGCTACTAGATGAATACGATCATCTCTGTCGAGCCGGACGCAAACTCTCCAACCTGTTACAAGAATTGGTATGTAACTCACTTCGTCGAAAATGCACACTGGAATTATTGTGCAAAAGTAGGCGATAAGGCTTGAACCTTTCTCTGATGAAGTCATTTTATCTCGATTTCAAAGCAAGCATGAAGGAAAAATTTCTGTTAAATATTTAAAGAATAATTTGACAGACAGGAATGGTTTTCAGGCAAATTAATTTTAACATATTTAACATATTTCTGTAAGAAATTTTTCTTTAAGTCTTTAGCGTTATAGGAGTCAATTATGTTGAACAAATCCATTGAATATGTGTATATTTAGCTTTTAATGCTCGAGATTGGTCCACAAAATTTAGATTTTTGCTCAACGAATGTCCATTTGCAGACAAAGAGAAGGCTTTTGAAAATGTATTGTAATGACTGACTCGGTTATTGAGCCAGTCATATCAGTGATAATTAATTTTCAAAAATAGTCTGCCTTCAAATGTACATTCTTCAAGATCTATGTCGGGTCCGGTTTTGGCCGTCGCTACCATCAATCATTAACTGTTTTAGCACTAAGCTTGTTATTGAATGATATTGTAGCGATTTGCAAGATTCGACTGGTATTTATATTTTACTAGTAAATAACTGTTTTACAGCTTTTAGACTTAGTTTTTAAAAATACCAATACAGAAATTGACAACATTTTCGAAAATAAATAAGTTTTATTTGACAAATTCTTCAAAGTTTGCCGGTCTGCAAAATGTATTCTGAAGCAGTTTATAGTACCTGCTGCATATTTTAACTAGCCACCATTCTATAATCTGCTCACTAAACATACATGATGTTTCTGTGCACTTGGTTTATAGGAGCAGGAGCATTTGAAGCGGTTCAAGGTGACATGGGACTTACATAACAAGCACCTGTTTCAATCAATAGCCTTCACAGATCCGCTTGTTCAGAACAGCTTGCCTACTATTATCACTCAACTAAGGTACACCAATAATAATAACAGCAGCAGCAACACTGTGTCTAGTACGTATGCATGTCATATTTAGGAACTGAATCTTGTCTTGCATATGATGCAGAAAGTGAGACGAAGGTCAATGGACATGGTATAACTCTGCATTATCAACTGGGAAAAGATTAGTAGGGACTAAGGATGGTTACATTTTGTTCAAGAGGAGCTGAAGGGTAAAAATTGCTTTATATATATATATATATATGTATATATATATATATATATATATATATTATATATATATATATTATATATATATATATATATATATATATATATATATATATATATATATATATATATTTCTGGGCATGGTGGTTTAAAACTTTACACTCACTTTTGTAATATAAATGGATTGGCGACCATCTTGAATTATGTGCCCACCAATACTACAGACAAAAATGTGGAACTTCAAACTAGTTCACAAGAATCAGTGGGCTGATTTCAAGTAGATTTGTCAGGAAGCATCCTCAGAGGCACGATTGTTCAAAAGAAGTCAATTGGATTATTTAGGATATTTTTTGAAAAAGTTGAAAACATCTCCGCAACTACTTGTTTGTCTATGCCAAGGACTGAAGAAGCAAGTTTGTTGTTCAAGGGAATCTAAATTGTCGATTTGTTTGGCGACAATCTTGGATTAACCGTTTAATGGTCAAGCCGGCCAAAACCGGCCTCTGGAGTATTCTTGAGGAATGTCCATCTGCATGTAACAAGAAGTATTTTTGAAAATTTACCACTGCAATTGCTGTTTCGATAATCGAGCCAATCATTCCAGTGGTAAATTTTCAAAAATACTTCTGTCTTTACCTGCAGATGGACATTCAATAAGGACCTGTTCTGATTTTCTTGACCAAATTTGACCAGTAAAGGGTTAATGAAAATGGCCAGGAACTCAGTTAAAAGACTATTACTCATTAATTGTTGTGTTCATTACAACTAATCGTGGCTGGGCAGGTAAGGGTGGTTGGGTTTATATCATTTGGTGACCATCTGAATTGTCAAAAACGCCCACGAGATCATTAAAAGATTACTCTTAAAATGCCCGGCCACAATTTCTACTTTTAAAACTTCTGGCAAGAGATGCATAGCTCTCTGCATGTAGAACATGGTCTTTCTGCTTGAAATGCCAATATTCTAGGGGAGTGATATTTGCTCCGTTGTTGTCTTTAGCCTAACATCTTGTCTATTCTTTCAGTAATGGCCAGACATATTTGACATAGCTAAGCTTGGATCAAGGAGCAACTGTTTGCCCAGACTTGCCCATATTGATAGGAAGCAGCATGCTGACATTGACAATACTAGATTAACACACACGCTCATAGTAACCTTTATGCAAAAAATTAGCTTATAGAGGTTTAGTTTTTTTTGCATATTGCCAACCTTCTTGGCTTATATCACAGTTTTTGTTAAGCTATTGAAAGTAAACATTAATACATTGTTACCAAGTTCATGAAGCACCATAATGATATCGGGGTCAAATGAATGACAATACATAATGTGTCGGGTATTAAATTGTTATTTTAACCCTTTAAACTTCAGATTTATTCAAGTTAATTAAAATTTTTGTCAATTTGCAGACCCAGAGGACTATTTTTGAAAATTGACCATTGAAATGACTGTCTCTGTTTGTCTGCATTGAGCCATTTCAGGAATATGAGTTCAGTACAGCTTCATGCCTGAATAGATGTTAAAAGTTTAAACTCTAGTTTACACTGAATTGCTTTCGGCTACTGTTAAATCCCGTGTATATTGCGCTATCGTGCATAGTGCGCACCCCTAAATTTATAAATTTAACCAAAATCAGCCTGAAAAAACGTTGTTTTCATGTATAGTGCGCAGTAAGATTGAGAGACGTGAACGAAAACTGGTAACAAAAAAAATCAATGACTTGCGTGTTGAATACACTTTCCTTATAAAATCTCGTTTGTGACGTGCGTTACTCTGTTGTTTAAATCATGGGAATATCATTCGCCTACACTTTTAGCAAATATTTTGTATTAAACTATTGAATGATATAAAAATACAAATATAATTTCTATCAGAACAGGTTAGAATCCGAATTTGATTTGAGCAGAGCTCATTAACATAAATGGTCGTTAGAACATAAAAAATCGGATATTTATTTTGTTTCAATTCATAAAATATGAGTTTTGTGCGCTGATACTTGAGAATAAAATCGATTTTAATAAAGAAAACTCATCCATTTTGGCTCACACTAACAGTGCCGGTAATTACTTTGATAACTATATCAAAGGCGAGCCCATGAGATTTTGTTCAATCATATACGCAGTAGATGAGTGGTTTCAAGACTCGGTTCACAGGCAGTGTAGTCAGGTGGTGGGGCGGGGTGGGTTGATTAACGTGGTCAGAAGTACAATAAACAAAGGTGATAGAGCTGACCGCCTGCTGTTTACAAAATCGACAGTGATCAATTGTGGGTATTGTTTGAGTGGGGGTGGGGTTTATATAATATTTTATAGTATATCATCATCATAATATATTATAATATAGTGCTATAATCTAGTTTATTCCACGCATTGTTTATTAAATAAATTGATTTATCTTCAATTTGAAATGATTTTCTATTCTCATCCTTTCGTTTCTACAGTTACTTCGTCATACGTTGTCGGCTGTGACCTTTAACCGTAACCTGTCAATCATAATCATCCTGCCCGCCGATTGGTCAAAACATTGTGGTGTTTAGTACATATAAAACATTCCTTTCTATATCTATGTAAATGCTAGATCACCTTGAAAAACATCGGCTCTAGCATTCTTTTTTTAACACATTTGTGTCCATATCTGTGTAGCAATCTATGGATTTTAAACATCTCTATGTTCAACTTGGGAAGACAGGAGTAACCTCCCTTTATAGAAATAAATTAGAACAAATTACAGGAAATAATGGCGTTGTAAAAAGTTAAATGATGGTTTATTTGATCATTTTACAACACTTTATGGTATCTAATAAAGGTATAACACAATATTTAGACAGTAGTAAGACATTTTAACGATCTAGTAGAGATAGTACCATTATAGACATGTTAGAATGCGATCGTTATTCCCTACTGATTCCCGATCCATAAAATCATATTTCAGCCCTGAATTTTGCGATTCTGACGAAAAATTCTGGGGGGGAAAATGTGACAAATATTTATCCTTGTGTATAGTGCGCAGTAGCTTTTTATAACATGTAATTTGAGCAAAAAAAGTGCGCAATATACACGGAATTTAACGGTATGTAGGTATGGGGAGGGGAGGGGGGGGGAGACAAATTGCCACCATTGATCTTTTATTCTATTGTTTTGTCATTCAATTCATATATAATCTGTCTATTAACCCTTTCACCGATGAATTCCCCATATCTCATCTCCAAGGCAAACAAACATACAAGAAAACTGTTGAATATTTTAAAATTCATTTGACTGGAAGCTGTTGCTGCCTTAGGCAACACTGGTCTCCAGTCAAATTAATTTCAAAATATTCACCAGAATAAGTTTTATATCGGAAGAAATGTACATTTTGACGTATTTCTCGGTGAAAGGGTTACGTTAATATAACCAGACACGTGTACAGTGAAGCTCACAAATAACTTTAAAATGTTTCCAAAACAAAATAAAAAGTACTGTTAAATATTTTGAACTTAATTTGATTGGAAGCCATTGCTGCCATACATCCAAAATATTGAACAGAACAGTTCGTTCATTGTTTTAAAAATTGTACTGTCTAGCATTTTAGCTTATTTCTGAGATGTACTGTTTATCATTTCTGTTGTCATTTTTTAAGGCAAGTTGATGAATCCTTAGCAGATAGCACTTACCCAAACCTACTGTGGCGCTACAATAAGCTAGAGAATGAAATGGCTGTCGTATCGGTGGTATGGAGAGACTGTCATCAGCTTATAGAGGCCTATAATGATGAACAGGTTAGCAGTGTAAACTCATATAGATCTATTAACCGTTTAATGGCAATCATCAAATTTGTTCAAGACAATCAAAATATTTGGTTACTAAATGCTCATTTGTAGGCCAAGATAAGACCTTTTGAAAATTTACCACTGGAATGACTGGCTCGGTTATCGTGCCAGACAGTGCAGTGATCAATTTTCAAAAATATCCTTGGTCTGCAAATAAACATTTCTCAAGACCAGTGCATAAGCTGTTTGGCCAACTTGAGTGTTAAGTGGTTACATGTAAGTTAACTGACCTTTCTATTTTATCCTTCCATCATATGGTGTCATAATCAACTGGGTGATGTTTATGCTGATGTCATAATCATTACGGCATGAATTACTCGATTTAGTCCGTCTTAACCCTTATCACGCTGTCAAAATTTAAATTTTTCAAACTAAAGTAAAAGGTGAAGTGGTGTTTATTTTTCAAGAAATTTGATGTAAGATGGTGCTGTCATAGACAGCAACATCTTCCACCAAAATTGTTTTAAAATGTACATCGGTTAGCTATTGACTGTGACGCAGAAAAAGATAGAATATTGACACCTGAATGCTAAGGGTTAAGCGCTTAATAGTCCGTCAGGTTGTATGAATTGTATGCCGTTACTATTTAATAAACATGCTGTTGAAAATTTTGAAAGTAGTTAGGCAGCAACACCACCCAGTCAAATTACATGTAGTTTCAAAATATTCAAAAATAGTCCTCTCACCTGTTTGTTTTTGATTCAGGGTGCAGGGATTGATTGATTCCAACACGAGCGAGGTGTGGGTTGAGCTTAGCTAAAGATTGGTGGGGTATAGCTAAAACTGGAAATGTCCACTGTTCAGGCAATTAGAAATTTATCAAGTCCAGTTAGACATTCATGGATTAACCAGCCCAATGTAAACTTCTTTGTCTTTTAATTCTTGTTCGGATACTATAAAGTCATATTCTCAGAAATGGATGCATGTGCATGGTAGAAACTGGATGGAATTTTGAAAACGGTGTTGCTAAGTGCTGTGTTTGTGTAACGCACCATTTATCAGCCACATATCATTTCAGCCTCTGGTCTAGGAGATGGTGTGATGAAACATGCCAGCTTGTGACTGATATACCTGTAGTTATTGACTTATCGTTAATATCTAGTGTCATTTCATGATGATTGTCAAAGTTAAATGTTTGGTTTGACCTTCAACCGTCAAATTTATTCAAGAAAGTTATAATTTTCTCATAGAAAATATCCATTTGCAGACCAAGAGGTTTTTTTTTTTTAATTTATCACTCGATTGACTGGCTCGGTTATAACCAGTCATTCCAGTGTTAATTTTTTTTTTTAAATCTCTTGGTCTGCAAAAGGACATTACTGAAGATGACTGCAGAAGCTTAGCTTGAATTTTGATGGATTAATCTAACTTTTGATGGTCATCTTGTATTATTAACCCTTTAATGGTCAAATTTGGTCGAGAAAATCAAAATATTTGCTTAATGTCCATTTGCAGTCCAAGAAAGGATTATTTTTGAAAATTTACCACTGAAATGACTGGCTAGATAACCTAGTCACGCCTTGCAGTGGTAACTTTTTAGAAAAAGTCTTCTCTTCACCTGCAAATTGACATTCCCCAAGACCACTGCAGAGGCCAGTTTTGGCTGGCTTGACCATTAAACCTATGGTTATTAAAATAACAAAAAGTGTAACAATGTCTTTCTATCCCTTGTTCTAATCTATGTCTAATATAAATATATGATCTTTCTTGTTGCGGTTTACAGGCAGCTATAAAGGTGAAACAGAAAATGTTAAAGGAGGATTGGGAGTTTTTTAAACAGCAAAGAAAGCTGTTGGAACAAAGAGTAATGAAGAATAGCAAATCAAAGGGCAATATGGTACCTGTGTCACCCGGGAGTACTACTCTGCTGAGTGATAATGACACCGTATCACAGTGTACTGCTGGGTAAGTAGTGGCACAGCCTTACAGTCATGCCAGTGTACATCTGGGTAAGTAGAGTGCCACAGCCTCACAGTCATGACAGTATACTGCTGGGTAAGTAGTGTGGCACAGCCTCACAATGATGACAGTATACTGCTGGGTAAGTAGAGTGGCACAGCCTCACAGTGATAACAGTATATGACGGGGTGAGTAGAGTGGCATAGTCTCACAGTCATGACAGTATACAGCTGGGTAAGTAGAGTGGCACAGCCTCACAATGATGACAGTATACTGCTGGGTAAGTAGAGTGGCACAGCCTCACAATGATGACAGTATACTGCTGGGTAAGTAGAGTGGCACAGCCTCACAATGATGACAGTATACTGCTGGGTAAGTAGAGTGGCACAACCTCACAATGATGACAGTATACTGCTGGGTAAGTAGAGTGGCACAGCCTCACAATGACGACAGTATACGGCTCGGTAAGTAGAGTGGCACAGCCTCACAGTGACGACAGTATACGGCTGGGTAAGTAGAGTGGCAGAGCCTCACAGTGATGACAGTATACGACTGGGTAAGTAGAGTGGCACAGCCTCACAGTGATGACAGTATAGTGCTGGGTAAGTAGAGTGGCACAGCCTCACAGTGATGACAGTATGCTGCTGGGTAAGTAGAGTGACACAGCCTCACAGTGATGATAGTATGCTGCTTGGTAAGTAGAGTGGCACGGTCTCACAGTCATGACAGTATACTTCTGAGTAAGTATAGTGATAACAAGATTAGAGTGCCATCGCAAATCCCCACATTCAATGATTTGAACTTTAGCCCTCATCCACCCAACCCTTGGTGCGGGGTGGGGTGGGGTGGGGTGGAACACAGCCAATGGCAAATGGCCTCTTGCACTCAACAATCATATGCGTAACTCACATACCAAATTTGTTTGAATTCCACCCAACCATTTCCAAGGAGCTGTGTTGCAATCAATTTCCACCCAAGCACAGACGCATAGGTGGAATGGCATAAGCCCCACTTTTCTTTAAAAATGTGGGGATAATGATACTTTAGCACAATGTACTTCTGGGTAAGTATTTAAATGATAATTAGTGATGTTGCACTTGATCGATGATTGGTTAATTTGATTGTTCAATTAACACGATCACGAGTCTGTGATTGGGTGTATTTGTTATTTTGACATTTAGTCAATGGACCTTTACAAGTTTATCCA
Organism: Chaetoderma sp. LZ-2023a; assembly: GCA_034401795.1. Lineage (NCBI taxonomy): Eukaryota > Metazoa > Mollusca > Caudofoveata > Chaetodermatida > Chaetodermatidae > Chaetoderma > Chaetoderma sp. LZ-2023a. Next base: position 255,346,202 of record CM067369.1, read on the forward strand.
TCGATCATATGATGTCATAACCAACTAAGTGACGTATATGCTGATGTCATAATCATTACGTCATAAATGATTCTATTTGGCCCGTCTTTAACTCTTAATAGTCTGACACCTTGTATGAATTGTATGTCTCTACTATTTAATAAACATGTTGAATATTTTGAAACTAATTTGACTGGACGCTGTTGCTACCATGGGGAGCAATAACACCTGGTAAAATTATTTCCAACATATTCAATATCTTACCTATATAGCTTTCTGGAAATTGATATCAAGGGAGTTCAGAGATTGATCGATCTATCCCAACATGAGTGAGGTGTGATTGGAGCTTAGCTGGAGATGGGCGGGGCATAGCTAAAAATGGAAAGGTATTATACAGCCATCTAAAGTAAATTTTATGAAAGTTTTTTTCATAAATTATCATTCTAAGAGATAACCTTCTCTGCTTGTAGGTGGTTATAGTATCATTCCATATCTGTTATCAAGAATTGTTATGAATCAATAATGCATTAGTCAATATAACAATCGCTCATTACTTGATCATTGATTACTTTATTAAATCAATGATCGATCACAAAAATATAACCAATTCCCAACACTAGTGATAATGAATAAATAGTGTACTGCTGGAAAGATAGTGATAATGACAGTGTACTGCTGGGGAAGTAGAGTGATAATGACACAGTGTACTACTGGATAAGTAGAGTGATAATGACACAGTGTACTGCTGGATAGATAGAGTGATAATGACACAGTGTACTGCTGGATAGATAGTGATAATAACAGTATACTGCTGGATAAGTAGAGTGATAATGACACAGTGTACTGCTAGATAAGTAGAGTGATAATGACACAGTGTACTGCTGGATAGATAGTGATAATGACACAGTGCACTGCTGGATAAGTGAAGTGGTAATGACACAGTGTACTGCTGGGTAAGCAGAGTGATAATGACACAGTGTACTGCTGGGGAAGTAGAGTGATAATGACACAGTGTACTACTGGATAAGTAGAGTGATAATGACAGTGTACTACTGGATAAGTAGAGTGATAATGACACTGTACTGCTGGATAGATAGAGTGATAATGACACAGTGTACTGCTGGATAGATAGTGATAATAACAGTATACTGCTGGATAAGTAGAGTGATAATGACACAGTGTACTGCTAGATAAGTAGAGTGATAATGACACAGTGTACTGCTGGATAGATAGTGATAATGACACAGTGTACTGCTGGATAGATAGTGATAATGACAGTGCACTGCTGGATAAGTAGAGTGATAATGACACAGTGTACTGCTGGATAGATAGAGTGATAATGACACAGTGTACTGCTGGATAGATAGTGATAATGACACAGTGTACTGCTGGATAAGTGAAGTGGTAATGACACAGTTTACTGCTGGGTAAGCAGAGTGATAATGACACAGTGTACTGCTGGATAAATAGAGTGATAATGACACAGTGTACTGCTGGATAGATAGTGATAATGACACAGTGTACTGCTGGATAGATAGTGATAATGACAGTGCACTGCTGGATAAGTAGAGTGATAATGACACAGTGTACTGCTGGATAGATAGAGTGATAATGACACAGTGTACTGCTGGATAGGTAGTGATAATGACACAGTGTACTGCTGGATAAGTGAAGTGGTAATGACACAGTTTACTGCTGGGTAAGCAGAGTGATAATGACACAGTGTACTGCTGGATAAGTAGAGTGATAATGACACAATGTACTGCTGGATAGATAGTGATAATGACACAGTGTACTGCTGGATAGATAGTGATAATGACAGTGCACTGCTGGATAAGTAGAGTGATAATGACACAGTGTACTGCTGGATAGATAGAGTGATAATGACACCGTGTACTGCTGGATAGATAGTGATAATGACACAGTGTACTTACTGCTGGATAAGTGAAGTGGTAATGACACAGTTTACTGCTGGATAAGTGAAGTGGTAATGACACAGTTTACTGCTGGATAAGTAGAGTGATAATGACACAGTGTACTGCTGGATAAGTAGAGTGGTAATGACACAGTTTACTGCTGGATAAGTAGAGTGATAATGACACAGTGTACTGCTGGGCAAGTAGATTGATAATGACACAGTGTACTGCTGGTGTCAAGTTAGACTTGACATAGTTTGTGCATGCCGCCTATTATAGTGTAGTAGCCATATCCAGTAGATATTACAGATTTCTCTAAAATTGAAATTTACTACGTTATTAGACATAGTCTGTTAACTTTTTAACCATTTGCATTTCAAAATCTCGCTTCCAAGACAAGTATACAGAAAAACAGGTGAATATTTTGAAACGAATTGCTGCATATAGCAACAGTTGCAAGTCAAATTAGTTTCAAAATATTCAAGAAAATATTTGTTCTCATGAAGAATTTCTCCTTGTTTTCTGTAAGCCAGCAACAGTTTCCAGTCAAATTAGCTTCAAAATATATATATCAACTTTCCAATATTGTTGGCCAGAAATCACACATGGATACATGATTGGATGATTACTAACGAAGACATGTCTTGTTTGAATTGTCCTGCTGCTGTAACCCCTTACTGACTAAATTTTGTCAAGAAAATCAAAATATCTGCTTATTGAATCACCATTTGCAAGCCAAGAGAAAACAATTTTTGTTAATTTGCCACTAATGGCTGGCTCGATTATCAATAACCGAGTCAGTCATTCCAATATTAATTTTCAAAAATAGTCTTGTTCTCCAAATGGACATTTTTATGAGAAAATTAGAATTTTTGTATCAAAGAGTTTACCATGCTTAACACTGTAATGGTCATACTGGCCAAAACCAGCCACTGCTATGGTCTTCTAGCTTGTCCATTTACATGCCAAAAGAATACAATTTTTGAAATTTCACCACTCGATAATCGAGCCAGTCATTCCAGTGATAAATTTTCAAAAATCTCTTGGCCTGTAAACGGACATTCAATAAGAAAATATTTTCTTGACCAAATTTGACCATTAAAGTGTTAAGCTGCTCAGGATCTGAATTCTAGAATGAATCGAGCACTGATTTATACATGTTTTCTTTGTTCTTACCGTTATGCAGCATGGAGGCTCAGTTTACTCAGACCATGAGACAGCTACTACAAGGCACCAAACCCACAGCGGAGGAGTGTCATTGCACACGCTGTAACAGGAAAAGGTTTGTCACACTAGCAACACAAAATCTATACAGTGTTTTCTTAAAGGGATTCTCAATGGAGCACAAATTTTGTTATTTTAATAATAGATTATAACATGACCATTTCATATAAACGACTCAGACACGTTTGTTAGCTCACCTGGCCTGAGATGCCAATTGAGCTTTTGCCATGGCGACCATCCGTCAGTGTCCATCATCCATCCACCATCCATCAACTTTTCCTTTAAACGACTTCTTAAGAACTACTGGGCCAGTTAAAATTGTATTTGGCAGGAAGCATCCTTAGGGCATAGAGATTCAACTTTGTTGAAATGAAGCTGATTGACTAATTTGACCGGTGGCCATCTTGGATTTTGGCCAATTTTTTTAAATGTCTAAAATATTTCTCTCAAACCGCTTGAGGGATCGATTCAAAACTCGAAATATCATCTAGGGCAAGAACTGAAGCAAGTTTGTTCAATGGAACTTAATTGTCCAAAATTTGTTCGATACTTAAAGAAACACAACTCCTTATGGTTCTACTTATAGGCGAGGTCCTTTCTACTTGAAATGCCTATGTTCCAAGTGAGAGATACAGGCCAGTGTTCATTCTAGGAGGGGCCATGGGGTCATAGTCCCCTGTTATTTTGAAATGACCCACATTCTTTTCCATTAGGGGTCAAATGTCCCCATATTTTTATGGCCATTCAACTGTAAAATAAAGCAACTCGTTCAAACTTATATCATCTATGACAAATTTTTGGCATTGTAAGAAAATTTTGTTAAGTATTTTGAAACTAATTTGAATGGAAGCGATTGCTACCAGTATGGATGATTTGAAATTGAGATACTAAGATGTAAATGATGAAAGCGTTAACCAAATTGGTCTGACTTGTAAGAAAGCATCAAACGTTGATAACTATATTTCTCTAACAGTCCTCTATTTCTGCTAAGTTGTGGGTTCATTCAGAGCCTCTTCCCCTCATATTATTCTAATGTCCCAACATATTGGCTGGGTAGGGTCCTTGAGCCTCACTATTCAAGATCCTAGAATGAACACTGTACAGGCCCCTTTGTCCTCTTGTTTACGTATGTCATAATTTATCACCCGAAAAGATAGTTTGAGATTCTCATAAAAAAATTTCCATTTGCAGACCAAATAAGAGTATTTTTCTAAATTTACCACTGGAATGACTGGTTCGGTTATTGAGCCAGTCATTCCAGTGGTAAATTGTCAAAAATACTATTCTCTTGGTCTGTAAATTGACATTTCTCAAGGCCACTGCAGAAGGCGTTTTTGGCTGATATGAGTGTTAAAGGGTGAATTAATATCTATTGGATTCACTTTACATATCCAATCTATCCATTGAAACTAGGTCTGTGAATAAAACTGGAAATCCACACTCATGATTAAGGCCAGCAGGCGCTGGTGGCCATCTTGAAAGTTAGTTTCCCGACGACAAATTCCTGAAATGATCTGTGTTGAGCGACTTGAAAAGGGACATTATGTGCATAATCTTATTACAATGAATTCAATTAATCTATAGTGTCACTTAGTATAGTATAACTCTGTCAGTAAGATTGTTTACATTTTAACAAAGCTGCATATGTCGCATTAAGTAATAGCCTTTGCATTTGTTAGCTCATTTGCTTTGAGTCAAATGAGCTTATTATACCACCATGCCCATCATCCATCCCTCTAGCAGTCAAATCATATCCTTTAATCTATGACAGATTTCAATGAAATTTGCATGGAAGAATTCTATGGTGGTAAACTGTAGAACATCTATTCAGAACTTTGATTGGATGATTTTTTTTTGAAAATCTTTTAATTTTGTGCAAAATTTACCGGAAATTACCAGAATACATCTCCTTAACTACTTCGATTTCAACCAAATTCAACTAAGCTCAAGAACTTCTAGTCAGAATTTTGATTGGTAAATTTGTCTGGTAAATTTTTTAGCTTTTATGAAAAATTTACTGGAAATTGTCCAAATCCGTCTCCTCAGCCGCTTGCTCGATTTCAACCAAATTGGGCTACAAGTACCTTACATGGTGGTCCACGGTAAATGTTCGGGTTCAAAATCTTAGATTTTATGAAAAATTTACCAGAAATTGTTTAAATGTCTTCTTGGCGACCTGGTGGATTTCAACTGAATTCAGCTGTAAGGATTATGGTGCTAGGCTCCCGAAATTCTATGCAGAATTTTGATTGGTCAATTTTTTGGGTGCAAATGTTAGATTTTATGGTAAATTTATGAGAAATTGTCAAAATGCACCTCTTTAGCTGCTGGCTGGATTTCAACCAAATTTAGCTAGAGGACTCCTACACTGCAGAACTGCTATTCAGAATTTTGATCGGTCATTTTTTGGGTGAAAATAAGATTTTAAGAACAAATTACTGGAAATTGTCAAAATTCATCTCTTCCTTAGCCGCTTGACGGATTTCAACTGAATTTGGATAGAAAAGGACCCTATGGTTATAGTTTCCATAATTACCATGCAGAATTTCCATTGGTCAAATTTTCCTGTGGTCGTCTTAGATTTTAATACCCTCCAGAAATCCTCTAGGGAATGAATGGGAACAGCGTTCCTCCAGAAATCCTCTAGGGAATGAATGGGAACAGCGTTAAAGCGACTTCTCGACAACCACTTGGTGGATTACAACTAAAGTTGAGTGGATGAACCCCGTGGCGATTTGCTCCAGAACTGCCATTCAGAATTGACATCTCCGGAACTGCTGTATGGATGAGACTGAAACTCAGATTTAATTTTATTGATAACTAATTGCGATTAATGTTTGTTCAAGATAACTTGACCCTTGATAAAACATGTCTGTCATGGACCACACAAAAATTTTGGGTTTGGTGACCATATTGGATATTTTATTTATGGGCTCGGTCCCAGTTCATTAGATTGGTTTCATCCGTGCAGTTATGTTAAGTTTTTACGTTTCGCAAAACTTCTCAGCTTATATCTCGGGATTGGTTACTGCTATTGGAACTAAATGTATAGGACGTCATAATCAATTACCTCACATGTAGGCTGATGTCACAATCGTAGTTGACAGAAATACTCCGTCATGAACCAGCAATAGTCCATCAGGTGTACGAATTGTATGTCTGAGGGGTTTACTATTTAATAAACATTCTGTTGAATATTTTGAAACTAACTTGACTGGCCGGGATGGCTGCTCCAGTCAAATTGGATTAAAAATGTGGGTGGAGCTTAGCTACAGATGGACTGGGCATAACTAAGTGTATTCAACCGTTAACTATATATTTCCTTTCAGATGTCCATGTGATGAATGCAGTATCACGCACATGATCACCTGTGGTATAATTAACCCTGACCCTGTAGAAGACCCGACGGGAGCTAATTCTGCAGTCGTCTGCACTGGGCTGGGTGGTGAGGGTGCCGGTGAGGCTCCTGCTCTTCCATTTCTTCGTCATCCATCGCCTTTAAATTACATCATCGATGTTAAGCCTCCATCAATGTCCAGTACAGCATCGTCTAGTTCCGGTGCAGCCAGTCCTATTATGCGGGATGCAGAGCGGTTAGCGTTACCATTCGATGATTGCCTGGATGGTTTTGAGTAAGTAGACGAGAATTAGTTTGTTAACCATCCGATTGCTCAGTGTTTGCAGACGACATTCCAGGGGTTATATCTCTGGACCTGCTAAAGATTTTGAAAACAATTTGAATGAAAGCCACCAAAAGCTGTCAATCAGACTGTTTTCAAACTATTCATCAAGACATGCGTGTTTGCGTGCGTGTATTTTGGTTAAATATGTCAATTCATGGTATTGTTTATCTGATGCATGTTTGTCTGGTCTGCGAATCAGGAGTATAACATATGTATTGCTTTTCTGGCGACTGAGGCAGCATCAATATTGTGTTTTACATTTAGCCTATCGAAACATGCGATGCATTTAATTCCACTAAATTCATGTTGAAAAGTTCACATAATGAGTCCATAAATAAAGTCATTGAAAATCACTGCCTTAGTTTGGTGCCAAATGATGTCTGATAATTCATATTTCCAGAGTGTCCATCTATAATCTGACGTCATAGGACATCATAATCAGCTAAGCGGCATGTAGGATGACGTCATAATCATTACGTCATAAATGATTTTATTAGGCCCATCTTTAACGCTTAACAGTCCGACACATTGTACGAATTGTATGTTTTTGCTATTTAAGAAGTATGATGTTAAATATTTCAACAGTACCTGTATAGTTTTCTATCGATCGATCCCAACACGAGGGAAGTGTAGGTGGAGCTTAGTGAGAGATGGGCGGGGCATAGCTAAAAATGGAAAGGTCCATTCTAACGAACTGCGACTGAGCATTTAAACTATGGAGGGATTCCCATCAGTCACTCAAATAGTCATTAAAAAAATTTTAGGTTATTTCTGAGGTGTACTATAGGAAAGGTGTGTAGTTATGAATGGTCGAAAGCAGTGTATCTTTAAAAACACCTGATTTAGTCCATAAACATGTATCTTTTGTGCATGTGATTGTCATTTTAGATAGCGCAGAATCAGATTTTAATATATAGTAGAATGTGAATGTGCTAGAGCGAGTGAATTTGTTCAGGGTCTGGGAATTATGCCACATTCCTTTGCACTCTAATTACCCTTAATGACTACATTTGGTCAAGAAAATAAGACATATTTGTTTATTGAATGCTCATTTGCAAGCCAAGAGAAGACTATTTTTGCAAATTTACCACTAGAATGACTGGCTCTGTCATGCCAGTGGTAAATTTCCAAAAGCATTCGTCTTCTCTTGGCCTGCAAATGGACCGTCCTCAAGATCACGACTGAGGCTGGTTTTGGCAAGGTTCGCCATGAAAGGGTTAATCTGTTATGTGTTTAACTGTCTGTCTGCTGAATTGCTGCAGACTACCTTTTCCACGGGGTTTAACTCTGGATATGTTTAATATTTTGAAAACAATTTGACTGAAAGTTGTTGGTGGCTCAGCTAGTCCAGAGTTATTGCCAATTAAAATTATGGTTTGGTGTCTTGCGGCAGTCCGACAGTTAACTCATTTCAAGACCAATTTTGTTATTTTATAGAAATGAAGATGAACTTCCAGAAGATATTCACAACAAAAACACAGTAGATGATGATTACGAAGATGCTGATGCCGATGTTGAGGATGATGATGACGACGACGACGATGACTATGATGATGACGATGATGAAGATGACGACGATGATGATGAGGATGATGATGACGACGATGAGGATGCTGATATAGATGATGATCTAAATGATGATGATTTGGATGAGGCCTACGCTGATGTATTGGATAATGATATAGTTGGGCAAGCATTGCTTACACCCGAAGTTCTCCGTGCTTGGACCGAGGATAGTACTGGTCTTTTGAAGGCGGGTTTGCTCGATGGAGACACGATGAACGTGGCCAGTTGTGACTGTCATCATTGCGTTGCACAGACTACCCTTCAACAGGTGGGTACAGTAGTCTTCATGATGGTGTGCCACAAACTATCCTTCCAAACTATCCGGGTGAAATAATTGTCAGAATTATCTTATAACTAATTTGGTATTTTAATCCACGTGAAGCTAATTTCTCACTTAGAATATTTGCCTCAGATCGGCTGACACTCATTGGTCACACTGATCTCTGGTGGTTCTCATTTGTCCCGAGACTCGACAAGATCTCACATGATCAGGAGAATGTCATAAATTGATGGATGTCCCAGTCATTGCTCTCTGTTCATGGTCCGCTTGGAGTAAGTAAATTAAGATGGCTTATACAGTCGTTATGAGATAGGTTCATTTGCAGACCAAGAGAGGAATATTTTAGAAAACTTACCACTGGAATCTAACTCCAGAGGTAAGCTTTTTATTCTAAACAGCTTCTCTTGATCTGCCAATGCACCTGATAAAAACTAAATGAGATGTTTTCTTGTTTCATCTTAAGAGATTTGTGACCATTAATGACTTAAGCACATCCCAGTGATATTGCTGACTTACGCTATTAGCAGGTGCCAGGCATATCGTTTAAAGTTTTCAAAACATTGTAATCTGTGCATCAGTTGCTTTTAGTATGTGCTATGAGTGATCTCCCTTGGCAGCTGTCATCATTAAAGGGTTATTATCATTATTTTGTTCTTATTGATATTTATCACCTTTAGCACTTTAATGGTCAAAGGAGACCAAATATTTGCCTATAGGATGTCCATTTACAGGTCAAGAGAAGACTATTTTTGAAATTTTACTGCTGGAATGACTGGCTCGATTATCGAGGCAGGCATTCCAGTGGTAAATTTTTAAAAATAGTCTCTTGGCCTGCAGATGGATATTCGTCATGACCACCTCACAGGCCGGTTTTTGGTTTCCTTATCTCTTAAAGAGTTATTTAAATGTGTGTTTTGTTTGCAGACAATTGAAGAGAATCAGCAATGCCAGTGTCACATCTGTCTACAACAGCGTGGAAAGATGGTGTCCACATCCCTGCCTCAGCATGTACCGACGATCCTACGACCAGCTGAACTTCATCTTTATCCACATATACACGGTCACACTGGTCTTCACACAGGTCTCGGAGCATCAATGGCCGCCGCTGCAATCGCCGCCACAGCTGCTGCGCACAGTCACAGTGTTCTACAACCGCATCTCTATGATCTTCATGTGCCCGTGATATCTACAAGTCTACCTGCAAGTCCTACACAGCAACAGCAACAATCGCCACATCAACAGCATGTTCTACATCCCCTCAGCCTCGACTCATCACTGCAGCACATACACCAGCAATCTATTTCTTCCTCTCCTGGTTCATCCAGCGGTCCTCATGGTGCAATGAGCACATCTTGTGTTATTAGCAGCGAGTCACCTCATGAGAATGTATCGGGTAATGGCATCAGTAGCACGACCAAGGTTCCTATCAAACTGGACTTTGACACACCTGAGGGTCTGCAAGAGCACATGTATCATGCATATGGTGAATGGGATAATACTTACACGGCTGCCGCCGCTGCACAAATTCTCTTAGCTGATCATAAGTTTGGTGGAAACTTGAATGCAGACTTACTTCCACTCCCCCCTCCTCCTATACCTGCAAATACACAAATTATCGTAACCGAACCGTTATCCTCATTTTCTGGTTTCACTGTTCCTGTTAGCGTTCCATTAGATATGATGTCTCTACCTGTCGATATGAAATCATTTGTTAACAGTAGCCAGCTACAGCACACATCAGTTCTGTCGCAGTCAGACTCTATTACCCTCGCGCATCTGTCGTCAAACTCCACAATGTCGGTGAGTACTACGGCAGTACCCGTTGCTATGAACCAAGCTCCTATTCAAATTGAAACATGTCAGAAGCCGACCCTCAAGCGTGGCAAGAAAACACTCCTCAGCAAAAACTACATGATGACAAGCCCAGCATTGTCAGAGGAAGAGCAGGCTCAACTTCAAATTGACGCGCAATTACTGGCCAACCAAGCTGTTTCCCTGTCAGCATTACAATCGGCATCGTGCGGCCTCGTTGGAATATCTTCAGCACCGGTTTTAAATCATGCTCCAGACCAGATTCTCATGCCACTCCATAGCAGTGACAGTGTGACACCGCCGCCGCCGCCAGCAGCACAACAGATTGCACGCTTATCTTCCACACTAGCGAGTCATGGTAATACAACAGTTCAGCACTCATTGCCACATCTGACACAGCAACTTCATCAACGGTTAGCTGAAGTCGCAAAACAACCCCTTTCATCATCCGCTCTTCCACAATGCAAACACAATAATGCTGTTGGTAATCATATTCTCCCGGGAACGAAAATGCCACTTCCACAAGCTTACCATGCACCACCAAACAATGGTGTGCCATTACCCGTGTCCACGACAGGAACACATGCAGCTGCGGCAAACTTACTCCATCACTCTGTGCAAGGCAAGTTAACACCAGAAATACTCAAGAACATGGCTGCCACTAGTAATGCTGCTCATGGAGCTGGGAGTTTCAACCTGAACATTAACTTATCAACTCAGCAACAGGCACAATTATTGCAGATCCAGCAACAGCATCAACAACAGCAACAGCAACAACACACATGTACATTAGCCCATCAGCATCAACATTACTCCAGTGGAGCAACGCCGTCTCTTCCGTCTAACATCAACTTAAACCACCTTCATCATAATAATATGATGGGGATTAGCTCTTCCAGCTTATCAACATCAGTAACTGTGGCGCAGACTTTTACAACTGGTCTTGGTCCCGCTGCAGCCGCTACGGCGCTACCTCAGCACGCGAATATCTGCGCGAATGCGGCCGCTGCAGCTGCTGCCAGTAATATCAACCTTGGCATGGCTACCAATATTAACAATATGAATAATGTCGGCGTCGGTACGACGGCTGGAATCTTGGATCCGATATCTGACTGTTTAGACCCGAGTCAGGATGAGAATTATGACAGCATCGATGACTCGTGTTCAGAGCAAAGTTCCTCCACGTCAACATCCAATCAGAAAGAAGGCAAATATTGTGATTGTTGCTACTGTGAATTCTTTGGCCATAGCAATGTAAGTATAGAAAATAATTCACCAAATGTAGTCCTCATGTTCATTTTGGTCATAATAAGTCGTGGATGCTGAAAATTTAAAATCAAGACGTAGAAATATATTTCACAACAACCTTTCATGTAAGCTGCTGAATATTTTGAAGCTAATTTGACTGTGATATGGCAGCAACGCATCCCACTCAAATTAGTTTCAAAATATACCATAGAATATGTATTAAATTGGAACTGACTTAATATTTTACGTTTTTAAAACTGAAATATTTTTTGTCCAAAATGTTACCTCTTGCACACTCATTGAGGGAGTACATGTATAAATAGAGCATCTGGAACGAGGTCACTTTTCATATCGCTATTATGGACCGAGTTGAAAGTTATCAATTTGCACCAGCTTTAGCTTTTATCTCATTTCTCATTGTTGATTTTCGTGAAATCGATACCGCCGCTGTGACGGACCACTGCTTGATAACAGATACTGAATGCGCAGCAAAATATAGTGACAAACACAAAATCTGGCGATGTCAGCCGTAAACTACACTTCTTTTAAGACTCGCAGAGCCACGGCCATCAATCGTTACTTCGCTGCCGACTGATAAACTGTCAAACGATGACATTTCATGAATGACAAATCGTAGTAAAACAGTACCGCGTAGTAATCCCTACGCGTCACGCTCACATCAATCTATGTTTTAATTGGTCGATTTAAATGGTTTGCGCACCCAACAGCCAATGAAAATACTCGGTTGAATATGGCACGTGTGCTCATATCGAAAAATATGGAACGGGCTAGAAGGCTTGTTTATATGATAAAAACCAATATATAGTCCTTAACGTCATCCAATTTTGTTGTTTTGGTCATGGAATTTCACAAGTGATGATGAATCAAGAGTTCTGCCGGATGTTAAGGTTTCAGTACAAGTGGCATATATGATTAGACTAGTCTATCAAAACAGGAACATTGTGAAGGTGAAACAGCTTTTCTGAAACCATTCATAGATGTTGTAGCATTTTCAGTAACATTTGGTTTGTAGCCAACGTCGTGGGCGTGGAACAAAAATGTTACCAGTTGTACTTTTTCAATATGCTAAAAATTAGCTTACATTAAATTCTCCTACTCCATCCATGACGGGACTCTAACACGAGAATATTTGTTTGTTTATCGCTAGCTTTGTTTTCATGCATTGTGTTCTTGCTACATTCAAAGATTATCAATGAAATTCCACAGAGTGAAAATGCCTGTGTCATTGTTTTGAAAATAGCTTTATTTCACATATATGACATACTGTGGACATAATTAACTTGAGCACGAAGCTTTGCAAGTGAAAGTAATAGATTTTGATTGATTTTCTTGGTTTTTTTACATAACTATAGCAAACGTGATTATTAACAAGCTTGAAAATCTTTAATTTACTGGAACATGTCTTCTGAAATAAGTTAGGCAAAATAAATCGTTAGTTTCTGAGATATATAACCATGGAAGACAAACAAGAAGACGGATGGACGGACAGACAGGCAAAGAGAGAGCGAGAGAGATGGACAGACTGACCCAAATTCAACAACCAGACAATGGGACTAACATATTTATTCTAGAAAACATGAATAGGTTCTGAGATACAGCCACAGACAAATAAACAAACAAACATTACAAATTGAGTGACAGACCAGCTGAAATGCAATGCAATGCTCTTCTCTACGTGGCAAGGGTAGTAGCAGATAAATGTTCCTGAGTTCCATTACCTGACCTGTTATTGGTGACATGTGCTGAAGTAACTAACATTGGTTTATGCTAAGCTGATTAACTATTTAACCCTCGAGTTTGTTCAAGAAAATCTCAATCTTCTCATAGAAAATGTCCATTTGAAGACCAAGAGAAGAGCATTGAATTTTTGAAAATTTACTGATGGAATGACTGGCTCGGTTATAAAGCCAGTCATTCCAGTGATAGATTTTCAAAAATAGTCTTCTCTTGGTCTGGAAATGGACATTTCTCAAGACCACTGCTGAAGCCTTTTTTTTTACTGCTATAAGTGTTAAAGGGTTAAATTGTCTGGTTACATACAGCATCATTAGCTCCATTATGCTCAAAATTACTCAAGAAACTAAAATTTGTATTTATTAACCCTTAGCACACTGATGTCAATACTCTATTTTTACGTTATCAATAACAAAAAAACTAGTGTACAATTTTCAACAAATTTGGTGGACAGTGTTGCTGTCTACGACAGCACCATCTTCGACCAAATTTGTTGAAAAATAAACGCCCGTTCATCTTTTACTTTAATTTTAAATTTTGACATCAGAGTGGTAAGGGTTAACCCTTCAGCTCTTAAGCTAGCTGAAAACAGCTTTTGCAATGGTCTTGGTAAATGTCTACTTGCAGACCAAGAGAATTTTTTTTTTTATCACTGGAATGACTGGCCAGGCATTCCAGTGATAAATTTTCAAAAACAATCTCTTGGTCTGCAAATGGACATTTTTATGAGAAAATTTAGGCTTTCTTTAGCAAATTTGTGGGCTAAATGGTTAATTCTCAAATTGCAAGCCAAGTGAAGATGATTTTTGAAATTGTACCACTGAAATCGCTGGCTCGGTTAGCGGGCTTGGCATTTCTATGGTAACATCCAAATATAGTCTTCTTAGCATTTAAGCATGGAAAATGGTTATTCATCAAGAATACGACTGCAGGGGCAAATTGTAGCCGGCTTGACCATTACACAGTTAAGCTTTTAAATCTATTGATATTTGCTTTTAAGAAAGATATGTGTAAAATTGTATTTTGTTTGTTTGTAGCCGCCCAGTTTACCAACGAGTAAGAATTATGCAGAGTGGCGAGACAGACTGCGACTCAGACTCAAGCGAAAGGTAGAGTCACTAATAGAATCACTTATACTGTGCAAGTCACAGGGATCAAAATGTACATGTAAAAAATGGCTTGTACAGGTAGCTTTGTAATCTGTGTGCGTGCATATGTCGCAAGAACAGAAGGTCAGAGAATGGATATCATACAACACAAGATGGTGGCTGGGAGGAGTTGAGTTGTTCAGTAAAGACACTGTAGTTTCGAGTGGTGTAGAAGTGACTAAAGCACAAAAATGTTGAGATTGGTTATGCGAAACGAACACTGGATGGTTAACTAATTTGTTGGTACCGTATTCCCCATTGGATTACCATAGCAGACCATTTGGGGGCCTTGGACAATTCTCACTTAACCTTTACCTAGTAATGTAATATCATATTTTGATGCTCTATGTCTCTACAAAGACAGGTATCTTTTTGCCACTAAACCTTCACACAATATCTATATGAAAGAGTTGGAAAGGAATTGAACTTGAGAGCATCGACATACAATGAAAGTGTGCAATTTCATCAAACTTAAATTAGTTAGTGAAATATTTATATTCAAATAAATATGATGTGATATTTGATTGACAGATTTCCTTTGATACCACCAATAGATGCTGTTATCATTAACACTTAACACTGTCAAAATTTAGTTCGTGTTCATTTTTCAACAAATCTGGTGGAAGATGTTGGCGTAGACAGCAAAATTGTCCATCGAAATTGTTGAAAAATGTACACCAGTTGCTTTGCTATTGACACATTAAAAGATAGAATATTGGCATCAGTTTGGTAACGGTTAATTATACCAGTCTAATACAGATATTATAACTATGAATCTATTATATTGTGTGTAATTCTCACAGAATGAGGCAAAGACTGATGACCCCCACATGGCTCTAGAATCACCCAACATATGCCATAGGAAGCCTATAACGCCACCCATAAAACCCGTGCTACCGCTAGAGAATAAAGGGCTGGATGAATTGGTACGCTTCATTAATGGTGCTGATACTGCCATTGATGTTAACGGTGACAAGGTGAAGGTCACTGCTGATCAGAAGACATCCAAGGCTGCGAAGCGTGCCAGACAGAAACAACGCAAGGTATGATCTTGACATGTGTAAGCGAACATGTGTAACCCTGTTTGCCAACAGCAATCCTTTCTATGAAGAGTCAGTTTTCAGTGTGCATGAATAATGGGCTCTGATCCGCCTGTGGAAGGGGTTCAGAGGACAGAAGAGATAATGGGATACCAGAATCATCGTCCAGCAGCGGTGGATGTTTTTTATATTTAGCCAATAGCGAAGCGAAGAATCTCGACATAGTGATCCAAATGAGGTTCGGTGTTAAGTAAATGTTACGGTCTTTCATTGGACATTTAATTCATCAAGGCTTTTCCGATGTCAATAAAACTTTACAGAAATAATAATAAAATGATATGTTTAATTTTTCCATATTTTTACCCGGTTTGTATTTTAAGTTTATTTTTGTGTGATTTATATCCTGCTTAAGCCCAGAATTAGAATGTGAAAGTTTTTCAATTGTCTTAATTTATCAAGGACTTACCTGGTCCCAATGAACTTGTTCTATATCATTATTGCATTCAGTTTGCAGCAAAATTAAACCGAGTTTAAAGTTTTTTAACCTGGGTTGGACCTGTGTGATTTATCTTCTTTTCAAGGATTAGAAGAATGTTAGTTTTTCAATGGACATTTGATTCATCAACGCATATACTATTTTAACCCTTTAACCCTCATATCAGCCAAAAACTGCTTGTGCAATGGTCTTGAGAAATGTCCATTTGCAGACCTGAACATACATTAGGCACAATTCTTGGTTCTCTTGAACACTAAATACATTGTGGGACAATGCTTTGTAATAATGTTATACAGGTATTCGTGAAATTATGGTATTTGGCATTGACCGAGAATCGAACCCACAACCAGCGAAAGTGCCAAGCAACATAGCCAACAAGTGCTTCCACCACACCAATGCCGCATTGCGTTGGTGTGGTGAAAGTGTTTGTGGGCTATGATGCTTGGCGCTTCCGCCAGTTGTGGTTTCAAATCCCGGTCTTTGTAATTATATGTATGTGTCGCTCAGACTGGGTATAACTAGGTGGATATGGTATAAATAGAAGTAATTTGTTCTCAAAATTATATTGATTGACTACTTTGTCTTGCAGGCTGGAGGAAAGAAAGCAGAATCAATGAAACGGCTGCAGCTACAAAGTCCTGAAGATGTCTATGAACTAAGAAATGATACTGACAAAATACATGCAAAGACAAAAGCGACAGATCAAAGAAAAAGTCCTGAAGAACTTGAGAGAAACTCCAAGAAACTCTCTGGGATAGAATTGATAAAAGCATTACAAGAGCAAGCTACGCCGCTTCCGCAATCTCCAGTGCCGAAAAGGAAGAAAAAGAAAACTAAATCAAGTAGTGTGGAGCAACCAGGAGAAACAACAGTAGGAGTAGCTGAAGATATGCATCATCCTGGGCTGAGAAATCAGTGTGCTAATGGGTTTTATAATGAGGGAAGTCTGAAATTTTCCACAACTGTCGTGACAACATCAGTCTCCTCATCCTCATCATCATCGTCACACACACCTTTATTAGTGACAGGTACATCTCAGCAGCACACAGGTGATCACTGTTATCACGCTTCTTCTCTTGTGTCTACGGTGCCCTCGTCTGTACCCATGAGTACTGCGACCTGCTCGAGAGCTCTCATCGCTAATAACAAACCCACTAGCAAGGAGAGAACAACGATTCCTCGTGATGATACGAGTAAACATCTCTATAATATTCATAGCAAGTCACAGAATAGTACAGTTGCCGGTAAGCAAGCTACCTCCGCAATAGCCAACAATACCATTCATGGCATGAACCATTGCATGAGTGCTACAAACATATCCATGTCAAAGGCTCCGCAGGATATGAACAGAAATAATAATGGTAATACTCAGAGTAGTAGTACGGGTGATAATCAACAAAAAATTGTTCCGAATAACAACAATATGAGTAAGAATAACAAAAAACTAAAAGATGGTAGCGCTCCAGCACCAACGGACAAGGGCCAGGATAAGTTCCGTCTGACTTTTACAGACAATAATAACCGAATTATCGTGTCAGAAAAACACACAACTACAAAGTCTAGTAAATCAACAGTCATAACTACTGCTGACAGCACACAGTGTATCAATACAACCACAGTTGTGGCTGAGAAAAACCGAGCCAACCAGCAGAATCATGTTATTAATGGTAAATCACCGGTCATTGCACAAAAGATTTACGCATTGGATCAGCAACAGCGATGTCTCCAGCAGGAGAGCCGAGATAGCAGCAGGAAAAGCTCAACAAGATCTACTCCTGGCAAGAAACTAGGCACACCAGTTAGCCAGTCACCGGTCACTAATGCTAATGGTGAAAGGCATACGATGACCAGCAGCGCACAGCGAGATGTGAAACCAGGAAAGGATGTAGCGCAGATAGCAGCAGCAACAACAACTGCAGTAGGAGGGAAATCTACACAGAACCCTACTCTAACTCAGAATAGCACACATGTTAACCATCAACAACAGATTACAAATCCAAAATCTGGATCCGGATCAACTGGACAGAACAGAAAAATGGTGAATGGTTTGAACAAGGACCCACAAGCAAAGAATCCTCAGCATCAGTCTAGTATTAATACCACTAATTCAAATCTCAGTCAACAAGGGAAGACACACCAACAAGCCAGAAATCATTCTGATACTCTGCCCCAGCAACAAACGTCTAGTCACACGCAACGACCAGGGAAAGTGCAGCCAGCTGTCCCACTGATGTCCGGACGCGCACAGCAAAATCCTAATAGCAAAGCTATAGCATCTGGTGGCAGTACTGCTGGGAAGATGTCGAGTAGATCAGCCAGTGCACCTACCACCCCTGTGAAAGATGTGAGTAATACATCGTCACGTTCTGCGGCTGGTGGAGCAGTGAGTGAGAAAGGAGCATCCGCCTCGTCATCAAGCCTGGCCTCGTCTACGCAAGATCAGGTAAGGGCCTTAATCCATTATCTCTCAAATTTGTTCAAGAAAATTTTAATTTCGTCATAGAAAATGTCCATTTGCAGACCAAGAGAAACCTATTTTTGAAAATAAATTTACCACTGGAATGACTGGCTCGGTTATCGAGCCAGTCATTCCAGTGGTAAATTTAAAAAAAATAATTTTGACTTAATCATGTTAGACAAATGAATTCATAGATCCATATAGCAATTTAACTCTTTAATGGTTAAGCCACTCCAGAACAGACTCTGCTGTGGTCTTGGGGAATGTCCATTTTCAGGCCATTAGATTTTAAAATTTTACCACTGGAATGACTGGTTCAATAACCGAGCCAATGATCCCAGTGGTAAATTCTCAAAAATAGCCACTTAGCCTGCACATGGACATTGACTAATGAAAATTTCAATTTTCTTGACCATTATAGAGTTAATATAACTAATGTTTAGTTTGGAAGGAATGTTGCTGTTGCTACAGTACAGATCTTAGTTAGCTTTACTGTTTGACGAAGCAAAAACGAAACAAAAGTGCGTCTTTTTCGCGTCAAAACCTCGTAGCGTTTCCAGGCGTGGCCAAACACCAAACGCATTTAATTTATTTTATAGGCGCGTATAACGGAAAGTCTACCCCGTCCTACAATATGTTAAACGTATCATGAAATATTTTAAACCCGTCACGGAAAAAGTCAAACGCGCAATCAAATGTATTCAATAACGCTACAAAGATTCTTACTACGCGTCATTAAACATAAAGTGGAATCGGTCTATAGTGTGTCAAGGACCCGTACATGTAAATTTAAATTGCAATTGGGGCCGTATATGTGTTAAGTACATGTATCGACTTTAGCTTTTTTTGTGGCTGTAAATGATAATTGTCGAAATGTCACCATCGTAATCGTCAATCGTAATTTTGTATAAAATGGATGTGAGTGAACTCCGCACCTGGGTATTCTTTACTGTGTATGAAGCTAGTGTGATGACTGCGTATATTTTAATCAATTTTCAATCCACAATTTCTTTTGAAATCTGGATGAATAAACCAAGATATTCTCTGAAATGGGTTTATTACAATATAGTCTAATTTGAGCTGACGTAATAGACATAACTTTTTAGAACAATATATGCACCAGTTGCGGCTAGTGTTATGCCAAATTTGTCTTTAGCGGAAAGGGAAGTGATTTACAAAATCTGCATACCTGACATTCGGTTGTTTTCGATTTCGCTATTTCATACATAATATGTAACCGAAAATCTCCGCTTTTACATAGACATGCACATGTGTACATAGTTGTTTTACCCGTGCCTGGGGGTGCGGTCAGGACCGCGAAAAGCATTTTCCGTTATTAACTGAACACTGTACTGCGTAGAACGCGAACATTCGCCTTCCTGAACTCACTCCAGGAGTATCCAAGTACGTAATGTTAAAACGGCAACGGGTATCACAGTCTGATTGGTCGAGAATACATACATATTTAATGAGATGTAGCAAAGATGGCGTCAACTGTTTAGAAAATAACATTTTTGTGTGTGCAATTCATCAATCTACGCACATTTCGTGTATGCCACAGACTGAAAAGTAGACCGATAACATGGAATAACGAAACTGCCAATCAGAAAGTGTGATGCCTATATATTTGACCGCTTCGGCATCTTAACTCAGGCTTATTACTGACAGTGCTTGAAGTTAGTTATCTCGAAAATTGTAAACAAAGACACGCATCGATGATCGAGTTTATCTGATTGTTTATCTTCAACATTGTTTTTTCGCGACCAGGGGTAAACGAAATGGATATTATATATATATATATATATATATATTTTGTGTCTGCAGCTCTCTTGTGACAATCAATAACTTTCTCATTATCAGTGACATCACATTTACTAAAACAAGAATGATAATGCAGGCTACGGGGCCAATATTGACCTAGTAACCTGCATTATCAAGGAAGTAGGCCCCAAATCTAAACCAATGAATTATCACACTACCCATTTGAACCAAAGTAGCCTAATTTCTCAATCCGAAAGAAAATTTCATTTTAGTATGATGACGTTGAATTAATTACCTACCTACCTTTAAAATCTCCTCGAGTCCTTTCTTTATCTCCATGTTTTGAAAAAATTAGGGTACATTTGTCTCCATCCATTCTACATGCTATCTCCTCCCAAACAGTTGGGTGGAATTCAACCAAATTTGGTATGTGGGTTATCCATATGATTGTGGATTGGCTGACAATATTTATTTTATGTAGTCAGAGATTGGGGTCTTCCAGATTTATCTAGATTTCCCATAGTCCTGCCCACACTCGCACATCATTTGACACCCTCAATAGTTTTAAATTAAGCCAGTTGAGCCACTACATTTAGATAGGACTAGTGATTACTAGATTCTGCTATAGCCCTTCAAATCTTTGTAGACCAGGGGAAGACTATTTTTTCAGTTTTACCACAGGGAAGACTATTTTTTCAGTTTTACCACTGAAATGACTGGCTCAATTATCGAGCCAGTCATTCTACTGGTAAATTTCCAAAAATAGTCATCCTGCTCTGTGCACAGCAGAGGAATTTTTTGACCACCTTGACCATTAAAGGGTTGACATGTCAAATTGTTACCATTGGGTTGGTCAGTTGTACTAGCCCAAGGGTCAATTTCTGCTAACCTCATGCTCATGTTAATTTTAACCCCTGCTCTCACAGATCATTTCCCCTTATGACCTCCAGATTTTTCACAGCGATCCACGCCAGTCTCTGTGTAATGCAACTCCTCCGAAAGCGGTGGATGGAATTCAAACAAATGTTGCAGGTTACTATGGAGTGCAAGAGGCCATTTTATCTCAACTACGAAGTCAAATTAGCTATTGTGATACCATGCACGTCGCCCGTCGGCGTCTAATTTGCGTTTAGCTCAACTTTTCTGTATTTTCCATTTAATTTCATTTATGAATAAACATTAATTTTGAAAGCAGTTTTGCTGTTTTATGAAATTGACCTTGCATCAAAAGCAATGTGTGTGTGCGTGCGTGCGTGCGTGCGTGCGTGTGTGTGAGATTGAGGTTTCCAGAGCATAATTTTAGAAAGCCAAGTTGAACATGTATTCACTTCAAATTGGCTAATATAATACCTCGCTACAAGAATTCACTTGTGACTGCGTTACAGCAGAATCTATCCGTGTTCACCGGAGATACATCCTTTGTAATGGTGGAATCCAGTTTTAGCTATACTCCGTCTATCTCTAGCTAAGCTCCAACCACACTTCGCCTGTGTATAGATCAATTGATCCCTGCACTCCCTGACTATCAATTTCCAGAAGACTATACAGGTAAACTGTTGAATATTTTGAAACTAATTTAACTGAGTGCGATGCTGCCGTAAACAGCTCGTGACGACCGTGGCTACATCATGACGTAATTGATTATGTCATCATGTAGTTGATTATAGCATCATATGATTGACTGAGAACTGGAATCCTCCATTTGTAAAACTGGGAAGGCACATTAGAGGTAACATTACACAATATATAACATTGAATTATGTTGTTGTATTCTAGGGCAAGGCTGTGAGTGGAAAAAACAGGAAGAAGGGCAAAAAGAACAAGAATTCTGATGATCCAAGTATGATTGGTGAGTCATCTGATCCCGTTATTGGTCAAGATTACCTTCCTTGAATGTCTATTTGCAGGCAAAGAAAAAGATTTTTGAAAATTTACCACAAGAATGACTAGCTTGGTTTCCGAGCTACTTATTCCAGCGGTAAATTTTCAAAACTCTTAATCTACCAATAAGCATTTCTCATGAACACTACAGAAGCCATTATGGCCGGCTTGACCGTTACCGGGTTGCTTGACCACTAAATAGTTAGGTCACTTATGTCTATATGCATATTCATCCAGGAAGAGTCAGGGATTTTGATTGCATCTTGGTAGAAGGAAGCATAGTCTCTATTCTTAGGCATTTCACAGAAAAAGTCAGTTCTTTTCCATATAAAACTAATTCCGTTGAATATTTTGAAATTAATTTGACAGAACTCGAAAAGTGTGTGATGAAAGTGTATGAGTTGTATGGCTTTGGTGAATGTACACGGTAATAAACATTCTAGTGGGATCTGTGGTGAGCCACTGTCTTGGTCACCTGGCTTTATTGGTCACCTCAAGCAGGGCCCTCCATCTTGTATTATCGTGTATGTGAGGTGGCGCAAGTGATTTATTTTACTGTTTTCAAACAATGGCCATGTCAGATTTAACGAGAGATGCCTAATTCTGATTCTTTGTTGGTCATTTGTCACCTAATGTAGTCGACGATGTGACATAACAATCAGGCTCTATTCATAAATCTCTTGCCGCTCATGCATCAATCTTGCTGGACATTCTCTCGGCTGAAATTGTTTCCAGTGCATAACTTTAGAAAATCTTCATGTATTCACTTGCATGCTGGACAATAAGTTTAGAAACCCTATGCACATTTCCTTCAAATGTGGTAAGTGAATAACTCGAAATAAGACCTCGTTTGGGATTATGTTACAGCGGAATCTGTGTGTAGATATTCACTGGTATTAACTCCCCTGAAATGTGTATTATATCAAATATGTAGAGGAACATGTGATCAGAACCGGGGTTTTTTATGCTTTGTACATGTATATTAGTTATTTATATTGATAATGAGATCTTGATATTTATAATGATGGCATTTCAGATGAAATCTTCATGCCAAAGACTGACTCGGATCTGGAGAATGGTGACATGGATGATTTTGAGCGTGAGCTGGAGGAGTTTAAAAGGTGACTATCTCAGTAACAGTTCATTCGCTATCTTTCATCTTTGCTTTTGAGCTCTCACGGTTAGCTTATGGAAAGTTGTAATCAGTGTCTCTCATATGGACCTCTCTGAAAAAGGGGGTCCCAAGCTGAAATCTAGGGTTCCTAAGCTGAAAATGGGGGGTTCCTATGCAGATTTTCTCATTCATGCTAAGAATAGAAGGTACCAGGGACTCCAGCAATGAATTATGAGTGTCCTGTGATAGATTTTATGGGTATTTTTGTGGAAAAACTACACCCATTTAATATTTAATAATCATACAAGATTTTGAGGGGTCCCGTATGACCCACTGCCTCTACTTTTGGGGGTCAGAAGTTGCATTTTTTGGGTATATACCCTCAAAAGGACCCTTATGAGAATCCCTGGTTGTAACGCATACAAGTGGCAGGTTTCGTGCTGTGTTAGAACAACTGACCACCGGTCGGCCGATAATTTCCATGAGCAAAAACACTTGACTTGCTTGAATGGTTTGAAAACAATTTGACTGAAAGTTGTTGGTGGTGTAGCAGGTCCGGGAATATGGCGGCTAGAATATGGCGTATGCAAAAGCTCACCAGTCAGACGGATAAGGGAATACATACATGTTCTTTTTGTGATATTCAAGTAGAGCTCTGCAGTTGATGTAGATTTACTACGGGAAATGGAAATAAAGATTTATTGTACCTTCTGTTACATGCAATGAATAGATTGTGATCTCTGTAAGAGTATTGATATTAGCAATATATACCAGGTCGGTGAGAGTAATATTAAGATTGGTGTTTACAGAGTTAACACCTTAACACTCGTATCGGCCAAAAACGGCTTCTGCAGTGTTCTTAAGAAATGTCCATTTGCAGACCAAGAGAAGACTATTTTTGAAAATTTACCGCTGTGTATGACTGCCTCGATAATCGAGCCAGTTATTCCAGTGGTAAATTTTCGAAAATAGTCTTCTCTTGGTATGCAAACGGACATTTTCTATGAGAAAATAAGATTTTTCTTGAACAAATTCAAGGGCTAAAGAATCTTTTTTTGAAATATTGTGACCTATTGGACAATGTTGGAAAATGATATTCATTTTGTTATCTATCGATGGATTTACACAAAAGCAAACCATTCATATGATGGAGGGGGGGGGTGGTCTGTTGCTGCCATCCATTTGACTAGGTACTGTTGCTGTCTATGGCAGCATCCGTTCCCAGTCAAATTAGTTTCAAAATGTTATAACAGACTTTAGTAAATTATAAATTCATCAAAGATTCGATTTGTACACTCGTGATAGACTTAGATTTTCTTGACATGTCTATATGTCATTTTGTTTGTAACATCGGCTAACATGGGATGTATTTGATTATGACGTCGAATACTTGAATGACAGATCGAAAAAATGTGTGAAGCTTAGCTAGAAATGGGTGGGACAGAGCTATAAATGGATCCCCCCCTTCCAGCCATGATGCCTCATTGATATGCTGTTTTAGTGTCCTGTGCTTATGTGCGCTACCTCTTGTTTCAGGTTCTGTTTTGATTGCAAGCCTCAGAAGCGTGAGAAGTTACAAGTGAACGTTAACATAAAGGACATCTTTAACAAGAAAAAGTCTGGTGTAGGATGCAGCTAAATCTTCACCTGTAGCCACATTTTTTATCCTGTTAAATATTTGACCATTTCCTAGTTACCACACATTAATTAAATTAAATTTCACCACAAGTTCATTCTTGCGAAAAACCTTATTATTTTGAGAGATATTTAGCCTTTAATCCTACATCCATTATCTAGTACGTATTAGCTGTACAAACACAGGCTAGAGGTTGATAAAATTACCTGTTAAATAATGATGTTCAGCTTTTTATGAAAAACGTGACATGACAGGCATGGAATCTAATGACTGAAACACCCCTATTTGGGCTTTCCAACTACCCCCACCACCACCACCAACCTCGCCTACCTTTATGTATTAATTTTTACCTGAACAAACGATGCCTCGAGTGTTCAGACAGTTAAATGACAAGAGCAGCTTAATCCTTTACTAGTCAACATTTAATTTTCCTTAGCTTACTGAAGCGTATACTTGTCATTTAAAATTGCTCAAATAATTTTCCTTCGAAAGTTCCACTTTCCCAAAACAATAAACAGTCTGTTAGTGATGATAAAAAGGTTTGTATTAGGTGTTATTTGCTGAACATGTTTAATTCTAGTAGAATACTCATTATTCTCATGACATTATCTACTCAAATACTGTGATGCTGGTAGTGATAATGATGCTCCAGAATAACTTCTCACCATTTGTGGATCTGCTGGTGCTAGATAAGTCCCGCCCACTAAGATACGGTTACTATGATTTTGAGGTAACTTTTAACATGATAGAATCTTTACACAATGTAACAAGAATTATAAATTATTATTATTGTTATTACTTAACCCTTTAATTGCCAAGATGGCCAAAAAATGGCTTCTGCACTGGTCTTGAGAAATGTCCATTTACGGGTCAAGCGAGGACTAGCTGTCAAAATGTATCGGTAGCCATTTTGAAAATTTATAATTGGAATGATTGGCTCGGTAACCGAGCCACGGTAACCGAGCCAGTCATTCCAGTAATAAATTTTCAAAAATATCCTCGGGCAACGTGTCTTCACCAAGCAAATTTATAATTTTCTTGACCAATCTTAGTCATTAATTGGTTAATGGAATAGATATTCACGTTCTGTGCATCCGCACTAAAGATATTTTGATCACTGAAACTATCGTCTGGAAGGTATGTATGATTCAAATGATTTGAACAGTCAGTTTGCTATCAAATCAACTTTGATATCTTACATGTATTAAATCTCGCCATGTAGAGATTTCAGTTTCTGCTTCCTTGAAGAATATCAACTTTAACCCTCAAATTTGTTCAAGAAAATTTAGATTTTCTCATAGAAAATGTCCATTTGCAGACCAAGAGAAGACTGTTTTTGACAATTTACCACTGGAATCACTGGTTATCGAGCCAGTTATTCTAGTGGTAAATTTTCAAAAATAGTCTTGTCTTTGTCTGCAAATGGACATTTCTCAAGACCACTGCAGAAGTCATTTTTTTAGCTAATATGAATGCTATCCCTTACCACTCTGATGTCAATATTCTATCTTTTACGGTGTCAATAGCAGAGAAACTGGTGTACAGTTCTCAACACTTTAGTGGACGATGTTGCTGTCTATGACAGCACCATCTTCCACTAAAATTGTTGAAAAATGAACACTAGTTCATCTGTAAATTTCATTTGAAAATTTAAAATTGCGACATGAGTGTGGTGGGGGTTAAAGGGTTAAATATGCCACACTACGGTGTAATATTATTTAGTTATTATCAGTTTAGAATGTATCTTTAAAATATTGAAATAAGTCTTTGGTTATAGAGCTATTACCTGAAAGTTCAGTTGAAAATTTAGCATGTTTAATAATATTTGTATCTAGAAACTAATTGAATTGAATGGAATTGAAACTGATTTATTTTAATTAAGTATAGGGTAATAGTTTAACACCTGTTTATTTGATATATAATGCTTCTATCAAGCCAAACAATAAGTCTTTCTACTTCGAATAATACTTACCAGATGTACTATTATGATAATGTCTATTATCTAGTCTAGCTCAAAATAAACAATTAAAACTCCGCACTCTCCTGGTCCTGCCCCTACTGTGTCCGGGAATACCATAGCCGCAGGTACCGAGTCAATTCCCAATCACAGTCAGATTCGTCTATTTTGCGACTTGAGAAAGTCACGTTTTGTCAGAGCTCTTAAAATTTTCAATTTTAACTGATTTAAGTGTTGTTGGAGTGTGTTACTGTTGGCATCATGGAAGAAAAAGGGAAATCATCACAGGGGCAGATTGTATCAATCTAGAATTTATACATTCGTGCCATAATGACTGTTTGAAATTTCCTTAAATTGGCACATTGTTTTAAGATGTTAGCCATTGTTGGAGTCGCTTCTGTACCCGTTAACTTTTAGTTTAATTCGGGTACTCGGTTAATTTTCTCTTGCGACTCGGTTCCTCTTAAGATGGATGCGCCCTTGGCCAAGATGGCAGCGCCCATGAATTATGTCGTTCTTGGCTTGGTGTGTCTATGCACTCTGTTTATCGCCGATATTAGCTTTCGCTTCACTGTCGAGGGTGTTTGTAGCGATCGGCGATGTAGCCTTAGTTAAAGGCTGAGTTGTGTGTTTTTTAAAAAATTTCACTCAAAAAAGTTTCAAATATTTCCTGCCTAAGAACTTGATTATCATTAATTTAAGAGAAAGTTAATGTGTTTAAGAAATCTTAACTATCAAGTCGATTGTGCGTATTGCTCGTCATCATTTGTCATGTGCAGCGTTGTAATTTTTTCTCTGTGTTCGCAGAAACCTAAGAATCTGGACACGTTGTGCCGGAAGTGCAACAGGTTCATGAAGCGGAAGTACTTGGGACATCACTGTGTGGCGTGCGCTCAGTGTAAGGTCGGCAGCCCTTGTGATGTGTGCGTGAAGTGGTCGTCGGCAATGGTGGCAGAGTTTGACAAGGATCGACGTGCGAGGCTGGAGAGGATCGCGAAGGACAAGGCAGCGAAGTTGCAGCAGGCGTCTTATGGGACTTGAAGGTCGTCTGAATGAACGAATGGATTGGGCGTATGGGCGGCCCAGTTCAAGGCGATGTTTGACTCGTTGCAGTCCACGGTCCCGGTGAGGCAAGCTGGTGCAGGACAACCATTAGGTGGTCCGGCTAGTTCTGCTGAGGGTCATGCACCTGCCCCTCCTCTGTCCTTGGCTCAAGAGCCGACGATAGAGGAGGAAGATATGCTGCTAATGGAAGATTCCGGCATGCCGGATATTTCGATGATGGCAAGGCCTAGTACGTCCCAGGGGTCGCCCTCGGGATTTGTGCGGGTTTGCCAGGCGGATGGTGATGTCGACGTTCCGTCGGGCATATTCCATCCGCTGTTTGTGCAACCGGAGATGCCGGCGGAGCCGTGTTTTGCGGTTCCTGCTGGTATCCCGGCGGCGTTAGGTGTGGCTCCTATCGGAGTGACGGTACTAGCCGTAGTTAAGGCGGCCGTAGTCCCGGATCCCGTGCGGGAGCCGATGGACTGCGGGGAATCCGGGTCTGGCGATTCGTTAGACACCGGTGCCGCCGGTAGTCGCGTTATGGATGCGTTCTGTCCTAGCAGAGACGCATATCATAGCGTTCAGCATGGATCGTCGGTGGCCCTCTCATCTAAGGGAGAGAGGGAGGATGAGAACGGCAGTTCTTTGATGGACGAGTCCGTTTTCTGCACCGAAGCTGAATGGGTGCAGGTCCTTGGATGGATGACCAATCGTCTCCGGTTGGCATCTGATCTAGGATCTCAGCGCGATCCGGCGATGGAACGGATGTCAGAGCGTGCGGCTAGCGCTCTGTCAAGTGGCTCTTCTGCCATGCCGACACTCCCATTGGATATGCAGACTTCTGACATGTTGGAAGTTGCGGCATACCGTCTGGTTCAGCCAGACTATGCATTACCAAAGGCCCCGAAGGGGATAAGGAGTAGGGTCCGTTTTCCGGAGCTGGCTTATCATCAGTATGCCCGGGTTCCACGGCTTTCCGTTGCGGAACGAGAGGCGCTGAATAGGCCATTGGCTGGGAAGGCTAAGGGGCGGTCACGTCCTTTGGTTTCTCAGACCAACAAAGACCCGTTCAATGAGCTCATGCTCATTGAGGATGCGGCGAGGGCAGCCATGGCTGTGCTATCGCACGGGTGTACCGTCTTGCAGGGTATGCTGGACTGCATGGCGGAAGGTGGACAGGTGCCAGAGGCTGCTCCCGGAATTGTTCGGGACACCATGCGCCTGTCTCAGGATTGCCTGGCCAGGGTGATCACTAGAACATTGGCAGAGCGACGGAGAATGGTTCTCGATTGTGTAGAACCAGGACCGGAAATGAGGGCTGCATTATCTTCTGCGCCCTTCATAGGTCCAGGCTTGTTCGGCGGCTCGGCACGGCAAGCGCTCTCCAAGGTTGCGTCAATGGTGGCGGAGCAAGAAGTGGTCAGCAAGTCGTGGAAGTCGACTAAGAGGACTCGGCCGCAACAGTCCTACCGTCAACATAGACAGGAGCAGCAGAGGCAGCGTCCTAGATCGCCCTTCCGTCCTTCTGGCCGTGATGCCCATAGGCCATCCGGATCACAAGGACCTGGCCGTTCATCCTCATACAAGTCCTCTAGTAAGAGGCCGTATGAGGAAGACAGGAAGGGAGGCGGTTCGGGCCGAGGCGGCTACCGTAAGGATAGCCGTGGCGGCGGTTCCGGACCGTCGTACCACAAGAAGCCGCGGGGCGGCCGTGGGGCTCGTTCCTGACGGGTTTCCGGCGGAACCACTACCGATGGCTTTGGAGACAGATGGAGTCGAGAATCTTCACCCAAGCGACTTAGCGTCTTATCGGCCAATCTTGACCGACAGCTGTGTGCAGATGCCATCCGTCGGAGGCAGACTTCAATTATTCCTAAGCCAATGGGAACAGGTCGTGCGCGACTGTTTAGTTTGTCAGTGGATAAGAAACGGCTACGATCCGGACTGGCTCATCCATCAATCGTTAGTTCCGTTAACCTCGACTCCAATATGGACTCCTGTTCCAAGGGAATCAGATCGTCTGGACGCCATTCGGTCAGAAATACAATCGCTTCATCAGAAGAAGGCCATTCATTTAGTCAGGGATCAGTCTTCTCTGGGCTTCTATTCGATCATGTTCCTCGTTCCGAAGCGTACCGGAGGATGGAGACAAATTCTCAATCTCAAACCGTTGAACAAGTTTATTCTTTCTCCCAAATTTCAGATGGAGACGGTTGCAGCAGTAATGACAGGGCTGAGGAAAGGCATGTGGGGAGTGTCAATTCCTTTTCAGAAGTACCTTCGCTTTGCATTCCAAGACAATGTTTGGGAATTCAATGCTCTCCCGTTCGGCCTGACCACAGCTCCGAGGGTCTTCACCAAGGTGGTTCTCGCCATGACTTCTTTACTTCGCAGGAGAAACATAGCTGTTCACACGTACATAGACGACTGGCTCCTGAAGGCGGGGAATCCAGTCACTCTGCGCAGCAATCTGCAGGTAGTCCTAGCCTTATTAAAGGATCTAGGGTGGATTGTAAATCTAGAGAAATCAGAACTGACTCCATCCCAGGAGTTTGTCTATCTGGGAATCTTTTTCAATCTCAGGGACGGCGTAGCTTTTCCGGCGGAGAGCAGAGTCAGAAGCCTGATTGCAGTTCTGGAGTCTGTTTCTCTAGGAGCCTATCTGACGGCGCGCCAGTTTCTCAGGATACTGGGGTTACTAGTATCTGGAGAAGGTGGTTCCATATGCGGCACTCAGGCGCAGGCCAATTCAGATGTATCTAATGTCATTCTGGTCTCAGAAAACGGATCCGTTATCTCTGAGGATTCCAGTCAAAGAACCATTGATATTCCACCTTCAGTGGTGGTTATCCGAACAGAATCTCCTGCGAGGTGTTCCTCTACAACCTCCTCAACCTCAGATGTCCATCTTTACGGATGCATCGTTGACGTGTTGGGGAGCGGTATTGGACAATCAGTCAGTGTCAGGGGAATGGGATCGGACCAATGCGCAGAAACATATCAATGTGCTCGAACTATTAGCGGTGGTATTTGCACTTCGAGAAGTTCGAGAGCCTAATTCAAGGCAAAGTTGTCCTAATAAGGACAGACAACTCGACAGTGGTGTCTTATTTGAACCGCCAGGGCGGGACGAGATCACCAGAGTTGTGTATGATGGTTTGGAACCTTCTGCTGTGGTGCCAAGAGAAGAATATTATTCTTCGGGCAGCACACATTCCAGGAAGATTGAACATCCTAGCGGATGCTCTCAGTCGAAGGACGGTTTGTCGTCCGACGGAATGGCAGCTCAACCAATCGGTAGCGGAGGTTCTATTCAAACAATGGGGCAAGCCAAATGTCAACCTGTTTGCGATGAATCAAAACGCAAAGATGGTCACTTACGTGTCACCGATCCCGGACCCGCTAGCCTTAGCAGTAGACGCACTGGCAATAAGTTGGGAGGGAATGTACGCGTATGCGTACCCTCCAACAATTCTCATCCCGAAAGTTCTGGCAAAAATAAGAGAGGGGGGGTGCCAGGTACTACTGATCGCCCCGTATTGTCTAGGCCGATCATGGTTTACGGATCTGCTGGACCTTCTGGTCTGCAATCCAGTCTCTCTGCCAGACGCAAGAGATCTAATCTCTCAGAACAAGGGTCTGTACCTCCACGACAGACCGGAAATGTTCAAATTGACTGCATGGATGTTGTCAAGCAGCGTGCAATTGAGGGTGGCTTTTCTGAGCAAGCAGCGAAGTTTGTTGCTTCAGCCAGAAGAGTTTCAACCACAAAGACATAATTATAGAATCAACAAATTTTCACAGTGGTGTGAGAGAGGAGATATTAATCCCTTTTCTGCATTTGTTCAACACGTAGCAGATTTTATGTGTCATTTATACGAAGTTGACAAACTTGTACCTTCTACCCTAGCAGCATATAAGTCTGCATTAGCTTCAGTCATTCCCAGTCTCACTGTTGAAGGAGTGGAGAATGACACCTTGAATGAAGTTATCAAAGGAATGAGCAATCTGCGACCGAGACAGCCAATTCCTATCCCATCATGGAATCTATATCTTGTTCTACAGGTTTTAGGACAGGCTCCTTTTGAATCGATTAGATCTATTGATATTGAACTGTTAACTATTAAATCAGTTTTCTTGGTTGCAGCAGCGTCGGCGAGAAGGAGAAGCAAAATTCATGCGCTTTCTGCCGAACAAGACCGTTTTGTCGTCACGGGTCAAGGTTTACGACTACTTCCATGTCTTTGTTTCCTGTCAAAGAATCAGTCACTTAAATATCCAGGACAGCCGATCAATTTGCCAAGTTTAACTAGACATGACCCAAACTCTTCTGTTTGGTGTCCTGTCAGATGTCTTAAAATGTATAAGAAACGTACTAATGAGTGGAGAGACGACCCGAAATCTCTGTGGTTATGTCTCAAAGCTCCCCATTTACGTGCCTCGAAAGATACTATTTCTCGTTGGATAGTTGACGCTATTAAGATGTCACACAAAATCGCTACAGGAAAGCAAATTGATCATGCGAATGCCCATAAGGTCCGAGCACTAGCAGCATCATCGGCCCTTTATAAGGGTGTCTCATTAGAGGAGGTGATGTCTGTAGCACAATGGCATGCCGAGTCGTCATTCACTGATTTCTACCTTCGCGACATCTCCAGCTCACTTAATCCGGTAGCCGTCGCCAATCTGTCAAACCTAAACTAAGCCACGTCCGACCACTACTTCGCACACATCACTAAAGTCTTCCGCCTACACTGAACAAACGCTATGCACATGACTGAGTACGACCGTGGATTGGGCTGAGCTCCTGTGATGATCAAGAAAAGATCAAGCACTCAAAATGGTGAGTGTTTACATTAATTAAGTGACTATAAATATATTTACTTACAGTCGAAATACCAGACTGCTTAGGTAAATAGTCTGGTACAAGAGTATTCTTATCGTATCAACCAGACATTAGACTCATTCCAATTTGAAAATCTAGTCGATATACTGATATTTTTTCAAAGTTAGAAGTTGTAGTAGCTTCTTTGCACTCTACTGGACTGCCCTAGCTGAGACTTGGGGCTGACACGGGTCTGGTGGGTGTTGCATCCCCAGTGACAGCCCTCTGAATTTTGTGCGGACAAAAGAGGGGGGGGAGCGCGGTCTAGACCATGGAAGTTTAGCACACTATGAGTCAGATGGCAGAACCCAGGCGTATGCCAGGGTTCTAGTCTCTTCACAACCTTCTCTGTTGGATGGTAGTTGAGTGCTGGTTCGAGCCTCACCTCCTCCCACCGGCATTTTCTGGCTGTCGAAATCCGGAGTTTATCATAATAGTACATCTGGTAAGTATTATTCGAAGTAGAATCAAAAAAGCATCCGCTTTTGTTTCTATGAGAATTCTTAATACTTACCAGATGTACTATGGCCCTCCCTCAGCCGCCCCGCTGAGGTGAGGCTGAGCT
This sequence comes from Chaetoderma sp. LZ-2023a, assembly GCA_034401795.1. Lineage (NCBI taxonomy): Eukaryota > Metazoa > Mollusca > Caudofoveata > Chaetodermatida > Chaetodermatidae > Chaetoderma > Chaetoderma sp. LZ-2023a. The sequence goes on from CM067369.1 coordinate 255,379,653, forward strand.
GCTTTCGCAGTTTGCCAAGGCAAACATAAGACGAATCTGACTGTGATTGGGAATTGACTCGGTACCTGCGGCTATGGTATTCCCGGACACAGTAGGGGCAGGACCAGGAGAGTGCGGAGTTTTAATCGTTTATTTTGAGCTAGACTAGATAATAGACATTATCATAATAGTACATCTGGTAAGTATTAAGAATTCTCGTAGAAACAAAAGCGGATGCTTTTTTGATTCAGTTGTATATATCTACAGGAAGAAAACTGATTATATTGAATGTGAAATAACTCTTTCTCCATGAAGTTTGTTTTTGCAATTTGATTGACTATTGAAAACCGTCAACCAGTAATATTACATGAAATCTCTTCTTCTTTGAATGTAGAAGGCAAATTGAATAACATTTAACCCCTGATCGTTCTATGCATTATTAAGTTTAATGGTCAAGTCGGCCAAAATATGTCCATTTCAATGCCAAATCCTTTTCTTGGCCTGCAAATGGACCTTCAAGAAGCAGGTATTTCATTTTCTTAAACAAAGTTAGCTAGTAATGCTTTTACCCTCAAGCCAGCCAAAAATGGCCTCTGCAGTAGTCCAGAGAATTGTCCATTTACAAATGGGTATTTTCATTGTAAAAATAGAAGTTGTCATGAACAAATTAGAGTTTTAGCAGGTTAAATGAGCACCTTATTGACCATCAACGGTGAGTCACTAGAGACAGGTGGGCTCTTAAGCCTTTAACCCTCAAATTTGTTTTTTTAAATCTTAATTTTCTCATTAACAATGTCCATTTGCAGGTCAAGATTATTTTTGAAAATGTGCCACTGGAATGACTGACTCGATGATCGAGCCATTCATTCCAGTGGTAAATTGTCAAAAATAGTCTTTCTTTTGGTCTACAAATGAACATTTTCCAAAACCACTCCAGAAGCCGTTTTGGCTAGCTTGAGTATTAAGGGGTTAGCCGGTAGGCTGTGCTAGAGGATATGACTTGGAGTCAAAAGTTTGTTGTTTGTTTTTAAATATCGAGCATGTTTCGCTGTTTTCCGGCAGTATCATCTATTTATGCTTCCTTGAAATTGTGCAATTCTGGGAGATATGTTCTCTGATGGAAAACACCTCATCTTTGAACGCTTATTTGTGTGGTCAGGTTATAGTAACATGAGGCAAGTAAGGGAATTACCAACTACGGGAATTGCGGAATTGAATAGCTCCTCATTTAATATTTATTCAGGGTAGTTTAAGGTTGCCTGTTGAGCTCGCTGTTAATGACACAAGAGACGCTGTGGAATAGTTTCTCATTTGATACGTTCCCAGGGGGGTAAATGTTTCCCAAGTACGGCTCGCATGTTCCCAGAGGAGGTAACTGTTACCTAAGTACTGCTCGCGATGTTTCCAGAGGAGATAAATGTTACCTCGGTACTGCTCGCCATGTTCCCAAAGGAGGTAAATGTTACCCCAGTACTGCTCACTATGTTCCCAGAGGAGGTAAATGTTGCCTAACTACTGCTCACGATGTTCCCAGAGGAGGTAAATCTTACCTAAGTACTGCTTGCTAATAATGTCACAATTTGGACCAGTGTGTGTATACAGAGTACCCTGTGTTTTTAAGCATGTTGTCTAGATACTTGGTTGCACTTGTACACTGATGATTACATGTTTCTTTGTCATTGATATTGATATAATATGTAGTTTCATTGAATGATGGCTGCATTAATTGTACACAAAGCTAACTGTTGCTAATTTCTCTTATTGTTTGGTCTGCCGCTTGTAATTAGTGGTTATAAGTCTGCGGAAAGGGAGACAACTGTTGCTACTGTTATTTGAATTTGAATGATCATATGGTGTGTTGTGTAGATGTATATTTCTGACAATGGGTCGTCGTCATCGTCGTTGCCACGTCGGTTCATGGATAATATCATTGCATGTGGATGCATCCAGAATCGTGTGTTTCTGCTGCTGTCGTCGCTTGTCGTCAGACTGTAAAGATGGGTATGTTATTTACTACCCGATCAGTTTTATAGTTTGAATCACCGTTGCTTAAACTTGTTAATAGCGAGAGGAAGAGTGTTGAGTGCTCGAAAAGAGTGCTTTCAAGAAACTGTTTTATTGCCCATTAATTATTATTATAATTTAATAATATTAATTATAATAGCTATGAAAAATTGATGAATACTGCAGCTACTGCTACTTTGAGAGGCACTGTTCTTGTTGACTGAAAGAAAACTGAACAGGTGCTTTTTAGTCTGTACATGCAAGTTCTCAGGCAAGTAAATGCAGTTTTTTACAAGATAAATACTTCCTGTCTTTGTTTTTTATTGAGCACATAATTACAGTACAGCTAAGAAATATGTTTCAAAAATAAAAACGGAAACATGTTAATTAATACCATTTTGAACACGTTAGAAATGTTCTGTTGAATATTTTTGTCTTACTTTAATTGAAAGCCTTTGTTGCCTTGGCATCAATGGTTTTCAATTAAATTAAGTTAAAAATATTCAACAGTAGATCTTATTTATACAAGTAGAGAATATGGCTGTGTTCACATGAGAGAGTTACCCCGGATAACACTGAGCTTATTTATACAAGTAGAGAATATGGCTGTGTTCACATGAGAGAGTTACCCCGGATAACACTGAGCTTATTTATACAAGTAGAGAATATGGCTGTGTTCACATGAGAGAGTTACCCCGGATAACACTGAGCTTATTTATACAAGTAGAGAATATGGCTGTGTTCACATGAGAGAGTTACCCCGGATAACACTGAGCTTATTTATACAAGTAGAGAATATGGCTGTGTTCACATGAGAGAGTTACCCCGGATAACACTGAGCTTATTTATACAAGTAGAGAATATGGCTGTGTTCACATGAGAGAGTTACCCCGGATAACACTGAGCTTATTTATACAAGTAGAGAATATGGCTGTGTTCACATGAGAGAGTTACCCCGGATAACACTGAGCTTATTTATACAAGTAGAGAATATGGCTGTGTTCACATGAGAGAGTTACCCCGGATAACACTGAGCTTATTTATACAAGTAGAGAATATGGCTGTGTTCACATGAGAGAGTTACCCCGGATAACACTGAGCTTATTTATACAAGTACAGAATATGGCTGTGTTCACATGAGAGAGTTACCCCGGATAACACTGAGCTTATTTATACAAGTACAGAATATGGCTGTGTTCACATGAGAGAGTTACCCCGGATAACACTGAGCTTATTTATACAAGTAGAGAATATGGCTGTGTTCACATGAGAGAGTTACCCCGGATAACACTGAGCTTATTTATACAAGTAGAGAATATGGCTGTGTTCACATGAGAGAGTTACCCCGGATAACACTGAGCTTATTTATACAAGTAGAGAATATGGCTGTGTTCACATGAGAGAGTTACCCCGGATAACACTGAGCTTATTTATACAAGTAGAGAATATGGCTGTGTTCACATGAGAGAGTTACCCCGGATAACACTGAGCTTATTTATACAAGTAGAGAATATGGCTGTGTTCACATGAGAGAGTTACCCCGGATAACACTGAGCTTATTTATACAAGTAGAGAATATGGCTGTGTTCACATGAGAGAGTTACCCCGGATAACACTGAGCTTATTTATACAAGTAGAGAATATGGCTGTGTTCACATGAGAGAGTTACCCCGGATAACACTGAGCTTATTTATACAAGTAGAGAATATGGCTGTGTTCACATGAGAGAGTTACCCCGGATAACACTGAGCTTATTTATACAAGTAGAGAATATGGCTGTGTTCACATGAGAGAGTTACCCCGGATAACACTGAGCTTATTTATACAAGTAGAGAATATGGCTGTGTTCACATGAGAGAGTTACCCCGGATAACACTGAGCTTATTTATACAAGTAGAGAATATGGCTGTGTTCACATGAGAGAGTTACCCCGGATAACACTGAGCTTATTTATACAAGTAGAGAATATGGCTGTGTTCACATGAGAGAGTTACCCCGGATAACACTGAGCTTATTTATACAAGTAGAGAATATGGCTGTGTTCACATGAGAGAGTTACCCCGGATAACACTGAGCTTATTTATACAAGTAGAGAATATGGCTGTGTTCACATGAGAGAGTTACCCCGGATAACACTGAGCTTATTTATACAAGTACAGAATATGGCTGTGTTCACATGAGAGAGTTACCCCGGATAACACTGAGCTTATTTATACAAGTACAGAATATGGCTGTGTTCACATGAGAGAGTTACCCCGGATAACACTGAGCTTATTTATACAAGTACAGAATATGGCTGTGTTCACATGAGAGAGTTACCCCGGATAACACTGAGCTTATTTATACAAGTAGAGAATATGGCTGTGTTCACATGAGAGAGTTACCCCGGATAACACTGAGCTTATTTATACAAGTAGAGAATATGGCTGTGTTCACATGAGAGAGTTACCCCGGATAACACTGAGCTTATTTATACAAGTAGAGAATATGGCTGTGTTCACATGAGAGAGTTACCCCGGATAACACTGAGCTTATTTATACAAGTACAGAATATGGCTGTGTTCACATGAGAGAGTTACCCCGGATAACACTGAGCTTATTTATACAAGTAGAGAATATGGCTGTGTTCACATGAGAGAGTTACCCCGGATAACACTGAGCTTATTTATACAAGTACAGAATATGGCTGTGTTCACATGAGAGAGTTACCCCGGATAACACTGAGCTTATTTATACAAGTACAGAATATGGCTGTGTTCACATGAGAGAGTTACCCCGGATAACACTGAGCTTATTTATACAAGTACAGAATATGGCTGTGTTCACATGAGAGAGTTACCCCGGATAACACTGAGCTTATTTATACAAGTACAGAATATGGCTGTGTTCACATGAGAGAGTTACCCCGGATAACACTGAGCTTATTTATACAAGTACAGAATATGGCTGTGTTCACATGAGAGAGTTACCCCGGATAACACTGAGCTTATTTATACAAGTAGAGAATATGGCTGTGTTCACATGAGAGAGTTACCCCGGATAACACTGAGCTTATTTATACAAGTAGAGAATATGGCTGTGTTCACATGAGAGAGTTACCCCGGATAACACTGAGCTTATTTATACAAGTAGAGAATATGGCTGTGTTCACATGAGAGAGTTACCCCGGATAACACTGAGCTTATTTATACAAGTAGAGAATATGGCTGTGTTCACATGAGAGAGTTACCCCGGATAACACTGAGCTTATTTATACAAGTAGAGAATATGGCTGTGTTCACATGAGAGAGTTACCCCGGATAACACTGAGCTTATTTATACAAGTAGAGAATATGGCTGTGTTCACATGAGAGAGTTACCCCGGATAACACTGAGCTTATTTATACAAGTACAGAATATGGCTGTGTTCACATGAGAGAGTTACCCCGGATAACACTGAGCTTATTTATACAAGTACAGAATATGGCTGTGTTCACATGAGAGAGTTACCCCGGATAACACTGAGCTTATTTATACAAGTAGAGAATATGGCTGTGTTCACATGAGAGAGTTACCCCGGATAACACTGAGCTTATTTATACAAGTACAGAATATGGCTGTGTTCACATGAGAGAGTTACCCCGGATAACACTGAGCTTATTTATACAAGTAGAGAATATGGCTGTGTTCACATGAGAGAGTTACCCCGGATAACACTGAGCTTATTTATACAAGTAGAGAATATGGCTGTGTTCACATGAGAGAGTTACCCCGGATAACACTGAGCTTATTTATACAAGTAGAGAATATGGCTGTGTTCACATGAGAGAGTTACCCCGGATAACACTGAGCTTATTTATACAAGTAGAGAATATGGCTGTGTTCACATGAGAGAGTTACCCCGGATAACACTGAGCTTATTTATACAAGTAGAGAATATGGCTGTGTTCACATGAGAGAGTTACCCCGGATAACACTGAGCTTATTTATACAAGTAGAGAATATGGCTGTGTTCACATGAGAGAGTTACCCCGGATAACACTGAGCTTATTTATACAAGTAGAGAATATGGCTGTGTTCACATGAGAGAGTTACCCCGGATAACACTGAGCTTATTTATACAAGTAGAGAATATGGCTGTGTTCACATGAGAGAGTTACCCCGGATAACACTGAGCTTATTTATACAAGTAGAGAATATGGCTGTGTTCACATGAGAGAGTTACCCCGGATAACACTGAGCTTATTTATACAAGTAGAGAATATGGCTGTGTTCACATGAGAGAGTTACCCCGGATAACACTGAGCTTATTTATACAAGTAGAGAATATGGCTGTGTTCACATGAGAGAGTTACCCCGGATAACACTGAGCTTATTTATACAAGTAGAGAATATGGCTGTGTTCACATGAGAGAGTTACCCCGGATAACACTGAGCTTATTTATACAAGTAGAGAATATGGCTGTGTTCACATGAGAGAGTTACCCCGGATAACACTGAGCTTATTTATACAAGTAGAGAATATGGCTGTGTTCACATGAGAGAGTTACCCCGGATAACACTGAGCTTATTTATACAAGTACAGAATATGGCTGTGTTCACATGAGAGAGTTACCCCGGATAACACTGAGCTTATTTATACAAGTAGAGAATATGGCTGTGTTCACATGAGAGAGTTACCCCGGATAACACTGAGCTTATTTATACAAGTAGAGAATATGGCTGTGTTCACATGAGAGAGTTACCCCGGATAACACTGAGCTTATTTATACAAGTAGAGAATATGGCTGTGTTCACATGAGAGAGTTACCCCGGATAACACTGAGCTTATTTATACAAGTAGAGAATATGGCTGTGTTCACATGAGAGAGTTACCCCGGATAACACTGAGCTTATTTATACAAGTAGAGAATATGGCTGTGTTCACATGAGAGAGTTACCCCGGATAACACTGAGCTTATTTATACAAGTAGAGAATATGGCTGTGTTCACATGAGAGAGTTACCCCGGATAACACTGAGCTTATTTATACAAGTAGAGAATATGGCTGTGTTCACATGAGAGAGTTACCCCGGATAACACTGAGCTTATTTATACAAGTAGAGAATATGGCTGTGTTCACATGAGAGAGTTACCCCGGATAACACTGAGCTTATTTATACAAGTAGAGAATATGGCTGTGTTCACATGAGAGAGTTACCCCGGATAACACTGAGCTTATTTATACAAGTAGAGAATATGGCTGTGTTCACATGAGAGAGTTACCCCGGATAACACTGAGCTTATTTATACAAGTAGAGAATATGGCTGTGTTCACATGAGAGAGTTACCCCGGATAACACTGAGCTTATTTATACAAGTAGAGAATATGGCTGTGTTCACATGAGAGAGTTACCCCGGATAACACTGAGCTTATTTATACAAGTAGAGAATATGGCTGTGTTCACATGAGAGAGTTACCCCGGATAACACTGAGCTTATTTATACAAGTAGAGAATATGGCTGTGTTCACATGAGAGAGTTACCCCGGATAACACTGAGCTTATTTATACAAGTAGAGAATATGGCTGTGTTCACATGAGAGAGTTACCCCGGATAACACTGAGCTTATTTATACAAGTAGAGAATATGGCTGTGTTCACATGAGAGAGTTACCCCGGATAACACTGAGCTTATTTATACAAGTAGAGAATATGGCTGTGTTCACATGAGAGAGTTACCCCGGATAACACTGAGCTTATTTATACAAGTAGAGAATATGGCTGTGTTCACATGAGAGAGTTACCCCGGATAACACTGAGCTTATTTATACAAGTAGAGAATATGGCTGTGTTCACATGAGAGAGTTACCCCGGATAACACTGAGCTTATTTATACAAGTAGAGAATATGGCTGTGTTCACATGAGAGAGTTACCCCGGATAACACTGAGCTTATTTATACAAGTAGAGAATATGGCTGTGTTCACATGAGAGAGTTACCCCGGATAACACTGAGCTTATTTATACAAGTAGAGAATATGGCTGTGTTCACATGAGAGAGTTACCCCGGATAACACTGAGCTTATTTATACAAGTAGAGAATATGGCTGTGTTCACATGAGAGAGTTACCCCGGATAACACTGAGCTTATTTATACAAGTAGAGAATATGGCTGTGTTCACATGAGAGAGTTACCCCGGATAACACTGAGCTTATTTATACAAGTAGAGAATATGGCTGTGTTCACATGAGAGAGTTACCCCGGATAACACTGAGCTTATTTATACAAGTACAGAATATGGCTGTGTTCACATGAGAGAGTTACCCCGGATAACACTGAGCTTATTTATACAAGTACAGAATATGGCTGTGTTCACATGAGAGAGTTACCCCGGATAACACTGAGCTTATTTATACAAGTAGAGAATATGGCTGTGTTCACATGAGAGAGTTACCCCGGATAACACTGAGCTTATTTATACAAGTACAGAATATGGCTGTGTTCACATGAGAGAGTTACCCCGGATAACACTGAGCTTATTTATACAAGTACAGAATATGGCTGTGTTCACATGAGAGAGTTACCCCGGATAACACTGAGCTTATTTATACAAGTACAGAATATGGCTGTGTTCACATGAGAGAGTTACCCCGGATAACACTGAGCTTATTTATACAAGTACAGAATATGGCTGTGTTCACATGAGAGAGTTACCCCGGATAACACTGAGCTTATTTATACAAGTACAGAATATGGCTGTGTTCACATGAGAGAGTTACCCCGGATAACACTGAGCTTATTTATACAAGTACAGAATATGGCTGTGTTCACATGAGAGAGTTACCCCGGATAACACTGAGCTTATTTATACAAGTACAGAATATGGCTGTGTTCACATGAGAGAGTTACCCCGGATAACACTGAGCTTATTTATACAAGTAGAGAATATGGCTGTGTTCACATGAGAGAGTTACCCCGGATAACACTGAGCTTATTTATACAAGTAGAGAATATGGCTGTGTTCACATGAGAGAGTTACCCCGGATAACACTGAGCTTATTTATACAAGTACAGAATATGGCTGTGTTCACATGAGAGAGTTACCCCGGATAACACTGAGCTTATTTATACAAGTACAGAATATGGCTGTGTTCACATGAGAGAGTTACCCCGGATAACACTGAGCTTATTTATACAAGTACAGAATATGGCTGTGTTCACATGAGAGAGTTACCCCGGATAACACTGAGCTTATTTATACAAGTAGAGAATATGGCTGTGTTCACATGAGAGAGTTACCCCGGATAACACTGAGCTTATTTATACAAGTACAGAATATGGCTGTGTTCACATGAGAGAGTTACCCCGGATAACACTGAGCTTATTTATACAAGTAGAGAATATGGCTGTGTTCACATGAGAGAGTTACCCCGGATAACACTGAGCTTATTTATACAAGTAGAGAATATGGCTGTGTTCACATGAGAGAGTTACCCCGGATAACACTGAGCTTATTTATACAAGTACAGAATATGGCTGTGTTCACATGAGAGAGTTACCCCGGATAACACTGAGCTTATTTATACAAGTAGAGAATATGGCTGTGTTCACATGAGAGAGTTACCCCGGATAACACTGAGCTTATTTATACAAGTACAGAATATGGCTGTGTTCACATGAGAGAGTTACCCCGGATAACACTGAGCTTATTTATACAAGTAGAGAATATGGCTGTGTTCACATGAGAGAGTTACCCCGGATAACACTGAGCTTATTTATACAAGTAGAGAATATGGCTGTGTTCACATGAGAGAGTTACCCCGGATAACACTGAGCTTATTTATACAAGTAGAGAATATGGCTGTGTTCACATGAGAGAGTTACCCCGGATAACACTGAGCTTATTTATACAAGTAGAGAATATGGCTGTGTTCACATGAGAGAGTTACCCCGGATAACACTGAGCTTATTTATACAAGTAGAGAATATGGCTGTGTTCACATGAGAGAGTTACCCCGGATAACACTGAGCTTATTTATACAAGTAGAGAATATGGCTGTGTTCACATGAGAGAGTTACCCCGGATAACACTGAGCTTATTTATACAAGTAGAGAATATGGCTGTGTTCACATGAGAGAGTTACCCCGGATAACACTGAGCTTATTTATACAAGTAGAGAATATGGCTGTGTTCACATGAGAGAGTTACCCCGGATAACACTGAGCTTATTTATACAAGTAGAGAATATGGCTGTGTTCACATGAGAGAGTTACCCCGGATAACACTGAGCTTATTTATACAAGTAGAGAATATGGCTGTGTTCACATGAGAGAGTTACCCCGGATAACACTGAGCTTATTTATACAAGTAGAGAATATGGCTGTGTTCACATGAGAGAGTTACCCCGGATAACACTGAGCTTATTTATACAAGTAGAGAATATGGCTGTGTTCACATGAGAGAGTTACCCCGGATAACACTGAGCTTATTTATACAAGTAGAGAATATGGCTGTGTTCACATGAGAGAGTTACCCCGGATAACACTGAGCTTATTTATACAAGTAGAGAATATGGCTGTGTTCACATGAGAGAGTTACCCCGGATAACACTGAGCTTATTTATACAAGTAGAGAATATGGCTGTGTTCACATGAGAGAGTTACCCCGGATAACACTGAGCTTATTTATACAAGTAGAGAATATGGCTGTGTTCACATGAGAGAGTTACCCCGGATAACACTGAGCTTATTTATACAAGTAGAGAATATGGCTGTGTTCACATGAGAGAGTTACCCCGGATAACACTGAGCTTATTTATACAAGTAGAGAATATGGCTGTGTTCACATGAGAGAGTTACCCCGGATAACACTGAGCTTATTTATACAAGTAGAGAATATGGCTGTGTTCACATGAGAGAGTTACCCCGGATAACACTGAGCTTATTTATACAAGTAGAGAATATGGCTGTGTTCACATGAGAGAGTTACCCCGGATAACACTGAGCTTATTTATACAAGTAGAGAATATGGCTGTGTTCACATGAGAGAGTTACCCCGGATAACACTGAGCTTATTTATACAAGTAGAGAATATGGCTGTGTTCACATGAGAGAGTTACCCCGGATAACACTGAGCTTATTTATACAAGTAGAGAATATGGCTGTGTTCACATGAGAGAGTTACCCCGGATAACACTGAGCTTATTTATACAAGTAGAGAATATGGCTGTGTTCACATGAGAGAGTTACCCCGGATAACACTGAGCTTATTTATACAAGTAGAGAATATGGCTGTGTTCACATGAGAGAGTTACCCCGGATAACACTGAGCTTATTTATACAAGTAGAGAATATGGCTGTGTTCACATGAGAGAGTTACCCCGGATAACACTGAGCTTATTTATACAAGTAGAGAATATGGCTGTGTTCACATGAGAGAGTTACCCCGGATAACACTGAGCTTATTTATACAAGTAGAGAATATGGCTGTGTTCACATGAGAGAGTTACCCCGGATAACACTGAGCTTATTTATACAAGTAGAGAATATGGCTGTGTTCACATGAGAGAGTTACCCCGGATAACACTGAGCTTATTTATACAAGTAGAGAATATGGCTGTGTTCACATGAGAGAGTTACCCCGGATAACACTGAGCTTATTTATACAAGTAGAGAATATGGCTGTGTTCACATGAGAGAGTTACCCCGGATAACACTGAGCTTATTTATACAAGTAGAGAATATGGCTGTGTTCACATGAGAGAGTTACCCCGGATAACACTGAGCTTATTTATACAAGTAGAGAATATGGCTGTGTTCACATGAGAGAGTTACCCCGGATAACACTGAGCTTATTTATACAAGTAGAGAATATGGCTGTGTTCACATGAGAGAGTTACCCCGGATAACACTGAGCTTATTTATACAAGTAGAGAATATGGCTGTGTTCACATGAGAGAGTTACCCCGGATAACACTGAGCTTATTTATACAAGTAGAGAATATGGCTGTGTTCACATGAGAGAGTTACCCCGGATAACACTGAGCTTATTTATACAAGTAGAGAATATGGCTGTGTTCACATGAGAGAGTTACCCCGGATAACACTGAGCTTATTTATACAAGTAGAGAATATGGCTGTGTTCACATGAGAGAGTTACCCCGGATAACACTGAGCTTATTTATACAAGTAGAGAATATGGCTGTGTTCACATGAGAGAGTTACCCCGGATAACACTGAGCTTATTTATACAAGTAGAGAATATGGCTGTGTTCACATGAGAGAGTTACCCCGGATAACACTGAGCTTATTTATACAAGTACAGAATATGGCTGTGTTCACATGAGAGAGTTACCCCGGATAACACTGAGCTTATTTATACAAGTACAGAATATGGCTGTGTTCACATGAGAGAGTTACCCCGGATAACACTGAGCTTATTTATACAAGTACAGAATATGGCTGTGTTCACATGAGAGAGTTACCCCGGATAACACTGAGCTTATTTATACAAGTAGAGAATATGGCTGTGTTCACATGAGAGAGTTACCCCGGATAACACTGAGCTTATTTATACAAGTACAGAATATGGCTGTGTTCACATGAGAGAGTTACCCCGGATAACACTGAGCTTATTTATACAAGTACAGAATATGGCTGTGTTCACATGAGAGAGTTACCCCGGATAACACTGAGCTTATTTATACAAGTACAGAATATGGCTGTGTTCACATGAGAGAGTTACCCCGGATAACACTGAGCTTATTTATACAAGTACAGAATATGGCTGTGTTCACATGAGAGAGTTACCCCGGATAACACTGAGCTTATTTATACAAGTACAGAATATGGCTGTGTTCACATGAGAGAGTTACCCCGGATAACACTGAGCTTATTTATACAAGTAGAGAATATGGCTGTGTTCACATGAGAGAGTTACCCCGGATAACACTGAGCTTATTTATACAAGTAGAGAATATGGCTGTGTTCACATGAGAGAGTTACCCCGGATAACACTGAGCTTATTTATACAAGTACAGAATATGGCTGTGTTCACATGAGAGAGTTACCCCGGATAACACTGAGCTTATTTATACAAGTAGAGAATATGGCTGTGTTCACATGAGAGAGTTACCCCGGATAACACTGAGCTTATTTATACAAGTAGAGAATATGGCTGTGTTCACATGAGAGAGTTACCCCGGATAACACTGAGCTTATTTATACAAGTAGAGAATATGGCTGTGTTCACATGAGAGAGTTACCCCGGATAACACTGAGCTTATTTATACAAGTAGAGAATATGGCTGTGTTCACATGAGAGAGTTACCCCGGATAACACTGAGCTTATTTATACAAGTAGAGAATATGGCTGTGTTCACATGAGAGAGTTACCCCGGATAACACTGAGCTTATTTATACAAGTAGAGAATATGGCTGTGTTCACATGAGAGAGTTACCCCGGATAACACTGAGCTTATTTATACAAGTAGAGAATATGGCTGTGTTCACATGAGAGAGTTACCCCGGATAACACTGAGCTTATTTATACAAGTAGAGAATATGGCTGTGTTCACATGAGAGAGTTACCCCGGATAACACTGAGCTTATTTATACAAGTAGAGAATATGGCTGTGTTCACATGAGAGAGTTACCCCGGATAACACTGAGCTTATTTATACAAGTAGAGAATATGGCTGTGTTCACATGAGAGAGTTACCCCGGATAACACTGAGCTTATTTATACAAGTAGAGAATATGGCTGTGTTCACATGAGAGAGTTACCCCGGATAACACTGAGCTTATTTATACAAGTAGAGAATATGGCTGTGTTCACATGAGAGAGTTACCCCGGATAACACTGAGCTTATTTATACAAGTAGAGAATATGGCTGTGTTCACATGAGAGAGTTACCCCGGATAACACTGAGCTTATTTATACAAGTAGAGAATATGGCTGTGTTCACATGAGAGAGTTACCCCGGATAACACTGAGCTTATTTATACAAGTAGAGAATATGGCTGTGTTCACATGAGAGAGTTACCCCGGATAACACTGAGCTTATTTATACAAGTAGAGAATATGGCTGTGTTCACATGAGAGAGTTACCCCGGATAACACTGAGCTTATTTATACAAGTACAGAATATGGCTGTGTTCACATGAGAGAGTTACCCCGGATAACACTGAGCTTATTTATACAAGTACAGAATATGGCTGTGTTCACATGAGAGAGTTACCCCGGATAACACTGAGCTTATTTATACAAGTACAGAATATGGCTGTGTTCACATGAGAGAGTTACCCCGGATAACACTGAGCTTATTTATACAAGTACAGAATATGGCTGTGTTCACATGAGAGAGTTACCCCGGATAACACTGAGCTTATTTATACAAGTACAGAATATGGCTGTGTTCACATGAGAGAGTTACCCCGGATAACACTGAGCTTATTTATACAAGTACAGAATATGGCTGTGTTCACATGAGAGAGTTACCCCGGATAACACTGAGCTTATTTATACAAGTAGAGAATATGGCTGTGTTCACATGAGAGAGTTACCCCGGATAACACTGAGCTTATTTATACAAGTAGAGAATATGGCTGTGTTCACATGAGAGAGTTACCCCGGATAACACTGAGCTTATTTATACAAGTACAGAATATGGCTGTGTTCACATGAGAGAGTTACCCCGGATAACACTGAGCTTATTTATACAAGTACAGAATATGGCTGTGTTCACATGAGAGAGTTACCCCGGATAACACTGAGCTTATTTATACAAGTAGAGAATATGGCTGTGTTCACATGAGAGAGTTACCCCGGATAACACTGAGCTTATTTATACAAGTACAGAATATGGCTGTGTTCACATGAGAGAGTTACCCCGGATAACACTGAGCTTATTTATACAAGTACAGAATATGGCTGTGTTCACATGAGAGAGTTACCCCGGATAACACTGAGCTTATTTATACAAGTAGAGAATATGGCTGTGTTCACATGAGAGAGTTACCCCGGATAACACTGAGCTTATTTATACAAGTACAGAATATGGCTGTGTTCACATGAGAGAGTTACCCCGGATAACACTGAGCTTATTTATACAAGTAGAGAATATGGCTGTGTTCACATGAGAGAGTTACCCCGGATAACACTGAGCTTATTTATACAAGTAGAGAATATGGCTGTGTTCACATGAGAGAGTTACCCCGGATAACACTGAGCTTATTTATACAAGTAGAGAATATGGCTGTGTTCACATGAGAGAGTTACCCCGGATAACACTGAGCTTATTTATACAAGTAGAGAATATGGCTGTGTTCACATGAGAGAGTTACCCCGGATAACACTGAGCTTATTTATACAAGTAGAGAATATGGCTGTGTTCACATGAGAGAGTTACCCCGGATAACACTGAGCTTATTTATACAAGTAGAGAATATGGCTGTGTTCACATGAGAGAGTTACCCCGGATAACACTGAGCTTATTTATACAAGTAGAGAATATGGCTGTGTTCACATGAGAGAGTTACCCCGGATAACACTGAGCTTATTTATACAAGTAGAGAATATGGCTGTGTTCACATGAGAGAGTTACCCAGGATAACACTGAGCTTATTTATACAAGTACAGAATATGGCTGTGTTCACATGAGAGAGTTACCCCGGATAACACTGAGCTTATTTATACAAGTACAGAATATGGCTGTGTTCACATGAGAGAGTTACCCCGGATAACACTGAGCTTATTTATACAAGTACAGAATATGGCTGTGTTCACATGAGAGAGTTACCCCGGATAACACTGAGCTTATTTATACAAGTACAGAATATGGCTGTGTTCACATGAGAGAGTTACCCCGGATAACACTGAGCTTATTTATACAAGTACAGAATATGGCTGTGTTCACATGAGAGAGTTACCCCGGATAACACTGAGCTTATTTATACAAGTACAGAATATGGCTGTGTTCACATGAGAGAGTTACCCCGGATAACACTGAGCTTATTTATACAAGTACAGAATATGGCTGTGTTCACATGAGAGAGTTACCCCGGATAACACTGAGCTTATTTATACAAGTACAGAATATGGCTGTGTTCACATGAGAGAGTTACCCCGGATAACACTGAGCTTATTTATACAAGTACATAATATGGCTGTGTTCACATGAGAGAGTTACCCCGGATAACACTGAGCTTATTTATACAAGTACAGAATATGGCTGTGTTCACATGAGAGAGTTACCCCGGATAACACTGAGCTTATTTATACAAGTACAGAATATGGCTGTGTTCACATGAGAGAGTTACCCCGGATAACACTGAGCTTATTTATACAAGTACAGAATATGGCTGTGTTCACATGAGAGAGTTACCCCGGATAACACTGAGCTTATTTATACAAGTAGAGAATATGGCTGTGTTCACATGAGAGAGTTACCCCGGATAACACTGAGCTTATTTATACAAGTAGAGAATATGGCTGTGTTCACATGAGAGAGTTACCCCGGATAACACTGAGCTTATTTATACAAGTAGAGAATATGGCTGTGTTCACATGAGAGAGTTACCCCGGATAACACTGAGCTTATTTATACAAGTAGAGAATATGGCTGTGTTCACATGAGAGAGTTACCCCGGATAACACTGAGCTTATTTATACAAGTAGAGAATATGGCTGTGTTCACATGAGAGAGTTACCCCGGATAACACTGAGCTTATTTATACAAGTAGAGAATATGGCTGTGTTCACATGAGAGAGTTACCCCGGATAACACTGAGCTTATTTATACAAGTAGAGAATATGGCTGTGTTCACATGAGAGAGTTACCCCGGATAACACTGAGCTTATTTATACAAGTAGAGAATATGGCTGTGTTCACATGAGAGAGTTACCCCGGATAACACTGAGCTTATTTATACAAGTAGAGAATATGGCTGTGTTCACATGAGAGAGTTACCCCGGATAACACAGCTTATTTATACAAGTACAGAATATGGCTGTGTTCACATGAGAGAGTTACCCCGGATAACACTGAGCTTATTTATACAAGTACAGAATATGGCTGTGTTCACATGAGAGAGTTACCCCGGATAACACTGAGGTGTATATCAACGCTAATTCGATACCTCTATCGGATTAGTTAGTTTTACCAAAATATGAAGATTAATGGATTCGATGTAACTTCTCTCTTTTTGGCTATGGTACCATATAACACACGATCAGACACAGCCCTTATAACGAGAATCACAGACACAGCCCTTCCCCCCCTTCCCCCTTCCCCCCCCCCCTATCCCTTTTACATCAGATTAGCAGTTTCTGAATACAGACGTATATATCTGCTCATTCATTATCCAAGAGCTGGATTTGGTCCCATTTATGCGTCTATTCTCTTAGCCAGGTTCAAATGTTTGTCCCATGTGAGCTTATTATGCCCTCACAAAGTCCAATCTAAATAGATAGAAGATAAATAGCATGTATCTTCCATGTGCTCATCAGATCTTTGTGTGCTTTTAACCCAGTACATTTCTTCACCATATATGGATATGGCCTATATATTGTACTCGTCATGTTTGGGGGCAAAAGAGCACTGTTGAGTGATCTGATCTGTCAATCAAATGTGACCTATTCAAATATGTCACATGGTTGCTGACATCTCGATCAAAATGATGCATTTCTGTCATGAAAATGTTTGTGCTGCGGAATATTTTAAAACTAATTAGACTGGACAAACAGCCCCCAATAAAGTTATTTTGAAAATATTCCGTAAGAATCTATAGTTTCTTGTCTGTGAGGGTTAAAATGTTTTTAGCAGTTATCTTAGCCATAGTCCTACACCAGGATTACTAGTCTTAGTCTGCAGGCTGTCATAGAAGGCTCTACTGAAAGATCTACACCAGGCTTACTAGTCATAGCCTGCAGGCTGTCATAGAAGGCTCTACTGAAAGATCTACACCAGGCTTACTAGTCATAGCCTGCAGGCTGCCCTAGAAGACTACTGAAAGATCTATAGCAGGCTTACTAGTCATAGCCTGCAGGCTGTCCTAGATGGCTCTACTGAAAGAGCTACACCAGGCTTACTAGTCATAGCCTGCAGGCTGCCCTAGAAGACTCTACTGAAAGATCTATAGCAGGCTTACTAGTCATAGCCTGCAGGCTGCCCTAGAAGACTCTACTGAAAGATCTATAGCAGGCTTACTAGTCATAGCCTGCAGGCTGTCCTAGATGGCTCTACTGAAAGATCTACACCAGGCTTACTAGTCATAGCCTGCGGGTTGTCCTAGAAGGCTCTACAGAAAGATCTACACCAGGATTACTAGTCTTAGCCTACAGGTTGTCCGTGCAAGCTCTACTGAAAGATTTACACCAGATTACTAGTCATAGCCTGCAGGCTGTCCTAGAAGGCTCTACAGAAAGATCTACACCAGGATTACTAGTCATAGCCTGCGGGTTGTCCTAGAAGGCTCTACTGAAATATCTACACCAGATTACTAGTCATAGCCTGCAGGCTGTCCTAGAAGGCTCTACTGAAAGATCTACACCAGGCTTACTAGTCTTAGCCTACAGGTTGTCCGTGCAAGCTCTACTGAAAGATCTACACCCCGCTTACTAGTCATAGCCTGCAGGTTGTCCTAGAAGGGTCTACTGAAAGATCTACACCAGGCTTACTAGTCTTAGCCTACAGGTTGTCCATGTAAGCTCTACTGAAAGATCTACACCAGGCATACTAGTGATAGCTTGTAGGTTGTCCGTGCAAGCTCTACTGAAAGAGCTACAACAGCCTTACTAGTCATAGCCTGCAGGTTGTCCGTGCAAGCTCTACTGAAAGATCTACCCCAGGCTTACTAGTCATAGCCTGTAGATTGTCCGTGCACGCTCTACTGAAAGATCTACCCCAGGGTTACTAGTCATAGCCTGTAGGTTGTCCGTGCAAGCGCTACTGAAAGATCTACACCAGGCTTACTAGTCATAGCCTGCCCTAGAAGACTACTGAAAGATCTATAGCAGGCTTACTAGGCATAGCCTGCAGGCTGTCATAGATGGCTCTACTGAAGGATCTACACCAGGCTTACTAGTCATAGCCTGCGGGTTGTCCTAGAAGGCTCTACTGAAAGACCTACACCAGGATTACTAGTCATAGCCTGCAGGCTGTCCTAGAAGGCTCTACTGAAAGATCTACACCAGGCTTACTAGTCTTAGCCTACAGGTTTTCCGTGCAAGCTCTACTGAAAGATCTACACCCCTCTTACTAGTCATAGCCTGCGGGTTGTCCTAGAAGGCTCGACTGAAAGATCTACACCAGGCTTACTAGTCATAGCCTGTAGGTTTTTCGTGCAAGCTCTACTGAAAGATCTACACAAGGCTTACTAGTCATAGCCTGTAGGTTGCTCGTGCAAGCTCTACTGAAAGATCTACACCAGACTTACTAGTCATAGCCTACAGGTTGTCCGTGCAAGCTGTACTGAAAGATCTACACCAGGCTTACTAGTCATAGCCTGCGGGTTGTCCTAGAAGGCTCTACTGAAATATCTACACCAGGATTAGTAGTCATAGCCTGCAGGCTGTCCTAGAAGGCTCTACTGAAAGATCTACACCAGGCTTACTAGTCTTAGCCTACAGGGTGTCCGTGCAAGCTCTACTGAAAGATCTACACCCCTCTTATTAGTCAAAGCCTGCAGGTTGTCCTAAAAGACCACTGAAAGATCTATAGCAGGCTTACTAGGCATAGCCGAGAGGTTGTCATGGAAGGCTCTACTGAAAGATCTACACCAAGCTTACTAGTCATAGCCTGCGGGTTGTCCTAGAATGCTCTACTGAAAGATCTACACCAGGCTTACTAGTCATAGCCTGCGGGTTGTTCTAGAAGGCTCTACTGAAAGATCTACACCAGGATTACTAGTCGTAGCCTGCAGGCTGTCCTAGAAGGCTCTACTGAAAGATCTACACCAGGCTTACTAGTCTTAGCCTACAGGCTGTCCATGCAAGCTCTACTGAAAGATATACCCCAGGCTTACTAGTCATAGCCTGTAAGTTGTCCGTGCAAGCTCTACTGAAAGATCTACCCCAGGCTTACTAGTCATAGCATGTAGATTCTCCGTGCAAGCTCTACTGAAAGATTTACACCAGACTTACTTGTCTTAGCATGCAGGTTGTCCATGCAAGCTCGACTGAAAGATCTACACCATGCTTACTAGTCATAGCATGTAGGTTGTCCGTGCAAGCTCTACTGAAAGATCTACACCAGACTTACTAGTCATAGCCTGCAGGTTGGCCGTGCACGCTCTACTGAACGATCTACTCCAGGCTTACTAGTCATAGCATGTAGATTGTCTGTGCAAGCTCTACTGAAAGATCTACCCCAGGCTTACTAGTCATAGCCTGTAGGTTGTCCGTGCAAGCTCTACTGAAAGATTTACAGCAGACTCACTTGTCTTACCATGCAGGTTGTCCGTGCAAGCTCGACTGAAAGATCTACCCCACGCTTACTAGTCATAGCCTGCAGGCTGTCCTAGAAGACTCTACTGAAAGATCTACACCAGGATTACCACACCACACTTACTAGTCCTAGCCAGCAGGTTGTCCGTGCAAGCTCGACTGAAAGATCTACACCAGGCTTACTAGTCATAACCTGCAGGCTGTCCTAGAAGGCTCTACTGAAAGATCTACTGTTGTTCGGATCGACCGGTCGGGTACCGGCCCTACCAGCTAAGCTGGGTACGCGCCGTCCATCCTGGATTCATTCCCTGAACATGCCCCCCTGGGTAGAACTATGGACGTATATCGGCCTATGACAGATCGTGTTGTAAAAACGACAATTCGTTAAAGCGCATAATACTATTTTTGACAGAGCACGTATGTTACGATCAAAATGGGATGACGCTTTTAGTGTACCGAGTAGGTACATAGTAATCCTTTTTAATTACTTGTTCCCGCCGAATCTGGCATTAATCAAGACCAGAATTCGACGGGCTTTCCGAATCTGTAGACCATTTCGAAATCGGTTAAGAAATGGCTGAGTCATCCACGGAAAACCCCTTTTGATTATCTTCAAAATATTGCCGTGACATTGTAACCACGTGCATGCAGAACTTCTAGAATGTACTACAACATTTGACTGTGCTATTATTAGCTATGCGCTGATTGGCTATTGCTCGACCGATGATTGGTTGGAGCCTGCGCCTATGACGTCACGAGTAGTATAAAAGGAGACGAAATTCAGAACTCGAGAGCATCCTCGGCCAGGGGCCGAATAGGTTGGATCATAGCCTGTAGATTGTCCATGCAAGCTCTACTGAAAGATCTACCCCATGCTTACTAGTCATAGCCTGTAGGTTGTCCGTGCAACCTCTACTGAAAGATCTACACCACACTTACTAGTCTTAGCCTGCAGGTTGTCCGTGCAAGCTCTACTGAAAGATCTCCACCAGGCTTACTAGTCATAGCCTGTAGGGTGTCCGTGTAAGCTCTACTGAAAGATCTACACCAGGCTTACTAGTCATAGCCTGTAGGTTGATCTAAATCACCCATGCAGCGTCATAGTTTCGGCACCTTAACCTGTTGACAGCAACATTGGTGTGCTTCCTCAGCAAGGTCTTGTGAAATCGCTTTTAAAGGATAACTAATCCCATCTCTTGATAGCTATTCAGCTGATCTAACACGCCGCTCATAAACTATCCAGGTAATTTTAAGCTTTTTATCATGGTGCTAGGGAAAGATATTCAGGCTTTAGTAGTTAAATGTTGACACATTTCTACAGCATATGGTGGCTGTCATGATTTATTTTTCAACCAATCGGAATAAACCTAGTGTGTCTGCCTCGGTATATATGCTCAGTCATAGATGTGCCAGCTATAGTTTGGCAATGCAGTATAAAACAATCTTGCAGGTAAGCTGTTGGATACTTTGAAACCAATTTGACTGGGAGTCAAATTAGTTTCAAAATATTCAACAGGATGAGTATTACATATTAAAGAATGTAATGCATTGGCACTTACATGACATCACACACTACAGCTTGAGCAGACAAAATGGTGTCGGTCACCGGTCAACATTTACTCGATATTACAAAGCCGATAATTGCGATACAGATAAGCGAATGTGACAAGATATGAATAATATGGAATCTATAAACCATATTCTATCGGTGCAATACAACATTTGAGATGAGATTAGCATCGCTGTAATACAAGTTAAGCTGTCCATCACAAAGACAGTGTACAACAACCAAATGGCCAAGTTTAATGAAGATTCCTTAATGCTTTAACCCTCATTTTTGAAAATGTACCGGTGGAGTGACTGGTAAGTTTTCAAAAATAATCTTGTTATGGAAATGGACGTTTCCAAATACCACTGCAGAAGCAATGTTTGGCCAAAGTGAGTGAGCGTTAAAGGAATAAGAGCACTATCAAATCAGTGTTATTAAAGGGAAACACCAGACCCTCTATACTACTTTGTATAAAATGAATCTACAGAATGTACCATTTTCAAAAATATAATTGTAAGCTCTGTGCTCAGATTAGAAATATATAATTTCGTTATTTAAATATGTAATACATTAGTTAAATTTCTATTTTCAAAAATTGATGAACAGTCGAATGGACATACAGGTCTACGGAGAGCACCTGCACATCTCCAGGTAGTACAGTAATTATAACACTTAGCAAGTTTCAAAAGAATCGCAACTAAACCGTAGGAGTTGCATTGAAAAGAAATGATTGGGAGTGATTGACATGCAGAAACACGGATGACCATTCTGGACATACAGGGCATACAGAGAGAACATGCACATCTTCATGTGGTAATAATTAGCTTTATCAAGTTTCAAAAGAATTGTAACAAAAATATAGGAGTTGCAGTGACAAGAAATGATCTTCAGAGATTGATGAACAGGCGAATGGACATAGAGGTCTACCTGCACATCTCCCGGTAGTACGGTAATGATTACACTTCGAAAGATTCAAAAGAATCGCAATTAAACCATAGGAGTTGCATTTACAAGAAATGATTGGGAGCAATTGACATGCAGAAAGACGGATGAACCTTCTGGACAGACAGGACATCTTCAGGTGGTAATGATTAGCTTTACCAAGTTTCAAAAGAATTGTAACTAAACGTTAGGTGTTGACAAGTAGACATTTGGATCTCTTTTTCCCACTCCCCCCCCCCCCCCAAACCCCACACTCTTCCCCACCCTTCCAGGCTCAATAATATGCTGATTTTAGTTCTTGATATACTCGGCTTAAAGTGTGGTGTATTTGAGCCCATTAGTAAAGTAATGCTTTTTGCGCTTAGCCTGGTGCTTTTGCCGCCCAGAAGTGTTGTGAGCAATGCCCTGAGTGAAGGTTATGTCAACATGTCGGTGCCGAAAAGGTGTAGGAGATGAACATATAAAACAAGTCTTTGCAACATATCATATTTTGTGATGTTTTTAATCAACTCTTAATTCTCTAACAATAGACTTACAAGGTAAACAGTTGATGAAACAATTGACAGTCAAATCATGTTAATTTAGGGGTACATATTTAACTGACTGATTATACAATTCATATCCTTCCCATGTCTGACCTTTTGTCACTAATACACATGAATCTATGTTGATCTATTGAAGACATGCATACAACACTAGTGGGCGAGTGTATAAAGTGATCATAAGACTGCGCCCGACGTATCGCTGTATATATTTTTTCAGAAGGATTTTCACAATCAGACATTCTGAAGCATGTAGCTTACCAAATTTAACTCTTAAAATGATAAAACTGGCCTTTGCAGTAATCATCAGAAATGTCCATATGCAGTCCAAGAGAAGACGATTTTGAGCTCACGAGGCCAAGTGAGTGTATACCATGGCGATCGTCCGTCATGTGCCCATCATCAGTTTGTCAACTTTTTCCTTTAAATGACTTCTTAAGAACTGCTGGGCGAATTTCAAGCAAATTTGGCAGGAAGCATCCTTGTTGCATAGAGATTCAAGTTTGTTTGAACGAAGCTGATCAGTCATTTTGCCCGGTGGCCATCTTGGATATTACGCTATTTTTAGAAACACATTTTAAAATCTCCAAAACGGCTTGGCCGATTGATTCGAAACTCAAGAAACATCATCTAGGTCAAGAGCTGAACCGAGTGTTCAAGGGAACGTGATTGGCCTAAAGGTTCAGCGGTCATCTTGGATGACCTTGTTTTCGTGAAAACCTTCATAACCGCTGAATGTACTGGGACAAAATTTGGTAGATGTGATTAGGGACTACGGTCAGTACCATTTGTTCACGGGAAGTTGATCCGTAAAAAAACATGGCCGCCATGTAAATTTTTCCAGTGCTCATTCTTGTTTTGTTCAGTTGTGCCAGTGGCCAATAATTCCTGGTGAGCAATATAGGCCCCTTGGGCTTCTTGTTTATTTGATGGATTTTGAAGCCGAAATTGGTTTTATATACTTTTATGGGTATTTTGATTTCAAATTTGCCATTTTCGAAACTGTCGGATAAACGGTTTCACGGCCATCTTGGATCTTTTTCCCGCCACAAACTCCCATTCTAAAGCAATGAGAAATTTAAAATGTTCTCGAGAACCACTGGGCTGCTTTCAAGTATATTTGGCAGGATGCATCCTTATGGCATATGGTTCAAAGCACGCTGATCGGCCAATTTGGGCGGCGGCCATATTGGGTTTTGCTCGATTTTTAGAAACATCAAAAATGTTCTCCGAAACCACTTGGGGGGATTGATTCAAAACTCATGAAATATCACCTATGGCAAGAACTCGGGGTTCTTACAAATTTGAAAAGTACTTAAATTTATGAGTCCATGAAAATGCTTGAATTTCAAATTTGCCTTGAAAATGGCAGTAAGTTCTTGAAAATGTGTTTTTCCCAAAATAGGCTAAAGTTGCATACAATAAAAGATTGCTGATTATCACTCAACACTGCAGCAGATGGCATTGCAGAACATCTGATTTGCTACATTTCTTGTACCACCGAAAGATAGCCGAGTTTAAGAGTCCTTGAAGATTGAGAGATATAGTCCTTGAAGAGCTTGAATGAATCGGTCAAATTCTTGTATGAACCATGGAGCAGAAGCAAATTTGTTCAAGGAAGCTTGATTGGTCAAATGGTTTAGCGGTCATCTTGGATGACCTAGTTTTCGTGAAAATGACTTCTCCAGGACCGCTGAACGAATCCGGCTGAAATTTGCGAGATATGATTAGGAACTAATGGCCATTAAAATTTGATCAAGGGAAGTTGATACATAAAGAAACATGGCTGCTGTGTTCTTGTTACAATGCTGGTCAACTCTTTATGGGTCTACTTACAGCCGATGTCCTTTCTAGTTGAAATGCCTATGTTCCAGGTGAGCAATACAGGCCCGTTGGGTCTCTTGTTGAAGCTTTACCACTGGAATGCCTGGCACGATAACCAAGCCAGTCTTTCCAGTGATAAATTTTCAGAAATAGTCTTCTTGGACTGCAAATGAACATTCAACAAGCAAAGTTCTCAATTTTCTTGACCAATAAATAGTTAACCACAAACACGTACACACATGCATACACCGACATTCATACCAAACAGCTGGAATACAAGGTGTAAATATTTCCCAGATTTTCATATTTATAGACGAGAATGGTCAGATCATTAGTAAAATTAATGCTACTCCAATGGCTTCCTCAATATAACCATTAACGTATCGTATGCTACAATAACAGCCAGATGACTGATTTTAATTTTATATAAATAAATATTAAAACACACATGCCAAGTTTTTATAGAATAAATTAAACAATACTCTTTGCGCATATGTCTGTGTATGTTGCAATGAGCAGGACAGCAATAACTAACAAATCAGCATAAATCTAATAAAAATAATGTTAATAAATTAAGAATTCCATTATCTGTCCTTAGCATGCCTTTATTCATTTATCATCATTCTCTCATCACATTATTGTCCTTTAGCTTGACAGTATCTCCATAACGTCAAGGTACACATCCCGGCGCTACCTCCGACCCAATCAGACTGTTCATGATGCGATCGGGCTAGTCTTCTTACCAGGCGGACTGGTCAAGTCACCTGTAAATGCTTTAAATCGATACTCCATATCACGTTTTCGCATTCTTAGTTCCTGCTGTAGATTTTTAGCCTGTAGAAGTAAGAATAATATATGGGATTAATATTGGATGATTAACAAGATTTCCAGCCTAAAGGCCTCTTCTGCATACATAACAAGATATCAGACTAAAGCCTGCTTCAATCTACAGACATACCAAGATATCAGCCTAATGACTGCTCCATGCCATGAACATACCAACATAGCAGTCTAAAAACCTATTTATCTGCAGACATACCAAGATATAAGCCTAAAGACCTCTCTATTCTACAGACATACCAAGATATCAGCCTGAAGATCTCTATTCTACAGATATACCAAGATATCAGCCTAAAAACCTCTTTATTCTCCAGACATACCAAGATATCAGCCTAAGACAGCTGTATTCTATAGACATATTAAGATATCAGCCTAAAAATCTCTTTATTCTACAGACATACAAAGATATCAGCCTAAAGACCTCTCAATTCTACACAGACCAAGATATCAGCCTAAAGACCTCTCAATTCTACAGACATACCAAGATATCAGCCTGAAGATCTCTCTATTCTACAGATATACCAAGATATCAGCCTAAAGACCTCTCAATTCTACACAGACCAAGATATCGGCCTAAAGACCTCTCAATTCTACAGACATACCAAGATATCAGCCTAAAGACCTCTCAATTCTACACAGACCAAGATATCAGCCTAAAGACCTCTCAATTCTACACAGACCAAGATATCAGCCTGAAGACCTCTCAATTCTACAGACATACCAAGATATCAGCCTAAAGACCTCTCAATTCTACACAGACCAAGATATCAGCCTAAAGACCTCTCAATTCTACACAGACCAAGATATCAGCCTAAAGACCTCTCAATTCTACACAGACCAAGATATCAGCCTAAAGACCTCTCAATTCTACAGACATACCAAGATATCAGCCTAAAGACCTCTCAATTCTACAGATATACCAAGATATCAGCCTGAAGACCTCTCAATTCTACAGACATACCAAGATATCAGCCTGAAGATCTCTATTCTACAGACATACCAAGATATCAGCCTAAAGACCTCTCTATTCTACAGACAGACCAAGATATCAGCCTAAAGACCTCTCAATTCTACAGATATACCAAGATATCAGCCTGAAGACCTCTCTATTCTACAGACAGACCAAGATATCAGCCTAAAGACCTCTCAATTCTACAGACATACCAAGATATCAGCCTGAAGACCTCTCAATTCTACAGACATACCAAGATATCAGCCTGAAGATCTCTATTCTACAGACATACCAAGATATCAGCCTAAAGACCTCTCTATTCTACAGACAGACCAAGATATCAGCCTAAAGACCTCTCAATTGTACAGATATACCAAGATATCAGACTGAAGACCTCTCTATTCTACAGACATACCAAGATATCAGCCTAAAGACCTCTCTATTCTACAGATATACCAAGATATCAGCCTGAAGATCTCTATTCTACAGATATACCAAGATATCAGCCTAAAAACCTCTTTATTCTACAGACAGACCAAGATATCAGCCATAAGACCCCTGCATTCTCTAGATCTATCAAGATTTTAGCCTAAAGACAGCTTCATTCTACAGACATACGAATATATCAGCCTAAAAAACCTACAGACCAGCCTAAAGACCTTTCATTCTACAGATATACCGAGATATCAGCCTAAAAACCTCTTCATTCTACAGACATACCAAGACATCCAGCCTAAATACCTCTTCCTTCTACAGACATACAAAGACATCCAGCCTAAAAACCTCTTCATTCTACAGACTGACCAAGACATCCAGCCTAAAAACCTCTTCATTCTACAGACATACCAAGACATCCAGCCTAAAAACCTCTTCATTCTACAGACAGACCAAGACATCCAGCCTAAAAACCTCTTCATTCTATACAGACCAAAATATCACCATAAAGACCTTCATTCTACAGACAAACCGAGATATCAGCCTGAAGATCTCTATTCTACAGACATACCAAGATATCAGCCTGAAGACCTATATCAGCTTAAAACCCTCTATTCTATAGACAGAACAAGATCATCATTCTAAAGATCACTTACTCTTTCCAGATATGAAATATGAATCCCACACCACTTGTATAGATGAGCTGATGAATATTTTGAACCTAGTTTCACTGACTCTAACTATCCATTACTACTGATTCAACGAGATTAATCCTTTAATAGTCAAGACTGGTCAGGAGGAGCACAAATCTTGCTTAGGGAATATCCATTTGCAAGTCTTTAAGCCTCGAATTTCTTCAAAAAAATGTCGATTTTCTCATAGAAAATGTGCATTTGCAGACCAAGAGAAAACTATTTTTGATAATTTGTCACTGGGTTGACTGTTATTCCAATGATAAAATTTCAAAAACGATCTTCTGGTCTGCAAATTGGCCATATCTCGAGTTCACTGCAGAAGCTGTTTTTGGCTTACTTGAGTGTTGAAGGATAAAGACACATTTCTTCTGTAAATTTTTCAGAAATAGTCTTGTCTTGGACAGAAAAATGGCATTTCCCAAGACCATTGCAGAGAAAATAATAGGTGCTTAATATATTAACCAATCGCTAATAGAGGGATCCATTTCTAGCTATACCCCGCCCATTGCTAGCTAAGCTCCGCCCATTGCTAGCTAAGCTCCGCCCATTGCTAGCTAAGCTCCGCCCATGTTTTGCACATGTTGGGATCGATTTATATATTTTAGACCCTGAATTCCCAGATTCCAAATTTCAAGAGTAACTATACAGGTAAGCTGTTGAATATATGGTGAAACTAATTTGAATGAGGGATTATGCCTCACAGTCAAATTAGTTTCCAAATATTCAAAAGAATGTTTGTTAAATCGTAAATTCATCAAAGACATACAAGTAGTATACTTGACAGACTATCATAATATGCTATATGTCAATATGATTGTGACATCAGCCTACATGTGACATAATCGATTATGATGTCATTTACTTGACTGACAGATAGGATCCTTCCATTGTTAGTTGAAACAAGAGATCCAAGGGGCCTGTATCGCTCACCTGAAATTACTGGCCACTGGCACAACTGAACAAAACATGATGACCACTGGAACAATTTACCAATCAAATTTCTGTGAAAGTTAGGCAAGTTTTATTAAAATTGGCCCAGTGGTTAATAAGTCTATGATTTTCTCAGAAATTTGCAGAAAAAATGCGCTAAAAACACTATATTTTGATTGATTCATGATGGACATGTTTTTTTTACATCAACTTTCCATGGACAAATTTTAATGGCGTTTCGACCATAATTATATCTGCCAAATTTTGTCCCGATCTGTTCAGTGGTTCTGGAGAAGTCGTTTTCACGAAAACTAGGTCATCCAAGATGGCCACTGAACCAGTTGGCAAATCAAATTCCCTCAAATAAACTTGGTTCAGCTCTTGCCCTAGATCATATTTCATATTTGCATCGATCCCCCAAGTGGTTTTAGAGAAGATTTTTAAAAACATTTCTAAAAGTCAACCAAAATTCAAGATGGCCGATCATCTTCCTTTGAACAAACTTGTCTCCCTATTCCCTAAGGATGATTCCTGTCAAATATACTTGAAATTGGTCCAGTGGTTCTCGAGAAGACGACAATTTAAATTTCCTTTTGCATTAATATGGGAGTTTTTGGTGGGAAAAAGATCCAAGATGGCCGACAAAACGTTTATCCAACAGTTTCGAAAATGGCAAATCTGAAATCAGAATACCTAAAAACCTATATAAAAACAATTTCAGCTTCACAATAAATCAAATAAAGTCCAATATGGCTGCCAAACACACTACATTTAGATTGGTCCATGGCGGCCATGGTTTCTTACTTATCAACTTCCCCTTGAAGAAACTTTAATGGCCCTTAGTTTCTAATCATATCTCCCAAATTTCGGCCTGATCAGTTAAGCTGTTCATTTGACAGTTTCGAAAATGGCAAATTTGAGATCAGAATACCCAAGAACATATATAAAACCAATTTCGGCCTCAAAATCTATGAAATAAAAAAAATCCAAATATGGCCACCCGACACGCTACAGTTTGATTGGCCCACAGCGCCCATGTTTTTTGACAAGTCAACTTCCCTTGAAGAAACTTTAATGGCCCTTAGTCCCTAATCATATCTCCCAAATTTCGGCCTGATCCCTTCCGCGGTCCTGGAGAAGTGGTTTTCGTGAAAACTGGGTCATCCCAGATGGCCGCCAAACTATTTGGCCAATCAAATTCCCTTGAACAAAATTGATTCAGCTCTTTCCCTAGATCAAATTTTATCAGATTAGAATGGATGCCCCAACCGGTTTCGAAGAAGTTTTAAAAATCATTCAAATTCCAAGATGGCTGCCGGCAAAATTGACAAATGGGCTTCGTTTGAACAAAATTGAATCTCCATGCCCTAAGGATTGTTCCTGCGAAATATAATCGAAATCGGCCCAGCGGTTCTCAAGAAGACATTTTAGATTTCCCATTGCTTTAATATGGGAGTTTTGGGCCAGAAAACAGTCCAAGATGACCGCCAAACCGTTTATCCGACAGTTTCAAAAGTTGCAAATTTGAAATCAGCATAATCAAAAACATATATAAAACTAATTTCGCCTTCAAAATCTACCAAATAAAGAAATCCAAAATGGCCGCTAAACGCGCTACATTCTGATTGGTCCAGGGTGGCCATGGTTTTTTTTATGTATTAACCTCTCTTGAACAAGCTTTAATGGCGCTTAGGCCCTAATAATATCTCCCAAATTTCTGCCCGATCCCGTCACTGGTTCTGGACAAGACGTAGTTTGGGAAAACTAGGTCATCCAAGATGGTCACCAAACTATTTGGCCAATCAAGTTTTCTTGAACACCTTGGTTCAGCGCTTGCCCTAGATGACATTTCATGAGTTTTGAATAGATCCCCAAATGGTTTCGGAGAAGATTTTTAAAGAAGTTGAATCCTAAAATCGGCTAAAATCCAAGATGGCCACCGGCCAAATTGGACGATCGAGTTCGTTAGTACAAACTTAAATCGCAATGCTCTAGGGATGCTTCCTGCCAAATATAATTGAAATCGACCCAGTGGTTTTCAAGAAGACCTTTTAAAGTTCCCATTGCTTTAGTATGGGAGTATTGGGCGGGAAAACAATCCAAGATGACCGCCAAACCATTTATCCGACAGTTTCGAAAGTGGCAAATTTGAAATCAGCATATCCAAAAACATATATAAAACCAATTTTGCCTTCAAAATCTACCAAATAAAAAAAAAATCCAAAATGGCCACCAAACACGCTACATTTTGATTGGTCCCGGGCGGCCATGTTGTTTTACATATCAACTTCTCTTGAACAAGCTTTAATGGCCCTTAGGCCCTAATAATATCTGCCAAATTTCCGCCCGATCCCGTCACTGGTTCTGAAGACGTAATTTTTGGGAAAACTAGGTCAGCCAAGATGGCCACCAAACTATTTGGCCAATCAAGTTTTCTTGAACCACCTTGGTTCAGCTCTTGCCCTAAATGATATTTTATGAGTTTTGAATCGATCCCCCAAGCAGTTTCGGAGAAGATTTTTAAAGAAGTTTCCTAAAATCGGCTAAAATCAAAGATGGCTGATCGGCTTCGTTTGAACAAACCTGGATCCCTATGACCTATGGATGTTTCCTGCCAAATATAATTGAAATCGGCGCAGGGGTTCTAAAGACGTTGTTTAAAGAAAAAGCTGATGGATGATGGACGATGAGGGATGATCACCACGGCATAACTTCACTTGGCCATTCTGGCCAGGTGAGCTAATGATAAATGCATGCACACACTCTGCACGCACGCGCGCGCACACACACACACACACACACACACACACACACACACACACACACCATCCTGTATTATCTCTGGACTAATTTGATAATTCCATAAATAAAATGTGCAGCAATATCATGTAACTAGTAGCAATATTAGAATATTATCTGTCACTAGAGAGGAAAGTTATGAATATAAAATAAGAAATAGAGTCTATGCAATAGCGGTGTATACAGGGAATATTTTGAGCGGTATCGCATCACAAAATGCGATGCAAATGAGTACCTGTTGCTACACATTTACAACTTCGCTTAGCTATTTGCTGCGATATATAATTTTGATGTAAAATTCAGTCAATTCACTTAATTTTGAAATATTTTTGATAGTCGCTAAAAGTTGCAAAACGATTGTCAAATTTAGTAAGGAAGCGAGATGCGCATGCGTTGGAGGCTGATTTCCGATATAGCCCATAGACATATATAGCTATAGAGCGCATATCTTCATACCTTCCTTCACTATGGGACAAATGACTGCCGGTGAAGCGAGTTCAGTAAGCGCTCTATAGATCAAAATTCTAAAAGCTAGTGATGCGCGCATGCGTTAGCGGCTTCCTTCTTCCGGTATAATAATAAATTGTTACAGACTTCAGTTTTGAGTTTGGACACCAGTCGGAAGCTCGCAATATGTATCACGGGGTATTCACGGTAGGGCTGGGCACGTTTAAACGTTTAAACGTTTAACAATCTGGTAAACGTTTACCAAAATGATAAACGTTTAAACGAAAATAAAAAAATTAAAAATAGCATTTTTCGTGTGCGTAATTTTGAGATTCCTGATCGCTAGATCGCTAAAGTCTTTGCCAGATATAATCAATTATCGAGCGCTGTAATCCATATTCAAATAACATTTTAGAAATAATTTGACTGGAAGCTGTTGTCTAAATTTCTAAAGCAGCAACGTCATTCAGTCAAATTATTTTCAAAACCGTCAGTTACAACTTTTATTCAAATTTGTTT
The DNA here is from genome assembly GCA_034401795.1 of Chaetoderma sp. LZ-2023a. Taxonomy (NCBI): domain Eukaryota; kingdom Metazoa; phylum Mollusca; class Caudofoveata; order Chaetodermatida; family Chaetodermatidae; genus Chaetoderma; species Chaetoderma sp. LZ-2023a. The sequence goes on from CM067369.1 coordinate 255,412,515, forward strand.
CAAAGTTCATCTGATAATCTATTGATTTAATTAGACAGGATATGGTAAAGTATAATTAACTGTTTTTCTTAGGCCTAGTCGTTTGTTCTGCATGAAGAATCGCGTCTTTTAAAAACAACATTTCCACGGATGTGTAATACCGCGTACAGCAATCGCAATTGGCTGGCCCTCGAATCGTGTATGGGAGGGGCTTGGCACGTGCTATATACATTCTGCATTCAGTTGTGTTTTTCATTAATGTCTTAGATGTTATCAGTTTCGTTTCAATAATGGGTAAAGCTAAGAGTGAAGTGTGGAATAATTTCGAGAAAGTTGAGCAAAATAAAGTGAAGTGTAAACTATGTGAAGCTATGCTGTCATATTCAGGATCTACCGGTCAATGTCAATATGTTAATATTTCTAACCATGAACAAAGAGATGTATTGAAATATTCTAATTTAATTGTTATGGTAACTATACAGGTAAACTGTTGAATATTTTGAAAGTAATTTGACTGGAACCTGCTGTTGCCATAGGCAGCACCAGCTTCCAGTTAAATTAGTTTCAAAATATTTAACAGAATAATTATTAAATGGTAAAGAATTTTGGTGTTTTGTCCTTACGGGTTCAAAGAGTTAATGGCATATTTGGTATTTTAGAAAATATCTTCTTAGACTATATTGTTTTATATATATCATACATAAAATGTTCGTGTACTGATTTAATAAATAAAGTCTTTAATATTCAACACTTACTTGAAAAGGGTACTAAGATATTTCCCCCCAAATTCTGTTACCTACTTAAAAGGCTGAAATACGTTTAAACGTTTAATAAACGAACGTTTAAACGTTTAATGATTTCGTTTCCAATGCACAGCCCTAATTCACGGTCGTCGACATATTGCTCGTAACAGACTCTTGTAAATCCAAATTCTCCTATAGGGGGGTATGGCTATTGATCATTGCCTCGTCATTAGTTAGCGTTATGATAAACTTTAAAAATACAAGTTTATCTAAGCTAATTCTGGTCGATTTAGACAATGTTTGTCTCGAAAACTGAGTTATATCATCGCGAATACTAAACTCCTGTTAGTGCATCCCAAAATCAAGGCCGACAGTATAGTTAGCCATGCTACGGCGGCGTATCGCAATTGATTCGTGTAAGCAACAGATTTAGAATAGCATGTCGCCAAGATCGACGCATGCGTTAGAGTGTTCTCGAGTACTCTTCTCCAAAGTCGGGAACATACTTTCTCGCAAGACTATTGGTTAATAAATATAACTATATAGAGAGCAACCAATGAATCGCAAGGAAACTACCGATGGTAAAGAAAATAAACAATGTTTTACGCGGTAATTTTAAGAATGACGTAGTAGTATATATATATAGCATTCGTAGTAAAACTAGTAACATGTGAGCCGATTGATACACGCTGATCACAGTAAAACTTTTTATCTATCATTCACTATTTAAGCCAGAGAAAACAACCATTAGTAATTTTAAATAAAAATTGTTAACTCTTTCAACTGAAGTCATAGTATTGCAGAAACTCAATTTCATCTTAATAAGCTGTTGAATATGTTGCAAGTTTTTAAGGGGGACCTGTTGCTCACAGCTGCCATAGCCTGCAACAGCTTCCAGTTAAGCACTAACACTATTCAGCCTTCTTACATTGTATTGAATGATGTGAACTTTGTTTAGGGACCAACGATGTAGATTGGTGATTCCAAAATCCGAGTTGTAATTGCCAAATCTGCCAATACGTATTATTTTAGGTTTCCTATACTCCCTGACCTTGGCCAGAGCCAGTACATGCATATTCTGAATCTGACATATGTTATACATATGTTATGCATTCCATAGGTAAAACATTTTGCAAAATCGGAAAAATTATGCTTTTCGGTTGTTTTCGGATTCACTTGCTCATAGCGTGTGTAGCTGAAAAAAGCCTTTTTGATCATGCAAACATGTTTTGAAAGGTTTCCCCGTTGGAACACCAACCGGTTTCAACACAGTTTGTTTGCTATGCAAGTGCTATGAACTGCTATGCATTATTCGATTTGTTTAGCAGTGACTGCTACGCAATTTTTACCAACAAAATATTCCCTGGTATATAATCTAACCTAATTTGAAGTATATTAATCATATAATCATAATGACAGCAACACCATTACCTGTTAACACTATCATGGCAAAGCCAGACAAAACTTTGAGCATCCCGAGTCTTTTCAGACATTAACCCTTTTGGTAAAAAAATTTTTAATATCTGCCTATCGAATGTCCATTTACAGGCCAAGAGAATAAATTTTGAAAACTTATCCCTGGAATGACTGGGTTGGTTATCGAGCCAGTCATTCCAGTGGTAAATCTTCAAAAATTGTATTCTATTGGCCTATAAATGGACATCCCACAAGACCAAAACAGAGGCCGGTTTTGGCCGGCTTGACCATTAAATGGTCAATGTGCTAAAACACAGCCCATGACTCACCATCTACGAGCACATGACTGAATGACAGTACACATATTTCGCAGAAATCAGGGTTAGTAAAGAAAGCCTACAGTTTAATAAAGTAATCAAATTTCAACTTGCCAACAGAAAGCTTGAAAAGCATTGCCATGGATATCTCTCACAAGATTTTGTCTGTAAGATTAACATTATAGAATACGTCCGGAATTTGACAGTCAAATGAAGACTGTTCTCCATTGTAAGTATAGTGTTGATAGAATTTGATACAGATAGCAATAGCTTATATCAACAGTGCTTTGATTAGTAACAGTTATTTGCTGTTTCAAAAACACCTTCAAGACTGAACATATATATAGTCGTACCAAACTGATAAATAAAACAACGTATCCTTGATTCACAACTAAAAACATATTTATTTAATTTGCCATTTTTGATTTAACTTTAAATTTACATTTTTTGTAAGAAATAAACAGGGCAGTACTATGAAGATGAAATGTCAATATAACATAGGTGCTAGAATTGAGGGTTGAGCTGACCTCAATGCCTTGAGTTTGTGGTAAGTTTTGAGCAAATCTTGCTGCAGAGAACGCACCTGATAAAGAAGATTGGCAAAATGCACACACATTAACATATTGAACCAAAAAAGTAAAATATCGAAGATTTTATAAATTTAATATTTATTCCGACAAATTTTTTGAAATTAATTTAACCCTGTTAATGCATACATACAAGAAAAATCTATGACATTCTTTATGATGGAAAGAATATTCTGTGGAATATTATTAAATTAATTTGACTGGGAGTATGGCAGCAGCAGGCTCCAGTCAAATTATAGTTTTAAAATATTCAACAGCTTTCCCATATAGTCATCTTTAATTTCCGACACTGGCATTTCAAGGGTTAAGAACTATTGTCTATGACAGCTTGAGGTTCCAATCTGATTGACTTCAAAATACCTAACAGCATGATTGCCTTATTATGGGACCTAGACAGTGAAAGGGTTAACGACACTATCAAGGTATTGAAAGAAATTTATTTCAGTTTTCATAAAGGTTTATGATTTAGAAACTTTAGTTAAGACTGAAAACAAAGCAATCATTATAGCTTGAATAAATGTGATACACTATTGTTGCCACTTAGGCAGTTTTGTCAGAAATGTTTAAAATCTGACTGACAGACCTATGCTAGTCACGAATTGCAAATTGCAACTAAAAAAGTAGAAACGATTTTTTGTGAATGTGATGTGAAGTCTGCTATTTGAAGACGACAGATTTACATAGTGATTAAAATATAGTGACAGGTAAGCATTCCATACAGCAAGAATTGACCTGAAATATAATATTAACCATTTCCACGACAAATCCCTGAAGAAGTACATTCTTTATGATTTATAGCGTATTCTGTTGAATATTTAAAACTTAATATGACTGGAAGACATTGCTGCCTAATGTAGCAATAATTTCCAGTCATATTAATTTTAAAATATTCAACAGATTTCTTGTTTGTTTCCCAGAGACTTAGAATTTATTTGTAAAAGGGTTAATCCCGACACCGCAACACCTTTCAGCAAAACCATTTTCAAAATGGATACAAGTTTTCCTTTAACCCATTACTGGTTAAATTTCATCAATAAAATCTAAATAATTGCTTATTGAATGTCCATTAACAGACCAAAAGAAGACTATTTTTGAAAATTTACCCTTGGAATGACTGGCAGAGTTATCGAGCTAGGCATCTAGAGGTTAAATTTTCAAAAAGTGTCTTCTCATGACCTGCAAATGAACATTCTTCAGTTCCACTGCAAAGTCCAGTTTTGGTCAGCTTGACCAATAAAGGGGTAACAGATCCTAGAAAGTATGTGTATAACATGAATATACAATTGCCACGCCCATCTCTAGCTAAGCTCCACCCACACATTGTCCATGTTCCGATCGATAGATCCGTGCACTCTCTGAATCTCAATTTCAAGAAGACCTTAGAGATACACTGCTGAATATCTAGAAACTATTTTGACTAGGGCAGCAACAGAGCCCAGTCAAATTAGTTTCGAAATATTCAACAACATGCTGATTAAATAGTAACGACATACATCCTGACGGAACACTGGACACTGACAATTCTAGGAAGCGCTTAAGACAGACTAAATCATGTCATTCATGACATAATTGATTACAACGTCATCCTACACGTCACATAGTTGATTATGACGTCATATGATTGATGGATAAACTGCCATTGTAAAGCCTCAAGTCGTGCTCAGTAAGATATTTGGGTTTTGTTTTTACAAATCTTGACAAATAAAGGATTGAACAGCTCAAATGTCAGTATCTTTCCAAAAAATAATGATACAGGCAAGCGGTTGAATACTTTAAAACTAATTTGGCTTGAAACCATTGTGCAGCCTCCCGTCAAATTAATTTTACAATATTCAAATAATATTAAATATACACCTGTGCAAAAGTTAAGCACCACCCTATTTTTACGCACATGCGAGGGTATATTCATGTGCTATGAAGAAAGCAATAGCATAAACATTTATGTACCCATCCATCTTAGTGCAAGAGGTAATAATGCAACTAGAGGAATGCTGATTATGATGGTGGGGAAACACTGTATTTTTTTGTTTGAACTTGAAAACGAGGCCTGAATATGGTTACGTTGACACAACTGACAACTATTGCCCTACAGTTGACACACGTGGCCAGATTGTCATTAATGGTGTCTGAAAACGAAGTTTAACATCTGTGCACGAGTTTGAGACTGTCATTATTAATACCGGGTATATCCACCTTGTGCCTGGATGACGGCCTGGACACGGCGTCTCATGCTGGTCACCAACCGACTGATACGCCATTGTGGTATTCGTTGCCATTCAAGATGGAGTGCGTCTGTTAATTCCTGTAGGTTCTGCACAGGAGGATCCCTCCTTCTCACCATGTTTCCCAGAATGTCCCAGATATGCTCAATAGGGTTCATGTCAGGGCTCCTTGCTGGCCATGGTAGGGTTTCGATGGCATTCTGGCGGAGGTATTCATGCACAGCTCTAGCACGATGTGGTCGGGCGTTGTCATCCATGAATATAGGGTGGGTTCCAGGTGCATGATTTACAAAATGAGGGACCACAACTCTATCCAGTATGGAATCTTGATATCTTTGTCCATTTAGTGTTCCAGGTACAGTCAACAGATCCAGCTTACAATCAAATGAGATGCACCCCCATATCATAACGGAACCTCCACCAAATGGAACTTCTTCCATGATGTTACGTTGGTCGTACGCCGTGCGTCTGGACCTCCATACACGAGTTCGACCATCTGTGGCATGAAGCAGGAACCGACTTTCATCGGACCAGTGTACCCGTCTCCAAGATCTCATGTTCCAGTGTCTTCTTTCGTTGCACCACCTCAGACGCTCCTCTTTGTGGTGTGCAGTGAGGAGGACGTCTGACAGGTCTCCTAGCTTTCATGCCAGCAGCATACAGTCTCCTTTTGACGGTAGACATTGACACTCTATTGCGCGTTTCCCATTGCTGGCTGAGCACTCTGCTGTTGGTGAATGGAGATCTCCTAACAAGGCGTACTAGGGCTCGATCATCACGGGCAGTAGTCTTCTTCGGTCTTCCAGATCTAGGCCTGTCCTTCACCTCGTTAGTTTGCCCATGTTTTGCAATCAAACGACTGATTACAGTGTGGTTAATGTTCAGCTGTCTGCCAATCTCTCGGCATGACATACCAGTGGTATGCATGCCTATGATTTGCCATTTCACACGATCACTTAACCTTCGTCTTGCCATAGCGGTTCACAATCAAGAGCTAATTCTCTCTGTACAAATAAACCACGCTCATGAACACAAAATTCCTAATCTTGTCGCCTAAATCTGTATGTAATGTTCTACACCTCAAACTGGACTTTTACATAACTGAACACGTGTGCTGTTTCCCGCCACGCACGGACATCAAGCGGCGTGAAGTCATGCATGCATGTGCATTTCGTACTTGGAATTATGTCAGCTAACGCGGGGACAAAAAGTATGGCAGCCTAGTTGTACCATCATGTTTCTATGTTCTATTGTTTTTGCTGGTGCTTAACTTTTGCACAGGTGTATACATTATAAATAATTTGCCGATTGTTCATATTTAATTGAAATGATTAATCCTTTGTAATCATACTTTAATTTTAATAAAATTTCTTTGAAAACCTCTTTACCAGTTCTAGGTCATGGCGTGCTTTTTCCATTTCCTCTTGTGTAGAACCTCGTGGCCTGCTCCGTCGTTCAAACATTTCTTTTGTATGATTTTTAATTCTGCGCTCCAGTTCTTTGATTCTCAGATTCCTGGAAGAGAAAACATACATCCAACAACGATAATGGTATTTATTATGTATAAATTACACCTCATTATTTTAACCCTTTCACCGATAAATTACCCATATGTCAATCTTCGGTCAAATAAGCAGGAAATCTATTCACTTTTTCGAAATTAATATGATTGGAGGCCATTGCTGCCTTAGGCAGCAATGGCTACCATTCATATTAATTTTGAAATATTCAACAGAATATAATATACAGAATGTACTTTTTCAGGGATTTATCATTGAAATGGTTAAATACAACCTGATTTTAATTCAATTTGTCTTCAACATATTTAATAAATTTGTAAGTTCCCTCAGCAGCACAAGCATTAATCAGTCACATTCATTTCAAGGAAAGAAATTCCTCCACACCACCTTTTAATGGTAAAGACAACAAAAACTGGCTTCTACAGTGTCAGTGGTCACTTCTACAGTGCTAGTGGTCGCTTCTATAGTGTCAGTGGTCACTTCTACGGTGCCAGTGGTCGCTTCTACAGTGCTAGTGGTCGCTTCTATAGTGTCAGTGGTCACTTCTACGGTGCCAGTGGTCGCTTCTACAGTGTCAGTGGTCGCTTCTACAGTGCCAGTGGTCGCTTCTACAGTGTCAGTGGTCGCTTCTACAGTGCCAGTGGTCGCTTCTACAGTGCCAGTGGTTGCTTCTAGTGTCAGTGGTCGCTTCTACAGTACCACTGGTCGCTTCTACAGTGCCACTGGTCGCTTCCACAGTGCTAGTGGTCGCTTCTACAGTGCCAGTGGTCGCTTCTACAGTGCCAGTGGTCGCTTCTACAGTGCCAGTGGTCGCTGCTACAGTGCCAGCGGTCGCTTCTAGTGCCAGTGGTCACTTCTACAGTGCCAGTGCTCGCTTCTACAGTGCCAGTGCTCACTTCTACAGCACCAGTGGTCGCTTCTCGCTTCTACAGTGTCAGTGGTCGCTTCTAGTGTCAGTGGTCGCTTCTACAGTGTCTGGTCGCTTCTACAGTGTCAGTGGTTGCTTCTACAGTGTCAGTGGTCGCTTCTACAGTGCCAGTGGTTGCTTCTACAGTGCCAGTGCTCACTTCTACAGTGCCAGTGCTCGCTTCTACAGTGCCAGTGCTCGCTTCTCGCTTCTACAGTGCCAGTGCTCGCTTCTCGCTTCTACAGTGCCAGTGCTCGCTTCTCGCGTCTACAGTGCCAGTGCCCGCTTCTACAGTGCCAGTGCTCACTTCTACAGTGCCAGTGCTCACTTCTACAGTGCCAGTGCTCACTTCTACAGTTCCAGTGCTTGCTTCTACAGTGCCAGTGTCCACTTCTACAGTGCCAGCGGTCGCTTCTACAGTGCCAGTGCTCGCTTCTACAGTGCCAGTGCTCGCTTCTACAGTGCCAGTGCTCGCTTCTACAGTGTCAGTGGTCGCTTCTACAGTGCCAGTGCCCACTTCTACAGTGCCAGTGCTCGATTCTACAGTGTCAGTGCTCGCTTCTACAGTGCCAGTGCTCGCTTCTACAGTGCCAGTGCTCGCTTCTAGTGCCAGTGCTCGCTTCTACAGTGCCAATGGTCGCTTCTACAGTGCCAGTGCTCGCTTCTACAGTGCCAGTGCTCACTTCTACAGTACCAGTGCTCACTTCTACAGTGCCAGTGCTCGCATCAACAGTGCCAGTGCTCGCTTCTACAGTGCCAGTGCTCGCTTCTACAGTGCCAGTGCTCGCTTCTACAGTGCCAGTGCTCACTTCTACAGTGCCAGTGCTCGCTTCTACAGTGCCAGTGCTCGCTTCTACAGTGCCAGTGCTCGCTTCTACAGTGCCAGTGCTCGCTTCTACAGTGCCAGTGCTCGCTTCTACAGTGTCAGTGCTCACTTCTACAGTGCCAGTGCTCACTTCTACAGTTCCAGTGCTCGCTTCTACAGTGCCAGTGATCGCTTCTACAGTTCCAGTGCTCGCTTCTAGTGCAAGTGCTCACTTCTACAGTACCAGTGCTCACTTCTAGTGCCAGTGCTCGCTTCTACAGTTCCAGTGCTCACTTCTACAGTGCCAGTGCTCGCTTCTACAGTGCCAGTGCTCACTTCTACAGTGCCAGTGCTCACTTCTACAGCACCAGTGCTCACTTCTACAGTTCCAGTGGTCTGGAAGAATGTCCATTTGAAGGTCAAGAGAAAACCATTTTTAACCCTTTAAAGGTCAAATTTGGTCAAGAAAATTTTAATATCTTCCTACTGAATGTCCATTCACAAGCCAAAAGAATACATTGTCAATTTTTTATTATTTATCACTGGAATGACTGGCTCGGTTATCGAGCAAATGACTGGCTTGGTTATCGAGCAAATGACTGGCATGGTTATCGAGCGAACGACTGGCTCGGTTATCGAGCCAGTCATTCCACTAGTAAATTTTCGAAAAATGTATTCTCTTGGCTTGTAAATGGACATTCCACAAGGCCATAACAGAGGCCGTTTTTGGCAGGCATGACCAAGAGAGGAATAACTGGCTTGATATCTGACGCAGTCCATTCCTCCCGTAAATTTTCTAAAAGTCTTCTCTTGGCCTGAAATGGACATTCAATAAGCAAATACTTGGATTTTTTGTACAAAATCAGACCATCAAAGGGTTAACTTGGATTGTTTGTAGATCTATGCCATATTGTTAATTTGCTGTTTCACAGCATATTAGTTGATTATATTGCCTGGTGCTTTTTTCACTTGCTACCTCATCGCAGCACTATCATCTGTTCAAGAACACCTTACAAGACCAAACCCTCCAATGATAGGTCGGCCAATAGATATAGAGTATGCTGATGATGTTGATTTTATCAATGAGGAAAAAGGTCCTCTTGATACACTACTTCCAATAGCTGCATAAAAGCCCAAGGCTATAACTCATTGTGAATGGAGCCAAAACAGAGTTCAGTCATTATGGATCCTTATGCAACACCACAGAAATGAATGATGACAGTAAACCACAAACCCCAAACCCCTCCCAAAAAAACACCACCACCCCAATCGGGGCACTGATAAGTGGAGGAAGAGCAAGATCTTGGGTTACCTCCTTGGCAGCTATATCCACCATTAGAACTCGCTGTGAAACACGAAATATCGTCTTATAATCCCTTTGGAAGTTGTGGGTTCGTGTCTAAAATCCTCATGAAAGTCAAGATGCAATTATATGATGCTAGATGTGTTTCCATAATGTCGAGCTCTAACAGCCTCTTGAACAACTTGATGCATGTCAGCACAAACATCTGAGAGCCATTACAAGTCATCGCTGGCCACACAATATATCAAATGCAGCACTCTACACACTGTGTAATGCAGAGGCACTATCTGTGAAGGTAGCGCAACAGCAATGGTCTATATTCGGACATGTTCTTCAAATCCCAGAAAATATACCTGCTCTGAAGGCGCTAGAGTTTGCAGCCGTAGGTGCCAACATGTATTAGGCACGCAAACGATGCCACATCAACTTGCTAAGTGTTTTGAGATATGACCTCAAAGAATATAATCTAGGCCCACTAAAGATGATAAAGAACCTAAAGGAGTTTAGGATGCTTGCAGTGGGCAAGACATGGTGGAGAAGGTTGAGGAAAAACTGACTGTAACACAAAGAACTTTTCACTTCTTCAGCTGCAGAACACAGACACTCATCATCATTGTTTGGTGGATATTCTTATACAAAAGTAGTGTTTCTTGATACATGTACACGCAATGAGATACAGCTGTGGTAACTAAATGTGTGTCATAATTGTAGTGAAAAGGGAATGCCTAATTTGGTGATCACAGGATGGACATGGGTATTCTCATAGCCAATCATATATGATACGATGGGGTACATGTATGTCCTGAAATCAGATGTCAGGATAGATGATGATGAGTGGTGGTAGGTATAGTATTATGTATTTTTAAGCAAAACAAGCGTGATTGTAAGATATATTAACTTTACTGAAACTACTGACTATGACATAGAATGATACACAGTTTGAATAGCGAGCGGTTTGTACAGTATGAGAGATGGGCCAGAACTGCCCTTTGATACAGAGTATTTGATATAATGAAGCGGGTGAGAGTGAATGTGCTTGAGAATGTCTTATGAGTGAGTCTGGGCAGCAGCCATTAGATTCAGATAGAGTTTAATTGCTCTAATAGGGTTACGAGTTCACATCAGTACATTAGAGTAGGGTATGTTCTGGAATCAGATGTCAGGTATGGATGATGAACGGTGCTGGTTGTGATTTTAAGCTTACTTTTCTTCTTCAATCTGAAGCAGACTAGCGGGTGACACGGAACGTCGTCTGAGTCGCTCATGCGTGTTCTTCACATCTTGCTGTAAGAAATGCAAACATTTTAACTTTAAAATGCTCTAGAACAGATAGAGCACGTAGTTTATCATGTAACCAGTGTCATAGAAGTTCCATGGAAAAAATAGGATCTTTTTAGAATGAGAAACTATGACAATGAGTCACATAGATTACGAACATAAGGGTTCATTAAATGTACATTGCACTGGCAAGTAAATAAAATCTCCAGTCCAAACTCACGCTGTTAAAATACACTACTGGGATGACTGGCTCACAATGAACCAGTCGTTCCAGGGGGAAATTTCAAAAATAGCCTTTGCTGGCTTCCAATGGATAGTCACTAAGTAAAAATATAGATTTTACCACTGAAATAATAACAATAAATCAGTCATTCCAGTAGTAAGTTCTCAAAAATAATCTGCAAATTTACATTTTCTATAAGAAAATTTAAATTTTCTTGACCAACTTTGAGCATTACATGGTTAATGATGAGAATATAGAGTTGTTAACCTGCCTTACCTTAATTCTCTCCTCATTCGTCAGTACATTCATGTGTTCCTTCTCCACAGCAAACGGTGCCTTCATCACAGCCTTTGTGTAATCTAAAATTTCATATAGTTTCATTATACAAACGTTTCACATTCCAAGATAGAAATTCATTAAAATTCCATGAGTGTTAGAACATGTGAACACTTAGCAAAACCATCATCAGTTCAGAGTTGTACTACTGCTAGAACAATAACCTCAACAGTGTGTTTATGAAGTCTCCATTTGAGAGCAATCAACATATTATTTGAAAACTTATCACTGGCATGACTGACAGGCTCAGGTTTTAAAAAATATACTCCTGACTTACAAATGGATGTCATGTGTTGGAAGATTCTTTACCATTATAGAATTAATCATGCTACTGGTCAGCTCATATAAAGAAGTTAGCTCGTGATTCATAAATGAACTTATTAGAAGAATGCACTTTAACCAGTTCCTATTAACCTGACACTGACAGTCTTACAAGTTTACAAAAACACATTTTATAAATGTGTCGATTTCTTCCACAAAAAAGGCTGGATTCAGCAACAAAAATTATCAACCTTACACACACACACATTAACCAGAGCTGGAACCCTAGGCTTCTTTATTCCAATAATACACATACAATAACCGTGACTATATACACCATGGTTTCCCAGCAACAGCAGACAAATCTAGGCATATGAGCGAACGTGTGTGTCTGTTAGTTCGTTGAGGCATACACGCATGTGTATGTTTGCGGGCGGGCGGATGGTGGGCGTGTGTGCATGTGTCTATATGCAAGTTCTATGGGTTCAGATACCTAAACTGCTGTACCTATAATCATGATAGTAGACAGTGTATGGAGCATCTAGAGGTGGTCACTAGATACAAGTTATACTCAATGGCTTTAGGTGTGACGGATGGGTGTTTATTAACTTTATAATGGCCAAGCCAGCCAACGCCCTCTGAAGGATCTTAAGGAATGTCCATTTACAGGCCACTTTTGAAGTCTTAACACACAAATTTCTGGGTTGATGACCGAGCCAGTCACTCCAGTGATAGATCTCAACGATAGTCTTCTCTTCATAGCAAATGATATGTACAGTGAAAACCTGCCTTTACTAACCAGTTCTTGATGTTCCATACAGTGCCAACTATAGACAGGTTTGCCTTTGTCATGATTATTGATACAGAGGTTTAGTTATCTGACCCCATATAAGATACATATAGACGCACGCACACAAGCACACACATTCAATAAGCAAATATTTTGATTTCCTTGACCAATTAAAGGGCTAAGATAGGTTATCGGAACCCAAAGACAGGTGTGCAATTATACAGGTTTAACACAGTCTTACCTTTGCCCGCATTATTATTAAGTATTTTCTCATAATTTTTCTTTCTCTGTATCTGCTGTGTATCATCCCTCCACTGCTTCAGAATCTCTTTATCTCTGAATAACAGACAGACAGAAATGTGTGTGTGTGTGCGCATGCGTGCTTGCCGTGTGTGCGTGTGTGTGTGTGCGTGCGCGCGCATGCATGCCGTGTGTGCAGATGCCAACACAGATTAACCCTTTAATGGTCAAATTTGGTCAAGAAAATCCAAATATTTGTTTATTGAGTGTTCATTTGGAAGACTATTTTTGAATATTTATCACTCGTATGACTGGCTCGATAACTGAGACAGTCATTCCAGTGAAAGATTTTCAAAAATAGTCTTCTCTTGCCTGGAAATGGCCATTCCTCAAGACCACTGCATAAGCCAGTTTTGGCCGGTTTGACCATTACAGGGTTAACAGGCTTGAACTTTGCCCTCACGTAAATACCACAGATAATATATTTCTGATATACCCACTACCTCCCATCCAACACAGTCCTGCACTTAGCGATTCTCGTAATGGTCCTTTTGAGGGTATATACCTCCAAAATGCAACTTGGTAGCCCCAAAGGTTGTGGCAATGGGGCCCATGGGACCGCTGAGTATTAAACTGTAGTGGAACCCCAAGTTTCAATTTGGGACCCACAGCTTTTAATTTGGGACCCCCGATTTTAGAGTGTGGCATCCCTGGGACCTCTAAAATTTAGATGCCATGAAAAACACTAGCCAAACTATAAAGTTTCTGATGACCAATAAACAGGACCATTACCATTGATGTTTAGAACCAATTATTGAGGGCTCTTTAGCTCACCAAGGGCAATTTAGGTCAAGACTCCCCAATACAGCTCAAGTTATTAAGCAGGAATATGATTTCCCATTTTTGTCCCCCTGGCTTTGAAACTTAGCCCCTCCATCATCTTAACCTGTTACTGGTCAAGCCAGATGAAAATGGACTCTGCAGTGGTCTTGAGTAATATCCATTTGGTTAATGAGCCAGTCATTCCAGTAGTTAAATAATAAAAAAATAAAAAAATACTCTTCTCTTGGCATGAAAATGGACACTGGCTAAGCAAAATTTGTATTTTCATGACCATTCCACTTTTGATTATCAGTCCATCGAAAAATGGCTTCTGTAGTGGTCTTGATGAAAGTCCATTTGGAGGACAACATGAAACTATTTTTTTAAATTTTGGTGATAAATTTACAAAAGTAGTCTTCTCTTGACCTGCCAAACATGTTATTTGCCTGAAAGATATTGACCATTCAATGTTAAATTTATCTAAGTAGCATTTTGAGAGCTTTGAGGCACTGTTGACACAAGAGGAGTTAACCTCTCAATGTGAAAATCAATAGGTTTTTCTTCACACTTCAAAACGATAATCTGTAGTCCAATTTGATGGAGATTGCCAATCTTTATAATAGAGCATGTATCATGATTACATCGCTACAGCCTTCATTGTGATCCTGAATTAATAAGTTTTTGCAGAATCCCAAAAAGCAATCTGCAGGTCAAGTCTGGCAAAGGTCTGATCATGTAATCATGAGGCATAATTAGGCTTGTGCGATTACCTGATTAAATCGAAAATCACAATTCTTTTTTAAATTGTGACTTTATATAATTCAAAATTTGATAATCAAATAATCGTGAATAATTTGTTCTTCATAAAATATAACAAAACCTATCTTTTAGTTACTCATTGATGCGATAGGTCACGAAAATTTACATTTTGCTTAGCGAATGTATGCCCATTTGAAGGCCAAGAGAAGACTATTTTTGAATATTTATTGCTGGAATGACTGGCTCGAGCATCGAATCTTCTCTTGGCCTGCAAATTGTCATTTCTTAACACAATTGCAGGTTTCGTCATTGATATTCCTTTGTTGTTGTCAGGGTAATTTGTAACCAGACTGATTAATCGAGTAATCATGATTATTCATAAATAATCAATTGCGATCACTCAGAGCAATAATCGCACAAGCCTAGTTATACTACAGAAATGCTAATTCCATATATGGCTTCCAATAACTGCTTACATTGGCCACCAAAGTTAATAACGCTTTTCAGGAGATCCTTCAGCAGAGCACGAGTTATTATATGAAAATTAAATTTAAAAAGTGGCTCACCACATTTCAACCTTTTAATCACAAAAACAATCATATTTTAAGGTGCCCAACAGGTCATGTTTGACGATCTTAAACGGTTTTCATAGAAAATAATTTCCAAATATTTTGCTGTAACTTATAAGCTTAATCTTTGACCTCTTCATACTAAAATTAATCAACTTTTTGGGGGACTCCAGCAGGCATAATCTGGTAGAGATCTGCTCAGTAGAACTTGAGTTCATGACATGACATGGAAGCCTAGATGTACAGACATATGGGCAAATGGATGAGAGAACACATAAATGGAACAAATGTGTATACACAGAATTGATCTCCAGATAAAGACACAATAAACGAAATCTAGGATTTCTTTTTTCACGAGAGAGTTGATACTTACCTCCCTAATACTTTTGATATTGCTAAATATTCGCTTTCACTCAATAAACACTCAGATTAAAACAGTTAGGCGCCCCTAGTGGGCAGGGAGTCAGAGCGTAGTCTGGCGGATGCCAGCCCCACCACCGCGCATGCGCAGACTAGCACTTCCTCTGACTAGATTATTGGCTGACACACATGCAACTATTAAGAGCCTGAAGACCGAGCCTCTGTGGGGTGGAGAGGCCGGGTCCGTATCTAGGGAGGTAAGTATCAACTCTCTCGTGAAAAAAGAAATCCTAGATTTCGTTTATTTCACTTCAAGAGTATACTTACCTCCCTAATACTTTTGATATTGCCAGAATTCGAAAGTGAATCTGGCGGGAGGGAGGCGAGGTCAAAAGACCAGCTCATCCCAATACGCTTTTCTGCGTTTAAGGCACTTAAACTTCTGAAACTGTAAGAAAAAACAGTCAGGATTTGACTAACCATCGGATAACACGACCGATGTATGAGAGATGACCGAATGTCATATGCGCTCCCCCCCCCTCCTTCCTGGGAGGAAGAGTCGACTGACCTCAATGTCCTATACGCTCTCTACGTACAAGTGCCATGTACTACAGGACAGAGACGAAAAAGCTCCATTTTCGTAACTCTCAACAATGAACCACACAAATACACAAACCATCACCATATTAATAACGGGTAATCGTGACAATACAATCAACAACGGACAACACATGAACAAGACTGACCTTGTTGAAAATGGCCGCTGACATCATCTTCCCATCGGTAAAGACTGATGCAGGCCCAAAAAAGTGGGTGTTTCCATAAATTAATTGTGATATATATAAGTAATGAGGAAATCACCTCAAAAAATATAAACCGATTTATTTTTTCAAAACCGACAAGGCGAGAGGATTAGAGGTGTCACGGAGATAATGGTCTGTAAAACTTGACTCACAGTGCCACTGAGCCACCGACATAATATCATCCACAGGGACCCCATTAAATAGGGCCGTGGATGTCACTACGCCGCGGACACTGTGAGCCTTGGCCACGTCAACCTGCTTCCCGGTGGCGGATTTATGGCAAAACTGAATGCATTCCACAATCCACCTGGAAATGGTGTCCTTAGAAGCCCTCCCATGGGGTTCAATATATGACAACCATAACGCTGACTGGTCGGTGCGCCATGCCGCCGTACGTTGTTTGTACCGGCGCAGCGCCCGGACGGGACACCATGCTTTAGAATTAGGATCATATCTAGTTAAAGCAGGCAAAATAATAGGTTGACCTGGATATTTCAACGACTGATTTTTAGCCAAGAAATTAACCCTAGGTAGCAGCTTAAGGCCTTCCCCTGAAACCACAAAACGGTCATCCTCGGCTGATAAGGCATGAATCTCACTCCTACGCCTAGCCGAGGCCGCAGCAATTAAAAACACAGTCTTCAGTGTTAATAGTTTCATAGAAATGGAACTAAGTGGTTCAAAAGGCTTATCACCTAGTACTTGAAGCACTAGCGATAAACTCCAAGACGGAATCACAGGAGGATTCCTTGGTCTTAGATTGCCCATGCCTTTAATTAATACATTCAATGTATTTACTTCATCACTTCCCCTCTTAGCCAAGCAAGGAATAACAGACATTAATGCTGACTTATAACCAGCAATAGAGTTAGGCTTGAGGCTATAGGCATCATAGAGGTGACAGAGGAAATCAGCTACTACTTGAATAGATGAATCCATTGGATCAATACATCTTTTTGAGCACCATTCTGCAAATCTGTTGATTTTATAATTATATGCTCTGGAGGTTGACCCCCTCCTGGCTTTGGCCATAAACATGGCTGCTTGCTCAGAAAAGCCCTCCTTAATTCTAGATTCCTTGACAACATCCACGCAGTCAATCTGAACATTGACGGATTGTTGTGAAGGGCCTTGCCCTGGAAGATAATATCGTCCATCAGAGGCAGAGGAACCGGATTGCAGACCAGAAGGTCCAGCAGATCCGTATACCATGATCGGCTTGGCCAATCCGGGGCGATCAGAAGCACTTGGCATTCCTCTTGTCTGATTTTCTGAAGAATTTTTGGAATCAGGATTGCTGGAGGGAATGCGTATGCATACATTCTCCCCCAGCTGATAGCTAACGCATCTGTTGCGAAAGCGCTTGGATCCGGAATCGGAGAGACGTACGTCGTCATCTTCGCATTCTTCTTCGTTGCGAACAAATCGATGTTGGGTTTCCCCCAATGGTCGAACAGACGATCCGCCACACATTGATTTAGTTGCCATTCCGTGGGTAAAACACTCATCCTTCGGCTCAATGAGTCTGCAAGCAGGTTTAACCTTCCCGGAATATGAACTGCTTTCAAGGTAATCTGGTGATCCAGACACCAACATAGCAGTTTCCATGTCATCATACAGAGACTGGGCGACTTCGTTCCGCCCTGGCGGTTTATGTAAGTCACAACTGTTGAGTTGTCTGAACGAATAAGAACAATCTTGCCCTGAACTTTCTGTAAGAAATGTTCCAGGCCCAGGACTACTGCTCTTAGCTCCAGTAGATTTATATGTTCCTGTGACTGTTCCAGATTCCAAAGCCCTGATATCGTGGATTCTTCCAGGCAAGCTCCCCAGCCCTCCATCGATGCATCTGTATACACAGTCACCTGAGGGTGGGGAGGGGTTAGCAAAACCCCCGGTAAGAGATTCTCTGTATTCAACCACCATTGCAGGTGGTGAATCAGAGGCGCCAACACTGACACATTCGAGTCCAGCGAACCTGTACTCTGGGTCCATTGTGTCATGAGAAACAACTGGATCGGCCGCCTGCGTAAGGCGGCCTGAGGAATGACTGGTTCCAACGAAACCATCAACCCCAGCATTCTCAAGTAAACCCGTGCCAGGACATGACGACTGTCGCACACTGACTGAATCAACGAGATGAGTATTTGAACCCTCTCCTGAGTAGGATAAACATATCCTGTCTCCAGATCGAAGAACATCCCCAGGTAAACAAACTTCTGGGATGGAGTCAGCTCTGATTTTGGGAAATTGATCACCCAGCCCAAGTCTGTGAGAATTTTCAAAACAATCTCCAGATTGGCGGACAAACTTTCCCGGGTGTGCGCTTTCAACAGCCAGTCGTCTATGTACGTGTGGACTGCTATGCTTCTCCTGCGGAGGTATGCTGTGATCGCAAGAACCACACGGGTGAAAACCCGAGGAGCCGTGGAAATTCCGAAGGGCAACACCCTGAATTCCCACTGTCTGCCCTGGAATGCAAATCTCAGGAAGCGACAGAAACTCCTGTGGATGGGGATGTGGAAATAAGCGTCCTTCAAATCTATCGACGCCGTCCACATCCCCCTCTCCAACCCTGCCAACACCGAGCGCACCGTTTCCATCTTGAAACTGGGCGTCTCGATGAACTTGTTCAATGGCTTGAGGTTGAGAATCGGTCTCCACCCACCGGTGCGTTTTGTTACCAAGAACAGGGTTGAATAGAAGCCCGGACACCTTTGTGCCGGCTGAATAGCTCCTTTTTGTACGAGGGAATTTATCTCCTCCTCGATACACAACCTTTGATCTGGATCTCTCGGAACGGGAGTCCAGATTGGCACCAGAGACAGCCGCGACGGCGGGCCTGTCATCCACTCTGGATGATACCCCACGGAAAGCCATCGCAAGACTAAACGGTCCTGAGTTAACCGTTCCCACTCTTGCATGTGGTCGGCTAGCCGGCCTCCCACCGGTCCACCTAGGGACCGCGGTGGACACAAGGCATGCAAGAGCGGCACTGTCTCCGTCGCCATACACACCGGCGTGGTCCTTACCGCGGTAAGCGCCCTGTCAGGAACGATAACCACGCCCAGATCCTCGCGCGACCCGCCCCGCCCCGCGCGCACCTCGGTGCACGGGCGGCTGCCTGGCTGACGGCGGCTGAGGAGCCTGCGCCCCCCTCACTGCTGGCCGAATCGCACGCGGCCGAGGCCGGCGCTGCGACGGCGGCTGGCCTCTGACTTGGCCAGCACCACCTCGAGCCTGCAGGGGACGATACGCAGGGGCCGCGGCGCGAACGTTAGCACGACGCAGTACCTCAAACTGTTCGCGTAGCGCCCTCTGGTTATTCACCAGGGTGACCGTCTCCTGGAGGTGGCGACATCCCTCACCTCCAAAAAGACCAGGACCCGTCATAGGCGTACGGAGTAGCCTATTATACAGGTCCTGAGACGGGCACAGATTGTCCAGGGCAAATGTGCGTCTTGCCCTGACACTCCTGGTCACCGCCCGCGTCATACAGTCCAGCGCCAGGTTAATACCATCCTGGATGGTTCGCTGGACCGCGAGCGGGCCTGGCTGGCGCGATGCGGATGCCGTTACTACCCCCTGTAACAGCTGGGAGACGTGGGACAGAGCGGCAATCGAAGCCCTCCCACTCTCCTCCGCATCACGCAACGCGGTATTCGCCGAACGCAACGCGTTCGCGCACAAGACCCCCGCGTCAGAACGGGATCCTGGCCGCGTATCCTCACCCAAAGCCGCGCGGTCATCCACGCTGGGCTTGGGTACCACACCGTACCGCTGGTAGTCCAGGGGCACGATGCGACAACGCTTGGCCACCTCGCGAGGGGCCTTCGCGAGACGTCCACTCGTGTTAATGGACGCCTCCGCCGCCTTGAACATGTCAACGACATGCTCCGCCAGCGGCAGAGAAGGCATAGCGTTAGCAGTTGGTTTCCCAGCTAACCACGGCGTGTGAACACGGTGGCTAGCCGACTGCTCCACGGGCAGATCAGGCCTAACGCTCACCAACCACTGGCAAGCGTCATACCAATCCTCCTCCGTGGCTAACTGCGAGCGCTCTACAAGACGGGGTCCTTCGTCTTCCTCCTGAGCGCAAGCAGTACTAGACGGCGGGTACGCCGATACACCTGGCAAGCCAGGGAAAACATGCGGGCCTGACAGCACCGGCATGAGAATATCACTGGTTTGACCAGGAGCAGGCACCGCGGTAGAGCGCGGGGTATACATAGCCCTACCACGGGCCCGGCCAGCACCAGCTACACTCTCGGCAAGCCGAGGTATGCGGTACCGCTGGCCATCAGCAGCGCCCTGGGCCACCACCTGAACCGCGGACCTTACTCCAGGGTGAGTAATACCGTGGAAAAAAGCGCCTGTATTCCCCGCGAGGGGTGCACAAACGTCTTCATCCATGTCCGCGTCGTCAGACGGCGACCCCAGCAGGTAATCCTCATCACCCTGGTCAGAAAGATTAGACCCCGGGTCAGCAAAGAGAGCTAACCCGGGCTGACCAGGAGCGGTGCCATAGGAGGTACTGGCCACCGCGGCGTGCGGATACCCCTGGACTGATAAGCAGCCAGCGGGTTCCAGCGACAACCGTCCACGGTCCCCTATCGGCGCGGCAATAAGCCTGCTGCCAGGGCCGTGGAACGCCCCCTCTAATGGGGCCACCTCTGAATCGTCGGACAACGGAAGCGGACTAAGGAAAATCGATCCAGAGGCGGGGATTACCTGCTCCGAAGCCGATGAAGAGGACAATAAAGGATCTGGTCCAGGAAGCATGCCACGAAGCAACCCTGGAACCAAATCTTTTATTGTCCTCCTCATCTCTCCCAACATCTCGGTCCGAAAGGTCTCCATATCCACCGCGGACGAGACCTTCCCCTTACCCTTCTCACTTACAACCTCTCGTTTCCGCTTCATCTTCTTCTCCTCCACTACCACCTTGTCCGTCGCCTGTAAGCAGCACAAGAATTCGGACATTAATTCGCCCCCCCAGTGCTTACATATGTCACAATTAATCAATGGACCACAAGGGCTACATCTAAAACACAGATGCGGCCAGAACTTCACATTCATAAAACGTCCACAGGACGCGCAACCCGGTCCCTGAAACAGGGCAAAGGACAAGGAGTATGAGCAACTAGTTAAGCTTAGAAACTCAATCCAACTCAAGGAGAAGGAAAACGATCATAAAGATCAATATACATCAAAAAACCAGCCTAGCGCTTGAATTGCTAATAAATACATAGCCAGCTGATTATGACGTCATAAATCCCGTGACAGGAAAAATTCGATCCCAACAAAACATCCAAGTGCAAAGACGAATTGTATGCTGAATGGATAAGTTGACTACACAACCATCAGATACATATAGATAACTCTTTACTGGCAAAAATGTTAATTATCTCCCTTTGATTGTTTACAATAATTAACATCACCACATTATCATAACTAGATACCTGACACTTTGTATAGACAAACCATCCAACGTGACGAACCGGAAACTCCACCATCTGCACGCCTCTTAACTCTCTCCACCTCAAGGGGAAGGAATTGGAACAAGAGGGCAAAGTGAGAAGACCTTTATATCAGGCCTCCAACTCACTGGGCATAATTTTTCATATGGTTAGATAACCTAACAGTGTTAGTAGGAAATGGAACCATGGTGGAGAGAATACTAATTCTCTGGTACTGTGACGTCACAACCTAGCGTCATACAGACCTGTGGACAGAAACAGAAAGAGAAATTAGTCCTAGGTAGCACCGAGTTGACCTAAACCAACTAACTAAGGCGCTTATCACGGTAAACGCGAGTCCCGGAAACACAATACACCGGGAAGAAAACTCGCTAATTTTACTAGAAGTCACCTGATTTAAAGGTCCTCCGTCCTCCTGTGGCGACGTATTCCTATCCGCCATCCAAAAAAGTGACTAACACTCCAAACAAACACCACTTAAACAGTTTAAGAGAGCGAAAAAGCTATTGAACAAAAAAACATGTGTGATCTCTTTGCCAATAATCTAGCAAAGAGGAAGTGCTAGTCTGCGCATGCGCGGTGGTGGGGCTGGCATCCGCCAGACTACGCTCTGACTCCCTGCCCACTAGGGGCGCCTAACTGTTTTAATCTGAGTGTTTATTGAGTGAAAGCGAATATTTAGCAATATCAAAAGTATTAGGGAGGTAAGTATACTCTTGAAGTGAAAAGTGTAAATTTAACGCTACCAGACAAATTACGAATTCTTTATGACGTAAGAAATCTTCCGTTGAATATTTTGCAACTA
Organism: Chaetoderma sp. LZ-2023a; assembly: GCA_034401795.1. Taxonomy (NCBI): domain Eukaryota; kingdom Metazoa; phylum Mollusca; class Caudofoveata; order Chaetodermatida; family Chaetodermatidae; genus Chaetoderma; species Chaetoderma sp. LZ-2023a. The sequence goes on from CM067369.1 coordinate 255,435,040, forward strand.
ATTTGTCTGGAAGTTGTTGCTTCCAGTCAAATTAATTACAAAATATTAAACAGCTTTCCTGTATAGTCGTCTTGAAATTGAGATACTGGCATTTCGATAGTTAGAGCTAATCTATCTAACGGTCTCTATAGCACACCTCCTCCTCTGTAGAATCGCCTCTGTTTTGGCCTTATACTCTCGCTCCTTGGCTAGACGTCTATCGTCCGCCATCTTAAACTCGATATAATCATCCGCTGGTGGAGTGGGAAATAATGATGGTTTCCTTGGATGCCCACCTGTGCTGGCTCGACGAGATCTGCAAATACATAATGGAATCTAAGCCAATATTAATATTCAGATCAGATAAGATTGCAGATTTATGGATATCATGGAAACTAATGGTCTGATGTGGCTCTAATCTTAACACATGAAACGGTGTAATCACATACTAGGATTCTACACAACTTTGTTTATGATATAGAAATTCTTTAAAAAATGGAATATTCCGAAAAAGATTTTAACGGAATGCTAGGTGTCTGTAATTCACGAACACATCACTCATTAATTCCATTGTTAACTTCTTTAGACTATTTCGAGATTGCAAACCATTCTTTACTAGAGCTGCTTTAGTGGCAGGCGATAGGCTATGAATTGTGCAAGTTATGAATCGTGCACGAATGTTCAGATTCAGATTCTGACTATATCATATGAAACATTGTTGTGATTGTTCGGCAGATTTCTTATTGTATGCATATCTGGCGCATTAGATATAAACAATTATAATATGATTAAAAATTACAGATTTGAAACAAAAAGTAGAGCTTGACAACATGGCGGCAAAAGGCGAACTGTCATGTTGGATGACAAAGACACCTGCGCTGGAGAGAGGGATGGTACACGCGCATGATGTCACATGGTGCCAGTAGTCAGCTATTGGTCAAGCTCATAGGCTGTACAAGGAGATGTGCATTCATGACTGATTCAAGAAGCCATCCCATGGTTCATCCATCCCATACCAACATTCATTTATTTTGTAAGCAGGAAACTTGTAACCAATCTGGTGACCCATTTTAAATAAACTTAAGCTAGTAGTCATCTCGACAACAGCTAAAGACACACTAACTATGGAGCAATGCATAAATGATATATCTCTAGCTAATGATGTTTAATAAAATTTATTAAACTGGTCACGCAAAATTCTAGAAGCTTGCTCAAAATGAAATACCGCTTTATAATTTAAGAAATGTGCAAATTTATCTATGTGCAGAAACTACAAATCAAAGGTTGGGCCATAAACAGTAGCATCAATGACAATATATGCACCATACCTTAAGTTTTGTCTTTCAGCGGCCTGCTCTATAATACCCAAGGCACCAGCTTTACGAAGTTTTGACAGATGCTGAGAGCGGAGCTCTGAGTAACTTGTATGCTTGTGCAACTCTGCCGTTGTGGGAACAGGTCCTACTAAATCTGTACCGATTATCTCTCCATCTGCAGATATTTCTTCGGCGGTAGCGTTGTCACCATGTAACAAAGGATGTATTTGTAGGCCAGCTTCCCCTACCCACGGCTCATCAGGATGTGACAAATATGACTGCTCAGATTGCAGAAGATTTGGCGTTATATCAGAAATGTGTTTTTGTGATAAAGCCTCAGGTGTGTGTCGAGAAAGCTTTGCACTTTGACTTATTCGATTGTCACTCAATGCTGTGTGTAGATAGAGATTATTATGGGTAGATTCTTTGCTGCTTGTCTCAGTGACTGGATAAACAAAAAGCAAGAATGGTAGTAGTTCCTAACAGTAGAAACAGCAACAACAATAGAAGCCCTTATCGTATTAGTCATTGTCATCATCGTAGTAGTAGTATAGTGGATTGGTAGTATTAGATGCAGCGGCAACAGCAGCAGGCAGCCGAAACAAAATTAAGTTAATTTCTGAAATTATGAACAGCAAAAATAGGTCTTATTGAATTTTTAAAAACAAAATAGTTTTGAATCAGCAGTAGAAAAACAGCAAGTAGACAGATTTGACAGACAAAGACCGAAAATCCATCCGAGACAGACCTACCCACTCGCCAATTAGCTTTTTAGAATAATTCTCATGAGCTAAAGAACAAGTAATCTCGTGTAACCATACTGGTAAACTGTTGAATATTTTGAAATTAATTTGACTGGAAACTGTTGTTTCCCTAGGTAGGAAATGAATTATATGGAAATATATGTACTATAATCTATCAGTACAATACAACATTTGAGACAAGATTAATATCCCTAAAGTTATTTGGTTCATAAAATCCCAAAATAGGCTAGTTTACTGGCTAATGATTTCAGATTGGTAGGTCTGTCCCCGATCTATTATAAGTATTCACTACTGGAAATTGCAGGAAATGTCAATTTCCCTTTCTCCGAGATCTAACAATACTCACCATTCTGTTACTTCTGATATACAGCTGGCCCTGACAGCGCCTCTAGGATTATAGACTTAGAAAGCTTTACCGACTCCTGGGAACCGGGTACCCGGCTCCCCACTGCCGAGTACCCGTTTACCATAGACCTCATATTGTTTGCATAGCCACCAAACAAGAGAAAACTATGGCTTGCCTCCGTGGGGCTGGGAGGCTGGGTCCGTAACAGAATGGTGAGTATTGTTAGATCTCGGAGAAAGGGAAATTGACATTTCCTGCATTCTCCTTCGATCAATACTCACCATTCTGTTACTTCTGATATACACCAGATTTGATCAGTAACCTGGTGGGAAGGGGCAAGCCATACATGCTAATTTTGCCCCTTGGAGACATATTTTAGACTTCAAACTTGACTAACGGAGACCTAAAAGGACCGTCAAGTTCACGGAACCGAATCACATTCGCGTCACAGCCCCCCCCCCTTTTTCCTCCTAAGAAAAGGGAGAGAACTAACGAACATGTATCTCACCTGAAACACCAATATGCCAAGAGGGTTAACTACTCCCTGCATATCGCTTGTATTAGCCTGGGAATGAGCATGAATATATAAGATGAATGAACATGATACATATACATAATACAAAAAACTCTCACTTGTTGAATTACCTTATGATAACAGGACTTCAGACGTACCGCCTACAACCATACACCGGTTCGGCCATCAGTGACACAATCTGGTTGACATCCTCTCGCTTGACCATGCCTGCTTTAGGTTCTTTTCTTACCAAAGTGAAAAAAGGGGAAAAGCAGTGTGGTCACTAACTATCGTTTCAAAACAGCTAAAGCGAGTGGATTGGCTGAGTCTGACACATCCCTCATATAGTAATCCGTAAATGAGGACTCACAGTGCCATTGTGCAACGGCCATGATGTCCTCTAACGGAACACCATTGTAAAGGGCGGTCGAGGGGGCTATTCCTCTAACATTGTGTGCCCTTACGCCCTGCACCTGGTGCCCAGTCGCCATCTCATGAGTAGTCTGAATGCATTCGACCACCCAACGAGAGATAGTATCCATGGATGCGGCGCCATAAGGCTTTTTATGGCAGATCCACAGATGTCTATCGTTCGACCGTAACGAGTCAGTCCGTTTCTTGTACTTAGTCAAAGCACGGACCGGGCACCAGACACTGGCATCACGATCAAACCTGGTTAACTTCGGTATAATGATCGGTTTGCCGGGATATCTCAAAGATTGGTTCTTTGACATAAATTCTGCTCTTGGCAGAAGACGCAGACCTTCTCCAGAAACAATAAATCGGTTCCTCTCTGCCGAAAGCGCATGGATCTCACTGCGCCTTCTAGCTGAGGAAGCTGCCAATAGAAAGACCGCCTTTAGAGTCAAATGCTTTAGACTAGCCGAACGCAACGGTTCGAATGGGTGCTTGGCCAGTACATTAAGCACTAAAGATAGACTCCAGGCTGGAATGACTACCGGTTGTCTCGGGCGGAGATTGCTCATTCCCTTCAACATCACGTTTAACTGGGCCACCTCTGGACTATCCCTGTTGGCTAGACAAGGGATAACTGATGCCAAAGCTGACTTGTATCCAGCAATTGTGACGGGAGCTAGTCCTGTAAAGAACAGCTCACAGAGAAAGTCTGCTATTTGCTGAATAGTGGATTGAAAGGTATCAATACCCTTTTCTTCACACCAGTCTGCAAATCTGTTAACCTTGTTGTTATATGACTTGAAGGTTGACCTCTTTCTCGCAGCCGCGATGAAATCAGCAGCCTGTCGAGAAAAGCCTTCCGACGTGGAACGTTGTTTGACAACATCCACGCAGTCAATTTGAACATTTCGGGACGCTCGTGTAGGAAGCGTCCCTTGGCCTGGGAGATTATGTTCGGAATCTCGGGCAACTGCACAGGATTTTCCACCAGCAGATCTAGAAGATCCGTGAACCACGCCCTGCTCGGCCAATACGGCGCTATTAGCAGGACCAGACACGGTTCCTCCCTGACCTTCACCAATACCTTCGGTAGAAGAATGGTGGGTGGATACGCGTAAGCGTGCATCCCTCTCCAGCTTATCGCCAGAGCGTCTGTATCGACGGCATTTGGATCTGGAATCGGCGAGACATATGTCATGATTTGAGCATTTTCCTTTGTGGCGAACAAGTCCACGTTGGGTTTGCCCCAATGCTCGAAGATCCGTCGTAGAACTGGAGGGTTGAGGGACCATTCTGTTGGCAGGATTCTCTGTCTGCGAGACAAAGCATCCGCCAGAATGTTCAATCGGCCAGGAATATGAGCTGCTTTCAAAACAACCGAGTAATTCCTGCACCATTGAATCAAGTGCCACACCCTGATGCACAGGGTGGGCGACCTGGTCCCGCATTGGCGATTTATATATGATACTACTGTCGAATTGTCCGACCGTATCAATATCACCTTGCCCCTGATCATCGGAAGGAACTCTTCCAACGCCAGTTCCACTGCCATCATTTCCAACAGATTGATATGCAGCTGACTCTCCGGGAGAGTCCATGTGCCCGAGACCTGGTGTTCTCCCAGGCAGGCACCCCACCCTTCCAGCGATGCATCCGTGTAAACGGACAGCTGGGGGTGGGGTAGGTGCAGCGAAACCCCTATTAGGAGATTCTGACGCTGTTTCCACCATAGAAGATGCGATATTATCGGCTCCAAAACTGGCACCAGTTTTGACAGGGGTTCTGTTCTCTGTTTCCACAGAGACATCAGATACAACTGGATAGGTCTTCGCATTAGAGCAGCGTACGGGATAACCTGCTCCATGGAGACCATCATGCCCAGCATCTGAAGGAACCGCCTTGCCTGAATGTGGTTTCCCACTCGAAAACTCCCGAGGATGGCTAACAGAGACACCACTCTGGGCTCTGACGGGTAAACCCTGCCATCCTCGAGGTCGAATCGCATCCCCAAATAAACGAAATGTTGAGTGGGTGTCAACTCGGATTTCTCCTCGTTGACTATCCAGCCTAGATCTGAAAGTAACTTCAGAGTCAGAGCAGTATCCACGTTCAACCTGGCTGCCGAGTCTGCCTTGAGCAGCCAGTCGTCTATGTAGGTGTGTAGCGCCACGTTCTCTTTTCTGAGAAACGCTGTCACCGCAAGGACCACTCTTGTGAAAACCCTCGGAGCTGTCGACAGGCCAAACGGGAGAACTGTAAACTCCCATACTTGATTCTGAAACGCAAATATCAGAAACCTGTGCCAACTCCGATTGATCGGAATGTGGAAATATGCATCTTTCAGATCGATCGATACACACCACATTCCTTTCCTCAATCCCGCCATTACCGACCTCGGTGTTTCCATCTGGAACCGAGGCGTATGGATAAACCAATTTAATGGCCTGAGATTGAGTATGGGTCTCCATCCCCCCGTGCTCTTGGGGACAAGGAACATGTTTGAATAGAAGCCTGGAGTGTTCCGGTTTGCTGGTTTTATTGCTCCCTTCAGAAGCAAACCCGACACTTCCTTTTGAACGGCTTCTAACTTGTCTGGCTCCCTTGGTACGGGTGTCCAGACTGGTGCCAAAGACAGATTTTGTGGCGGAAAGTCCCACCACTCCGGCATGTAACCCTGGGATAACCATCCCAGGACCAGACTGTCTGACGTCACACCTCGCCAAACCTCGACGAAACGCATGAGCCTTCCACCCACCATAGACGCCTCGACGTCTAACGGGGTTGTCCGGCTCGCAGTCCGCCGCCTCCCCCCCCCTTTCTTAACGAGAGAGAGTGAGAACCATTTCGTTCTAGGTACGACGGGTATAACTGGCACCGCTGTTCCTGTCGCACAGGTGCGGTCCAGGCGGATATGAAGGGAGCTTGCGTACCCTCAGGTACGCTTCGGCCCCTTCTGTCCGCCCTTTGAGGCCTTACCCTTACCCTTCCCCTTACCACCTCTAGGGCGGTCAGGAGCAACATTGGGGAGGGTAGGCGCCTCTACAGCCTTCCTGGGTTTCTTCGCCGGCGGCGGCTCCGAGAACCCAGCCGAAACAGACGTCGCAATAGGCCTGGCTTTCGCCTTGCCCTTATGCTTTTTCTGTTTCTTTGAAGGCTGTCCGGTTAGCGGCTTGCCCACAGCCCCTAGTGCGTGCGCTCGCTAACCGATTCTGCGCAATACTGGCGGTGTCCTCTAAGATGGCCCGCACTTGGCCACCAAAGAAGCTAGGCCCTGTCAGGGGCGTCCCAAGAAGACGCTCCCTGACTGCCGTAGCCGGACGCATATGGTCAATGACCATTTGCCTCCTGGACTTCGTCACACGCGCTTGCACCCTTGCCAATGCATCCATTGACAGCACCAAGCCGTCATTAACGCACGATAGCGCCACAGGTGGCACAGGGTGGCCTGCCCCCGCTTCAGCCCACACCGACTGAAGTAGACGATAGGAGTGATTGACAGCGCTCATGGCTGCCCTCACACCCTCATCGCATAGGGCCAGACTTCTTCCTGGTGTACCTGGGCCTTATCCACTAGTGCCGGACCGGGACCACCCGACCCGGCACTCTGGACGCCCAGTACCCATCGGTCATCCTCCGTGACCGACGGGACTACACCATACCTGTCGTATTCACCCCGCGGAATACGGCACCTTGCCCGCACCTCCCTGGAGGCCGCAGGGAGCTGACCCTTGGTCATTAGTTGTTTACTATAAATAGCATCCAACAAATCAATGAACCGTGGATCCAGTCCCACTGACTGGATCCGGGCCGCGGGCAAAATCCCCGTCCTAATCGACGCAACCGACGGACGGGGCGCATCTTCATCGGCCGTGGCCGAAACCACAGACGGGTCAACTCTGGCTAGCCACGCCAGAGCATCAGACCAGTCTACCTCCGAAGAAGATACCCCCGCAAACACGTCACCCGTTGACATGCTTACGGGTCTGCCAGCCATGGCCTCCCGGCCAGGAGCCACGGCTGACACGCCAGGCACTCCGCTACCACATGGTTCCGCCGCCACCCCATGAAACACTCCGGTCCATGGGGTAGGTCCGCACAGAAAACCGTACGGACCCGTAACCGTCGCGGAACCATAGCCGGCCACGGGCGCCAACGGCACCCCATGTCCGGCTGCCGGACCAGGCGAGATAGGTGAGTACCACGCCTGGCCCGGCACACCGGTTCCCCTGACGGCTGGTGACAAACCAAGCCGCGCGGAACCGGTGCACGGTAACGGATTGGCCTCAGCCGCAGGCGGAGCCGCTGACCTGGCTTGCGCCAAACCAGACAAATGGAGGCCGGTTCCGTCCAGGACGGAATCAACCTCCATATTCTCCACCTGCGGCTTCACGGGCCGCAGCAACCTCTCCTCCCCGGCCTCATCGTCTTCAGACTCCGAAGAGCCGTCACTAGACGAATAAACCGTGGAGCCGTCCTGGTGGACGGCTCCCACACCTGACGGACCGGCCACCGCTACTGGACCACCCGGAGGTGGCCGCAGAGAGACAGAACCCGTCTGGCCGAAGCCAGACGGACCCGCCAGGGGGCCGTACGAGACGGCCCCCTCGGTAACCAGTCCAGAATCCTGTCCGAAGACAGGATCCATACCAGGCATGGGGAGAAACTGCCCCCAAACCTTTGGTAGCAGGGACGACACCAGCGTGGGCAGAACGCTATGCAGAAAACCCTGCATAGCCGGACCAAACCACGCCGGCGGTGCCATCTCCGCCACCTCCAGCTGGGGACGTGGAGCACCCCCACCGGCCGAACCGGGCGCTCCACGATTTCCTCTCGGACCGCCTGACCCTGCGTCAGACCCAGCCAAGTCCTTCTGGGCAAGGAACTTAACCATCGTTTCGACGGACCACACTGCACAAACATTACACCTATGATCTATATTACACAGGGCACACCTAAAACAGACATGGTCCTTGAACATTACACGGACAAACTTATGGCAGTCGTCACATGATGGCGGGGCTGGCTTGGCCTATAAAATAAGCACAAACCTACAATAAACAAGCGGAACGAGACACGGATGGAAGGCAGACAATTAATTTTCAAATATTTTGACTCATAAATTAACCGTAACCTCCCGCACCCCACCCCGCCACGTTACAACAACGATCGCATTGATATGACGACAAGAACGCGGCGGGCACAACACACCCATAATAGATCCTACAGGATGTGTAATGGCTCCAGGAATCATATTGCATAGCATTCAGGGTATATTTACTAATCAATATAAATTATACTCCTAACGAACCCAGCACGATATGTGAAGAAAACAACAAAATGTATAACACCTGCTGTCTCACACGGTAAAACCGCAGACCACGCATCTACTCAAGAATTTTGAAACCACCGATCATTGCAAACCGATCGTGATCGCACGTAAACTTGATCATTCTAAAGTTTCCGGTACCATTTTTTAGTACGCAGCACCCAGAACAAGATGCGCGAATTAATGAAAAAAAATTTTCTTCACATAAACATCCGAGCGACCGGGTGTGACGTCACCCGCTCGGATTCTACGGAGAACGACGTCAGCCGATATTCGTGTTAGAAATACCGTAGCAAACACCTATTTTCATATCTGCCGATCGCCTGTTGGGGTTTAAAGAAGGCGATCGTCTGGCATATATCGTTGCTAGCACACGTCCCAGATTCTATGGGGTTAGAAATTGGAACATGCGACACAACGAAATTTAGAGACCTAAGTCTTTTAACTATGGATATAAAGAACAATACAACCTGGTTGTCTTGGGCGGTATTCTCCATAGTCCTTAGTTATCCTTTCAGAACACACAAACTATCACTGATTAAAGACTTAGATTCTTTTAAAAAACACTAAAATCCTTAATGCGAAAAGCATGTATTGCACTTGTTGCTATGCAAACAAGAATGAGCTCTATGGTAAACGGGTACTCGGCAGTGGGGAGCCGGGTACCCGGTTCCCAGGAGTCGGTAAAGCTTTCTAAGTCTATAATCCTAGAGCCGCTGTCAGGGCCAGCTGTATATCAGAAGTAACAGAATGGTGAGTATTGATCGAAGGAGAAATTGAGTACAATTCAGAGTTGGCCATAAAAACAATTGGTAAACCAGATTGATCGGTCAATGATGCATCATCGCATATTCCCACGTTCACCGCTTTGAACTTTTGACCCCTCCCACTACCCACCCCCGGGTCAGAACCAAATGTACATGTCCTTTTGCACTCCGCAATCATATTGTTAACTCATATAATAAATTTGGTTGAATTTCGTCCAACAGTGTCAGAGGAGTTGAATTACAATCAATTTCATGACCTATTGACCCCATTCCACACATCCTGGGGGCGGGACTAAATTTATTTGTGCTCATTGCTCTACATTGATATGGGTAACTCACATACAAAATTTGGGTGAATTCTGTCTAATGGTTTCGGAGACTATGCGTTACCATCAATTTCTGCAGAATAAAATTTGACTTTTTGACCCCTCTCCTGCACCCTGTGGGTGGAGCCAAATCTAAATGGCCTGTTGCACTCTACAGTTGAGTTCCGTCTAACGATTTCAGAGGAGTTGCATTACAATCAATCACATTGATATGGGTAACTGACATACTAAATTGTGTTGAATTCCATCCTACAGCGTCAAAGGAGTTGCATTACAATAATTTTTTTACCCTTTGACCCCCATCTCCCACCCACCCCTGGGCCCCATGGGGGCGCAGCGAAATGTAAATGTGCTCATGTACTCCAGATTGACATGGGTAAACGACATACCAAATTTGGTCGAATTCTGTCCAATGGTTTCGGAGATGTGTTACAATCAATTTCAGCCAGTTAAAATTTGACCTTTTGACCCCTCTCCCACCTCGTGGGGCCTCTTGCACTCCGCAATCATATGGGTAACTCAGATATCAAATTTGGTTGAGTTCCGTCTAATGATTTCAGAGGAGTTGCATTCCAAGTGATTTGACCTTTTGACCCCTGCAATGCCACCCCTGGGGGCAGAGCCAAATCTAAATATTGTCTTGCAAAGCGGAATTATGAGTAACCCACATACTAAATTTGATTTAATTCCACCCAACGGTTTGAGAAGTTTCCTTTCAGTCAATGGACCTTTCCACTGTATCCACCCATCAGAATTAGAAGTTGTCTCACGGTTGATGCAGCAAAAACATTAGTTAATAGTTTAGTAACCTCACAATTAGACTACTGCAATTTACTACTGTACGGGCTGCCAAAATCTCTGATCAACAAACTCCAACGTGTGCAAAACACAGCAGCTCGCATCATCACACGCACCCCTCGGTACGACCATATCACACCAATACTAAAAGACCTGCACTGGCTTCCAATTGAAAGTCATGTGAAGTTCAAATTGCTGACGCAAGCGTTCAAGGCAATACACGGCCAGTCACCAGCATATATCAGTGACATAGTGCATATCTATAAGCCGAACTGGAGCCGTAGATCTGCGCAGTCAATGACTCTAATTGTACCAGGCTCTAGAACTATAACATACGGTGACCGACGGTTCGCAAGAGCAGCACCTGTCTTGTGGAACACACTGCCAGCTAACATACGGCACATAAACAAGCTTGCCGGTTTTAAGAAAGCTCTTAAAACCCATCTTTTTATCGAATACTATGAACCTATGTAAATTTTACTGCCGTCTATTAAGTTTTATCATCTGTTGCAATCCACATCTAATTTTTAATAATTCTAATTATGGTTTTCTATTTTATGAAATGTGATATAAGTTTCTTTTTTAACCTAAGTAGTTAATCATTGTACAGCGTTTTTTAACCATCTTTTCTGGAAAAGAACGCTATATAAATATGGTAAAATGTAGGATGATGTCATAATCATTACATCATAAATTATTCTCTTTGGCCCGTTTTTAACTCTTAATAGTCCGACATGTTGTACGAATTGTATGTCTCTACTATTTAATAAATATGCTGTTGAATATGTTGTAATTAATCCATAGGCAGCAACAGTGCCCAGTCAAATTAGTTTCAAAATATTCAACAGCTTACATGTAGTTTTCTGGAAATTGATAGTCAGGGTGTTCAGAGATCGATCGATCCCAACACGTGTGGGTGGAGCTTAGCTAGAGATGGGCGGGGCATAGCTAGAAGTGGAAATGTCATTCTGTTAGAAGCAAATTCTATGCCAAACCTCTTTACGTAACGTACAACTCATAAATAACCTAAAACGGTTCGAAAACATAAACAGAAACATGTTAGTAAGAGATGTTCTGTTGAATATTCTGAACATAATTGGATTGGAAGACATTGCCGCCTTAGACCGCAATGCCTTCCAGTCTAATTATGTTCAAAATATTCAACGGTACCTCTTATTTTGCTTTGGAAACATGTTATGTTATTACTAGAGACAAACAATCTCTTACCTGACCGTATCTGTAAATCTGGACTTTTCACGGCCTCGTTTATTTCAGAAAGTGACTTCTGTTCTGACTTAGCAATCAACATCTGACACAGAAAGTTAAGTATCGCGTGAGTTCCCTGAGCGATCACGCCGTACGGAGGGAAATCTAAGGGATTATTGCGTATATTCAGCCCATGCAGTGTCTTAATTAAACCTGTTAATTATAAAAGAAACAATCTAATAATTAAGTCAGCTGATGAATGATGACAATGTTTCAAAAAAATTAATAAGTGTGATATGCTTCAGTTAATCGACTTCGGAAGCTTTGCCAGAAATGTCACAAATTTAGCAGTGCAACAGAGAGACAGAGCAACAGACAGACAGAAGTATTAGTTGCAAGTCGTTACTAAAAACTGCATGACCAATAGAAGTCACAGGGAAAGCTACGGATGAAGGATGTATTTGTATATGGACAGACAAATAGGCAGACAGACACAGACTACATATAACATAAATAGAGGGATCCATTCTGATGTCATAATCAAATATGTCACTAGTGAGCTAATGTCACTATCATTATGACGCATAACACTGTCATGAAAAACCCGGCCAAATTAGTTTCAAAATATTCAACAGTTAGCTTCCAATTCAGGCATCAAGGTATATAAATCGATTCCATCACATTAAAGTGGGCTGAACATAGCTAGAAATGGCTCCCTCTATTAACATTGGCCATACAGATCATTAACCTGACACCATATTAACCCTTTAACACTCATGTCGGACAAAAACAGCTTCTGCAGGGGTCTTGAGAGATGTACATTTGCAGACCAAATGAAGACTATTTTTGAAAGCTTACCACTTGAATGACTGGCTCGATAACTGAACCAGTCATTCCAGAGGTAAATTTTCAAAAATAGTCTTCAATTGGTCTGAAAATTGATATTTTCTATGAGAAAATTTTAATTTTCTTGAATAAATTTGGGGGTTAAATGGTTAATGGTAGAGATTACTGCATAAAACATTTGCTTAAGGTAGCTGCAAAAGTAGGCCCATGCTATTACGCTTACATCATTATGCTAAGCCTGGGGCTATGAGTCGAACCATACAAAAATCTCGCTGCATTTACGCCACCAAATATTTCTCTCATGTGTACCTTATGTAGCGTCTTATCAAAAGATATACACCTTATTTCAGATATTTTTGCTACACTGGCCAAAACATTAATGGCCGAGCATATTTTACACTCAATCCAGTGAGCCATCCATCTTGTCCTCTGAATCATGGGATATACACTGCCTTATTGAGCAGCTGTACCATATATGGGTAAGTGGGTGGAGCATCTTGATTCTCGCGCAAATTTACTATGTACACAGATGATAAGCGAGCGTGATGCGCAATCTGGCCAGTCCGCCCATTTGCCCATATATACTAAATAAAGGAATCCTAACATATAGGCAAATATGATTTGCTAAACATAGAAACTTAATGTTGACGGTGCTGTTATTATCAATGTCAAAGAGGTGATATCTATGTCGCGCTTTCTGCTTCACGGTTGAGACAAAAACTGTGCAAAAACCCACAAACATGATAATATTAAATAAATATAAATACATAAATTATCACTTAATGTTTGTGGATGATGAAAAACGCGCAACATGTCATGTCGGTTGTCCAGAAACAGTCATCTACAGGCCACCAGTATTTACGACACATTATATGCTTTATTCATTTATCAATCAGCTCTTCATCCCAAATGATTATGATATAAATATTAGTACCATTATTATTGTTCATGTGGAATGGAGACTGTTGCGCAGTAGTGTATGATTTATCCCAGAGTTTATAGGTCTGATTCTCTCAAACATATGATCTCAAAAGTAAACCTGATTATCAAGTTATGAGCGATTCCAACCCAGTTGCTATTGGGCATTTGGGCCAGCTAATGAATCATACCCCAACCAGTTTAGCAATTATCCCTGTTAAACTTGATAGTTTGGCTATCCATGAAGTGTAAGAAATTAATAGTAATCAATCTTAAAATCATATTGACAAAAATATAGAGTTTTATGGTATTAGAGAATACAATATTGTGAAAACTAATGAAATAACTTTATTTTGAACTGTTATTGTTTGCTTAGAATCTGAAAGTTTATTTAACTATGTTAAATTGATATTGTAGTTCGGATCGACCGGTCAGAATACCGGCCGTACCAGCTGACCTGGGTATGCCCCGCCCGTCCTGGATTCATTTCCTGAACACGCCCCTCTGGGTAGAGCCATAAGAGTATATATGCCTATGGGAGAGATAGCGTGTCGAAAAACGACTAAGTTCGTTAAAACGCATCATGCGCATGCACACGCTAGGACGCTGTTTATATGGAGCGCGTAGTTACGACCTAGATAGGATGGCGCTTTTAGTCTACCGAGATGGTACCCTGTAATCCTTATTGATTGCCTGTTCCCATTAAATCTGGCATTAATCAAGACCATAATTCAACGGGCTTTTCAAATCTGTAAACCTTTTCAAAATCGGTTGAGAATGCAGGAAATGTCAATTTCCCTTTCTCCGAGATCTAACAATACTCACCATTCTGTTACTTCTGATATACAGCTGGCCTTGACAGCGGCTCTAGGATTATAGACTTAGAAAGCTTTACCGACTCCTGGGAACCGGGTACTCGGCTCCCAACTGCCGAATACCCGTTTACCATAGAGCTCATATTGTTTGCATAGCCACCAAACAAGAGAAAACTATGGCTTGCCTCCGTGGGGCTGGGAGGCTGGGTCCGTAACAGAATGGTGAGTATTGTTAGATCTCGGAGAAAGGGAAATTGACATTTCCTGCATTCTCCTTCGATCAATACTCACCATTCTGTTACTTCTGATATACACCAGATTTGATCAGTAACCTGGTGGGAAGAGGCAAGCCATACATGCTAATTTTGCCCCTTGGAGACAGATTTTAGACTTCAAACTTGACTAACGGAGACCTAAAAGGACCGTCAAGTTCACGGAACCGAATCACATTCGCGTCACAGCACCACCCCCCCCTTTTTCCTCCTAAGAAAAGGGAGAGAACTAACGAACATGTATCTTGCCTGAAAACACCAATATGCCAAGAGGGTTAACTACTCCCTGCATATTGCTTGTATTAGCCTGGGAATGAGCATGAATATATAAGATGAATGAACATGATACATATACATAATACAAAAACTCTCACTATTGAATAACCTTATGATAACAGGACTGCAGACGTACTGCCTACAACCATTCACCGGTTCGGCCATCAGTGACACAATCTGGTTGACATCCTCTCGCTTGACCCTGCCTGCTTTAGGTTCTTTTCTTACCAAAGTGAAAAAAGGGGAAAAGCAGTGTGGTCACTAACTATCGTTTCAAAACAGCTAAAGCGAGTGGATTGGCTGAGTCTGACACATCCCTCATATAGTAATCCGTAAATGAGGACTCACAGTGCCATTGTGCAACGGCCATGATGTCCTCTAACGGAACACCATTGTAAAGGGCGGTCGAGGAAGCTATTCCTCTAACATCGTGTGCCCTTATGCCCTGCACCTGGTGCCCAGTCGCCATCTCGTGAGTAGTCTGAATGCATTCGACCACCCAACGAGAGATAGTATCCATGGATGCAGCGCCATAAGGCATTTTATGGCAGATTCACAGATGTCTATCGTTCGACCGTAACGAGTCAGTCCGTTTCTTGTACTTAGTCAAAGCACGGACCGGGCACCAGACACTGGCATCACGATCAAACCTGGTTAACTTCGGTATAATGATCGGTTTGCCGGGATATCTCAAAGATTGGTTCTTTGACATAAACTCTGCTCTTGGCAGAAGACGCAGACCTTCTCCAGAAACAATAAATCGGTTCCTCTCTGCCGAAAGCGCATGGATCTCACTGCGCCTTCTAGCTGAGGAAGCTGCCAATAGAAAGACCGCCTTTAGAGTCAAATGCTTTAGACTAGCCGAACGCAACGGTTCGAAAGGGTGCTTGGCCAGCACATTAAGCACTAAAGATAGACTCCAGGCTGGAATGACTACCGGTTGTCTCGGGCGGAGATTGCTCATTCCCTTCAACATCACATTTAACTAGGCCACCTCTGGACTATCCCTGTTGGCTAGACAAGGGATAACTGATGCCAAAGCTGACTTGTATCCAGCAATTGTGACGGGAGCTAGTCCTGCAAAGAACAGCTCACAGAGAAAGTCTGCTATTTGCTGAATAGTGGATTGAAAGGTATCAATACCCTTTTCTTCACACCAGTCTGCAAATCTGTTAACCTTGTTGTTATATGACTTGAAGGTTGACCTCCTTCTCGCAGCCGCGATGAAATCAGCAGCCTGTCGAGAAAAGCCTTCCGACGTGGAACGTTGTTTGACAACATCCACGCAGTCAATTTGAACATTTCGGGACGCTCGTGTAGGAAGCGTCCCTTGGCCTGGGAGATTATGTTCGGAATCTCGGGCAACTGCACAGGATTTTCCACCAGCAGATCTAGAAGATCCGTGAACCACGCCCTGCTCGGCCAATACAGCGCTATTAGCAGGACCAGACACGGCTCCTCCCTGACCTTCACCAATACCTTCGGTAGAAGAATGGTGGGTGGGTACGCGTACGCGTGCATCCCTCTCCAGCTTATCGCCAGAGCGTCTGTATCAACAGCATTTGGATCTGGAATCGGCGAGACATATGTCATGATTTGAGCATTTTCCTTTGTGGCGAACAAGTCCACGTTGGGTTTGCCCCAATGCTCGAAGATCCGTCGTAGAACTGGAGGGTTGAGGGACCATTCTGTTGGCAAGATTCTCTGTCTGCGAGACAAAGCATCTGCCAGAATGTTCAATCGGCCAGGAATATGAGCTGCTTTCAAAACAACCGAGTAATTCCTGCACCATTGAATCAAGTGCCACACCCTGATGCACAGGGTGGGCGACCTGGTCCCGCCTTGGTGACTTATATATGATACTACTGTCGAATTGTCCGACCGTATCAATATCACCTTGCCCCTGATCATCGGAAGGAACTCTTCCAACGCCAGTTCCACTGCCATCATTTCCAACAGATTGATATGCAGCTGACTCTCCGGGAGAGTCCATGTGCCCGAGACCTGGTGTTCTCCCAGGCAGGCACCCCACCCCTCCAGCGATGCATCCGTGTAAACGGACAGCTGGGGGTGGGGTAGGTGCAGCGAAACCCCTATTAGGAGATTCTGACGCTGTTTCCACCATAGAAGATGCGATATTATCGGCTCCAAAACTGGCACCAGTTTTGACAGGGGTTCTGTTCTCTGTTTCCACAGAGACATCAGATACAACTGGATAGGTCTTCGCATTAGAGCAGCGTACGGGATAACCTGCTCCATGGAGACCATCATGCCCAGCATCTGAAGGAACCGCCTCGCCTGAATGTGGTTTCCCACTCGAAAACTCCTGAGGATGGCTAACAGAGACACCACTCTGGGCTCTGATGGGTAAACCCTGCCCTCCTCGAGGTCGAATCGCATCCCCAAATAAACGAAATGTTGAGTGGGCGTCAACTCGGATTTCTCCTCGTTGACTATCCAGCCTAGATCTGAAAGTAACTTCAGAGTCAGAGCAGTATCCACGTTCAACCTGGCTGCCGAGTCTGCCTTGAGCAGCCAGTCGTCTATGTAGGTGTGTAGCGCCACGTTCTCTTTTCTGAGAAACGCTGTCACCGCAAGGACCACTCTTGTGAAAACCCTCGGAGCTGTCGACAGGCCAAACGGGAGAACTGTAAACTCCCATACTTGATTCTGAAACGCAAATCTCAGAAACCTGTGCCAACTCCGATTCACCGGAATGTGGAAATATGCATCTTTCAGATCGATCGATACACACCACATTCCTTTCCTCAATCCCGCCATTACCAACCTCGGCGTTTCCATCTGGAACCGAGGCGTATGGATAAACCAATTTAATGGCCTGAGATTGAGTATGGGTCTCCATCCCCCCGTGCTCTTGGGGACAAGGAACATGTTTGAATAGAAGCCTGGAGTGTTCCGGTTTGCTGGTTTTATTGCTCCCTTCAGAAGCAAACCCGACACTTCCTTTTGAACGGCTTCTAACTTGTCTGGCTCCCTTGGTACGGGTGTCCAGACAGGTGCCAAAGACAGATTTTGTGGCGGAAAGTCCCACCACTCCGGCATGTAACCCTGGGATAACCATCCCAGGACCAGACTGTCTGACGTCACACCTCGCCAGGCCTCGACGAAACGTATGAGCCTTCCACCCACCATAGACGCCTCGACGTCTAACGGGGTTGTCCGGCTCGCAGTCCGCCCCATCCCCCTCTTTCTTAACGAGAGAGAGTGAGAACCATTTCGTTCTAGGCACGACGGGTATAACTGGCACCGCTGTCCCTGTCGCACAGGTGCGGTCCAGGCGGATATGAAGGGAGCTTGCGTACCCTCAGGTATGCTTCGGGCCCTTCTGTCCGCCCTTTGAGGCCTTACCCTTACCCTTCCCCTTGCCCTTCCCACCTCTAGGGCGGTCAGGAGCAACATTGGGGAGGGTAGGCGCCTCTACAACCTTCCTGGGTTTCTTCGCCGGCGGCGGCTCCGAGAACCCAGCCGAAACAGACGTCGCAATAGGCCTGGCTTTCGCCTTGCTCTTATGCTTTTTCTGTTTCTTTGAAGGCTGTCCCGTTAGCGGTTTGCCCACAGCCCCTAGTGCGTGCGCTTGCCGCACTAGCTCTAGCTGTAGATTTACCGCTAACCGATTCTGCGCAATACTGGCGGTGTCCTCTAAGATGGCCCGCGCTTGGCCACCAAAGACGCTAGGCCCTGTCAGGGGCGTCCCAAGAAGACGTTCCCTGACTGCCGTAGCCGGACGCATATGGTCAATGACCATTTGCCTCCTGGACTTCGTCACTCGCGCTTGCACCCTTGCCAATGCGTCCATTGACAGCACCAAGCCGTCATTAACACACGATAGCGCCACAGGTGGCACAGGGTGGCCTGCCCCCGCTTCAGCCCACACCGACTGAAGTAGACGATAAGAGTGATTGACAGCGCTCATCGCTGACCTCACACCCTCATAGCATAGGGCCAGGACTTCTTCCTGGTGTACCTGGGACTTATCCACTAGTGCCGGACTAGGGACCACCCGACCCGGCACTCTGGACGCCCAGTACCCATCGGTCATCCTCCGTGACCGACGGGACTACACCATACCTGTCGTATTCACCCCGCGGAATACGACATCTTGCCCGCACCTCCCTGGAGGCCGCTGGGAGCTGACCCTTGGTCATTAGTTGTTTACTATAAATAGCATCCAACAAATCAATGAACCGTGGATCCAGTCCCACTGACTGGATCCGGGCCGCGGGCAAAATCCCCGTCCTAATCGACGCAACCGACGGACGGGGCGCATCTTCATCGGGCGTGGCCGAAACCACAGACGGGTCCACTCTGGCTAGCCACGCCAGAGCATCAGACCAATCTACCTCCGAAGAAGATACCCCCGCAAACACGTCACCCGTTGACGTGCTCACGGGTCTGCCAGCCATGGCCTCCCGGCAAGGAGCCATGGCTGACACGCCAGGCACTCCGCTACCACACGGTTCCGCCGCCACCCCATGAAACACTCCGGTCAATGGGGTAGGTCCGCACGGAAAACCGTACGGACCCGTAACCGTCGCGGAACCATAGCCGGACACGGGCGCCAACGGCACCCCATGTCCGGCTGCCGGACCAGGCGAGATAGGTGAGTACCACGCCTGGCCCGGCACACCCGTTCCCCTGACGGCTGGTGACAAACCAAGCCGCGCGGAACCAGTGCAAGGTAACGGATTGGCCTCAGCTTGCGCCAAACCAGACAAATGGAGGCCTGTTCCGTCCAGGACGGAATCAACCTCCATATTCTCCACCTGCGGCTTCACGGGCCGCAGCAACCTCTCCTCCTCGGCCTCCTCGTCTTCAGACTCCGAAGAGCCGTCACTAGACGAGTCAACCGTGGAGCCGTCCTGGCGGACGGCTCCCACACCTGACGGACCGGCCACCACTACTGGACCACCCGGAGGTGGCCGCAGAGAGACAGAACCCGTCTGGCCGAAGCCAGACGGGACCGCCAGGGGGCCGTACGAGACGGCCCCCTCGGTAACCAGTCCAGAATCCTGTCCAAGGACAGGATCCGTACCAGGCATGGGGAGAAACTGCCCCCCAACCTTTGGTAGCAGGGACGACACCAGCGTGGGCAGAACGCTATGCAGAAAACCCTGCATAGCCGGACCAAACCACGCCGGCGGTGCCATCTCCGCCACCTCCAGCTGGGGACGTGGAGCACCCCCACCGGCCGAACCGGGCGCTCCACGATTTCCTCTCGGACCGCCTGACCCCGCGTCATACCCACCCAAGTCCTTCTGGGCAAGGAACTTAACCATCGTTTCGACGGACCACACTACACAAACATTACACCTATGATCTATATTACACAGGGCACACCTAAAACAGACATGGTCCTTGAACATTACACGGACAAACTTATGGCAGTCGTCACATGATGGCGGGGCTGGCTTGGCCTATAAAATAAGCACAAACCTACAATAAACAAGCGGAACGAGACACGGATGGAAGGCAGACAATTAATTTTCAAATATTTTGACTCATAAATTAACCGTAACCTCCCCGCACCCCACCCCGCCACGTTACAACAACGATCGCATTGATTATGACGACAAGTAGGCGGCGGGCACAACACACCCATAATAGATCCTACAGGATGTGTAACGGCTCCAGGAATCATATCGCATAGCATTCAGGGTATATTTACTAATCAATATAAATTATACTCCTAACGAACGCAGCACGATATGTGAAGAAAACAACAAAATGTTATAACAAAACTGCTGTCTCACACGGTAAAACCGCAGACCACACATCTACTCAAGAATTTTGAAACCACCGATCATTGCAAACCGATCGTGATCGCACGTAAACTTGATCATTCTAAAGTTTCCGGTACCATTTTTAGTACGCAGCACCCAGAATAAGATGCGCGAATTAATGAAAAAAATTTTCTTCACATAAACATCCGAGCGACCGGGTGTGACGTCACCCGCTCGGATTCTACGGAGAACGACGTCAGCCGATATTCGTGTTAGAAATACCGTAGCAAACACCTATTTTCATATCTGCCGATCGCCTGTTGGGGTTTAAAGAAGGCGATCGTCTGGCATATATCGTTGCTAGCACACGTCCCAGATTCTATGGGGTCAGAAATTGGAACATGTGACACAACGAAATTTAGAGACCTAAGTCTTTTAACTATGGATAATAAAGAACAATACAACCTGGTTGTCTTGGGCGGTATTCTCCATAGTCCTTAGTTAATCCTTTCAGAACACACAAACTATCACTGATTAAAGACTTAGATTATTTTAAAACACTAAAATCCTTAATGCAAAAAGCATGTATTGCTCTTGTTGCTATGCAAACAAGAAATGAGCTCTATGGTAAACGGGTGCTCGGCAGTTGGGAGCCGAGTACCGGGTTCCCAGGAGTCGGTAAAGCTTTCTAAGTCTATAATCCTAGAGCCGCTGTCAGGGCCAGCTGTATATCAGAAGTAACAGAATGGTGAGTATTGATCGAAGGAGAAGGACATTCCACAAGACCATAACAGAGGCCAGTTTTGGCCAGTTTGACCATTAAAGGGTTACACTCAAGCCAGCCAAAAACAGCTTCTGCAGTGGTCTTTGAAAATATCCATTTGCACACCAAGAGAAGAGAAGACTATTTTTTTTAAATTTATCAGTGGAATGATTAACAAGCCAATTATTCCAATGGTAAACTGGTAAAAATAGTTTACTCTTGGTCTGCAAATGGGCATATTCTTTCTTGAGGAAATTTGAGGGTTGCAGGATGAAACTGAGTGGCATTATTGATGAGCATTAGGATTAATCCATGAGCCTGCTTGACTTTGATGCTATCATGATCCCATCCCAGGTGTAACACTTACATATCTTTTGACATATGCCTAAAGAGGAACACAATTTATGAGAAATTGATTTCAATAAAAAAAAACACCACGTATAAAAGCCATTCAGCTTAACATCACAATATAACATAATGGTTTCTGAGTCTGCCAATCATCAATAACAAGAAATCATTTACACAATGACATCATACCACAACACTCATTCATGTCTCATGGAATTTGAGGAGACCGACTTTCCATGGCAAAATTTACTAATAAGGAATTTTAAAATATGCAAATAAGATTTTACTTTAATTCAATTATACATAAGCATTGTATGTTTTAAGCCGTCTCTGTTTATGATACATACCCAGTTCAAGAGGTAATGTGTGTAGGAGGTTATTCTCCAGTAGCAGGTTGCGTAGATGTTTGTGCCGTCCAGTGTATGCACTCGGCAAAGATACTAAACAGTTACTCCGTAGATCCAGCCATTTCAGTCGGTGCAAATGACTGAAGAAGTCTTCCGGCAATTTTTGTATTTCATTCTCAGCCAAGTACAGGTACTGAAACATAAGATCATTATAGATGAATCCAATCTGTCACCCAAGCATATGATGTCATAATCAATGGACTGTTCCAGTTTTAGCTATGCTATCCAAGTAGACAAGAATAGCAGAAGTTATTGCTGCTGATGCTGATGGCATTGGTGATAGTGGTGGTCAACTGAATCATTTTATGACGTACGTACCTGAGTATTTGCATGATGTGGCTTAAATTTGTGTCTTTACAGATGAAAAGAAAAGTATTTTTGAATATTTAACACTGCAATGACTGGCTCGATAACTGAACCAGTAATTTTGGTGGCCAATTTTCAAAAAGCGTTATGTCTGCAAATGGGCATTCGCTATGAAATAATTGAAATTTTCTTTAACAAATTTGAGGGTTAATGGATGTAGTCCAATTATACACAAATTTTACGTAAGCAGTTCTTTTGATCTTTGAGTTATTATCCTCGTCATTAATCACTTTGATCCATGAGTAAATATTATGCTTAATTACAAAACAATGGATTAATCAGCATCGCTTGAACCACACAGTTTATTTAATTGCCCCCACATGCTGCTGTATGCATGAACGATGGCACTCACTCTGTTATCTAAAGCTAACTAAAGCCGGCGGCCCATCTACTGATTTTATCTGCTGATTGTACTGCCGGCCAACAGAATATGTAGTGTCGGTAGATGAGCTGGACCTGCCACCCGATTTCTTCAAAATCGGCCGGATAAATTGGTTACAAAAAATCCTTGGCAATGTCAAGGATTTGCCGTCCGAATCTGTAGCAGCCGGTTCAAATCAGTAAATGGGAACACTGGACAGTGAAAATCAAATTTTCTAGTATGGTCATCGTGACATAACTTGTCACATTCTGTAGCGGCCGGTTCAAATCGGTAAATGGGAACACTGAACAGTGAAAATCAAATTTTCACGTAAGGTCGTCGTGACATAACTTGTCACATTCTCTCTTTCTCTCCCTCCCTCTCTCTCTCTCTCCTCTCACTCTCTCTAGCCGGTAAAATGGAAGACGTAGTGTGGCCAAATATTTAAACAAGCAAAATTATTGAGATGTGGCCATAAATAGTGATGATTACCACAAAAAAGAGAAGATTACGTCCCTACAGGAGATTGCTGGCAGGGATTGCTGGAAATTTCAATTTCCCTTTCTCCGAGATCTAACAATACTCACCATTCTGTTACTTTCTGATACACAGCTGGCCCTGACAGCTGGCTCTCGGACTATAGACTTAGAAAGCTTTACCGACTCCTTGGAACCGGGTACTCGGCTCCCAACTGCCGAGTACCCGTCTACAATAGAGCTCATATTGTTTGCATAGCCACCAAACAAGAGAAATCCATGGCTTGCATACGTGGGGCTGGGAGGCTGGGTCCGTAGCAGAATGTTGAGTATTGTTAGATCTCGGAGAAAGGGAAATTGAAAGTTCCTGCATTCTCCTTCGATCAATACTCACCATTCTGTTACTTTCTGATATACACCAGATTTGTTCAGTAACCTGGTGGGAAGGGGCAAGCCATAAATGCTACTTTTGCCCCTTGGAGAAAGATTTAGACTTAACAACTTGACTAACGGAGACCTAAAAGGACCGTCAAGTTATCGGAACCGAATCACATTCGCGTCACTGCCCCCCCCCCCTTTTCTCCTAAGAAAAGGGAGAGAACTCACGAACATGTCCCTCGCCTGAAACACAAATATGCCAAGAGGGTTAACTGCTCTTTGCATATATTAGCCTGGGAATGAGCATGAATATATAAGATGAATGATCATGATATATAGACATAATACAAAACACTCTCAATCGTGAAATACCTCATGATATTTGGAATTCAGACCTGGAGCCTCCAACCATTCACTTGTCCGGCCTCAGTGACACAACTGGTTGATATCCTCTTGCTCGACCATGCCTGCTTCTAAATTCTCTCTTACAAATGCCAAAAAAGGAAGAAGAGCAGTGCGGTCATATAGCTATCGTCTCAAACAGCTAAAGCGAGTGGAATGGCGAAGTCTGACACATCCCTCATATAGTAATCCGTGAAAGAGGAGTCACAGTGCCCTTGTGCGACAGCCATGATGTCCTTAAACGGAACACCATTGTCAAGGGCAGAAGAGGCGGCTAATCCTCTAACAACGTGCCCTTGCGCCTTGCACTTGGAGCCCAGTCAGAATCTCATGGGTAATCTGAATGCATTCGACTACCCAACGAGAGATAGAATCCATGGATGCGGCGCCATATGGCTCCATATGGCAGATCCACAGATGTCTATCATTCGACCGTAACGAGTCTGTCCGTTTTGTACTTAGTCAAAGCACGGACTGGGCACCAGACACTGGCATCATGATCCAACCTACTTAGTTTCGGTATAACGATCGGTTTGCCGGGATATCTCAAAGATCGAGATCTTTGACATAAACCCTGCGCTTGGCAGTAGACGCAGACCCTCTCTAGAGACAATAAGTCGGTCCCTCTCTGCTGAAAGTGCATGGATCTCACTGTGCCTTCTAGCTGAGGAAGCTGCCAATAGAAAGACCGCCTTTAGAGTCAAATGCTTTAGACTAGCCGAATGCAACGGTTCGAAAGGGTGCTTGGCCAGTACATTAAGCATTAAAGATAGACTCCAGGCTGGAATGACTACCGGTTGTCTCGGTCGGAGATTGCTCATTCCCTTCACCATCACACTCAACTGGGCCACCTCTGGACTATCCCTGTTGGCTAGACAAGGGATAACTGATGCCAAAGCTGACTTGTATCCAGCAACTGTGACGGGAGCTAGTCCTCAAAAGAACAGCTCACAGAGAAAGTCTGCTATTTGCTGATAGTGGATTGAAAGGTATCAATACCCTTTTCTTCACACCAGTCTGCAAATCTGTTAACCTTGTTGTTATATGACTTGAAGTTTGACCTCCTTCTCGCAGCCGCGATGAAATCAGCAGCCTGTCGAGAAAAGCCTTCCGACGTGGAACGTTGTTTGATAACATCCACGCAGTCTATTTGAACATTTCGGGACGCTCGTGTAGGAAGCGTCCCTTGGCCTGGGAGATTATGTTCGGAATCTCGGGCAACTGCACAGGTTTTTCCACCAGCAGATCTAGAAGATCCGTGAACCACGCCCTGCTCGGCCAATACGGCGCTATTAGCAGGACCAGACACGGTTCCTCCCTGACCTTCACCAATACCTTCGGTAGAAGAATGGTGGGTGGGTACGCGTAAGCGTGCATCCCTCTCCAGCTTATCGCCAGAGCGTCTGTATCGACGGCATTTGGATCTGGAATCGGCGAGACATGTCATGATTTGAGCATTTTCCTTTGTGGCGAACAAGTCCACGTTGGGTTTGCCCCAATGCTCGAAGATCCGTCGCAGAACTGGAGGGTTGAGGGACCATTCTGTTGGCAGGATTCTCTGTCTGCGAGACAAAGCATCCGCCAGAATGTTCAATTGGCCAGGAATACGAGCTGCTTTCAAAACAACCGAGTAATTCCTGCACCATTGAATCAAGTGCCACACCCTGATACACAGAGTGGGCGACCTGGTCCCGCCTTGGCGATTTATATATGATACTACTGTCGAATTGTCCGACCGTATCAATATCACCTTGCCCCTGATCATCGGAAGGAATTCTTCCAACGCCAGTTCCACTGCCATCATTTCCAACAGATTGATATGCAGCTGACTCTCCGGGAGAGTCCATGTGCCCGAGACCTGGTGTTCTCCCAGGCAGGCACCCCACCCTTCCAGCGATGCATCCGTGTAGACGGACAGCTGGGGGCGGGGTAGGTGCAGCGAAACCCCTAATAGGAGATTCTGACGCTGTTTCCACCATAGAAGATGCGATATTATCGGCTCCAAAACTGGCACCAGTTTTGACAGGGGTTCTGTTCTCTGTTTCCACAGAGACATCAGATACAACTGGATAGGCCTTCGCATTAGAGCAGCGTACGGGATAACCTGCTCCATGGAGACCATCATGCCCAGCATCTGAAGGAACCGCCTCGCCTGAATGTGGTTTCCCACTCGAAAAACTCTTGAGGATGGCTAACAGAGACACCACTCTGGGCTTTGACGGGTAAACCCTGCCCTCCTCGAGGTCGAATCGCATCCCCAAATAAACGAAACGTTGAGTGGGCGTCAACTCGGATTTCTCCTCGTTGACTATGCAGCGTAGATCTGAAAGTAACTTCAGAGTCAGAACAGTATCCACGTTCAACCTGGCTGCCGAGTCTGCCTTGAGCAGCCAGTCGTCTATGTAGGTGTGTAGCGCCACGTTCTCTTTTCTGAGAAACGCTGTCACCGCAAGGACCACTCTTGTGAAAACCCTCGGAGCTGTCGACAGGCCAAACGGGAGAACGGTAAACTTCCATACTTGATTCTGAAACGCAAATCTCAGAAACCTGTGCCAACTCCGATTCATAGGAATGTGGAAATATGCATTTTTCAGATCGATCGATACACACCACATTCCTTTCCTCAATCCCGCATTACCGACCTCGGCGTTTCCATCTGGAACCGAGGCGTATGGATAAACCAATTTAATGGCCCGAGATTGAGTATGGGTCTCCATCCCCCTGTGCTCTTGGGGACAAGGAACATGTTTGAATAGAAGCCTGGAGTGTTTCGGTTTGCTGGTTTTATTGCTCCCTTCAGAAGCAAACCCGACACTTCCTTTTGAACGGCTTCTAACTTGTCTGGCTCCCTTGGTACGGGTGTCCAGACAGGTGCCAAAGACAGATTTTGTGGTGGAAAGTCCCACCACTCCGGCATGTAACCCTGGGATAACCATCCCAGGACCAGACTGTCTGACGTCACACCTTGCCAGGCCTCGACGAAACGCATGAGCCTTCCACCCACCATAGACGCCTCGACGTCTAACGGGGTTGTCCGGCTCGCAATCCGCCCCCCCCCCCTCTTTCTTGACGAGAGAGAGAGAGAACCACTTCGTTCTAGGCACGACGGGTATAACTGGCACCGCTGTTCCTGTCGCACAGGTGCGGTCCAGGCGGATATGAAGGGAGCTTTCGTACCCTCAGGTACGCTTCGGCCCCTTCTGTCCGCCCTTTGAGGCCTTACCCTTACCCTTCCCCTTCCCACCTCTAAGGCGGTCAGGAGCAACATTGGGGAGGGTAGGCGCCTCTACAACCTTCCTGGGCTTCTTCGCCGGCGGCGGCTCTGAAAACCCAGCTGAAGCAGAAGTCGCAACAGGCCTAGCTTTCGCCTTGCCCTTATGCTTCTTCTGCTCCTTTGAAGGTTGTCCTGTTAGCGGTTTCCCCACAGGCCCTAGTGCGTGCGCTTGCCGCACTAGCTCTAGCTGTAGGTTTACCGCTAACCGATTCTGCGCGATACTGGCGGTATCCTCTAAGATGGCCCGCGCTTGGCCACCGAAGATGCTAGGCCCTGTCAGGGGCGTCCCAAGAAGACCATTTGCCTCCTGGATTTCGTCACACGCGCTTGCACCCTTGCCAATGCGTCCATCGACAGCACCAGGCCGTCATTGACACATGAAAGCGCCACAGGTGACACAAGGTGGCCTGCCCCGCTTCAGCCCACACCGACTGAAGGAGATGATAAGAGTGGTTGACAGCGCTCATCGCTGCCCTCACACCCTCATCGCATAGGGACAGGACTTCTTCCTGGTGTACCTGAGACTTGTCCACAAGTGCCGGACCGGGGTAACCCGCCACGGCACTCTGGACGCCCAGTACCCATCGGTCATCCTCCGTGACCGACGGGACTACACCATACCTGTCGTATTCCCCCCGCGGAATACGACATCTTGCCCGCACCTCCCTGGAGGCCGCAGGGAGCTGACCCTTGGTCATCAGTTGTTTGCTATAAATAGCATCCAACAATTCTATGAACCGTGGATCGAGTCCCACTGACTGGATCCGGGCCGCGGGCAAAATCCCCGTCCTGATCGACGCAACCGACGGACGGGGCGCATCTTCATCGGCCGTGGCCGAAACCACAGACGGGTCAACCCTGGCTAGCTACGCCAGAGCATCTGACCAATCTACCTCCGATGAAGACACCCCCGCAAACACGTCACCCGTTGACGTGCTCACGGGTCTACCAGCCACGGCCTCCCAGCAAGGAGCCACGGCTGACACGCCAGGCACTCCGGTACCACATGGTTCCGCCGCCACCCCATGAAACACTCCGGTCCATGGGGTAGGTCCGCACGGAAAACCGTACGGACCCGTAGCAGTCGCGGAACCATAGCCGGACACGGGCGCCAACGGCACCCCACGTCCGACTGCCGGACTAGGCGAGATAGGTGAGTACCACACCCGGCCCGGCACACCCGTTCCCGTGATGGCTGGTGCCAAACCAAGCCGCACGGAACCGGTGCACGGTAACGGATTTGCCTCAGCCACAGGCGGAGCCGCTGACCTGGCTTGCGCCAAACCAGACAAATGGAGGCCGGTTCCGTCTAGGATGGAATCAACCTCCATATTCTCCACCTGCAGCTTCACGGGCCACAGCAACCTCTCCTCCTCGGCCTCCTCGTCTTCAGACTCCGAAGAGTCGTCACTAGACGAGTCAACCGTGGAACCGTCCTGGCGGACGGCTCCCACACCTGACGGACCGGCCACCGCTACTGGACCACCCGGAGGTGGCCGCAGAGAAACAGAAACCCGTCTGGCCGAAGCCAGACGGGACTGCCAGGGGGCCGTACGAGACGGCCCCCTCGGTAACCAGTCCAGAATCCTGTCCGAGGACAGGATCCGTACCAGGCACGGGGAGAAACTGCCCCCCAACCTTTGGTAGCAGGGACGACACCAGCGTGGGCAGAACGCTATGCAGAAAAACCCTACACAGCCGGACCAAACCACGCCGGCGGTGCCATCTCCGCCACCTCCAGCTGGGGACGTGGAGCACCCGCACCGGCCGAACCGGGCGCTCCACGATTTACTCTCGGACCGCCTGACCCCGCGTCAGACCCAGCCAAGTCCTTCTGGCAAGGAACTTAACCATCATCTCAACGGACCACACTGCACAAACATTACACCTATGATCAATATTACACAGGGAACACCTAAAACAGACATGGTCCTTGAACACGACACGGACAAACTTATGGCATTCGTCACATGATGGCGGGGCTGGCTTGGCCTATAACATAAGCACAAACCTACAATAAACAAGCGGAACGAGACCCGGATGGAAGGCAGACAATTAATTTTTAAATAATTTGACTCATAAATTAACTGTAACCCTCCCGCACCCCACCCCGCCACGTTACAACAACGATCGCATTGACTATGACGACAAGAACGAGGCGGGCATTAAACACACCCATAATAGATCCTCCAGGATAAATTATACTCCTAACGAAAGCAGCACGATATGTGAAGAAAACAACAAAATGTATAACAAACTGCTGTATCCCACGGTAAAACCGCAGACCACGCATCTACTCAAGAATTTTGAAAACCACCGATCATTGCAAACCGATCGTGATCGCACGTAAACTTGATCATTCTAAAGTTTCCGGTACCATTTTTAGTACGCAGCACCCAGAACAAGATGCGCGAATTAATGAACATTTTTTCTTCACATAAACATCCGAGCGACCGGGTGTGACGTCACCCGCTCGGATCCTACAGAGAACGACGTCAGCCGATATTCGTGTTAGAAATACCGTAGCATAACACATATTTTCATATCTGCCGATCGCCTGTTGGGGGTTAAAGAAGGCGATCGTCTGGCATATATCGTTGTTAGCACACGTCCCAGATTCTATGGGGTCAGAAACTGGAACATGCGACACAGCGAAATTTAGAGACCATAGTCTTTTAACTATGGATAATAAAGAACGATACAACCTGGTTATCTTCGGTGGTATTCTCCATAGTATCCTTTAGTTAATCCTTTCACGAACACACAAACTATCACAGATTAAAGACTTAGATGTTCTTTCACAAAAAACACTAAAATCCTCAATGCAGAAAGCATGTATTGCTCTTGTTGCTATGCAAACAAGAATGAGCTCTATGGTAAATGGGTACTCGGCAGTTGGGAGCCGAGTACCCGGATCCCAGGAGTCGGTAAAGCTTTCTAAGTCTATAATCCTAGAGCCGCTGTCAGGGCCAGCTGTATATCAGAAGTAACAGAATGGTGAGTATTGATCGAAGGAGAACACACCAGTCCATGGAGTAGGCCTGCACGGAAAGCGTGCGGACCCGTAGCGGTTAAGGAACCGTGGCCAAACACGGGCGCCAACGGCACCCCGTGTCTGACCGCCGGACCAGGCGAGATAGGCGAGTACCATGCCTGGCTGCCCACACCCGTCACTGTGGCGGTTGGCAGCAAACCAACCATCACGGGACCGGTGCCCGGTACCGGAGCGGCCTCAACCACGGGCGGAGCGGAGCCGCTGCCCTGGCTTGCGCCAGGCCCGACAGATGGAGGTCGGGTTCCATCAGGACGGAATCGACCGCCATGCTCTCCACCCGCGGCCTCACAGGCCGCAGCACACTCTCCTCCTCGGCCTCCTCATCTTCAGACCCCTAAGAGTCGTCATTAGACAAGGAAAACCGTGGAGCCATCCTGGCGGACAGCTCCCATGCCTGACGGACCGGCCACCGCTACTGGACCACCCGGAGGTGGCCGCAGAGAGACAGAACCCATCATGCCGGAGTCCGACGGGACTGCCAAGGGGCCGTACGAAACGGCTCCCTCGGTGTCCAGTCCAGAACCCTGTCCAAGGACAGGGTCCGAATCAAACATGGGGAGAGACTGCCCTACAACTTTTGGCAGCAGGGACGACACCAGCGTGGGCAGAACGCTATGCAAGACACCTTGCCTAGCCAGACCAAACCACGCCGGCGGTGCCATCTCCGCCACCTCCGGTTGCAGACGTGGAACGCCCCCACGGGCCGAAACGGACGCTCCACGATTTACTTTCGGACCGCCTGACCCCGCGTCAGACCATGCCAAGTCCTTCTGGCAAGGAACTTAAGCATCATATCGACCGACCACACCACGCAAACGTTACACCTACTGTCAAAACTACACTTAGTACAGTGGAAACAGACATGGTCCTTGTATAGAACCTGTACGATATGTGGCACTCGACACATGATGGCGGGGATGGCTTGGCCTATAAACCAAACCTACAATAAGCCAGCGGAACGAAACAAAAGTGGAAGGCAGACAATTAATTTTCAAATAATTTGACCATAAATTAACTGCAAACCCTCCCGCACTCCACCCCGCAACGCTACAGCAAAGATCGCATTGATTATGACGACAAGAACGAAGCGGGCATAAATACACCCATAAATTGATCCTCCAGGATGTATAACGGAACCAGGAATCATATCGCATAGCATTCAGGGTATATTTACCAATCAATATAAATTATACTCCTAACGAAAGCTGACACGATATGTGAAGAAACAACAAAATGTAAACAAACTGCTGTAGCACACGGTAAAACCGCAGACCACGCATCACTCAAGAATGTTGACACCACCGATCATTGCAAACCGATCGTGATCACACGTAAACTTGACCATTCCAAAGTTTTCTGGTACCATTTTTAGTATGCAGCACCCAGAACAAGATGCGCGAATTAATGAAAATTTTTCTTCACATAAACATCCGAGCGACCGGGTGTGACGTCACCCGCTCGGATCCTACGGAGAACGACGTCAGCCGATATTCGTGTTAGAAATACCGTAGCAAACACCTATTTTCATATCTGCCGATCGCCTGTTGGGATTTAAAGAAGGCGATCGTCTGGCATATCACGTTGTTAGCACACGTCCCAGATTCTATGGGGTCAGAAATTGGGACATGCGACACAACGAAATTTAGAGACCTAAGTCTTTTAACTATGGATAATAAGGAATAATACAACCTGGTCATCATTGGCGGTATTCTCCATTTTATCCAGTTAGATCCTTTCAAGAACGCACAAACTATCAAATCACAGTATAAAAGATTTCTTTTCAAAAACTTTAATCTTTCTCCTACAAAAAAAACCGTGGACAGCTCTTGTCGCTATGCAAACAAGAATGAGCTCTATGGTAGACGGGTACTCGGCAGTTGGGAGCTGAGTACCCGGTTCCAAGGAGTCGGTAAAGCTTTCTAAGTCTATAGTCCTAGAGCCAGCTGTCAGGGCCAGCTGTGTATCAGAAAGTAACAGAATGGTGAGTATTGATCGAAGGAGAAGGGGTAAATTCCATTTTATCAATTCCAATTCCACATCAATTCATTTTATCAATTCCATTTCCATATCAATTCATTTTATCAATTCCAATTCCACTGAGAAAAACTCAATTCCAATTCCAATTGATCAATTCCAAGTCCTATTCCAATTCCATACCAATATTTATTTGAGATCAACATGCCCAAGATTCGCCAAGAAAAACTAGATTTATCATTAGCAAATGCCCATTTGCAGGACAAGAGAAGACTATTTTTTAAATTTATTAATGCAATGACTGGCTCATTTATGGAATCAGTCATTCCGCTGGTAAATTTTCAAAAATAGTCTTAGCATACATATGATCCTTCCTTAAGACCAGCGCAAAACACATTTTGGCTGGCTTCTGCGTTAATATTTAAAACAATTAGAATAAAAATTGTTGTTGTATAACTTTCAGTCAAATTATTGTCCCAAAAGTCAACATTCAGCAGATCTTATTTTTAGTTTATTTGACTTAAATATAGCTTAATGCCAAGTTTTTTTTAATGAATATGACTAAAGGTTAATGGCATGTCTAATTATTGTAGATACATGTAAACCTTGCTATTTAAATGTTTGCAATAAAAAGCCATAGAATACAATGTATTGAAGGAAATTTCAATTTCCCTTTCTCCGAGATCTAACAATACTCACCATTCTATTACTTCTAATACAAGCTATCCTGGATAGCTGGCCCTAGGACTATAGACTTAGTAAGCTTTACCGGCTCCTGGAACCGGGTACTCGGCTCCCAACTGCTGAGTACCCGTTTGCCATGAAGCTCATATTGTTTGCATAGCCACCAAACAAGAGATACCCATGGCTTGCCTCCGTTGGGCTGGGAGGCTGGGTCCGTAATAGAATGGTGAGTATTGTTAGATCTCAGAGAAAGGGAAATTTCCTTCATTCTCCTTCGATCAATACTAACCATTCTATTACTTCTGATATACACCAGATTTAGACAGTAACCTGGTGGGAAGGGGCAAGCCATCAATTGCTACTTCTGGCCCTTGAAGAAAGAGCTTAGACTTAAACATGACAAATGGAGACCTAAAAGGAAGAAGTTAAAGGGATCGAATCACATTCGCATCACTGCCCCACCCCCCTTTTTTCTCCTGGGAATGAGCATGAATATATAAGATGAATGAACATGATATATAGACATAATACAAAAACTCTCAATCTTGAATTACCTCATCATATTTGGATTCCAGACGTGGAGCCTCCAACCATTCACTTGACCGGCCATCAGTGACACAATCTGGTTGATATCCTCTCGCTTGACCATGTCTGCTTCTTAATTCATTCATACAAATGCCAAAAAAGGGAGAAGAGCAGTGTGGTCGTATAACTATCATTTCAAAACAGCTAAAGTGAGTGGATTGGCGGAGTCTGACAAATCCGTCATATAGTAATCAGTGAAAGAGGACTCACAGTGCCATTGTGCAACAGAAATGATGTCTTCTAACGGAACACCATTGTAAAGGGCGGTCGAGGCGGCTATTCCTCTAACATTGTGTGCCCTTGTGCATTGCACCTGGTACCCAGTCGCAATCCCATGGGTAGTCTGAATGCATTCGACTACCCAACGAGAGATAGAATCCATGGATGCAGCGCCATATGGCCTCTTATGGCAGATCCACAGATGTCTATCATTCGACCGTAATGAGTCTGTCCATCTTTTGTACTTAGTTAAAGCACGGACTGGGCACCAGACACTGGCATCACGATCAAACCTAGTTAGTTTCGGTATAATGATCGGTTTGCTGGGATATTTCAAAGATTGATTCTTTGACCTAAACTCATCTCTTGGCAGTAGATGCAGACCCTCTCCGGAGACAATAAATCGGTCCCTCTCTGCTGGAAGTGCATGGATCTCACTGTGCCTTCTAGCTGAGGAAGCTGCCAATAGAAAGACCGCCTTTAGAGTCAAATGCTTTAGACTAGCCGAATGCAGCAGTTCGAAAGGGTGCTTGGACAGTACATTAAGCACTAAAGATAGACTACAGGCTGGAATGACTACCGATTGTCTCGGTCGGAGATTGCTCATTCCCTTCACCATCACATTTAACTGGGCCACCTCTGGACTATACCTGTTGGCTAGACAAGGGATAACTGATGCCAAAGCTGACTTGTATCCAGCAATTGTGACAGGAGCTAGTCCTGAAAAGAACAGCTCACAGAGAAAGTCTGCTATTTGCTGAATAGTGGATTGAAAGGTATCAATACCATTTCCTTCACACCAGTCTGCAAATCTGTTAACCTTGTTGTTATATGACTTGAAGGTTGACATCCTTCTCGCAAATCTCAGAAACCTGTGACAACTCCTGTTCATTGGAATGTGGAAATATGCATCTTTCAGTTCAATCGATACACATCACATTCCCTTCCTCAATCTGCCATTACTGACCTCGGAGTTTCCATATGAAACCGAGGCGTATGGATAAACCAATTTAATGGCCTGAGATCGAGTACAGGTCTCCATCCCCCTGTGCTCTTGGGGACAAGGAACATGTTTGAATAGAAGCCTGGAGTTTTATTGCTCCCTGTTTTGAATGGCTTCTAACTTGTCTGGTTCCCTTGGTACGGGTGTCCACAGGTGCCAAAGACAGATGCTGTAGTGGAAAATCCCACCACTCCGGTATGTACCCCTGGGATAACCATCCCAGGACCAGACTGTCTGACGTCACACCTCGTCAAGCCTCAACGAAACGCATGAGCCTTCCACCCATGCATCGACGCCTAATGGGGCTGGCTGGCTCACGATCCACTCCCCCCACCACCTCTCTTGACGAGAGAGAGAGTGAGAACCATTTTGGTCTTGGCTGGTCTAACTGGCACCGCTGTTCCTGTCGCACAGGTGCAGTCCAGGCAGATATGAAGGGAGCCCTTGTACCCTCAGGTATGATCCGCTCCCTTCTTTCCGCCCTTTGAGACTTACCCTTCCCCTTCCCGCCTCTCGGGCGATCAGGAGCAACATTGGGGAGGGTAGGGGCCTCCACAACCTTCTTGGCAGTCTTCGCCGGAGGCGGCTGAGAAAACCCAGTAGAAGCAAAAGCAGCACTAGGCTTAGCTTTCGCCTGGATTTTGTGCTTTTTCTGCTTCTTAGAAGGTTGCCCGGTTAGCGGTTTGGCTACAGCCCCTAGTGCATGCGCATGACGCACTAGCTTTAGCTGCAGATTAACTGCCAACTGATTCTGCGCAATGCTGGCCATGTCCTCTAGGATGGCCCACGCTTGGCCACCAAAGATGCTAGGGCCTGTCAGGGGCGTCCCTGACGGCAGTAGCTGGACGCATATGGTCAAGGACCATCTGCCTCCTGGACTTAGTCACACGTGCCTGCCCCCTTGCCAATGCGTCCATAGACAGCACCAGGCCGTCATTAACACACGAAAGCGCCACAACCATGGGCGGAGCCGCTGCCCTGGCTTGCGCCAAGCCAGATGGAGGACGGTTCCGTCCAGGACGGAATCGACCGCCATGCTCTACACCCGCGGCATTACAGGCCTGGCGGACGGCTCCCATGCCTGACTGACGGCTCCCATGCCTGACTGACGGCTCCCATGCCTGACAGATGGCTCCCATGCCTGATGGACGGCTCCCATGCCTGACGGACAGCTCCCATGCCTGATGGACTGGCCACTACTACTGGACCACCCGGAGGTGGCTGCAGAGAGACAGAGCCCATCAGGCCAACGGGACTGCCAGGGGGCCGTACGAGACGGCTCCCTCGGTGGCCAGTCCAGAACCCTGTCCAAGGACAGGGTCCGAATCAAACACAGGGAGACACTTTTGGCAGCAGGGATGACACCAGCATAGGCAGAACGCTATGCAAGAAGCCTTGCATAGCAGGACCAAACCACGCCGGCGGTGCCATCTCCGCCACCTCTGGTTGCAGATGTGGAACGCCCCCAAGGGCCGAAACGGACACTCCACGATTTACTTTCGGACCGCCTGACCCCGCGTCAGACCGTGCCAAGTCCTTCTGAGCAAGGAACTTAAGCATCATATCGACCGACCACACTGTGCCAAAGTTACACCTACTGTCAAGATTACACGAAACAGACATGGTCCTTGAATAGAACCCTCACAAATTTGTGGCACTCATCACATGGTGGTGGGGCTGGCTTGACTTATAAATAAGCACAAACCTACAATAAGCAAGCAGAACAAAACAGGAATGGAAGGCAGACAATAAATTTTCAAATATTTTGATCATAAATTAACTGTTAACCGTCCCGCACCCCACCCCACAACGTTACAGCAAAGATCGCATTGATTATGATGACAAGAACGAAGCGGGCAATAATACACCCATACACTGATCCTCAAGGATGTATAATGGAACCAGGAATCATATCGCATAGCATTCGGGGTATATTTACTAATAAATATAAATTAAACTCCTAACGAAGGCCAAAATGATATGTGAAGAAACAACAAAATGTAAACAAACTGCTGTAGTACACGGTAAAACTGCAGACCACACATCTAAATCAAGAATTTTGAAACCACTGATCATTGCAAACAGATCATGATCACATGCAAAACTAGTTTTTCTGGTACCAATTAAGTACGCAGCACCTAGAATCAGATGCGTGAATTAATGAAACATTTTCTTCACATAAACATCCGAGCAACACGGGTGTGACGTCACCCGCTCGGATCTTACTGAGAACGACGTCAGCCGATTTTCGTGTTAAAACACCGTCAAACCTTATTTCATATCTGCCGGTCGCCTGTTGGGGTTTAACGGCAGGCGATCAATCTGGCATATTTCGTTGTTAACACACGTCCCAGATTCTTTGGGGTTAGAAATTGGAACATGCGACACAGACAAAATTTTTAAGACCTAAGTCTTTTAACTATGGAATAACATGGAAATATACGACCTGGTTATCATCGGCTGCATCCATGGTAATCCAATATATCCTTAGAGCCCACAAAGCTATCACAATTACACAGAAAAAAGACTTAATATAAACTCAAGACTTCCAACTCCAAAAAAGCATGTGTCTCTTGTTGCTATGCAAACAAGAATGAGCTTCATGGCAAACGGGTACTCGGCAGTTGGGAGCCGAGTACCCAGTTCCAGGAGTTGGTAAAGCTTACTAAGTCTATAGTCCTAGGGCCCAGCTATCCAGGCTAGCTGTATCAGAAGTAATAGAATGGTGAGTATTGATCGAAGGAGAATTGTACTTCCAAGTGTCCCTGGCTATGGTCCACTAATGCCCAAGCGGGGTTACCCACTCCAGCAATAGGGACGCCAAGGATCCAATGGTCATCTTTCGTGACCGTCAGTACCGCACCATAGCGGTATTCCGCCCTGGGAATACAGCACCTTGCCCGCACCTCCCTAGAGGCTGCAGGCAGCTGGCTCTTTGAAGATAGCTGTTCTGCGTAAATTGCTTCCAGCAAATTTTTGAATTTCGGATCCAGTCCTATGAACTGGACTCTAGCTGCGGGAAAGACCCCCATCCGTATGGATGCAACCGATGGGTGGGGCATGTCCTCCTCAGATGTGGTCAAGACCACAGACATATCATCCATGGCTAGCCAAGCAAGAGCATCAGACCAGTCCAATTCTGAGGAAGACACTCCCATACACGCATCACTCGTTGATGTGCCTACAGTTTTACCAACAGCGACCTCCCGACAAGGAGCCACTGCTGGATATCCAACAACACAGGTACCATGCAGTTCCGCCGCCACCCCATGAAACAGGCTGTTCCATGGTGTAAATCTGCACGGAAAACTGTGCGGACCCGTGACAGTTCCAGAACCGTGTCCATACATGGGCACCAATGGCACCCCGTGTCAGACCGCCGGACCAGACGAGATATGTGCATACCACGCCTGGCCAGCAACATCCACCGGCATGTCGGTTGGTAGAAAACCAACCAGCTCTGGACGGGTGCGGCCTCAACCACAGGAGGAGCATAAGCATGACATCATAGTTACTATGAACCTGTTTGTATTTCCTCCAAATAGCGAGGAGCACCGCAATGTCAGTACAAATTTTATAACGTCATTGGACTGGTGCAACTATTTAATGGTGTAGGCCCCAGTAAAAGATGTAACAATACTGGCAGATATCACTGACATACTGGGCATATGCATTGTTGTGAATATCATGGACTGGATTTACCAGAATGCACTCCAAGCATGATGAAAAATTAGCTTCAAATGTACTATACATGGGCATATGTATTTAGGACAGTTCGACCATATACAAATTCATCCTATTTATTTAAGCAATAAATGGTTTCTGCGTTCGCTTATAGTTATAGGCAATGCCTATTTTCATATTATATATTAAGCACGAAATAAATAATTTTGAATCTTAAATCGTGAGTCATATAATGTACAAACCTAAAAAAAGGCAATTTAATATACCATTTATACCTCCAAATGTTCTAGCTGAAGCAAATCATCTGGTATTTTGAGTAATCCTTTTTTTGACAAATCTATTGTTTCCGATTGAAGCGCATCTGCCTGTTTGATTATTCCCAGAATTAATTCTTCTTGAATTCGGGATTTTGCAAATGTTGGTTTTGTTAAATGAATTATTTTACTAGCAGTTTTATTTTTAGAAGTTCTGTCGTCGTTTTCCTCTGAATTCACTGTTGATGACGACGTATTTGCGAAGTCTTCTATCACTGGATACATCACGTTTCCTTTAAATATTATTAATAGATCCTGATACCGTTATTTGACAACTTGTTGCGTCCATTTTGACGCTTTCGTTCTTTTAATCTTACTTATGGTTTCCTTCGGTCCTATTTGTGTTTAGAAATAGATTATCAACTCTTACCGATTTGTAGAGATACACGTAATCTCTATGGCGATTTTGGCGGTCACGTGATTCACGGGAAGCGCCAGTGAATCGAATACGGAGTCGGGTACAGCTTGCCAGGGCCCTAACTGAAAGCGACTCCGATTTTTACAAACGACTCCTAATGCTCAGGAACCGAGTAATCGTATACAAATAGTTCCACAATCTGCAAGTAGAGCCGTGCATTCATGCTGAGAATGATAAGATTAACATTATTTATTTATTTATTTAAGGAAGAAGGGATATAAAAATGATGTTTATTGGTAATTTTATACAACATGCGACATATGCGCTAGTTGGTACCACACATGCG
The DNA here is from genome assembly GCA_034401795.1 of Chaetoderma sp. LZ-2023a. Lineage (NCBI taxonomy): Eukaryota > Metazoa > Mollusca > Caudofoveata > Chaetodermatida > Chaetodermatidae > Chaetoderma > Chaetoderma sp. LZ-2023a. Next base: position 255,474,664 of record CM067369.1, read on the forward strand.
TGAAATGCCAAAATGTCCCAGCACAAGTGTATGAAAGTTTCAATAAGAGTCTGTCCAATCAGATCCACTGCTACTGTAAATACTGTAATAAAGGAGCGAGTAACCTGTTACATATGATAAATAATGTGTCTATGGAGCTGGAGAGAAGTATCGACAATCTGAGGGAGAACGTAGATAGGTCTCTGCTTTCCACGTCCACATTTTGTTGTAGCATGAAGAGACAATAGCGTAGAGGGCATTCGGATAGTGACAAACACAGAAAAAGAAAACAGCAATAAGACCAAGTACGACCTCCACAAGTTAAGATTCAAGATTCAAGATTCTTTATATCCATATAGGTAAATAATTTAACAATTCAATACAGGCATCCACCAAAGGCAAGGCCTATGATGAGGTGGACCCGTGACTGTTACTGTTACTTTGTTGTAGTTCCCCTGTTCATCAGGGTAATGCTAAACGAGTTAGCCGCACAGTCACCAAGTTAGTAGTTATATGAAGGCTTTGTACAAAGTTCAACATACTATTAGTCTTTGATTAATCCATGCACCAACTTCAAGAATCAACAGGAAACTATATACAATGTCATGAATGTGCATTTCGTCCAGTTTAGGTTGGATGTGGTAGTTACAGGTTTAGATTTCTGCTTGCCGAATTTATGTAGGTAATTAAGATCTCTAGCTCTGAAGTGATGTACTCTATAGCAAAGCCAGATGCAGATTGGATGGTTTCTAGTAGTGACCGCTTGGCAGTATTAGACAGCAGTGAACATTTGTTTGGGTCCAGCGTTAGACTGAGCAGTGTATCAATATTGATGTTGATAGATACTAGATACTAGGCTTTCTATGAGCTTCCGGTAACATACTGCGCTGGAGTGAGCATTGGTGCATCAGAATAGGAAGTGTGCTACATCTTCTGGTTCTTTGTGGCAGATTGGGCATAGGTCGGTCTCTAGTCCACCAGTAAATTTGCTTCTTGCACCTTGAAAAGTGTAGCTTCCAGTGAGAATTTTCGCGTTGATGACAGCACGTTGGACATCGTGAGTATTGGTGGATGTGGTCCAAATGCTGTGAGCTCTTCCAATCCTGCAGCTATCGATACTAAGGTGTTTTACTGTGCTCTTTGTGTGGGCTTCTTCTTGCAACTTAATTGTCCATACAGAGTTGACATTGGAAATGTTTTCTCAAGTTCCATGAACTCTTATCTGCATGATTCTTTATGAATTGCAGGGGGCTACCGAGATTGTATTTGTAGAATAATGTTGTGATCATGGAGAACCAGCTTTTGTCAGTTGGGCGATTGACGATGAGTTGTCTGTAGGCTAATTTGGCAATTGTAGAGTCCTTTTGACGTGCTATAGCAGTGAATAAAGATAGTTGACGGGCATAAAGTTCTGCCTCGAAGGGTCTCGCTCCAAGAAGAAGGTACACAGCTGAGGTAGCACATGCTTTGGGAAGATGCTGTATATGTTTCAGTGTGGTTCTGTGGAAGAGTTCTAGTGCTTCTAGTTCTTTTTGGTTGATCCAGGTTGATTCTAGGCCATGCATATAACATGGTAGGACATACGTTGTATATAGTTTGTATGCAACAGGAGGTGGTAGACCATTTAGCCCATGAAGACCGGCTCCCATCAGCATGTATAGCATGCGACGACCGTTGCTAATTCTGTCATGTATGAAAGATGATACTTGAGCTGAGCTATTGACATTCCTAGTTATGCCAAGATGAGTCAATTCTTCACAGGCTGTCACTGGGACTTGATTAATCCTCCAGCATTTCCTTTCATTCCATGTATCATTAGGGATGTATGAATTTGCTACTTCTTCTTTTCGTTCGCTGATCATACCGCCAGTCATGTAAGTGACTATCGACATGATCATAATCTGCTACTAATACTATTGTTTTGGTTGGGTGGAGATTATATCGTTCCCTGTTGGCATAGCTCTCTACTGCTGACAAGTTGAACTGCCTGTCATTTAGGCGGTCAGTAAGGAGAACGAGGTCATCTGAGCAGGCAACTCTGTCTACATCGATAGTGCCGATTTTCAGGCCTCAATTCATTTGCCCGAGATTTAGCAGGAGATCATTAATGTATGTTTTGTAGTTGTAGGCACTCGCGACACCTTGTCTCATGCCTTGCAGAATATCAAAATGCTTAATTCTTGTTGTCAGATTTTGATATGATAGCAGTTTCAAATGGAGCCAAATGCCATTGAGCCTGTAGTTATGATATTTCCTGATCAGAGAGTCGTGATTGACAACATCGAAGACCTTTTGAGCATCAATTGTTGCGATGTACAGTAATGAGTGATTGTGATTTGCTTCTAGTAAAGATTCAGTTATTATCACTGATGCCATAGTAGGTGAGACACAAGCCAAATTGGAAATCATCCTGGTTCATATCGATGAGGTACTTTGAATGTGCTAATAGCATGTGTTCGACAATTTTTTATATGATCGGGGAGATTGTTATTCCACGATAGTTGTCAAGGTGCTGAGCTGGCTTGCCTTTCTTATGAATTGCAGTAAGGAGTCCTGATTTCAGTGAGGGATGTATCTTAGGTTTACAATTGCAGTGCAGATTTTGGCAAGGAAAGGCGCAACTGCGTCTAATGCGTACTTAAAATGATCTGCAGAAATCCCGTACTCATCAGCTGCTTTTCGGCACTTATGTTTAAAGATGTATTGTCTGATCTCTTTTACTGTAATTGGTATAATTGATTGATATGATGATTTCACTGTTTTAGTTAGCGACTGAACATCATTGTGTACTAAGTCTGCGTAATTCTGATCGTAAGAGTCTGTGTTTACTGGCTGAGCTAGTCTGGAAAAGTGTGAATGCATAGCTTTGAGAATAACATCATCTTTGGATATATGCACATCGTCCACTATGAGCTTTGACAGGTGCTGAACAGGTTGTCTGCGCTAGATGGCTACGAGGCGATAAAAAAACTGGGGATCTGTGGATGATGTAGTAGATATCTGGTTGTACAGCTTTTCTCTGGATTCTGCTGCTGCTTTGTACTGGATGCGGCGTACATTCTTATTAGCTGTCTTGCGTTCTACAGATGTTCTATGAGCAGCACCAGGTTTGCCAGCTTCCTTCCAGAGGTAGTGAGCTTTACATGAGATCTTGATTGCTTCTACTACATCTTGAGTCATGAAACTCCCTTTTCTGGCTAGTTTTGTTGTTTTTTGTGGGATATTTGCTTTGGCAGTAGACTTCATAGTGCTCATTAGGTGTTGAATGGCTGTGTCTATGTCAGCAGTACAATTGAATGGGTAATCTTGGTCTAGCATTGACAAAATTTCTTCTGAATATGTTTGGTCGCACTTGGTCCAGCAAGTTCGAGATATGATGGGTGGTTTCTTCACTGCTGCTTTTACTAGGGTCACTCCTTGTACTGTCACACCTACAGCTACATGGCTTGGTGAGTTGGTCGGTGAACTATCCTTTCTACTGACATTTAAATCTGTTAGGAGTCTGTTTTCTGAACTAAAGATGTAGTGGAACTGCGAACTGTAACGGCACACTTTGAGTAGAATGTACCTTGGTTGCCTGGCTCGCCTCCTTGGAAGAGTTTGAGTTCTTTGACAAAGGCTTTCATATGGTGGCTAAATGAATTGGTTCGTTGATCAGTGAGTGATCCGTTGAAATCTCCACCAACTATGACAGTACAGGTGGTGTGATACTGGTTATGTAACTCGTTCAATTCATCCAGGATTTCGCTGTATTCGTTAAGCAAGTGTGATCCTCTGCAAGGGCGGTAAACGGATATGATGAATAGAGGAGGAGTGCAGTTCATCAAAATAATGCATACTCTGTCGCTTCCTGCCTCAACGGTTTCTATCATATGATTTAGATCCTTCTTCCAGAAAATTGCTGTGCCACCATGTCTATGCGAACGCTGTTTAGGTGAGATAGGGTCGTTTATATCGCATTCTTTGGCCATGGCATTGTAGTTTGAGTTGATGTGACATAGAACTGGGGTTTCAAACTCATACATGTGGTGTTCTTGTACCAACAAGACATCTGTAGTTGTCATCAGTTCTTCTAGGTATGCTTTATTGCCTATTGCTCCCTCGATATTAATGGTGGTGATTCTGATTGATTCAGGCCTAGATCTAAAAAATTAGTATTGTCAGAGCAGTTTTGGTCCAGGTGTCTTGGTGACTGTTCTAAAACTTATACAGCGAGTGGCGGCAGTGGTGATGATTTCATAAAATTATTCATAAGTTGTTGATTAGCAACCAAATTGTCTGATAAATCGTTTGAGGTAACTAGCGGAGTCTTCTCCGAGATTAGATGAGATGACATATTTGCTGGCGGTATTAGGCAGTTTATTCTAGGATTTTCTGCCGACCCTTGCAAAGTTGCTGTTGGCTTGTGTGATGGTACTACATTTAGATGGCGATTGAGAGGCTGCTTCTGTGATGGTTCAAAGCCTGGTGGTGGTGGCAGAGGGGCATCACGGTTGGTATTGTTATGATGGTATGGTTCGTAGCCACGTTGCGGTGATGGTAGACTAATTCTGGTGACTCTCTTGTGTGTTTCCCTGTCCCCTAATGGGAGTGTCAGTGAATGTCCATTTGTGGGTTGAGATGCAGTGATCGGTGCTTGAGCTGGAATCCTCTGTTCTCTTGTTCGCTGCAGTGCTTCGTATCATGGCGGTTGATATGGATAATGGTTCTGTTGGTAGACCGGAGCACGATAATTATAGGCTGGCTGCATCTGATTGAAATGGTATATTGGATGGTACATGGATGGATAAGTAGCACTGGGATAGTATGCATATACCTGCTGAGACTGTGTTCTCTGGGGGCATCATGTTGACATATTTATCATATTATGTTTATACATATAACATTTATATACATGTGCATGGATATTTTATATTACAAATGACATAAGAGTACAATACAATACAAGTATGAATTATGTTTATATTTAAACAAATTACGTGTGGAGACATGACTTATGACAGTACATTTTACATAAAGGGGGGGGGGGGAGTGGAGTGATTATCTTGCCGAGTATTATTACTATTCATTAAAATTAAGATTATTATACTCATTATCCACGTTACGTTTCTCATTATTATTACATGTATACTCATGCTGAATAATAATGACAATAACAACAACAACAACAACAACAACAACAACAACAACAACAACAACATCATCATCATCATCATCATCATCATCATCATTATTATTATTATTATTATTATTATTATTATTATTATTATTATTATGCTCAGTAATAATAATATCACTATTAACATCATTAATATTATTTACATGTATTATTATTATTATTATTATTATTATTATTATTATTATTATTATTATTATTATTATTGTCGCATTGTTATTACCATTATGCTCAACAACAATAACAACAAAAATATTATTAACACCATTACTATTATTTACATGTATTATTGTTATTATTATTATTATTATCATCATAATCATCATCAATTTTATCATTGTAATGATTATTATCATCATGTGTAATTATTGTTGTCACCACTATTATTATTATTATTATTATTATTATTATTATTATTATTATTATTATTATTATTATTATTATTATTATTATTATTATTATTGTCGCATTATTATTATCATTATATTTAATAATAACAATAACAACGACAATACCATTACCATTATTTACATGTATTATTATTATTATTATTATTATTATTATTATTATTATTATTATTATGACTGGGTGCACCACAGCGGAAGAACCCATCTACAGAGACCACATTTATACACCATAAAAAATAAATAAAATGTCACTAAAAATTGGTTATTTCATACATTTAGGAAAATAGGTAGTGGATTGTAATACAACAGGGCAGCGATTTTTCAGGACCTGATGGGGTCTTATGTCAATCTGCTTTAAAGGACCATCACATCCTGGATCCAGAAAGCAAGTGGCCGCTATAGATAGGTTCCGCTGTCTTGGAGCATGACTGCCATGGCGGTGGTTAAACCTTTAACACTTAAGAATTCGGTATCTTAATTTCAGTCAGTTGCACAGTGAAATCATTGAGTATTTTGCAACCGATTCAATTGTAGTCTGCTACTGTCACAGGCAGCAAGAGTGGCAGTTCAAATTTGTCCCAAAATAGCCAACAGAACATTCATTACATTATAGGAAAATAGTAATTTTTTGGTCATTAAGGGCTTCTGGTGTGTGTTTTAGTAATCTGGTTTCTAGTAGCTCTCAATAATTTTGGTCTATATGTACTTTTTGAATGACTTTGTTGTAAGAATTTGCGCACGTGTGTCAGCATCTGTGTTATTCCATAATTGTATTGCTTGATGGTAATGGTGTGCGTGTAGCTGCCTCTGTTCGGTGATATGCGTCATGTAGGTTAGAACTTGTTCTTGTGCTGTGAGTGTGTATGGCTGTATTGGGTGTAGACATATCGGATAATTATGTGGGTAAGCTGCCATTGTGGTAGTCTCTTAAAATAGTAAATAATTGGGCCTTTCCAATGTCTTCAAGTTTTAGAGTTTTGTTTGTTTTAAAGGTATCTTGGCCCTTTGCTGCTTGTGAGAATAGTTTACCAGATTGCTTTTGTAGTGATTTTAGGTTTTTAACTTTAGTGTGATGTGTGTTGCTCCAGATAGCATTGCAGTATGTCATGTGCTGAAGTATTAATGTGCTATATAGAGTTTTTAGAATATCAGGTGGGAGATATTTGAGTCTGTGCATGATACCAATATTCCTCGCTACCTTGGATATGATCGTCTATATATGCTTCTCCAAACTTATTTGTTTATCCAAATTGACTCCTAGGAATTTAACATATTCAGTTTCCTGTATTTCTTGATTAACTATGTAGAGTTTTGGGAGAGCAAGCTCTCCGTTTACTTGGTTATATATTGTAAATAATAGAAAATTGGTTTTGCTGACAATCAGAGATAATTTATTAGCTTTAAACTAATTTATAGTTTTTTCCATTTCACTGTTTGTAATATTGTATATGGTGTCTATATCTTTATGGTGGCCAAAAACATTGGTATCATCCGTGAACCAAATTAGTGATAGTAGGTTACTGGCATTGGGTAGATCATTCATGTATAATAAGAACAGCAGGGGTCCAAGAATTGAACCTTGAGGGACACCGCAGACTAACTTTTTATTTCCTGAGATAGATCCATTAAATTGCTGACATTGTGTCCTATCAGTCAAGTAATTTTGAATCCAATCCAAAGCGATGCCTCTTATGCCAAAATGTGATAGTTTAAAAAAATAATATTGCATAGTCAATGGTGTCAAATGCTTTAGAAAGATCCAAGAATATACCTAGCATATGGGTTTTTTTCTAGCTTCTCTATCATGTCCACAATGGCAAGCATGGTGGAGTGTTTTTCTATGAAACCATACTGAGATTGGTAGATGCTTGAATTTTTGTTTAAGTGGTTAAAGATTATATTATAGTACAACCTTTCCAGAAGTGTTGAGAAAAGCGGGAGTACTGAGATGGGTCTATAGTTACTAAAGTCAGATGGATCTTTCGCTTTATAAATAGGTGATACACGAGATGGGAATACACCCTGGGAGAGTGAGAGATTGCAGATATGATTTAGTGGGGTTAGTGTTTCTGTGATACACTTTTTAAAGATTTTCCATTTAAAATTATCAATACCTGCACTTTTAGTTGGGTTAATTTGCATTAGAATTTCTTCTATGTCTAATTTATTTTAGCTATCCTAATAATTTGGTTCAGCTTATTTCTATATTTCTTAAACTGAGTATTATTGTATGTTGTCGGGTTTTTAACAAACTCTAGATATAGCTTATTCTTCTTGTGACAAGCAGCTATCAGTCCTCATGTTAGCCATGGTACGTAGGATTTTGCTTGAATTCCTTTAGTGCGAAAGCAGATTCAAAGGCATTAGTACATATAGTGTGGAATGTGTTGTATGCATCTTCACAGAGTTCACAATTAATCACCTGGTTCCAATTTATATTTGACATGCTGTTTCTAAATTTTTCAATATTCTCGCTTCTAATGTCTCTACAGGTTGTTTCCTCTTTTTCAAATGATTTTTGGTTAACCTTCTCTTTTTCTATGTAGACAATTGTTAAATCGTCCAAGTCCAAGTCTTCCACAAAAATACCTGATTGTGTTTTTGAATTTAAAGTGTTATTTGAGAGAATATTGTCAATAAAAGTAGCTGTTGTTTCCGTTATTCTTGTAGGTTTTGTTATGAATGGATAGTAACCAAATGTTCTTTGTAAGTTCACAAAGTCTTGAGTAATTGTTTTTTCTTGTTTCAGTAGATCGATGTTAATGTCCCCCAGTAGATAAATGGTCATATTCTCTTTTTGTATGGTTTTAAAACCTTTTCTAATAATTCTATGAATTTGTCTTTATCGCAATCTGGAGAACTGTAAATGACACCGATAATTGAATTTTTGCTTTTCTTGCCGGTATCTCAATAAAAAGAGATTCAAAAGAGTCTTCCATTGTTGTCAGGTCTTCTCTCTCATAACACTGTACGTTGCTTTTTATGTAGATGCCTACACCATCTCCTGCTTGATTTGGTCTGTGATTCTCTAGGAATTTGTAGATTAATTAGGCTAAGTGCTGAGTTAGAGTTGATTCATGTCTCAGTAATTCCGATAATATTAAATTCTATAGAACTGTTTTCGATAAAATGGCTTAATTTGTCAACATGTGCTGGTAGAGATCTGATGTTAATATGCATTGCTGAGAAAGACACATCCTCATTGTTTTTAATCATTTCATTATTAAATTCAGTCCGTAAAATATATTTACACTCCGGTTGGGGAAGAGTGATAGTTTCATCATCAGTATAGGTTCAGAGAGTATAAATTCCTGTGATGTATGTAAATTAAATGGATTTATTAGAATGCTAGGACCTAAAATGTTTAGTAAAAATTCAGTGTTGTTGTCATGGTGATTGAATGGGAATAAGGTTTTGTTGCAACCAATACACCACCATGACTCTTTGTTATTTTCTAGTAATTCATAATCTGTGGTCGTTAGCTTTGAGCAAGTTCTATGCACCCAGTCACCGCAACAATCACATGCTCGTTTCTATTACTGCAAGCCCATGATTGACATGCGGACATGATGCGATTTAACCATTTCACGCCAGCACTGGCCTCTGCAATCGTCAAGTTGAGCCCGCAGGTCAAAAGAAGGCCATTTTGAGAATTTACAACTAAAACGACTGTCTCAGTAACAGAATCAGCCATTCCAGTGGTCAGTTTTCAAAAATAGTCATCGCTTGGCCTGCAAATGGCCATTCAATAAGAAAATATTCTGATTTTCCTGACAGAATTTGGTCATTAAAGGGTTAATTAATATTCGGCCTTCATAACGCGAAGTAAACAGGTAAATCTAAAAGTGCTGGCGATATTTTGCTGGTGCGTCGTTGACGCCATAATCTCGCGGATTATAGTATATTTTTAGTTGACTTATTCCCGATTTTCACTGGAATTTTCCTTTAAACAAACTTATGTGATGCTAAACTACGATTTATTACAGAAATTATGCCTATGTCCCTGCCAATACAACTTCACTAGGCTTAACGTACATATTAAGGATACTCAACTAATAAGGTATTACACTAAATATAACCATAAATCTAACTATGAAATTGCCATATTTTACAAGGATTTGATGTCAGCACTTGGCAAAAGACCCGGATATACGGTGACTATGGTTGCCGTCAGGTGACTAAATCTAGTTTAGCTTACTACAGTTTAAACAAACTTACGTGATGCTAAACTATGATTTATTACAGAAAATATGCCTAATTAAAGAGAAAACTTTGAGATGATAAGTGATGTCAATTATGATTCATTATGTCAGATACAAATGATTTTGGCGCATGCATATGAATAATAATGTTCCATGAAGAGAGAGCTTGTCTTCCAATGCCCAATTTTAATTACAACATCAGGGTCACAATTATTATCAATAGCTACAGTGGCGCCAGTTGGGCGGAACGGTTTTGGTGTGAAATCAAGACCTTTCAAAACCTGCTAAACTTATAGCATTCTCTAATATGTTTCCAATAGAAGCCGCACTAAGCGTGTGGAAGGGTTGAACTAAGAAAATAAATACTGGTTGGTCCGTTAAATAATGACGTTGGGATGACATGACAGACATGTAATCTAACAAAGTTTGCACTGGGTCTAACAGACGCTCTTTATTACGATGCAGAGTCACTTCAAAACCTGATCTCGATGTGTCAATTTTTATCACTAAAAATGTCAGTGTTAAACTACTGTAACTGTTTATATGAACATCGCGTTTGCTGAAACACACTGGCGCAGATTTTAGTGTTATATGGTCAAATTTCACACCCTTAGGTGCAACGTCAGATGGACGTAACATTAAGCTCAATGATGAAAGGGTAATTGTTTTGAGTCTTAGATTCTTAACAGATAACAACGAGTTCTCACCCCAGTTTCTAAACAGTTTAGTAAAGGCTGCAACTAGCATGACACGTGACTTGTTGATTGATGTCCTGGTACCTGATTTAATTATAGCTCTAATTAACAACTGAATGTCTTGATTCTGATTTGTAGGTACATAACCTAACGCATTATATAACCAGGATAATGCACCTGAAATTGCCTTTAACAATGATTCGGGTCTATCTGACTCGTTCCTAATGTCACACATAAACTCTGGAATAACACCAGTAGATGTAGGAGGAAACAATTCATTATGTATAGAGCAAAATGACTGTAAATTTTGAATAATATGTGTGTATTGTTTTTTAGTTGATTGGGCCCACGCATACGAGAGTTATATAGAGGCACGTGGTGACCACCCAGACGCTGTTAAACGATTGCTCCAGATATCCTCCATGCATAAAGTTTTCAGCATGGGGTTTTACTGGTTCTGGCATCAGTGTCGATGTGATAATGGTCCTGCGCGACGTTGGTAACTGAATTGGTGGCGCAATACTCGTCTGCAACAGTCTTTGATACCATGCTTGCACCTTCCGAGTGGGAGCAATCACTGTAGCTACCCCTTCCTGCTCGCACACTAGATTCAAGATTCAAGATTATTTATTCAATAATTCCAAGGTAAACGAATTCACAAATCATACCAGGTTGTCTGCCCAAGGCATTGCCTATAGTTATGGCGGACACCTTACACACATATATACAGGTATATATAAATTAGACAAGACAGTACTTACACAAACAATTATAAATTCAGACATTACATTTACTACTTCCTTATTAACCCTTTGGCCCTTGATCCACATAAACAGTTTAAATTTCAAAGAGAAAAATATGTCAATTCGCGGATCAAGAGGAGACCACCACTTCCCACACCCCCAGCACCCTCCCAACCCCCCCCCCCCCCCGAGTTCACCGCCGGTTCAATTATCTTGTCAGTCATTACAGTGGAAAGAAAAACTCCTGGAGTGGGCCTCTCAGTCCGCGAACCAACATATAATACTGTAACAGGGTGTGTGTAAGAGTTAGTCACTTGGGTTATTATTATTATTATTATTATTATTATTATTATTATTATTATTATTATTATTTAGCGATACATATGGGTAGTAAATAAGCACAAGACAGTTACGTAACAAACAAGCACAGAACATAGTCAAGTTCAATAATATACATGGATGTCTATGATTATAGATACAACAATAAACATTTATATATTTTTGGGGGAGGGTACTTTTACTTATAATGATGATATACTGTTTACAGGATGCTGGCTAATGGGGAGCATCCTTGGACAAGGGAATGGGGATGGAGGGGATGGGTGCTCATTCTCCTGCTCGTCCTGTAGTTTGTTACTATGGTAATTGAAATTATTATTGGATATAATAGCAAGTGGAGTCATCTAGTCATAATTCTAGTAGTAGTAGTAGTAGTAGTAGTAGTAGTAGTAGTAGTAGTAGTAGTAGTAGTAGTAGTAGTAGTAGTAGTAGTAGTAGCAGCATTCTTTACCTTGTTTTGTAGACGAGTCGGGCCATTTTTTAGCTGTACTGCATGAGTTCGATAATACTAGTATGTGTTAATCAAGTGGTTTTTTATTGTTTTCTTGCAGAATTTTGTTGATAGAATTTTCTCACGTGTTTCCTGTTTTATGTTGTTCCATAGTTTAGTGGCTGCAAATGATATTCGGTGTTTTCCTATGTCTGTCCGTGTGTATTGCTCATGTAGTTTATGTCTGCTTCTAGTGTTATGTTGGTGGATGTTAATATTGTTTATAAAGAAGGGGGCTATAGATTTGGGTAAAGTGTCGTGGTGGAAGTTTTTGACAATAGTTAGCATTTGAGATTTTCCTATGTCGGTGAGCTTAAGCAATTTTTCTGCTTTGAACATGTTTTGGCCCTCTGCTGGCCTAGAAAATAGTTTGATGCTTTTTTTTTGGAGACTTTGAATTTTGGATATTCTGTTTTTGTAGGTGTTAGTCCAAACAGCGTTGCAGTAAGTGAGGTGCGGGAGGATCAAGGTGCTGTACAGTGCTTTAACCGTGGCCTGTGTCATATATGGTTTTAGTCTTTGGATGACACCTATTCCTCTTGCTACTTTTGCAGTAACTGTTTCGATTTGTTTGGCCCAGGTCAAGTTTTTATCTAAATATACTCCTAGGAACTTTGCATAAGGGGCCTCTTCAATTTCCTTATTGCTAATGTACAATTTTGGAACCTCTTTATTTATTAATTCTCTAGATTTTGAAAATAACATATAGTTTGTTTTATCCACATTTAGTGATAATTTATTTAGTGAAAACCAGTTAGTAATTTCTTCCATTTCCTTATTTACATTTTTATATAATGTAGCTATGTCTTCATCAGAGCAAAAGGCATTGGTGTCATCAGCAAATAGTATTAGTGACATATGTTTGCATATGTTAGGCAGATCGTTCATATACAAGAGGAACAGCAGAGGGCCAAGGATGGACCCCTGAGGGACACCGCAAGTTAGTCTCCTATTTTCAGAGCAAGTTGCATTGAATTGCACACATTGCGTTCTGTCACTTAGATAACTTTCAAACCAGATGAGTGCACTTCCTCGGATTCCATAATACGCAAGTTTTTCCAGTAGGATTTTATGATTGATAGTGTCGAAAGCTTTTGAAAGATCCAAAAAAATGCCTATTATGTGCTTTTTCTTTTCAATTGATTCTATTATTTTTTCTGTCATTTCAATTAGTGCTAGCATTGTTGAATGTTTTTCACGGAATCCATATTGTGATGTATAGAGGATTGACTTTTTATCTAAGTAGCTGATAAGCCGATTGTACATAAGTCGTTCCATTAATTTGGAGAAAAGTGGAAGTATTGAGACAGGTCTATAGTTTGTGAAATTAGATGAATCCTTTGCTTTGTATATAGGTGTTACTCGTGCTGCTTTTAATTTTGATGGAAATATGCCTTGAGTGAAAGATAAGTTACAGATGTGGTTAAGGGGTATTAGTAGCGCTAATGTGCAGTGTTTGAAAATACTCCACTTGAAACCATCCAAGCCAGCACTTTTTGCAGGATTTAGTTTGTTAAGAATGATAGAAATTTCTTCATTTGTGACCGGGTTAGCGAAAAAAGAGGATTGATAGTCGCCTGTGAGATAATCACTATATTTATTAGAGGATGTTGAATTGATTTTATCTGAAAGTGTTGGCCCTATATTAACAAAATAGTCATTGAATCCTGTTGCAATTTCTAAATCATCAGTTATTATCTTGTTATTATAAAGAAATTGTGTTTGTTGCGCTTAGCAGTTATTTTTATTCAAAAGTGATTTAATTATTTTCCATGTTTCATTTATGTCATTCTTGCATAGTTCAAATTTGTTATGGTAGTAAGTTTTTTTTGCTGTTTTGATTATTTGGTCCAACTTGTTTCTGTATTTCTTGAATTTCTGTTCATTATGCTTTGTTTGACATTTGATAAACTTCAAATAAAGATTATGTTTTTTATGACAGGCAGCTATCAGTCCAGTTGTTATCCATAGTTTAGTCGGGTTGTGTTTAAATTTCTTCTTTTCTTTCATGGGAAAGCTGTTTTCGAAGATGTGCGTGCAAATTTCATGGAACTTGGTGTAGGCACTTTCGCAGCACTGTATGTCTGTTACGGCATGCCAATCCACCTCAGACATGTATTTTTTAAATTGTTCAATATTGACCTGATTTATTTCTCTGCATTTAATTTTTTCATATTTGAATGGCTTTGTACAGGTCAGCTGTCTTTCGAGAAGAAAAATTGGTAGGTGGTCTGATGTGTCAGTAACGAGAATTCCTACCTCCGATTTATTACTGAAGTTAATGTTATTGCTGAATATATTATCAATAATTGTGGCCGAAACATCACCTATTCTAGTCGGTTTTGTAATGGTTGGGTAGAATGAATGAGCATTTAGTAGGTTTATAAAGTTTTGTGTATGAAAGCAAGTTTGTCTCATCAGGTCAATATTGTAGTCACCCATGAGGTAGACAGTTTTGTTTTCCTTTTGAATAGTTGCCAAAGTTTTTCCTAATAGTTCAATAAGACGTTCCTTATCGCCTTTAGGTGATTTATAAATCGTACCTACAATTATGTTTTTTCCTTTCGGTGTTTGAATTTCGATAAACATTGTTTGAATATGTTCTTCAATATTAGAAAGGTCATCTCGCTCAATGAATTGGACATTTTCTTTAACATACATGCCTACACCACCTCCCCTGCCCGTGGTTTTGTGCTTTTCAACAAATGTGTAGTTCTTTATATTGATAAGGTTAGTAGGTGAATTTGCATGTATAAATGTCTCTGTAATTCCAATAATTCCAAATTCATGTGCACTCATATCTAGGAGACGGTGTAACTTGTCGATGTTCCCCATGAGAGATTGCATGTTGATAAATAGAAGTGAGAAGGCTATGTGTTCTTTGTTTCCTAGTAGATTGTCATTGAATGTTTTTGAGAATGTCATCCATTAAACGAAATCGTGGGTTTACATAATTGTTGTGGTCGCCCCAGTCCTGTTGAGTCCACACTGACTGTATACGGATCCAGATATCTGCTGTTGTAAGTGGGCAACTTGGTATTATGCATATTAGCTAACCTGTCGATGGTGTAGGGGCCCCACTTTTTATTTAACATGTTGAACAAGCCTTGGTGGAGGGACCACTCGTATTGTTCCCAGATACGTGATAACTAATCTGCGTCCACATTTTGACAGCCCAGTAAGTATGTGAATGTCAACTCGATATTGTGATTGTAAGCATGTGCCCATATTGCTGAAGCTATTGTGGTTAACTGAACGAAGCTATTGTGGTTAACTGAACGGACGTACCGCCTAACTGGTTTATGTAAGCTGCACACGTTATATTATCTGTTAATACCTGCACTTTCTGGTGTTGGAAGTGTTGGCTGAACGTCTTGATGGCAAGGAGAACAGCCATCATCTCCCTTACATTCGAGGGTTGGTGGAACATTCTGTTGTTCCAATGGAAAGAAGCCTGAAATTCACCTAATACAGCTCCCCATCCGGTTTTGGAAGCATCAGTATAAATTTGTTTGTTTACAATATGGTTTGAAATTGAAAGGCCGTTCCAACTGCCAACCGCATTCATCCACCACTCTAAATCTGCTATGGCACACTTATCCAATTGTAAATAAGTTTCTCAACTTGACCATAATCGAAGGATTCGATAAAATGTGTGCAAAAACAGCTTAGCTGGCAATACGGCTTTTGGTATAGCAACACATTGTCCCGATACTCTGGCAATCACACGAGCTGTTGAGCCACCTTGTTTAATTAGACGAACAATATTGTGTTTAAGTTTCTTTATTCTATCTGATGATATTTTAATCCAGACGCATTTGTTTGTACCGTTTGTAATTATATTGTAACTGATATAGGTTTTTGTGTGTTCTGGGATTAATGAACTCTTATTCCAATTAATAATCCAACCCAGTTTCCGTAAAGTTGTTAACAGTATTTGTCTTTCAATAATATCTGGTTGGGCAAACAATATAATATCGTCTACAAATATTGCTACTCTAAGCCCCTTCTCTCAAAGATGTTGAATTACAGGTCGTAATAATTTACAAAACAAATAAGGACTGATATTTGCACCGAATGGTAATGTTTTGTATCTGTAATAATTGCTGTCAAAATTAAATCCAAACAATTGACGATCTTCCTCACATATGTCAACATGATAAAACGCATTTTTAAAAATCAACTGTGATCATCTGATCATTGTATTGTGAAAACTTTAACACAGTGTTTATGTCTTCGTATGAAAACTTTGGAGGGTGACAAAATTTATTCAAATGACGGAGATCAGTCATAAGTCTAATTTGGTTACCTTTATTAGAAACACATTTTATAGGGGAAACACCAGCTGGTTCTGAAGTACAATGTTCTATGCCATCTTCGCATAATAAAGTGTTAATTTCGTCACGTAAAAAGACTGTGTTTTTTTTTATTAAACTGGGGATTTTCAAAATGAAATGGATTTAGATTTGAGTGACAATAGTACAGGCAAAGTTACCAATGTTTTTATTCTGCCATACCATACCACATTTCCGGAGCGACAACCACTGTAAACAAATCTGTTCTTGCAAAACACATTAAAGTCCATTTTTAGCAAACCGATGATAAATAAAATATGTCACTCATTGGTATTGTTATAATACTAAGGCCGTTGAGTTGTGGGCCTAGCTGATGCTGCCTGCATATACGTCTTGGCCATGCCCGAAATATCCGCTGTAATTGTTGTTTTATGGTCATCTAAGTCTGTACTGAGTAAATCCTCCTCTCTCACAGTTACTGATGGGGGAGGGGCGGGAGGTGACGTCTGTACCGCTAACATTAGATTTTGCCGGTGTCGATCAAACAGACCAGATGTTCCACTGTTATACATTTCAAAATAATCTTACACATCTTTGTTATGCTTAGCTTTAGCCAATAATGAGGAATATTTGTCCTCTAGAAACTGAAGGATTGTTAAGAAAACTGAACTCGCATCATTACGGTCTGATTTAGAAATTTGTTCTTGAGAACACCCAGTAATTTTTAGAGCAGTTTCAATGTACTTGGTGCTTATTCAAGGGTCCGAGCACATCAATAGCCACTCGCTCCCAGGGTGCACCAACAATTTTAACTTGTAATGTTGTGGAATGGTGCTGGCCAACAGTGCATCTTTGGTGACCCATGCCTTCACACTATCGTGTATCCCGATCCAGTGGAATCTCTGTCTAATGCAGTGGTTGCAGAATTATTTCACGATAACGCTCAGGAATCACTATCCGGTTATTAATGTAGAGGATGTCATCTTGTATATGACACTCTCCCAACCTCTGATAGTAATATTGTGTCATTGTGGAAAGTGGTGTAACAGATGCCCTAGGAGGATGTACCCCCTCCTGGATCCACACGTATATGTTTCGTGTTTGTGCATCTGTTGCTTGTTCGTGAGCGACTGTCTCCCTGTCCCACTCTGCGCACTGCAATTCAGGGAACATGGGAGATGGCTGTATTGTATGTGTTACGGTGGTGGCCACTTCTTGTTCATCCCCTAGCCCGATTCTGCTCAAGGCATCAGCATTTCCATGCAGTTTGCCGGGTCTATGAACACCGTTGAAGTTAAAGGCCTGCCGGGATTCCTACCACCATGCTACCTGGCCCTCCGTAATTTTGAGGTTACTGAGCCAGCATAGTGAGGCATGATCTGTATGCAGGGTGAATTGATGCCCGTACAGAAAGCGTTTATAATATTTGACCAAATACACCGCAGCTAACAATTCCCTCTTATTGGTTGCATAACGATTCTCTGTTTTATTTAGAGGACGCGAACCATAACCCAGTACTTGCTCTGTTCCATCTTCCAATACCTGAGATAGAACTGCACCTATGCCATAAGCCAATGCATCAGTGCCCAAGATGAAATCGAGGTTAGGATTAGGATGAGCAAGAATTGGGGCAGTCGTCAAATGTTCCTTCAGCACCCTGAAGGAACCTTCACAGTCACTTGCCCACTCGATGGTCTATCCTTTTCGGTGATCCTAAATAAGGGTGATGCAATCTCACTAAAGTATGATAGTACTGCCAGAGACCGAGGAAACTCCGGGTATCCGTGACCGTGGTGGGGGGGGGGGGGTTGCCACTCCACTACTGCTTTCGTCTTTGAAGGTTGAGTAGCCACTCCATCGCTGGATATGACGTGTCCCAGGAACTCGACACTCTGTCTGAAAAGATGACACATCTTGGGTTTGAGCTTGAGATTAGTGGTATGAAATCGCATAAAGATTTTGTCCAAGTTCGACAGAGTCTGGTCAAACGAGGAGCCAAAGATGATTACGTCGTCGATGTAACAGAAAAAGATCTCCCATTGCAGGGTAGTTAATACCTGCTCAATGAGATACTCGAACATTCCAGGAGCATTGCACAATCCATAGGGCATCTTGTGGAACTGGAAAAGACCATCTATACACACAAACGCAGTCTTCTCTGGATCAGCCTCATCCATGGCTACCTGCCAGTACCCACTGGCTAAGTCAAGGGTACAAAACCACTTGGCTTTGGACAAGAAATCTACAGCGGTAGCGGATAAGTGTCCTTGACACTCAGATCATTAAGGCAGCGGTAATCTATACAAAACCGCAAAGATCCACCCTTTTTGCCTGCTAGTACAATGGGACTGGCACAGGGGGATGCTGAAGGCTCTGTAATGCCTGTCCGCAACATGTCATTTACTTGTTGATGTGCCTCCGCTTCCTTGCGAATGGGCTGTCGAACAGGTTGTCAAATGGGTCGGTTGTTTCCGGTGTCGATCAAGTGTCACACGAGATGAGTTTCTCCCAGATCCATGTCTCCGGCCGAGAAACTTTCGCGATACCTATATAGAAGTTTTCTCTGTACGGGATATGATCCTTATTGGTGGTGTCCACGATCATTCGGGGACTGGCGCATTGAGAGGCGATTATGTGTTCAGGGTCGGGTTCCAGCATGGCTATGTGTGTGTGTTGTTTCCTAACTGTGGTACGGTGGCCCATAAGGTTTTCTCCTGTCCCGGCTCAACTGTGGCCGTAGATGCCAAAATCACTGCACAAGTATCGTACAGTGATGATTCCGGTCCAAGGCGTATGCGTCGGCCGTGTATGTCTAATTCCTGTTGTCTGCAATGTATGGTGGCTTCGCTCACACTGAGGAAATCATAACCAAGCAGGGCATCATTTTGAATAGAGGCAATGCCAACTCAGTGTATAAATTGCATTTCCTCTATCTGTATTACGAGGTTTACTGTACTAGCCACAGGAACATCGGCTCCAGTAGCTGTTTGCAAAAATATGTTTGTAGGACTAGGGGGTGGCTTCTTATGAGGTGGATGCTCTCATACAAGCATTTGTTGAAGACGGTGATGGAAGCTCAAGTGTCAATGGTGGCACTAGTGGAAACACCACTAAACAGACAAGCACACTTTGCGGGGTCACAACCTCTGGCAGAGGGAGATGTCAGTGCCGTGGATGCAGTGCGCATCATTGGTACTGACATATATGAAGCTGGGTGTGTGTGATTGCGTACTGTTGTGGAAGTGTGATTTGTCGTGTTGGCAACCTGATGTGGTTGACCAGAGGCTGCAGTTGGGCCGGGTTATGAGAGTGGGCACCGAAGTGACTCTGAAATCGGTTCCAGTTCTAGTTTAATGGGGTATCATGCCGCTGTGTTCATCGGTCAGCGGTAGGAGTTGTAGACAGAGGGCAATTTGGACATCGCTCCTTCCAGTGGCCCGGCTGACCACATCCAAAACATGTGTTTGGAGGCTGTGTAGGCATTCCCATATTTGCTGCTGGTCGTATTGTCGATTGTGTGGTGACAGTGGTGCTGAGTGTGGTGACTAAGTTAGTGAGAGCAGAGATCTGTTTCGTTATCTCTTCTAACCTATCATGCATGCTCTGACGATTGTTGTTATTGTGCTGGTTCCCGTGTCTGGGGGCATTGTTGTGGCCCCCGTGATGTGATTGGCCATGCCCTCTTCCTTTAGGCATGTGATTTTGACCAGTGAGTTGTTCTGATTGTGCGTGCGGGTCTGATGCTGAGGTGGATGCTGATGCAGTTGGGTTGTTGGCGGTGATTAGGAGGTTGGCATCGTTCACTTCATTTATTGGATGTGATTGATGGCGATTTGTTTTCTCCTGCTCCAAGAAATTCTCGATCCGAACTGCAGTTGGCGTTAAAGATTGAAGGCTACCATGTTCTATGAGGAATAGTTTTTCCTTGAGGGCGGGTTCTCCGCTTAACGCATTGATGGAAGTGTCCAGATGCAGATGTGTGACTCCCTCATGATTAGTGTTTGGGTCGGCGCGAGTAACTAGTCACCGAATATGACTAGCCAACTCTGGTGATGTCTCCCTGGCTCATCTACGCAAGTGTTTGAGCTGTAGATGACTTATTTCACTGAGGGCCATATCCCCGAATCTCTCTGATAACACACTTTCCAATTCTGTGTATGTTGGCGTGTGGTGTGATCCAAAATCTGCCAGGACTTGTAGTGCTTTTCCTGACAGTTTTGAAGCCAGATATTCTCCCATTTGTTGATCTGTCCAACGGTTTGTATGACTAATTATTTCGAATTTATAATTATCCCAATCATTCTCCCCGCTAAATTCAGGAGGGAGAATGATCTGGCCATGGCCATGATATGGTATTATAGGCGCGAATCCAGGTGGTCATGCTGGGGACAATGGCGTAAACGCGGATTCTGGTATATGTGTTGGTAGTGGTGTTGGTGACAATTTCCGGTGATGTTCCCGCTGATGCCATGTCTGTGAAGGTGATTCCCGACGATAGTGTTGAGCACGATATGCTGGTTCCGCTGAATACCACCCTGATGCACGTCCATAGACAGGTGTTGTTCTATAGACTGGTGGAGGCATGCGGTGTAGATGACGTGGACATCTCTCGGCTGTTGCGACAGGTGTTCCTCATATGGAGGTGGTCCTGGAGATTGATGGGGATGGTGTGCGCTGTGTGATGTAGTTCTTCCAGAATATTGTTGGAAAGGAAGTGCCACATCTCCCGATTCATATCACGGTACCAAAGGATAATATGGCAATGACGTTTGTATAGGAGATGCAGGACCTGGTGCATGAGGTGCAGGCCATTGGTCACCCTGTGATGACGTTGGTGAACATAGTGACTGTGGAGTATTAGTATGCACCATAGGGGTCTTTGTCGTGGTCGACCGTGATCCGGCAAAGGTGTTGGGTGCCTATCGCGGATATCCGACAATGTGATGTATTGAGTACCTGCCTGCGAGGCATAGCGGAATGTTCCCTCGCTGATCGGCGAATACTCGTGTAAAAAAACGGTGCTGGTTGTTCCACACCGGGGAAATTTGTAGCATAGTCGGTGACCACGCATGCAGTCCTTCCATCGTATGATGCTCTTCCAAATTCAGGGGGTGCTGACTGTCTGATGAAGGAGACTGAAACGTGTGTGTGTGTGTGTGTGTGTTGAGCATTGATGTGGGTTCACTTCTCATTCGGCCCCCACATGGAGCGCCACTTGTATGCGCTGGTCCATCATGTTGCTCCGATCCATTGCACTGCATGTACAGGATGCACAGGAGGGCTGGTTAGCTATGGTTCTCGGGGTCACGGATCCTGTATCGCGACTCTCCGGAAGGTACAAAGACCGGCTTCTAGAGCTGGTGGAACGATAACATTTGTAGCTCACTGGGTAATGTCGGGTTGTTCCGGTACATACTGCTCGGTCGCCGTGCCGCATGTGGACGATGGACGAGAGGGCTGGCTAGCTCCTAGTCTCAGGGTTCCGGATCCGGTACGACGCCGTCTCGCGTGACACAGAGACCGGCTCCCATGGCCGGTGGAACTCAATTATTCCAGTGGGGTCGTGCGACCATTGCGGCTAGCATTGAATTGAATGGTGTCCACCCATGAGTTTGTGTCACTCGTATGCCTGTCCATAGTAATTTAGAACTATGGACTTACAAGGATTTGTGACAAAATGCCAAAAATAATAAAAGACAAACTAAACAAACCACAGAGTTTGGTAGATAGCAGTGAGCATAAAATATATATGACATAGGGACAGCTGATGCACCTCAAACGTGGTGACACCGGAGGTACCACACAGACTCGTAAGTCCGCAGCAGTATCCCCGCAAGAAAGGCTCCCACATACGAGATCACTAATTAACTTAATATAAGTTATTATACCCTTATGCTGAAAAGGAAAGGAAAAAGAAACTCCTAGTGTGGCGAGAGGCATTGCGTCTCATGCGGGCATTACTCCTAGATACTACTTGTCATTGTGAGAAGTAGTAGCCTCGCACGGGCCGCCGTCACTAGATATCTTGCGAGAGGCAAGTACCTCGCATGGGCCTCTGTCGCAGGAAGATGCCTCCAATGCTGAAGTGGAGGAAAAGAGTTGGCAAAAAGAGCCACTCTTTTATTCAACCAAAGGTGCTGTGAAATAGACCATCCTAGTGAAAAATATAACTAAAGTGTTGCGTGTTGGTTTACGTGAAGACGGGACGAGCTATTCCCGAGGGATTCCCAAGCCACCGTCTTATGTAGTGCCAAGATACTGTATTAGTAGGTGCCGCTTTTATTTGTGCGGGCCTTCCGCTATGACTAACCTATCATTTTAGGTGTTAGAAACAAAAACTAGTTTAGGCCGCAAATGGCGGGGATACTAACTATCTTTAGATATGGCTGTCCAATGGGCGCAGATGCTCCAGAGCATCTACCTCCAAGGACAGCGTGCATACATGTTACTTTGCAAGACATCCGAGCGTGACGAGAATCCGGATGCCTTGCTCCGTAACCACATAAAACATCACAGGACAATGGCTACCTTTAACACAAGCAGATTTTGATGACTGACCTATCGCTATGGTGGAGATAGAGAGACGAATATCCACCGCAAATGTCCTTCCCGTGAGGGCGTGGCAGATTCCAACATCTTGCCCAGACATTTCAATGAGTTGGGTGGAGATGCGCATCTCGTCCGTCGCCAAGTCCTATGGAGCTAAGTATTGACCTGCCATTAGGCTTATATTAAAATTGCCCAATATGCACTGTGGTGCGGGAGAAATATACTCTTAACAACCTATCAAATAATAATAATATGTTCGCATTGCTTCTTTCTTTGGCAAGGATAACTAACTACTAAGTATCTGAAGATACAGGGGAGGTGCATGTGCCACTGTACCTTGGCCATCACCACTCGGAAACCTCCGATAGTTTCCCAGAGTCGGATCAGTCCATGGTGTGGATAGGGACATCCAAACAAGTAAGAAACCATTAGGCTTAGAGGAACATGAAAGGAGACAATGACTTTATAATTATGAGGCCCTAAACGTAAGTTGGCCAATTTTACACAACCTTGCCAGAGTGCAGGTCTAAATTACCGCAATGACCGAAAAAGAGGCATACACTATATGTCTCCTAATGAGAAAATTGTCTCTAATCACATTAAACCTATCCTATTGAGCTGAATAGTCAAGTTTAGTCAGTAGCATGCCGGGCTAAACAGAGTTATAACACGGACAGCGACCTCAGTGAAAAATTGTCGGTGGCGGGTGAGAGTGATGCATATATAAATGTTGCTGTATAGCATTTCCTAATGCACTGCAGTCCTAAGTTTTCTATAAATAAACAAAACATACCAACAAGATGGCTGCTGGACATATACCTAACTAATCAAGTACATAACAGTGATAGTATGAATTAAAACAGCGGTAATACAGGTTGATGGACCTAATACCTTACAGTAAACAACGATAATTATAAACAGTAATAATAAAGAAATTATAAGATGTGATCCGAGGACCAGTACGGTACCTATTTGTCATCAGTACTTTTTACAGAAATAATATTGTATAATTAAAGATACCATGTATAGTTACCTGATTATTCAGTAGCCACTCTTACATACTGGGCTACTATGTTACTGAAATTGAGACATCACTACTTGTGACATGAGTCGACACGTTCTCTAAAGCTGGATACATCTCTCCATGTAGATTTCCGCAAACAGGGTTTCCGCATGCTGGCTCCAAGTTGTAAACGGTATGAACTCAGGACAGTGAAACACAATATTAAGTAATGTCTACCAAATAGTTTGTAAGTCATACATAATAGATGCTGTAATGACAAAAAGTCCCTGTCCGACGACGGTAGTTTAGAAAAGTTGATTATAACCTATTAACAAGGAGGGTTATTTATATAATTGTAATTAATGCATGTACATATTAAAGCTTAACGGTGTGGGGTGCGTCAAATAGTTATTGTGGTGCACCAGGCAAAGTTTACTTGGCCGCATTTAAAACATTAAAAGGAATACACATGATATGTAGTGCGGTGGTTGAAGTCCATTTTTTCGCGTGGTTTGCAGATCCAGTGAGTCATCCACCAAGGAACATCGCTGCTCTACATCACATAGAATTACATTTCGGGCCCGCAAAGGGCTCACCGCATAACAGTTCGTTTATAGATATTAAATAAAGAGGAACATAATTTTAGTTCTTATTTTGACCCTGGACGGCCATCCGAGAGCTTACAAAATTGACGGTGCAGTGAGCCGAGAACTGCTACGGCGCGAGCTGAGCTGAAAACCTTCAGGAACCGAAATGATGTAGGTATCAGTCTTCAGTATTCTCGATCTACTGAAATCATCCCCTTTTATACTTATGGGAACGTCAGAACTGGCTGCCTCAACCAATCAGAATTTGCTGAACCAGCCAATCAGCACGCTAGAATCTCGTGACGTGTACACAATTATCTAAATATTACTATAGATATAGATGTGTAGATGACGTAGTAAGTCACGTGTACACAAATCACTGATTATCTAGCTATATATGTATATATATACACGCGATTACGACGTTATTTCTATATTTTGAACATAATTGGAAGGGGGTAATCGGCGATAACTCAGCCATTTTTTAACCGATTTTGAAATGGTTTACAGTTTTGGATAGCTCGTCAAATTCTGCTCTTGATACATACCAGAAGTGACGAGAACAATCCTTTTGCACATGTGTCGTCGAAACAGTGACAGGTGCGCGCGCCACGTGTTCTAATGATCTTAGTCGTTTTCACGACGAAATTCCTCTGGCATAGGCCCATACACGCTCATTGCTCTACCCAGAGGGAACGAATCCATGACGGGCGGCCCTTACCCAGCTTACCTGGTATGGCCAGTACCCAACCGGTCCATCTGTGCTACACCATCCCCTCCTAGTTTGACATCCATGGCAAATGACCACGCATCACGGATCACCACACAGACGCACTCTATGTGGAATTATAGACTTTCCGGGTAGGCGCATGGCCTGAGAGGAGTAGTGACGCAATCGGCACGTGTTATGAGAGATAGAGCACATAGAGGTGTCGCAGAGGACAAGGGAGGCATAGTTTTAGTTTTTAATTTTTGACCTGGAATTATTTTTTCAGGTCTTTTCTTTCTTTTTTTTGTTCATCATTTGGTACGTGCTGACTTTTTATTTTAGTTATCTTCATTCCTAAAACAATAGCTCGCATGAGTGTTCTCTTTTGGTGCGGATAATTATTTTCTTTGTAGAGAACACCCAAGTTCCAACGCACCATAATTTAATTTTAAAAATATAATATAATAATATAAAAGACATATAGTAATTATATAAGGAATCACTTATACCCTTCAGCCTTCCCGGCGTATTTCTACACAAGATGCAGCCTAGGGTAGGTACCTTTCCGTATATGCCTGGGATTAAGGCCCATGGCCCAAGGGACAATAACCTAGTTGACCTCCAACGAGCAGGAACAGTAACGGATACCTATAAGGGGTCATCTTAGCAAGGACTCGAAACCCGGCATGGACCATACCATGGAGGAGATGCTTGCTAGACGTCATTTTAGCTAAGGGCTCCACGTAGATTATTCTTTGACGTCATTTTAGCTAAGAGGCCCCGCAAAGATCGTACTAGCCAGGTCATCCACCCCACGGGTACTGGGATCATGATTGAACAATGTCTCCAGTTCGGCAAGCAACAGGCCACGGCCTCTCACACATATATCCTCCTGCTTCCCAAAGAAACATTTTTCATGTTCTCTGATCACATGAGGCATGACTCTCAGTACGAACGCTTGCCATGGCCTGACTGTACATTGAGCAATCTTGACAACTCATAACCAGTAATGGGTTGATGAACTGACATGATCAAGATGACCGGCTGGCGACCCAGTCAATAGTGATCACCATCTGAGCTCATGCTCATGGGCAACCGACAGTCTGATCCGTATCTATCTGCCAACAGAATACGAACTTTGACCGTTTTCCCAGGCCTTGCCTTCAGAGCATCTCTAGCAAACACAGCGAACTTCTAGTCTGCTAGAGATGTCCTGGGTGTGGACTGTCATCCACGTACCACGCATGTCCACTTACTGAGATCGGATGAACCAAGTCTCAGCAGCCCGAACATGGCACCGACTAGACGGTACCACAGTAGGATGTTAATTCATCCTTCATAGACACGGAGGCCTTCAGTATCTCCTCTGCACTATATACTCATTTTTCGTGTCCCCGGACCCTCGTGGGCCCACTGCCGCCTGTTGTGGGCACCCCTCGAGGAGCCTATCCCTCTCTATACCCGTTTCTGGGTATTGAATCTATTAGTTAATCACCTGCGTATCCCGGGTGAGTAAAGGGATACGCAATATGTATAATGATTAATATATATAAAAATGGTGCCCGCTATAGCGGGTGCGCATGGGTAGCTCGCACTGGCCCACAAGCCATCCCGTCATCCTAAGGTGGGAAGAAAAATAATAAGAAAAATAAGACGTAATAATAATATTGAAAAGCTAGTTTATCAGGCTGCCTCAGCATAGCTGAGACTGCATGACAGGATTATGACATTATTGCACTGCGGTGCATTGTATACTATACGTCGCACATGACGTTCTTGCAATGCAGGGATCCGCAGTGCTCATTTTGATAGAGACACAGCTGGGCAAGGGTATTGCGCAGCTGTGTAGGATAACCGTAGTTATCCTGGGGACTGGGTTTCAATTGATAAAACAATAATAAGAAAAGGATTTCAAAAATAGTAAAAATAATATTTTTAGGAATGTTCCATTCCTTGCATCATTACTAGAGAATTCTGCTGCATCCATGGCAGAAATGCCCGCATGTCTCCGCTGCGAAGTTGCCCGATGAGTCTGGCTTCCATGGTTGTTGGTGGATAGACATGGCGGGTTCTCCTGAACGGCCGAAATTTCTCCACTATATGTGGCCCTATCTGGAATGTTAATGTCTGACATAGATGCACAGGAGGTACTGGCGGTATCACAAATGTTCACACTAATGGAGGTTGCGGGAGGTGATGTCATCATGATGGTGGCTGTGGTGACGGTGATGCCGGTAGATTATGCTGTTGGTGCAGGTGCTGGTGTTGCCATCACTGATGTTTCCAAGGTGGTCATGCAGATGGCAGGTTGCGGAAGAGATGCGGCTGTGGCGACTGATTGATATGACTGCTTCCTGATTTTTGCAGCCTTGAGCAACTGGCTGGCTGTGATGTGTGGAACAGGCAGTATATCTTGTGAATGGGCTATGCATCTCTTCCCCAAATACAGGCGACCTGGAGTGGTTATTTTACGGATGGCTGGATCCATGAGGCTGGAGTGCGGTAGTGACGTTGGAATGAGGACTGCGGTGCTGCTGGTGGCTGTTGGCGATGTGCGCTGGTTTTCCTCGTCAATGACTAGGTCATCCGGAGATGGTGATCATTGATAATCTACATCTGGTGGTGATGTGATCATGGGTATTGGTCGGCCGACGGTGACTGTTGATGATGCTGTGGATGCGGATGTGGTGGCTGGTGACTTGCGGTGTGGCTGAGGGCCAGGAACTGCAGGTGCTGCCGGAGTGGATTGTGCGGGTGATGTATGTACCTTCCTCAAGCTGCTGGTGGTGATGTGGCGATTGCTGCTAGGTGGCTGAATGTGTGATGTGTGGTGGGTACTGGTGTGGTGGTGATGGAGCGGTGATGGGTACTAACTGCTTGATACCGCGTAGTGTTCTTGGTCCTGGCCATTTTGTCTATTGGGAGCACAACTACAGGAAGTCTGGTTTTGAACCGAGTGGCCAACACTTCCGTATTTTCCCTTTCTTCTCCAGGTACTAATGCCACTTCCAAAACACAGTGTTTATATTTCAACGTGTGCATCACTCCATAGCATGTTGCGGTGAACAGGTACCGACAGTTCATACAAAAAGCACGTTGTAATAAATGGTCTCTGTTAATGTGAAGCATCAGATCAGAATTATGCATGAAGGTATGGTTACATTGCTGTCCGTCTGATAGAAGCGCGGTACAGGAAAACTTCTTCACGGGTGCTGGTGACGTCGACTCTTCTGATGTTACTGATAGAGCCAAGTCCTCTTCAAGAGACATGTTATTCCTGCATAATAACGGTACTGCGGGTAACTTAGCCCAAGCTAATTGTCCTAACTCTTCATTAAACCTTCCAGGCCTAATATAGTAATAAAAGAAATAATAATTAAATGAGCAGAATTTGGTTTGTGACACAAAAATAGCCTAGTGCTGTGTTCTTCCCTGGTGTCGAATTTTGATGAGATGACGAAGTTTCAGTGCGTGATTCTCCTTTTTATACGATTTAGTGACATCACAGGAGGGCGGATGACTACACCCATAAGTTTGTGGGTGATTTGGTCACGCCCTACATGGAAAGTTTTGAATTATTAATTCCTGCTGTCACATAAATTATTCCTCCTGTATACAGGGAGTATTTTTAATTATAAGGAAAATGGCCGATCAACTTCGGCTCCATTCTGCAAAAAATAAGTTTCCGATCAATGCAAAAAAACTAGGAACTACTTATTCCCGTGGAAGCTCACCTTTTAATTACGGTGAGGCGGTTTTTCAGATTGGATGCTTATAAACCCTCCTCTTCTAATTTTAGGCTGGAGCGCCCGATGGGGTGTGTGAGAGCATGGTGACGTCAGCGGCAATGGCCCCGACTCACCCCTCTCCACTCCTCCATCATGCTATGGTAGTCGTGTACTTGGGCGGCTCATTTGTTTAAAGTGTTTGATCCAATTTACTGGAAATAGAAGTGAAAATCACGTGACTTTGGAAAACACGTGGTTGATCGAAAACTTAGATGTTGTTTATTTTAGTGGCCGAATGATGTTGCTGATGAATATTCATTGTTGATGAAGGAAATGAAAATATATGTTCTACTGTTGGTCTTTTCTGGAATAGCGTCCCTATATTGCGTGAGTTCTTATACATGCGACTTGATTGTCTGTAAATAGGTAGTTTTCAGCCTGTGTTGATTCTAGGCTGGAATGCAGGTAAGAGAATTGTTTAAACTCTCCTTGTAACTATACTGTCAAAGTTTTGATGCCGCTTCACCAGCCCATGCGCTAATGATTTGTTTACACGGTAGAACAGTTGCGACAGTAAAGCTGTAGGTAATTTATTGTGTGGTTTAAACAGTTCTATTCTTACGGTGAATCAAAGTTACTGATTCCGCCAAGATAGCTGTGTTTCCCGAGTGGGTAGGCTGCCAGCATCCTCCTCTACGGGTAGGATTAGCCTCATCCCTACCCTGACCAGACATGTTAATATAATTATGCTACAGCTCGGAAGTATGGGTGCACACATTTTTACAATTACAGCGCTGTCGTATGGAGATTGTGAATACAGTCAACCTGAGTGTCTGTGTTTCTGACATGTTGGTGAGTTTGATTGATATGCATGGCTGGTTATTTGTGGATGATTCTTGCGCTGTGGTGAGAATGTGACATCTTTATTGCCGCTGGGTGCGGGAAGGGTGCGGCGGTGCGGTGTCAACTTTATCGAACCTGCTGGTATTTCGCTCTGTAATGGCTGAGCCCGTGGGCGGGACAGAGTTACTTTAGAGCATGGATGACCTGAAGGATGCTGTCGTAACTTTGATCAATCCATTATCGAATTCAATTTTTCGGTAGCAAAATCCTACTCATGACTGACGACATTGCGGGCATCTTGCTCTCTTAATAATATCGACTGTTATTACATGTGACTGAGGTGTAGTATCGTAAGCTGTTTCTGTAGATGGCTGTGGTGCATTCCTTCTATCCGCATGATCAGTTCTCCCATAACCGGATGAGAGAGTGTGTGCGGGAGAAATGTGGGCTGGTGTTGATGACGATAGTGTATTGTTCTAGGGAAATCTGTGCTGCTGTATGATGCTAATGCTATGCGAGGTGGGCGTACTCCAGTTTTCCATGCTGGTGAATGCCGAGTCTGTTGTTATTGCGGAGAGTCGGGGTTGCCTGAGATCATAATTCTCCTGCATCTGTGTGGATGGATTTGATGCAGGAATCTTTATGTCTCTAATTGTTCTTAATTAAAACTTGTTAGGTGCTGCTAAGCGATGTTGTTGCCGATGATAAATGTCTCCATTATACTGGGTATAGCTGAGTAGGTGTGTGATATGCACGCGATGATGAATTGACGTATCCAGCCCTGAAGGCAAGCTTGTCCTGTATGTGACTGACGTTCTGTCTGTGGTGTGATGTCCTGACTGCTCACGGTGTGTGTGTGTGTGTGTGTGTGTGTGTGTGTGTGTGTGTGTGTGTGTGTGTGTGTGTGTGTGTGTGTGTGTGTGTGTGTGTGTGTGTGTGTGTGTCTGTGTGTCTGTGTGTGTGTGTGTGTGTGTGTGTGTGTGTGTGTGTGTGTGTGTGTGTGTGTGTGTGTGGGTGGGTGGGTGGGTGGGTGGGTGGGTGGGTGGGTGTGGGTGTGTGTGTGTGTGTGTGTGTGTGTGTGTGTGATTTGGTGGGTATTTGTGGTGAGGGTTGCCCTTGGGTGGGGGATATGGTTATCACCCGTTACACAGCGGTTGGTGCCTTGTCGTAGTTTTTAGGCACCAGGAAAATTTGAACCGAGAGTCTGCTGAACAGGCTGCTTCCCTGCCAACCGCAGGGGGTATTGTTGGTTGGTGTGGTGCGGTATGTCACCTCCTGCAATCTGTATCAGCAGTCTCTCTCATATCTGAAGATTGACGATCAACAGACGATGAGTGGAGTGTGATATGGACTGGGCTGGTGATGTCCGAACTTCGTGCATAGACGAGGGACGCCAGTTGGAGCTGGGATGTTGGTGCCATCATGGTCAAGTGTGTGGCTTGGTTGGAGAGAGGTCCGGCGATTTTGGGGTGTGGTCGGGTACACATAGTTGTACAGTTCTGCGGTTCATGCCAATACCGCATCCGGCCTCTTCACCTCCATGCTATTCATTACATGTTCCACCCCACAGGGAGCAGGGGTTGGGTCAGCCCCAGCTTCCGCTTGTGGTAACTCTATAATGGGGGGGGGGGGGCATAGCATGAAGTGGGTGAGAGTGGGAAGAGTTTGGAGGAACTCTTTTTCATCCATCCCCTTGGACAGTACACATGAAAAATTCTTCAAAAAACGACTTCTCAGATCGAGTAGACCCGTGCTGAGGAGGGAGAGGGCGAGCACGTATCTTGTCATCGTCCTCAGCGTTAGCCGCTCATTCACCGAACTCCTGACTTGGTAGAAGTTGGGTTGAACTGGCACCATGGTGCTCTGCGCTAACTGTGGGAATACTAGTTCCCGTAGAGACTTCTGTCTGGGTACCGGTGTCATGGGGAATGCCCAGTCCGAGCTCTGGTGATGGGTCGTCGCTGACACATGGTTTAAGCCGATCGAAGTGGATGACTGAGGTCAGGCCATCTGAAGCACGGAAACGGTAGGTCACGTCCGACGTCTTACCTACTACCACATAGGGGCCTTTCCACTTGTAACTCAGTTTACTTGGCACGTTTATGGATCGTCACGAATCGTGTACCCATACCATCCTTCCTGCTTCATAGGGATCTCCATGCACTCTCCGGTTGTGCCATGTCTTTTGCCGCTGGTGTGCAGTGGATAAAGTTGCGCTCACTAACTCATGGGCCTGTTCTATCCGCTGCCGCAAGAGTTCAATGTAGAGAGAAGGTGAATTTTTCTCTCTTGGTATCCGGGGCATAGCCAGATCCAGGGGCAAGGCTAATTCATGGCTAACATTAACCGAGCAAGGGTGTAACCCATGCTGGAATGTACTGAAGTGCGGTAAGCCATGAGCACATATGGGAATCGAAGGTCCCAATCTCTACAATCAAGGTGTGTTTCCTTTGTCAACATTTCTGCTAGCGTACACTTAAAGCGGTCAACCATACCATCGTTTCGCGGATGATAAGGTGTTGTTCACATCTCGACGATATGAAAAAATTTGCAGAGTTCTGATATGAGCCGGCTCTCAAAAGTACTTCCTTGAGCGGAGTGTAGTTCATAGGGCATACCAAAATGGCAGAATACATTGCTTGCAGGACCTCTGCTACTGTGAATGCCTCTTGGTCCAGCAAAGCAAATGCTTCTACCCACTTTGTAAAGTAATCTTGTAATACGAGGATGTACATATTTCCGTCATCCGTCGTATATTCCAGGGTCCGAGAACATCAATAGCCACTCGCTCCCAGGCCAGGTATATGAGTACGAGACTAAGGACGATGCCTATAAGAAGTATGATCAAGGCGTAGGACAGCTAGTCCTACATGAGACTCCGGCTCATAAAAACATGATCAAAGAACATAGCCCACGGGACACTAGTCTAACATGAGATCGAGAACCATGCTCAAGAAACATGCTTGAGAGACATAGTCCATGATCTTTTCATATGATGCCCCTCTCGTGCATATGCCCTCCCGCTTCCCAAAGAATTACTTTTCATGATCTCTGATCACGGGAGGCATGGCTCGCAATACGAACGCTTACCATGGCCTGACTGTACATTGAGCCATCTTGACCACACAGATGAACCAACATGATCAAGATGACCGGCTGGCGAACCAGTTGATAGCGATCACCATCTGAGCTCATGCTCACGGGCAACCGACGGTCTGATCTGTATCTATCTGCCAACAGTATGCAAACTTTGACCAATTTCCATGGCCTTGTCTGCAGGGCCCTTCTAGCAGACAACATGGAAATCTGCAGAGTCTAGCCCTAGGTGTGGACTGTCATCCACGTACCACGTATGTCCACTTACTGATACAGGATGAACCAAATATCTCAGTAGCCTGAACAATATGCCGACTAGACGGTACCACAGTAGGATGTTAATTCATTCCTCATTAGACACGGAGGCCTTTAGTATCGCCTCTGCACTATTTCCATGATTTAACATGCCCCTGGGCTCTCGCCAGCCCACTGCCGCCTGTTACCCCCACCCTTCGAGGAGCCTATCCCTCTCTGGTAGAGGTGCGTAGTGATGTGGGCCATCAGCGCGTCTTTGGCATGGTATGCATTTGGCAACCCATGCCTTCACACTATCATGAATTCCGATTCAGTGCAATCTCTGTTTTATCCGCATGACAGTTCTTTTTATGGCTAAATGTCCCGCATTATCGTGCAATTGTTGTAATATTGTTTCATGATAACACTCCGGGATTACCAGATGGTGGTTGCAGTAGAGAACGTTGTTGTTGATGTGACATTCTTCAAACCGCAGGTAGTAGTATCTGGCCATTGTGGATAGTGGTGTAACAGATTCCCGGGGAGGGCGTACCCCCTCCTGGATCCACACATATATATGTTGTGTTTGCGCATCTGTTGCTTGTTTGTGTGCAATTTTTTACCACAATTCGGGAACCCCGGAGATGGCTGTGTAGATTGTGTCATGGCTGCGGCCTCTTCCTGTTCATCCTCCTGCCCGATTCTGCTGAGGGCATTGGCATTTCCATGCAATTTGCCGGGATGGTGAACAACCTTAAAGTTATAGGCCTGCGGGGATTCCTGCCATCTCGCTACCTGGCCCTCTGGATTTTTAAGGTTTCTGAGCCAGCGTAGTGAGGCATGGTCTGTACGGAGAGTAAATAGGTAGCCGTACAGAAAGTGTTTATAATATGTGCTGAAATGTACCACCGCAAGTAGTTCTTGCTTCATGGTTGCATATTTGTTTCTGTTTTATTTAGTGTATGCAAACCATAACCCAACACCTGCTGCGTTCCATCCTCTGTGACGTGAGATAGAACTGTGCCAATGGCATAAGATGATGCGGCAGTGTCTAAGATGAAATCGAGGTTTGGATTAGGATGAGTGAGAATCGGGGTGGTCGTCAAGAGTTCCTTCAATGCCCTGAAGGAACCTTCACACTCACTCGTCCACTCGAATTGTCAATCTTTTTTGGTGATCTTGTAAAGAGGTGAAGCAATCTCACTGAAAAGACGGGTTTATCGGCGATAGTACAGGCAAAGGTCGAAAAAACTCTGAGTCTCTGTGATTGAAGAGGGCGTTGGCCACTCTGCTACTGCCTTTGTTTTTGATAGCTGAGTAGCCACTCCATCACTGGATATGACGTGTCCCAGGAACTCGACGCTCTGTCTGAAGAGATGACACTTCCTTGGCTTGAGCCTTAAGTTTGCCGCGCGGAATCTTGAGAGCACAGTGTCTAAGTTAGTTAGTATTTCCTCAAACGTGGGACCAAAGACAATGACATCGTCGATGTAACACAGACAGATTTCCCATTGCAGGGTAGTTAATACCTGCTCAATGAGATGCTCAAAAGTTCCAGGAGCGTTGCACAAACCGTAGGGCATCTTGCGGAATGGAAAAAGACCATCCCTACATACAAATGCGGTCTTTTCCATGTCAGCTTCATCTATGGCCACTTGCCAGTAACCACTAGCTAAATCAAGGGTACAAAAACACTTGGCTCCAGGCAAGGAATCCAAGGCCTGATCTATTCTGGGTAATGGATACGCGTCTTTAACGCTGAGATCATTAAGGCAGTGGTAGTCAATGCAAAACCGCAAGGATCCATTCTTTTTGCCTGCTAGTACTATGGGGATGATCCATGGGGATGCTGATGGTTCAATAATACTGGTCCGCAACATGTCGTTTACTTGTTGATGAGCATCTGCTTCCTTATGGATTGGAAGACATCATACCGGTTGTTGTACGGGCGATTATCTCCAGTATCGATGGATCCATGTCTCCTGAGGAGAAACTATCATGATATTTATAAAGTAGAGTCCGTATTTGTTGTTTTTGAGACTGCATTAAACCTACTGTGGCACGTAAGTATAATTCGTGTGAATAATATGGTAAATCATCAGTAATTTCTGTGGGTGTGGTGGTGTGCATTGATGTTTCCAGAGAAATCACATCCACCAAGTGGCCACAATGGACTCCTGGTTCAAGAGTTATTGGGTCCGCTGTGCCATTGAACACTCCAAATGGTATGTGTTCTTTATTGGTGGTGTCCACGATCATACGGGGACTTGCGTATTGTGAGGCTATCATGTAATCAGGGTCAGGTTCCAGCATGGCGATGTGTGTGTTGTCACCTAACTGTGGTGCGGTGGCCCATAGGATCTGTTCTTGTCCCGGCTCAACTGTGGCTGTACTTGAAAGTATTAGTGTGCACGTATTGTATAATGATGATTCCAGTCCAAGGGGTATCTGTAGGCCGTCTATGTCAAGTACCTGTTGCTTGCAGTGTATAATAGCTTCGCTGGCACTAAGAAAATCAGAGCCAAGAAGGGCATCGTTTTGAATAGAGGCGATGACAACTCACTGTATGAATTGCATCTCCTCTATTTGTATGATACGATTAGCTACTCCAGCCACGGGAACATCGGCTCCCATAACTGTCTGTAAAATATGTTTGTAGGCCTAAGGGGTGGCTTCTTATGAGATGGGATGCTCTCATACAAGCACTTGTTAAAACGGTAATGGAAGCTCCAGTGTCAATGGTGGCACTGGTGGCACTGGTGGAAATACCACTAAACAGACAGGCACATTTGCAGATGGGCTTTCTGTGCCCCTGCAGAAGTGTCTCTAATGACGCTGCCTGTGAGAGTGGTTGCGGAGCGGAATCATTCTGTATGTATTCGGTTTGTTTCCGGATGGCTTCCTGTAAGCCATTGGGCTTAGAGGAACATGAAAAGAGACAATGACTTTATAAATATGAGGCCCTATAGGCAAGTTGATCAATATTACACAACCTTGCCGGAGTGTGGGGCTAGATTACCGCAATGACCGGAAAAGAGGCGTACACTATATGTCTCCTAATGAGGAAATTGTCTCTAATCACATTAAACCTATCCTATCGAGCTGAATAGTCATGTTTAGTCGGTAGCATGCCGGGCTAAACAGAGTTATAGCACAGACAGCGACCTCAGTGAAAAATTGTCGGTGGCAGGGGAGAGTGATGCATATATAAATGTTGCTGTATAGTATTTCCTAATGCACTGCAGTCCTAAGTTTTCTATAAATAAGCAAAACATATCAACAAGATGGCCGCTGGTAATATACCTAACTAACCAAGTACATAACAGTGATAGTATACGGATGAATTAGAACAGTGGTAATACAGGTTGATGGACCTAATATGGTGTGGTTAGTCCAAACACCTTACAGTAATCAAGGATAATTATAAACAGTAATAATAAAGAAATTATAAGATGCGGTCAGAGGACCGGTACAGTACCTATTTGTCATCAGTACCTTTTAAAGAAATAATATTGTATAATTAAAAATACCATGTATAGTTACTTGACTATTCATAAGCCACTCTTACACACCGGGCGACTATGTTACTGAAATTGAGACGTCACTATACTTGCGACATGAGTCGACACATTCTCTAAAGCTAGATACATCTCCACATGTAGATTTCTGCAAACAGGGCTCTCGCATGCTGGCTCCAAGTTGTAAATGGTACGAACTCAGGACAGTGAAACACAATAGTAAGTAATGTCTACCAAATAGTTTGTAAGTCATACATAATAGATGCTGTAATGATGAAAAGTTCCCGTCCAACGACGGTAGTTTAGGAAGTTGATTATAACCCATTAACAAGGAGGGTTATTTATTTAATTGTAATTAATGCATGTACATATTAAAGCTTAATGGTGTGGGGTGTGTCAAATAGCTCTTGTGGCGTACCGGGAAAAGTTTACTGCATGGCTGTGGTCAAAACGTTAAAAGGAACACACACGACATGCAGTGCAGTGGTTGAAGTCCACTTTTCAGCATGGTTGGCAGATCCAGTGAGTCATCCACCGAGGAACATCGCTGCTCTACATCATGTAGAATTACATTTCGGGCTCACAAAGGGCTCACAGCATAACAGTTCCTTTATGGATATTAAATAAAGAGGAACAGACAGTACAGGTACAGTGAAAGTGGCTAAGAAGACCAGCCAGACGATGATCCTCATAACACCTGAGCTACGGTTTCTCGATGTTCTGAATTACCTTGGTCCTGGAGTCTCTAACGAGGCATGGATCAAAGCTTACGGGTGCACACAGCAGAAGAGCTGGTATGAATGGTTCGGCACATCCGCGAAGCTCAACGATCCAGGGCTTCCTGACTATGAGGTGTGGACATCTAAGCTCAAGGGTGGGAACAGTGTAACCAGACATTCTGCGAGCATGGGATGCAAACATTCGCCGACTGGCTGCGATACTACAATAACCTAGACGTCAGCCCATTCATTGAAGCCCTAGAGCGGATGAGGCAGTTCTATACAGAACGTGGGATAGACATCCTCAAAGTCCCTCCTGGGTGTCTCTACAGTATCTCCTTCGCGGAACTACGGAAAAATGTCCTGATGCACATCTCTATGCCCCAGGCAAGGAAGCCTACGAGATGCTCAAGGAAGCCGTTGTCGGGGGGGGGTGGGAGGGGGGCAAGCATCGTGTTCGCCCGATACCATGAGCCTGGTCTGACTCGAATCCGTCAGGGGGATCGTATCTGCCAACGCATCCTCGGCTATGATGCAAAAGCCCTGTACCTGTCGACGATGGCTAAAGAGGTGCCCTGCAGTAAAGAGACAGTACGACTGTGGTCTGGTGCCAGCGATGTAGAACGCTTTAAGGAGGCTCTCCTAGCAGATCGCTGGTTCGGATTCGCTGAGGTAGACATTGAGGTTCCCAAGGCCTTGTGGACGAAGTTCGAGGAAATGCCGCTGGTCTTCTACAACCGCGAGATTCCGGCTGAGGCTGTGTCTCCTGAGATGCACGCATACCTAGAGCGAACAGGACGAAAGCGTCCCACAACACAGAAGTTAGTCGGAGCCCTCTCCGGCAAGAAGCATCTCCTGTATGCATCGACCCTCAAATGGTATCTTACCCATGGGCTGGAGATCACTGCCATATACCGCACGATCGACTATACATCGCAGAAGCCATTCGAGTGGTTTGTGAATGCTGTTATGGAGGCACGCCGCTCAGGAGATGTGGATAAGAACAAAACACTCCTGGCAGATCTCTTCAAACTCCTCGGGAACAGTGCCTACGGGAAGCTCATCGAGGCCCTAGAGCGCCACAGCAACACCAGCTTCACCAAGGATGAACGAGCGGTAGATAGAGCCCTCCGCAGTGCATGGTTCGAGGATCTCGAGGAGATCGGCGAGTCCTACGAGCTCCAGAGTCGCAAGGCCAGAATCACCATTCGTCGCCCCTTCCAGGTGGGGATAGCCGTATACGAGCTCGCGAAGCTGAGGATGCTGGAGTTCTACTACGACTTCCTGGATCGCTATGTGCCTCATGACAG
Source organism: Chaetoderma sp. LZ-2023a (assembly GCA_034401795.1). Classification (NCBI taxonomy): domain Eukaryota; kingdom Metazoa; phylum Mollusca; class Caudofoveata; order Chaetodermatida; family Chaetodermatidae; genus Chaetoderma; species Chaetoderma sp. LZ-2023a. Next base: position 255,513,286 of record CM067369.1, read on the forward strand.
CTTCGAGTACCTCCAGATGGACACAGACGCCGCGTACATCGCAATAGCTGCCTCCAGCCTGGATGAGGTGATACCTCCAGAGATGCGACTGGAGTATGAAGCCCATAAGCAGGACTGGCTAGCTTGGGACAAGTGGTCCAGACAAACACCAGGACTGTTCAAGCTCGAGTTCGAAGGCACTCGTGGGATAGCTCTCTGCTCCAAGTGCTATTATGTCGAGGGCGGCCCTGGGAAGGCAAAGTTCTCGGCCAAGGGAATGTCCAAGCGGCAGAATGAGGTCTCTTGACACAGGTTCTACAGCGCCCTTCATGGTGGAATGGATAGAGCTACAAACCGAGGACTCCGCATGCGCCAGCAGGGTATGGTAACCTATGAACAGGAAAAACTTGGGCTCTCTGCCTACTGCGATAAGTGGCATGTGCTACCAGATGGCGTCCACACTGAGCCAATCGAGTATCACATCCCTAGGGCTTAGACACCTGACGGCGGTGGCAGCTGTGTGTCTGGAGGGACCACCTGAAGCTCCTCCCGAACAAACGGACGCCTGGGACAGCTCTCTGAGCATCCCAGATAGTACAGCGTAGGCTGACCCTCCATCTCGACATACCTGTCAAGTCTGTGGACATCTAGCGACCAGTTAGGATCTGTTGCACGTCATCGACCACCTTCCAACTCACCAGCTTCATACAGGTACCGGACCAGAGCATCAGATGGTATCTCTCGTCCGGAGTTACGTGTGGTAGCGGGAACTGTGACAGTTGACTCTTGGATAGCCTCTACCGGCTTCTTGCCAGTTAGCCTAGTAACCTCTGCATTGGATCGCGCAACCACAGTTGGCAGGCCTCCTACCCAAACTGTGGACCGCTCGCCAGTACGTGCACTCATCTCCTGAGCATATTGGTGTGGGAAGAGTCTTTCTGCCAGAGTCCTGTTCCAGCATTCCACGATAGCCTAAACATGGTGGTGACCAACTTCGCTTCATCTAACTGCCACACCATGTTTCCGCATGATACCCGCAGTCTCACCTCTGAATTCCTTTCCCTCATCCACCTGCAACAATTCTGGTCACTGGAGGGGCTTTTCCGGATCCTCGTAGACACTGCTGAAAGATTGGGCCGCCTGCCCTGCAGACTTATCTGTAAGAGGTACTGCAGCCTTGTACCTGCTGGCAACATCGACGAAGGTGATGGCGTACTTGTAGGTCTTGCGACCAACTCTATCGTGTGGAAGGAATAGAACATCCGCCTGATGAACTCTGTTTGGGACAGGTTCATCGAAATGGGCATGCCTGATGTGCCGTGGACGAGGTCTGTAGATCTGCCACATCGCCTGGCGGCTGAGCCACTGGCTAACTGTCTCCAATGTGAAGTTGTGGCCCTTGCGACGTGCAGCCTCGAGTAGTTGAGGGGGGCTCATGGTACTATCCACCAGGCTGATAGTAGGGTTCCTCAAGAAAGACGCTTGATAAGGTCCCAGATTTCATCGCCAGCATCCACTCCCGTCCTGTCATGCACGGCCTGGGTGATTTTATCACTGACGTCCACTCCCGTCCTGTCACACACGGCCTGGGAGAACTCTAAACAGATGAACAGAAGGTAGTCATTCATTCGATAACTAGAACAAGTGGTTCTGTCAGTCGGGCTGCCAGCAGCTTCTCCATCAGTGCATGCAGGTTCTGCGTCTTGGTGATTGGGCCATTGTACCATTGATCATTACTGTCAACTGCCTCAGCGGCAGAGTCAGACACCAGAAGGATGTATTGAGAGTGTAGATGTTCGGCCAGGAGAGCCCGCAGCAAGATGTTTTTCCCGTGTCCTGATAGGGCAATGATCAGCACCACCTGGCCAACATTGGCCGGCCTACTGTCGAATGGTACAGACATGCGTGCGGAGGATGGTTAGCACTTGGTTGGCGGTAGCCTCGTCTATATCTGGGAGACTAAACGGCAGTACTTCCTGCACCAGCCCTTTCGCCTGCTGAGCAGGGAAACCTGCACCTCCGGCGGATACGAAGGATGCGATGGAGGCGGCAAGCATGAAATCCCAGCAGCGGCTGAGAAGATAGCGTAGAGAGCCTGTGTCAGCACCCACAGTGTCTAGTACATCCAGTATCTGTATGATACATGCACGGGAAGCCATGACTATCATGTGGTCTTAAACGGCAAACCAAAGAACCCTGACTTCTTCACCTCTGGTAGCTGAAGCCTGGTGGTAGCACCTGTTTTGCCTTCGACAGTGATATGGCTCAGGCCGAGGGTGCCTACCCTGAGATTCTCTCCATCCTGTTGGAATGAGCTCCGTGGTTTCAGGAGATCCTTAACCAGGTCTTGTGCATAGGACTCAGACATAACCTTGATGGCACCAGCCTCATCGACTCCGAGCATACCTCGCATCGTTGCCCTGTCTTTGATGCCCATCCCCTTGTATACAGTCTTAGCCTTGTTAATGGCTGATTGTCCTACCGTATCAGTGTTCCCGATGAGATCTCGGGCTGGGATGGTACCTCAGATCCCGCGTGGGTCTCCCTTCTCATCGAAGTCTAGGAAGGAGATAGGGGCAACAGTGTCCTCTGAACCGAGGCGTGCCTCGCCCAAGTGAGCAAGATCACCTAGCTCTTTGCTTTCTAGATCTGTGAGTGACAGAGTCATAGTGCTATATACACGGCTTAAACCTACTAGTCATACCCCCAGTGAAATAGTTGGACATAGGAGGACCACGCAGTTGGCCAAGGGAATAGGTAGCAGTGCTCAGGGTACTGGCCCTCTCTGCAGGGGCACGCCTTGTGGGCAGTCCACCATTCCCGGCCATTGGCGATCCTCAGTCCGTGTGCTCGACTATGGGCTACACACTGCCCTCCGGCACGCCATGCCTCATATGCTGCAGGGGTCTCGTGATCCATCTCTCACTATTCATAGGGGTTAAACGTAGGCGAAGATGATCTCAGCCATTGCACACATTGCTAGCCCTAGAACCGCGGCCTCCATTAGTGTAACACGTTCACCCATGATCTTGGCGGCAACAGTGTAGGAGGCACCACTGAGGGCGGTCTTTGGGATGGGGTGAGTTATTCCGAGACAGTGCCCGGCCACCCCACTCACCACTGTAGCGAGGACAGCCGCAGTGGCTGCAGGAAGAACCTCATTCCCCCTGTCATCTTCACCATGGCCACATTCACTGCCACGTTACTAGCGACATGGACTGCCAGAGGTCTTGCTTTGGTCAGTAACTTCTGTGTCTTGGTTCGCAGCAGGTTCTCCACTTTCTGAAGACTCGCCTAGCTCTCGGGCAGTTGCTTCACGATCTGTACAGTTGACATCATTGTTTAAGCCCTGAGTATACAATGCTGTTAAATGTCTGCGTCCCCTGTCGAGAGAGCTAATAAGATCTTCCCAGTCTGCAAATGCCAGGTGGCTGGGTTGGTACTCAGGAATATTTATCTCTCTATTGAGACATCTTAAACATGTCCGGGCTCACGCTATGCGAGAAGTACTATGAGGTCCTCCGGAGAGAGTTGAAGGACTACAAGAAGAAGAGCCCAGATGAGCTCGCTCAGCTCTCCGGTGCTGAGCTGACAGAGGAGCTGACAGCTGTGAAGCTCTATCTACAAGGATCGGGAGTATCTGTCAAATGTGTTCCAGCAGTTAGAGACCTCCATGGCCTCACCTGACTCAAAGCTGAACAAGGCTCTGTGATACTACAAGCTGGAAAAAGGATGCGCTGTGGAACCATCCAGCCCATGCATGTGCATGTTGGCATCGTGTATAGGGGCTGTAGGGCAGGCCAAGCTGGTTCAGTGTCTCACCATGGTCCCAGCCGAGATGGCTGCTACTGTAGAGAGTCAGGATAGTCTTATAGCTGATTTGCTAGCGGCGGAGTAGGCTGATCCCGAGCACCACAATAGCTAGGCCTGACAACACTCATACAGCTACCATGGGAAGCGGTGTCGTGTCGACTGGCTGCAGTGTCAGGGTCGGAGCTGCCATGGGAAGCATCGTGTCGACTGGCTGCAGTGTCAGGGTCTGAATGACTGTATGGCCTGTACTACGCGTAGGTGTGTTGATATCAGTGTTGAAGCCGAAGTGGACACCGGGGAACTCCCCTCGACTATCATGTTGTTATAGCCCCTGACTTGGAGGTCCTCGATGTTCATGATCATGTTGCTCGGAATCAACCATAGGTGTGGTGAAATAGCAATGTCAAGTTTGCGACGGGCCTTCTGCAACCCCCGCTGGAACTTAGCAATAAGACTGCTGGGATCTGTCACGATGATCATATCTTCAACGAGACTGATGAACATGACCTGGACCTCTGCTCCGCTGACACCATCTATGGAATGACGCAGCTTGGTCTGTGCTGTAAGGAGGCAGTAGCACAGTGCTTCCAGGGACTGGTTGATCCGAACGATCCCTGCCGGTGTGAGGCCTGAGGTGGTGTGTGGGACAAAGTACTTCCACACATCTGGATAGTCCTGCCACAAGCCAGTGATGTGCATATTTTGCACCAGCGCTCCAGGGTCAGAGTCTGGATTGAACGAGAATGTCGTTGTCTTCCGGCGGCCTACTCGTCAGGGTGTTCGATAAGGGAATCCTGAGTAGTCATGTCTCGGGTCACCGTACATAATCCTTATGCCACTGTTGTCACCACCAGGCCACCGATAGTCTGGGTGAGTGCTGAACTCTCTCTGTAGTCTGCTGACCGCTGAGACGCTATGACTGTTGAGCTGTGGGTCGAAGTCATTTGTATCAGGGAGGGTTGCACCCAGCTCATGGAGGTTTCGTCGCACTGTGAAGTACACATGGAATCTGAGACCGCTGGCGATGAGCACAGCTTCAGGATATGAGTGAAGCAGGGTGGAACTTACTCCACATCCTGCCATGGCACACCACACGGCAGAGTTCAGCTGCTGATTCCAGTATGAGAGGCTTGGAGCAGCCATCCAAGTATGAGCTTGCTTTGCATCCTTGATGGTGATTGGGCGGTTGGTCAGCGGTCGTGGGTTGACGGAGAAGCTGGCTTAGGACCGTCCATCCACTGTGATGGAGAACATTGTTAGCTCTGGTATATCATCCAGTAGACCTCTCAGGCCAGTCAAGGGTATTCCCAGGAGGGGCAGTTGGCTCCGAATGACTGTCGTGAGGTTCAGTTGGAAGACTATCTATACTGGTGTTCTTAAAGCTACCGTACAGGTAGCACACTATTTGTAGTCGTCAGGGCTCCAGAGACCAACGAGGTGACCTCGCCGTAACATCTCGTTTTTTAGCTCCTCCATATCAACCCGCCCACTGGAGCCTTTGAGGTATTGCTGTCGCACTTTAGGTTTCTCTGTGTGGTACAGAGCTTGGGCCTTCAATATATGGTGGTACTCTTCATCGGTGACCTGGCCATCCTCGAGAGCTTTGCTGACAGACTCGTCGATAGTCCATAGCATACTCTGTGCCAGTGTCACGTACTTAGCATACTTCTCCAGCCTCCTTGTGATCTGCCCCTGCCCCACCCCCAAGCCTGTGGCCAAGACAGTGGTGGCTAGTGTCACGCCACCCAGCGGGATGGCAATGAGGGCACCCACCCCTGTAGCGAGAGTGGCCACAGCTGCCACACCAGCAGCAGTGGTTGTACGCGCGAGGACGTTGTATGCCATCTTATATCGCTTGCGTGTTCTGCTGTACTTTTCTGCCTCATGGACGAGATTCTGCCTGATGGTATCTATCTGCTGGAGTCACCAGCCGTGGATGGTACCGCCCTCATCAGCAGTCATGGAGGGGTATAGTTCTGGTTGCTTCCACCACTCTGATTTTGCCATAGTATATCTGGAGGCTTAAACAGGCATCATCTGCAGAATCTGCTCATGAGTCATAGAAGGGTTCATTTTGGAGAGCCTGGTGAACCATACCAGCTTGCGGGTGTTGAGACAGACGTCTCTTAGACAGCGGTCATCCAGCACTATGACAGGTGCCAGTAGCTTTCTGAGACGTGACATCTGGAACTTCACCTTATCACCAAGATAGTAGGTTCGCCCGTGGATGGCTTTCTTGGTCTTACACTTCTGCGCCATCTCCTCTTCCCACTGTATGACATCTGGCGCATCCTCGTCTGTGAAGACATCTGGCTCATCATCGTATGTGAAGACATCTGGCTCATCGCCGTCTGTCAACACTCCTGCATCCCGCTTACTCTTCTTCAGAAGGTTCTGCCAGTATTTTGAAGCTTCACTGTTCCTTCGCCTACTTGCAATGCTCACGTTCTGTTGACACCAGTTCTCCCTCTGTAGTCATTCTCCTTCTTGTTGCAGTGTGGGCATATGTTCGTTTTGTGTAGGGGTCATGAAGGGGCAACCCTCTTTCATCATCTCAGCAAAGGCCAGATAATGCTGGTATGATATCATGTTGTCGTCAGGTCAATGCGTAATAAGAGTGTAAACTCTAAATGAGCATCCGATATCCCATCCGTGCTGGCATATATGTTAATGGAGGGGCTGTCAAACATGTGATTTACAGGTGTGAACAGGCTAGGACTGACAGCTTTCCATAGGTTGCTGTTGGCACCTGGGAGATACTCTATCACGTCCCGGCCGACTTCTACCAGTGAGCTGCTGTGTGCACTGCCTGGAGGTTGATGTAGCACATTGGCGTGTATGTATGTTGTACCCCGCTGGGGCACCTCGAAGAGGACCCATTCTACATGGTACTGTACCACCCGTCTCCCCTCTACAGAGGGGGAGATTACGTTCTCACCACCGGACAGCAGCAGTCGGACAATTGGCATGGTTATATGTCTTGTTTAAACCCCTCCTATAGCATGCTATGGAACCCATATTTGCTCACTCGACAGGTCTTGCTGACCTGGCAGATGTGTATGCAGTTGATGCTGCCAAGGTAGAAGAGAGCGATGGCAAGTCATTCGCCCTACAGTATGAAGCAAGCTCAAAGGCATTCTCTCTCCACCCCAGTGGTGGTGATGGGGTGGAGCTGCTCACAGACCTCAAGGATGTGATGAAGGGGCGCCTTGGTCACAACATAGATGGCCACAAGATCGTGTTTTGGTGCGATTTCCCGAAGAGGAAGTACATCCTCAAGCCATTGATTGAGCTCTCGGATACAGAGGTGGCAGACATCAATACCCTAAATAGCGACCTCAGCTTTCATCTGGTCAAACCCTATTTGAGCGGTGCCCCGCTGATGGCCCATGATGGCCTGCTATTGACCCTGGCAAAAAACCTGCAGTTCATATTTGAGAAGAATGAAGTGTGGTACCGCGCTGGATCTGGTGGTGACTGGCAAACATGGTTGCCTCTATATAGGCCTCCCGCAGTCATTGACATAGTGGTTACTCCCATCTCCACAATTGCGAAAAAGGATGGGACAGTTCGAAAGCTCTACAATCGGGGATCATCCTTCCTCACCTACATAGGTGAAGGTGTCTCCCTGATGAGGGTGGGTCACCAGATCGGGGTTACAGGTGGAAAGCTCCTGCTGCATCATCCATTCGATGGACCGGAAGAAGCTGTTAACCTCCAGGAGGGCATCCTATGGGTAGATGGTGTGTCACATGTCACCAACGCCCAGGGTGCTGTTAAACTGCTTCAGCGAGTCAGACTCACTAGCCCGCAAATGACTCATATAATCCTAGAGCTACGTTTCTTAGCCGGCAGCAAAGTGAAGTAGCTAGCCCCTGCACCTGAGGGGATGAAGATCCCTATCAAACCGAATGGAGCAGGGCTTGATCTGGCACAGATATTTCTCGAGGGGTTCTCTCTGTTCAGTTTAACTCTTCATATATAGCCATGATTCTCATCATACTGCTCATGCTGGCGTCTACAGCAGTGGCACAGGGTGCTGAGACTGCCGTGATATTGGATGCCAAGTGGGCCCACTTCCGGGATGCCCCCAGTACAATCCTTGGGTCGACCCCTTGCGGAGAAACATTTACGACCGCTTTCACCCACGTGAAGAGATCGGGTCTGTCTGCCACTTCTATGGTGTGGAGAGGGTAGGACGTGGTTGTCTGCTGGCGACACCTGCTCAGTACCAGATTTTCTGCATAACATGTGAACATGCCAGAGTCTGCCGTGGTGCAAATGCCAAGTACTTTAGCATCCTGCCAGGTGAGCGTTGTCAAGGTAGATGGAAGACACTATGGGTGATCCCATCATGCCGATGCGACTCTGGCAGAGACTATGTGTTTGTCTGAGCCTACACAGAGGCCGGCCACTGGCCGGTAAAGTGAGGAGGTTCTCCTGGACATGTGGGGTCCGGAGAACACCATCTAGAGGAATACACCACCCTCGATCACATGTCTCAACAACCTATGCCCCAGGGATTGAGAGGGCGGTGGGGGCCACGGATCACCGATCGGCTGCCAGTTGAGGGAGGTGGTACCCTGCGGTCTCCGCTGCTTGAGAGGGTGGGGGGGGGGGCAAAGGCTCTGGCAGGCCATGCAGCCGGGTGGTGGTATCATTAGTAGGCTCGGAATTAAAATAATACAACCTTCCTCAACTGGCCGCCGTTCGGCGATCCGTGGTCCCCACCGCCCTCTCAATCCCTGGGGCCTCCATCTTGAGGCATAACCCAACCACCTGCAACCCTGGGCCTCCATCTAGAGGACTACACCAACCACATGCAACCCTATGCCCCAGGGATTGGGAGGGCAGTGGAGGCCACGGATCGCCGAACGGCGGCCAGTTGAGGGAGGTGGTATCATTTTAAAACCGACCCTACTACTGACTGCACCCAGTCACAAGACAGAGTTGGATGAAGATCTACATCCCGTCCATCACCCGTGTGATACGGAACTAGTGTTTGCCTGTCGTTAGGGTTAGGTTTCAGAATGCCCAGAGATGCACTGCAGGCCGGTTTTACCTAATATTATTTCTTTTTGGAGTGCTTCCTTCTTTGGCGGAGTTATCTACACTAACTGGTATGCAAAGATACAGAGGGGGTGTATGCGAAATCGACACTTTGGTCTTCACCGCTTCGAAACCCCAATAGTTTCCCAGAGTCGGATCATGCCAACGAGTCGATGGGGAAGTCCAGACAATTATTAAGCCTCGTGGCTGCAGGAGCGTAGAAAGAGACAATCACTCGATATTAATAAGATGCCTGAGGTATTTGGCCAATCTATACAATCTAGCTGGTGTGTGGTGTTACATATCCACTACAGCCAGAAAAGAGGCATATGTAGTTCGGATCGACCGGTTGGGTACTGGCCGTACCAGCTAAGTGCCGCCCGTCCTGGATTCGTTCCTGGAATACGCCACCCTGGGTAGAGCCATAAGCATATAAGAGCCTGTGAGAGAGATCGCGTTGCGAAAACGACTAAGTTTGTTAAAACGCATAATGCCCATGCACGCGCATCGAGATGCTGTTTTTGATAGAGCACGTAGTTTATGACCAAGATAGGATGGCACTTTTAGTGTACCGAGATGGTACCCTGTAATCCTTATTGATTGCGTGTTCCCGTTAAATCTGGCATGAATCAAGACCAGAATTCAACGGGCTTTTTAAATCTGTAAACCATTTCAAAATCGGTCAAGAAATGACTGAGTTATCTACGGAAAACCCTTCTTGATTATCTTCAAAATATTGCCATGACGTCATAACCACATGGGCGCAGAACTTCTAGAATGTTCTAGAACATTCGGCTGCGCAATTATTAGCTACGCGCTGATTGGCTGTTGCTCGAACGATGATTGGTTGGAGCCTGTACCTGTGACGTTACGAGGAGTATAAAAGGAGACGCGATCCAGAGATCGGGAGCATCCTCGGCCAGGGGCCGAACAGGTTGGTTATGTACCAGCTACTATCAGCGCGACAAACAACACGCGTATACTTCGCTATGTGTCAGGGTTTTCTCCAGTAGCTGGCAGTTGCCCAACCCACTGCACTAAAACAAGTTTGTAACTCCCTATTTACGGGAGTAATTTGGAACTTTCTGATTATTGTTCACGAATATCAATATCTACTTCGGAACACAAATTTGCGGTGAGACCTTTACGGCCTGAATATGTGAGTCTACAGATGTAGAGGCAGGATGTTCTTTGATGGATGACTCGCCGGATCTGCCAGCCATGCCTAAAAATGGTATTTCAACTGTCACCGCACTAATATCGTGTAGGTTCTTCTGACTTTCGACTGCAGCAAGTAAACTCTGCCTGGTGCATCTTCAGAGCTGGCTGACGTACCCAGCACCGTGAAGCTTGTTTTGTATCTTGATTCATATCTGACAACACCCGCTTGTGATCGGGCTGTTTACAACTTCCATCCATGCCATCGGTGTATGGGAACTTTCTTCACCACAGTAGTACTATCGTATCTTTTGCTGACTGCTCATTAGACATCCTATTAGGCTTACAGTGCTGAGCGATGTATTCCCGCCATGAGTGTTCTTGCGGGAATCTTATTTGCGGAAAACAGCTTGTGGGAACCAACCTGCAGGAACTTTCCAGCTTCCTGGGAACGCGTCAACCACGGAATGACGTATCAATTTCAGTAACACGGTAGCCTAACTTAAGAATGACTACCGAGTATTCAAGTAACTATACTTCACAGTTTAATTATTTCTCTGTATGTATTTCGTTAATTATATTGTATCCGTAAGAACAGTCCCGAGGACTAAAAGGAACGGTAATGGTCTTAGGACCGCAAGTTATAATTTCTGTCTTTGTTGATAGTTATTCTCAATGTGTCGCTAACCGCACTATAGTAGGTTCATTAACGTGTACTAAGATATATAACTTTGATCATTTGATACTGTATTGATTGTTCTGGTTAGATTATGTACATATATGGCAGTGGCCATCAGTTCATATGTTTTGCTTATTTATAGAAAATATAAGACTGCTGTGCACGTGGGAAACACTATACAGCAACACTTATATATACAGCACTTTCTCCTGCTACCAACAATTTTTCACTGAGTTTGCTGTCCATACTATAACTCTGTTTAGCCCGGCATGCTACCGACTAAACCTTTTCTGTTCCGCTAGATAGGATAGGTTCAAAATGATTAGAGACACTTTCTTCATTACCAACTCAGTAATGTACTCTTCTCTTCCGGCAGTGTGATAATCTAGCCCCGCATTCCGGTAAGACTCATAACTCCAAGATTTTGTCTCTCTTCATGCTCCACTCAGCCTTGTGGCTTCTTAATTGTTTGGATGTCCCCATCTCCACCATGGGCAGATCCGACTCTGAGAAACTGTTGGGGTTTCCGAGCGGTGATGGCCAGGGTGCGGTATCACATAGATTTCCCTTGTATCTTTGGATACTTAGTAGTTAGCACTTTAGCCAATGTAGGAAAGCACTGCGAAAACATACTAATTATTATTTTATTTACTGAACAAACCTCGCGCACCGCAGTGTAAAACAGGGCAACTTGTATATAAACCTAAAGACATGTTGAACGGTTAGTTCCATAGGACCCAGTGATGGGCGAGATGCGTATCCCTACCGAATTCCATCAGAATGTCTGGGCATGATATTTAGATCTGCCACGCCCTTATGGGAAGGACATTTACGGTGGGTATTCGCTTCTCTCACCCCCACCATGATGATAGAACGATTGTCTAATAATGCTTTCGTGAAAAGTAACCTATGTCTTGTAACGTTTTATGTGGGTATGGAGCGGGATGTCTGGTTTCTTATCCAGTTCGGAGATCATACTAAGTAACATGTATGAGCACTGTTTTCAGTATTGAAGTCTTAGGGAATCAGTTCTCAGTGACAGCCGTGTCAAATAGCTAGGTAGATACCAGCCATTTGCAGCCAAAAATAGTTCTTGTTTTGAAAACAACTAAACGCTAATTAAGCAAAGCAGAAGGCCCGCATAAATAAAGTGCCAACTACTAATTCAGCATACTAAGAATCACATAAGACGGTGACGAGAGAATCCATCAGGAATCGCTCATCCCGTCTTCACGTAAAACAGCATGCAACCCTATAGTCATACCTCACTAGGTATGGTCTTTTCTTTGAAATATCAGAGTGGGCCCATTTTTGCCTACTACTCGTCTCCCACTTTAAGCAGTGGTAACACCTATGGAGGCCCGCGTGAGGCACTTGCCTCTGGCAAGGATTCAGCGACGACGTCCCATGCGAGGATAATACCCCTCACCCAATCTAGCACTAGGAGTAGTGCCCATGTGAGGCACATAACTTTTCGTCCGAGATAACCTTCTTCCTTTCAGCTTAGAGGTATACTAACTTATATTAAGTTAATTAGTTAAGTCTCGTGTGCGGGAGCCTCCCGTGCGGGGATACCTCTGCGGACCTACGTGTCTGTGTGGTACCTCCGGGAGCCCCATGTTTAAAGGTTCATCTACCTGTCTCTGTCTCGTATTTTCGTATGCGTTTATTATAGTTTTATCTAGCATATTTATAATTGTTTAGGTAAAATCATTGTATAGACGTATATTTTTAGATCACCAAATCAAATCTTGTAAGTCCATAGATCACGAAATTGCTATGGACAGGCATACTGGTGACACAAATTCTTGGGATAAGACAGTTGTGTTTAATGTTCGCCACGATGGTCGCATGGCCCCACTAGAACAATTCAGTTCCACCAGCCTTAGGAGCCGCTTTTTGTTACCCGCAGGGTGGCCTCGTACAAGGTCTGTCACCCCGAGATCAGATGCTAACCAGCGTCATTATTCATCGTGCACTTGTGGCACGGCGAGTCGACATGATACACCGGAACGGCACGACACCACCCGGCGAGCTACACATACACAAAATGTCTCTTACAGAGAGATTGCCTCTAACTACTTTAAACCTATCCTATTGAGCTAGAATAGCCCGGTTTAGTCGATCACATGTCAGGCTCGAGCAATGTGAGCATGAACATTGAAATCAGTAAAATTGATGCTGGGGGAAATAGTGATGTGGATATAATGTTGCTGTATGGTATAGCCTAGCGTACTGCGTCCTAGGGTTTTGATATAAACAAAACAAAATAACTAAGATGGCTACTTGCCATATACATAACTGACTATCACAGTGCTAATAGTATATCAGGTCATAGGACCTTGCAGTGCGTGTTAGTTGTAAGCACGAAAATAAGGATAATATATACAGTAACGAAAATGGAAACTATAAAATGCAGTCTCAGACGACCGGGGAGGTACCTATTAGTCATCAGTGCCTATGACGGAATACATGAATAAATAGTACAATAGTATAGTTACTTGAGTACCTATTGGTCATCGGTACGGAAAGGGTTAAAAATCACTGTAGGAATACGCTACAGATGAGGAACATGAGGTGGCATGATACTGAAGTTGCTGGGAAGTTTCTGCAGGTGAACTGTTGATGCGACTCACTCTCAAGACGGTGAAGAAGAATGACTGTAGAGAGATGTCCATTAGATAGCCATAATAACTAATATGTAAATTTACACAGTAAGTTTTAAAATGTCCGTCCGGTAATGGGAGTTTGAAAGTTACCCGTAACAAGGAGGACTACAGTTGTAATTAAACATTGCATGTACATAACTGGGTACACCATGTGGGATATATCGCATAACTCTTGCAGTGTACCAGGCAGAGTCCAACCAGACTGTGGCCTAAAGGTTAATTAATCACACGACATGCTGCACGAAAGTTTGATACCACTTTTCAGCCTTGTCCGGAAGATCCGACGAGTTATCCACCAAGAATAACCACCTGTTCTACATGCTGTAGAGACTACATCGGGGCCACGAGGCCCATCCGCGGGGAGGCTCCTCTTGAAGTTGTTGTAGTGAGGAAGTCTCTACTATTTATTTAATTGCCCCCGGATGGCCGTCTGAGGGTGTACACAAACTTTTAAGTGACTGTGGACGTTCCAATTGCTTACCAGCGCAGGAGAACTGAATTTCGAAAGGCACTGCTGCGGTGTAGGGTACCACAGTCAGTAAGCAGTTGCCCACATTTATCACTGTGCTGGTCCAGCAGCCTGTCTCTTGTCGTAGTGTGGTCTCGATTCTTGATTTTTCATTCCTTTTATGCTACTCGTGACGTCAGAGGCAGGACGCCCAGCCAATCAACGGGCGATCTGTAGCCAATCAGCGTGCAGCTATAAAGGGTGACGATGCTATCACGTGATAAGCGCATTCCCCATTCATTTAATACATACATGCGATTACGACGTCCAAGTAATATTTTGAAGATAATTTCAGTGAACCATTTAAAGATAGCTCGGCCGTTTCTGGTCTGATTTTAAAAAGGCAAACAGCTTTGGATTCCTCGTCTCATTTTGGTCCTGATTGTTACCAGGAACGGCGAGAATTGCGTGATCTGAAGAAATCACGAGTACCAACTCGGTACACTATAAGTACGCATTCTCTCCCAACGCTGACACGTGTTGTCAGGGAAATTCTGACGCGTACGCCTGCGTGCTACGCGATCTCATGGACTTAGCTGTTTTATAGAAAACCTCTCTCATATCGCCTTCTAAACATGTGTGCTGTCCTACCCAGGAGTGGGGGCCTGCTTGGAACGCACCCGTAGTGGCCGTTCCATACACAGCCTAGCTGGGACGGTTCGTACCAATCCGGCCGATCTGCGCTACACCATACCTTTATGAGGTCACCAGAACCGGAAAGATATATATTCCTTTCTCGAGATACCTGCATGATTCACTGACTTATGAGCTCCCGCATATGTATATTTGAGCTTTAATCAACAATAATAGTTCATAAGACAGATGTAGTTGCAAGACAGGCAAGATAGTCTCGCACATCATTGAGCAGGAGTCCATCAGTTAGCGATGCAGCTCGCTGACTGTATGACCTCCCCCATATATATTTAAGTTTTAAATCAGGAACAATAGTGCAAAGACTGGTTTAATTGCGAAACAGGTAAGATAGCCTCACACATGGTGGACATAGATCTTTGGTTTCGGTTGTTTTGGTTGTTTGAATTATTTCCTACTTCCGAGGGTAAGCGGAATCTAATTGTCGGAAAACATCAGTTATCACCTTCACTCTGTGATGAACACCACCTCAGAATCGCAGGATTTTGTTATGTCCAAGCTACACCATGGAGAAGATAAACCCAGCTACAAACCAGCTCAACCATCACGCAATACCCACACAACTCTCAAACCAATTCTCAGTACTAAATGGCGAAATTTTAGATGTACATACAAATGAGGCATATCAATACACTATGTGCTACAATGAAAACACAATAACAACAACAACTTTGGAACAAGGAAGGCAGGAAAGAACAAATAAAAACACTAATTGGCGAGTGCGCAGAAACCAGCACAAGATCAACAACACCAAAGCACTCTCAAATAGCGAATAGTACAACTTCTAAAACAGTAACCAATCCGTGCAGATAGTCTAATTAATAAAAAAAACTGAGCTTGAAGTACTAGTACACAAGATTCGTCCTGCCATCATACTAATCACGGAGGTGTTACCAAAAACACAAATATAAGCATTAGCGAATTGCAGATCGGTAACTACAATCTCTCGCTAAATTGTAATCCTGCAAGAGGAGTCATCATCTATACACATGAATCATTGAATGCTCAAAACTGTGACACTCTAAATGATCACGTGTTTAATGAATCAGTCTGGAGTACATGGATGACAGAGCAAAAGGAAAAGATTCTTGTTGGATGCATCTACAGAAGCCCAAACTCAGACGGCCCAAATAATAATAGCCTGCTAAATCTATTAAACCATGCTGAGAGAGAAAATGCAGATCACATTCTTATAGTTGGAGATTTCAACTTCCCATCTATTAACTGGAGCACTGGACTTTCGGCAAATTTAGAAGCAGATGCATTTCTCAATACAACCAGGGATATTTTCCTACAGCAACTGGTTACTAAAGTGACACGACATAGAATAAACCAGACTTCAAATCTTTTGGATCTAGTTTTAACAAACAACCAAAACATCGTCCACGAAATAACCCACCTACCTCCACTAGGAAAGAGCAACCATGATGTTCTACAAATATCACTACACCCACCACAATCAAACAAGCAGCTAAGCCAAAGTTACTGTTGAACAAAGAATGCTATATAGAGATGAGAAAAGACCTAAGAACAACTGACTGGACTCAACTGAGCGAACGTAATGCATCAGAAGCTTGGAACTTCCTACACACAAAATTTATCACAATTAATGATGGAGCATTACATTCCTACAACAAAACAACATGACAAGAAGAGATACCTCTGGCTTCACCGTACTGCAACATATTCACTCACATGTAAAAGCTGAGCATACAAGAGGTATAATGAAACAAAGAAAACCACAGATTACACGCTTTACAAAATTGCTAGAAACAAAGCGACAGTGAGCATCAGAAAAGCAAAACAGACATTTGAATGGAAGGTGGCAAGCGAATGCAAGGGAAATCCTAAAGCTTTTTGGAACTATGTCAAGAGTAAAACGGTGCTATGAGAATCAATTAGCAAGCTACGCAACCCATCCAATGGAACTATGACTTCAGATGATAAAGAAAAATCTAATATTCTTAACAACTTTTTCTCAAGTATGTTCACCTCAGAAAATCTTCATTCTACACCAACCATTAGCTCCAAAAGTAACGGTACTGTATTAAAGGATATAATAACAACACCCATCACCATCGAAAATAAATTGAAGGCACTCGATCCCAATAAAAGCAATGGCCCAGATAAAATACCAGTGAGAATATTAAAGGAAGCTGCTAAAGAATTTAGTGCACTGTTATGCATAATTTTCAACAAGTCTCTAGAAGACGGTGTACTACCCAACATCTGGAAAATGGCAAATGTTGTATACACAAAAAAGGCTCCAAAAACGACCCGAGCAACTACAGACCAATCAGTCTTATCTCTACCTTGTGTAAGGTCCTAGAGTCATTTATAAGGACAGCATTGTAAATTTTCTGGAAACAGCCAATCTATTTACCAAGTGCCAGCATGGTTTCAGACACAACAGATCCTGTAAACCTCAATTGCTAGAGTACCTCGAAGATATAACAATCAAACTTGATTCAACTGAACCTATCGATGCAGTATATTTAGATTTCGTAAAAGCATTTGATACTGTACCACACCAAAGACTCCAAACAAAACTTAGATGCTATGGTATTGGTGACAATTTAGTAAGATGAATAAGAAGCTACCTATGTAACAGAAGACATCAGACTGGATAGAGGCGACAAGTGGCGTGCCACAAGGAAGTGTCCCGGGACCTATACTTTTTCTAATATAGATATATGACCTACCAGACAGTCTGACCTGCCACTGCAAAATATTTGCAGACGACACAAAGATATATGGAAAACCTGGGAGAAACATATAGAGATTGTAATATCTAAAGTGGCAAGAAACATTGGGATCATGCGACGACTTAAGTCATACTTACCACCTAACATACTAAAAACATTATATTCCATGTTAATACTCCCACAAATTACTTATTGCGACACTATTTGGACTAATACATATAAAATCAGACTGGCAAGACTAAAATCACTTCAAAAGCAAGCCATTAAACTTTTTGCACAAACAGAAGAGGCCCAAAATGTTTACAAGAGAGAAAATCTATTAAAACTAGAAGATATTGGTAATCTCCAATTATATATATACAATTATAAAAGATTTTTTCAAAGGTAATCTACCAAATTCACTGTCTTCGCTCTTTAACCTAGACACTGAAATACACTCATACAACACCAGATCTAGACACAACTTTCACACAGAATACAATACAATGGAAATCATCCATTCAAGCTACACAAATCTGGAATAACACAGACACGAACACACGTACACAGATTATTAGTCAAAATTCCTACAAACATATTATTAAACAAATGTTCATTAATAAGTAATAAATCGAATAATTGGACCTCACTCATACATTAGTTACTGCACCTTGATGCGCCCGGACACCACAGCAATTACCAGCAATTCATCATGAAGAACCACCTGTTAACAATATTGATATTACTGCTCTTGCCTTGCCTCTACACTCTGGTTTGACATATCGTCTACATAAAATAAAAGGTACTGCTGAATATTCTGGACCTAGTGGAATTTGTGGAAGAATTTCTGCATAAGGCAGCAATGTCTTCTATTCCAAATGTGTGCAGAAGATTACTTACGTCACAACCAAAACAGTTTGTTGCTAGAATCATGTTGGCTATTGTTATCTTTACTTTATCATTAACTATAATGATATTTAATTTAATTAATTTTATTATATTATATAGTATGTGAATGTCTGGCTCCTGGGTCTTACAGACAACACATCCCAAAGGTCATAGCTCCTCTTGCTGGATGTTTTGAAGAGGACTTGACCGGGGCTGTGGGTAGCTAAGCCACCAACAACTCTCTTTCAGGTGGCTTTTCTGAAGATTCAGCGTGTGTGCAGCTTCTGTGTTAAAATCTGAGTCAAATCAGATCAGCACTCCTCAAGATATACACAGATCCAGAACTTGATCATATCTAAGAGCTCTAAGAAACTCACTATGACAGACACACTAAGAAATAGACTCGCACACAGATTCACATGGTCACATTTACTCTCTTTCCTCTAGGGAAAGAAGGTGATAGACAATAGTAATAATAATAATAATAATAATAATAATAATAATAATAATAATAATAATAATAATAATAATAAAAATAATAATAATAATAATAATAATAATAATAATAATAATAATAATTATAATAATTATAATACTAGAAACAGGATGAACTCCAGGGCCCCCCCCCACCCCACCCCCTTCATCCCCTAGCCCATTCAAATGAGTGAAATATCTTACCCACAGTATGAAAAACAATAAAAAAACAAGTGAACCATGTTTGTCAAATGTCTTGTCTATTTTTCTCTTCTTTTTTATGTCAAATCCTATATTTTTTGTCTGTAGTTTTGTATAATATATTGTCATAATGCCTTATGTCTACTTATGTCAAATCATGTGTAATCTGTATGCTATTCTATGTCAGGGGTCCACAAGCTAATAGGCACAGCCTCCAGTGGACTCCCTGTTATCATATTTGTAATTTATAATATTTACCAAGAGAATAAAATCAAATAAAATCAAACATACATATAGGTAAGATCATCTCCAAGGCTAACAGCACAATAGGACTAATTAAGAAAACCATTACCCACATTGACCCATCTACTTTCACGCTCGTGTACAAGTCTCTCGTGAGACCTATTCTCGAATACTGCAACTCTGCATGGTCGCCAAAATTGAAAAGGCAATCACAGCTATTAGAAAGAGTTCAACGACGAGCAACAAAACTTGTCCCACAAATCAGAGAGTATAGCTACACGGAAAGACTTGAAGCCCTAAATTTAATGTCACTGAAATATAGACGGTTTCGAGGAGATCTAATTGAAACATTCAAGCTCATCAATTAAGGATCTATATAACATTGATAAGGCCTACTTCTTCGAACCATCCAGTATCACAGACCAGAGGTCATAGGTTCAAGCTCAACATAACACGCAGCAATAAAGATATTTGCAAGCTCTTTTTCACCAATAGAGTGGTACCACAGTGAAATTCACGGCCAGCTACAATAGCCGAAGCAACAACAGCTGAATCATTCAGGAACCAACTAGATATCTACTTCAAAGAAAGAACATTCACATTTGATTGAACAGGCCATACATATGCCAAGCCCATCAAAAAGCTATACTGCAATTCCGCAAATAAAGTTGACTGAGCTATGAGTTGTCTGTCTGTTTTGGTAAGTGGTGTTGTACATACTGTTATATTGTATGTGCTAAATGTAGTCCAAATGTACATCTGTCTGTTCTACCAATTACCTAAGTAGGTGAAGTAACAAGGTGAACTCCCAATATATCTCATTCTCAATGTCACCACTTTGTCTTAGGCAGCAATGGTTCCCAGTCAGGTTGACTTCAAAAGACACAACAGTATACGTTCGATATCACAAAGACTCTACTTTCTTTGAAACCTCTCAATGTAAGGGCTAAGATGTTCTATCTTCAATGACTTAAATGATTGTTACGTGAGTATCCATAAATGTAGCTACGATCCCAATGCCCATAGGCTTGTCTAACCTGTGATCTGAATACTCGTCACTCTCCGAAAATACATGTCACCTGGCCTTACCTTCGCTCATATCTGTCCATGGCCTAACTGCCATAACTTATGGTTACATAAATGCTCACCGCTACCCATATATGTCGCCTCGCTTTACTTGTGATCTATCAAACTCCAACAATAGATCTTCTCTTACTGTCAGACAATATCATAACTATGTCCATCTAATCCATTAACATTTTATATAATCTCATTTTATTAGATAAACACTATCTCTCCATCACAGTAGCCAGCAATAGCCTTTAGCCACCCCATTTTTTGCTGTCCATGCCTGTCCGGTTCCCGTGCTTATCCTGCAACAAACCTGTCAAATCTAATCAGCGTGCAATTCTATGTGACTGTTGTGGTGATTGGGTGCATTTAAGATGCTCCCAAGGGCTAACTATCACAGATTATGAAGAACTCCAGAGTTCTGATGAGCCATGGTGGTGTTTTCAATGTAACCAAACTAATTTTCCTTTTAATCACTATGAAAACGATACTGAATTTCTGCTTAATATCATAGGTGCCAAATATGACTACAGTACATATATAAATGCAAACATACTTGTAAACCCATTCAAGCTAAATACTTCTAACCAGGGCAATGAATACACAAATTTCTCTGAAACAGATATTGATAATGAAGGTATGAATTTTCCACTCTGTGACTATATACTTCAGAAAGAATTTAATGATAATATTATCAAGAGTACTGATGCTATCACCTTTTCAATGATTCATATTAACATTAGATCGCTGCTAAAAAATTTTGATAAATTTAATAACTTTATGGATTCCAGCTCACATGAATTTAGCGTCATAGGAATTACTGAGACATGGTTGAAACCTGACTCACCACTGGACTTAATTAATATGCAAAATTACAAATTCATTGAAAAACACAGGCCAACTAAAAAAGGTGGTGGTGTAGGCATCTACATAAAGGACAGTTTACAGTATGATTTGAGAGATGACCTGTCAATGAATGAAGAATTTATTGAAACTATTTTTATTGAAATTCCCAATGAAAAAACTAAAAATAAACTTGTCGGTGTCACATACAGACCTCCTGGAAGTGACAACGACAAATTTATGAAATCATTCGAAAAAATTCTAAATACCATACAAAATGAAAAGAAATCCGCTTATATATTAGGTGACTTTAATATTGATTTGTTAAAACAACATAGCTTCTACACTCAAGACCTATTAAATTTATTAAAAATATCTGGCTTTTATCCATTTATAACGAAACCAACAAGAATTACAGAATGCTCGGCTACTGTTATTGACAACATCATCTCGAATAATGCTGTAAGTGGCAAGAATCAAACAGGTATCTTTGTTGTAGATATTTCAGACCATTTACCTATTTTCTATATAGAAAAAGAAAACAAAAAAGGAAAATCATTTGTAAAAGAAACAGTAACTTGTAGAGACTTCAAAAAGGAAAATATAGAAATGTTCAAAAACAATATGGCTAACATAAACTGGAACCAGGTAATTGAATCCCAGTCATGTGAAGATGCCTACAACACCTTCCACACTATATGCTCTAACATCTATGAATCTGCCTTTCCACTTAAAAATATTAAGAAATTTAAACAAAATCCTACTAAACCATGGATTACAAGAGGAGTGATAGCTGCCTGTCACAAGAAAAACAAGTTATATCTGAATTTTATTAAATATCCGACAAAGTATAATGACTCACAGTTCAAGAAATATAGAAACAGGCTAAATCAGATAATTAGGACAGCAAAAATACATTATTTTCATAATAAATTTGATGAACAAAAAGATAATATAAAGGAAACATGGAAACTGATTAAATCATTACTAAATAAGAAAAAAACCAATACTGAAGCATCACGGTTTATTTATAATAATAGAGTCATTAACGACAAAAAAGAAATAGCAGACAAATTTAATGAGTATTTTACTAACATTGGTCCTAATTTATCACAAAAAATTCAACCCAGCTCGAACATACATATAACGGACTTTCTAACAGGTAGTTATCAACACTCTATTTTCCTAAATCCAACAGATACTCACGAAATCTACAAAATACTAATGCAAATTAACACAGCTAAAAGTGCTGGAATCGATAATTTCAAATGGAAAATTTTTAAACACTGTGTAACAGAAATACTAACACCATTGGACCACATCTGTAATCTCTCACTTACACAGGGAGTATTTCCATCAAGATTAAAGGTTGCACGTGTGACACCCATATACAAAGCTAAAGATGTATCTGACTTTACTAATTATCGGCCAGTCTCGGTACTTCCACTTTTCTCAAAACTCTTAGAAAAGCTGTATTTTAGTAGAATTACTAAATATCTAAACAAAAACTCAATCATATATCCTTCTCAATATGGTTTCAGAGAAAAACACTCTACTATGCTTGCCATTGTGGATATGATAGAAAAATTATCAACCTCCCTTGAGAATAATGAACATACGCTAGGTGTATTCTTGGATCTTTCCAAAGCCTTCGATACAATTGATCATACAATTTTACTGCAAAAGCTTGCATACTATGGAATAAGAGGTACTGCATTGAACTGGATACAGAGTTACCTGTCAAACAGGGAACAGTGTGTACAATTCAATGGGGCTATCTCTGAATACAAAAATATAGTTTGTGGTGTTCCCCAAGGTTCAGTTCTTGGGCCCCTGCTGTTTCTCCTATATATGAATGACATACCCAAAGTCTGCAAACATCTCTCACTAATACTTTTTGCAGATGACACAAATGCTTTCTGCAGCCACAAGGATATAGAAATTCTATACAAAAATGTCAATAATGAAATGGCAAAATTAATAGACTGGTTTAAAGTAAACAAATTGTCCTTAAATGTATCAAAAACTAATTATATACTATTCACAAAATCTAAGAAACTAAAAGAAATAGCTCTCCCAAACCTCTATATCGACAACCAGATAATTCAAGAAGCACAATATGCTAAGTTTTTAGGAGTATATCTGGACAAAAATTTAGCCTGTGTATAGACATAAATATACTCGGTAGTGATTCCAATTACTAGTAGATACATCTCTGCTTCCACATCCGCACTTTGTGGTTGCATGCAGAGACACAAGGCAAGCACAGAGGAGGAGACTCGGATAGCGATGAACGCAGAAAATGAAAACAACAGCAATAAGACAAACCACTGCCTCCACAAGTCAGCATGCAAACAAATGCGAGACGCAGCAGGGTGTAGCCATGAGTGTAGGCGGCATACAGCAGCTAACACAGGGAACACCCATCTGCACCACAGCATTTCCACAAATCGGTGTGAACCCTTGCCAATCTGAGTTCTGAATTTTACATTTCAAATTAAATTAAAAGATGATCTGTGTTCATTTTACGCCAAATTTGCAAAATGTACACCAGTTTCTTTGTTATTGACACAGCAAAAGATGGAATATTGACAGCAGAGTGGTAATGGGCAAAGTCTTAAACCACATGGTTTTGAGGAGACTTAATTAAGCAACAACAGTCCGATCGTTCAAGAACAAACTAGAAGTCGAGTTCAAGGAAGGAACTTATGAATTGGATTGAACAAGCCATACAACAACAAAAACACTGAGGCAATAACAAGCCAATGGCTTATGCCTCGTAAAATGATGATGATCATGATGATGATGTATGTAGAATGTGCAGGAGCCGTCTGACAATGGCTAATGAATAAGAATCGATTCCTTAAACCGAGTACCCGGTTCCTCGTTTCCCCTGATTTATAAACAAGCGCGATGTATATCGGGGATGTTATCGTCTGTGTGCTAACTTTACGTTTATAGATAAGGATCAATCATAATATTTGCGCTCTCATTTAATGGTGCAATTGCCAGAGATGCTCATTGTTTTTGCGGTAAGTAGATTAAATTATTTAATGCTGATAAATTCTCTGAGTGTCACTGTCACTAACTCACTCAGTAGTGTTGAAATGTACCTTATTTTTTAGATTTATTAGCTCACCTGGCCTAAACTAAAAATGCCAAGCGATCTTACGAGGTACGGTGTAATGGAGAGCTGCGCATCAATCCGCTCTGCGAGGGTGATGGTTTGCTGTAGAAACACTGTGTGGAGCAGAGAATATATTGCCAAACATGACGACAGTCCGCTCTTCGGAGAAAAATGTCTTCTGCGGACCGTAAACGTCTTGTAGTTTGTTGTGTTGAGTGAATCCCGTCTATCAGACCGCAGGCCCTTGAGACGAACCTCCTTCTGGAGTTGATTCCTAATCCTATATTTATCAGTTTAACAGATTCTGAGATCTGTAGATCAGCATACACACTAGCAAAATAGTATATAATAACATGTAAAAATTGTACCGTAACATGATTGTTGTTTACCGCACTTATATTTTTATCTATGTGCATCGAAAAATTGAAACAAATTGTTTGTGTAATGTTTATCAGAGCACCGTTAAGTAGTTTCGTTAATAGTGTTATTTTGTGTACAAGTTCATTAGCGCATTGTTAATGTTCATATTGTGTACCCAGATAGCAGGCTGACGGCATTACGATATTGACGAGCTGTTTTAAAATGTGACTAAACTTAAAAGTATCTTGTGCTGAATCCCTGTGATGAGGTAATTATAGATGTTTTCAACCTGAGCCATTGCTGATATGTGGAGATGGAGCATTATTAGCTCACCTGGACAGAATGGCCAAGTGAGCTTATGCCATGGCGACCATCTGTCGTCTGTACGTCCATCCGTCAACTTTTGCTTTAAAATGTATCTCCTATACCGCTTGGCAGATTTTAATCAAATTTGGCTAGAGGGATCCTATGAAGGTATGCTCTTGAACTTCGGTTCAGATTTTTGATTCGTCAATTTTTTGCTTTCGTCTCCTTAGCTTTTTGACAGAATTCAGCCAAATTTGTCTTGAACGGTCCTATAGTGGTAGGTTCTAGAACATATATTCAGATTTTTGATTCGTCAATTTTTTTGGGTGAAAATCTTAGATTTTGTAAGAAATTTACTGGAAAGTGTCAAAATGCATCTCCTCCTTAGCTTCTTGACAGATTTCAACTAAATTTGCCTGGAAGGATCCTATAGTGGTAGGCTCTAGAAAGTTTGTTCATAATTTTAATTGGTACATTTTTTGGGTGAAAATCTTAGATTTTGTAAAAAATTTACCAGAAAGTGTTGGAGCGTATCTTCTCCTTCGATCAATACTCACCATTCTGTTACTTCAGATATACAGCTGGCCTTGACAGCGGCTCTAGGATTATAGACTTAGAAAGCTTTACCGACTCCTGGGAACCGGGTACTCGGCTCCCAACCGCCGAGTACCCGTTTACCATAGAGCTCATTCTTGTTTGCATAGCAACAAGAGCAATATGCTTTCTGCATTGAGGATTTTAGTGTTTTTTTGTGAAAGTCTTTAATCTGTAGTGATAGTTTGTGTGTTCTTGAAAAGGATTAACTAAAGGATACTATGGAGAATACCGCCGAAGATAACCAGGTTGTATCATTCTTTATTATCCATAGTTAAAAGACTTAGGTCTCTAAATTTCGCTGTGTCGCATGTTCCAATTTCTGACCCCATAGAATCTGGGACGTGTGCTAACAACGATATATGCCAGACGATCGCCTTCTTTAACCCCCAACAGGCAATCGGCAGATATGAAAATAGGTGTTATGCTACGGTATTTCTAACACGAATATCGGCTGACATCGTTCTCCGTAGGATCCGAGCGGGTGACGTCACACCCGGTCGCTCGGATGTTTATGTGAAGAAAAATTTTCATTAATTCGCGCATCTTGTTCTGGGTGCTGCGTACTAAAAATGGTACCGGAAACTTTAGAATGATCAAGTTTACGTGCGATCACGATCGGTTTGCAATGATCGGTGGTTTCAAAATTCTTGAGTAGATGCGTGGTCTGCGGTTTTACCATGTGATACAGCAGTTTGTTACACATTTTGTTGTTTTCTTCACATATTGTGCTGCTTTCGTTAGGAGTATAATTTATATTGATTAGTAAATATACCCCGAATGCTATACGATATGATTCCTGGAGCCGTTACACATCCTGGAGGATCTATTATGGGTGTGTTTAATGCCCGCCTCGTTCTTGTCGTCATAATCAATGCGATCTTTGTTGTAACGTGGCGGGGTGGGGTGCGGGAGGGTTACAGTTAATTTATGAGTCAAATTATTTGAAAATTAATTGTCTGCCTTCCATCCGGGTCTCGTTCCGCTTGTTTATTGTAGGTTTGTGCTTATTTTATAGGCCAAGCCAGCCCCGCCATCATGTGACGAATGCCATAAGTTTGTCCGTGTCGTGTTCAAGGACCATGTCTGTTTTAGGTGTTCCCTTTGTAATATTGATCATAGGTGTAATGTTTGTGCAGTGTGGTCCGTTGAGATGATGGTTAAGTTCCTTGCCCAGAAGGACTTGGCTGGGTCTGACGCGGGGTCAGGCGGTCTGAGAGTAAATCGTGGAGTGCCCGGTTCGGCCGGTGGGGGTGCTCCACATCCGCAGCTGGAGGTGGCGGAGATGGCACCGCCGGCGTGGTTTGGTCCGGCTATGCAGGGGTTTCTGCATAGCGTTCTGCCCACGCTGGTGTCGTCCCTGCTACCAAAGGTTGGGAGGCAGTTTCTCCCCATGCCTGGTACGGATCCTGTCTTCGGACAGGATTCTGGACTGGTTACCGAGGGGGCCGTCTCGTACGGCCCCCTGGCAGTCCCGTCTGGCTCCGGCCAGACGGGTTCTGTTTCTCTGCGGCCACCTCCAGGTGGTCCAGTAGCGGTGGCCGGTCCGCCAGGTGTGGGAGCCGTCCGCCAGGACGGTTCCACGGTTGACTCGTCTAGTGACGACTCTTCGGAGTCTGAAGACGAGGAGGAGAGGTTGCTGCGGCCCGTGAAGCCGCAGGTGGAGAATATGGAGGTTGATTCCGTCCTGGACGGAACCGGCCTCCATTTGTCTGGTTTGGCGCAAGCCAGGTCAGCGGCTCCGCCTGTGGCTGAGGCCAATCTGGTACCGTGCACCGGTTCCGCGCGGCTTGGTTTGGCACCAGCCGTCACGGGAACGGGTGTGCCGGGCCGGGCGTGGTACTCACCTATCTCGCCTGGTCCGGCAGTCGGACGTGGGGTGCCGTTGGCGCCCGTGTCCGGCTATGGTTCCGCGACTGCTACGGGTCCGTACAGTTTTCCGTGCAGACCTACCCCATGGACCGGAGTGTTTCATGGGGTGGCGGCGGAACCGTGTGGTACCGGAGTGCCTGGCGTGTCAGCCGTGGCTCCTTGACGGGAGGCCGTGGCTGGCAGGCCCGTGAGCATGTCAACGGGTGACGTGTTTGCGGGTGTGTCTTCGTCGGAGGTAGATTGGTCAGATGCTCTGGCGTGGCTAGCCAGGGTTGACCCGTCTGTGGTTTCGGCCATGGCCGATGAAGATGCGCCCCGTCCGTCGATCAGGACGGGGATTTTGCCCGCGGCCCGGATCCAGTCAGTGGGACTGGATCCACGGTTCATAGATTTGTTGGATGCTATTTATAGCAAACAACTTATGACCAAGGGTCAGCTCCCTGCGGCCTCCAGGGAGGTGCGGGCAAGATGTCGTATTCCGCGGGGGAAATACGACAGATATGGTGTAGTCCCGTCGGTCACTGAGGATGACCGATGGGTACTAGGCGTCCAGAGTGCTGTGGCGGGTGGCCCTGGTCCGGCACTTGTGGACAAGTCTCAGGTACACCAGGAAGAAGTCCTGTCCCTATGCGATGAGGGTGTGAGGGCAGCTATGAGCGCTGTCAACCACTCTTATCGTCTCCTTCAGTCGGTGTGGGCTGAAGCGGGGGCAGGCCACCCTGTGCCACCTGTGGCGCTTTCATGTGTCAATGACGGCCTGGTGCTGTCTATGGACGCATTGGCAAGGGTGCAAGCGCGAGTGACGAAATCCAGGAGGCAAATGGTCATTGACCATATGCGTCCGGCTACGGCAGTCAGGGAGCGTCTTCTTGGGACGCCCCTGACGGCCTAGCATCTTCGGTTGCGACAGGAACAGCGGTGCCAGTTATACCCGTCGTGCCTAGAACGAAATGGCTCTCTCTCTCTCGTTAAGAAAGAGGGGGATGGGGCGGACTGCGAGCCGGACAACCCCGTTAGATGTCGAGGCGTCTATGGTGGGTGGAAGGCTCATGCGTTTCGTCGAGGCCTGGCGAGGTGTGACGTCAGACAGTCTGGTCCTGGGATGGTTATCCCAGGGTTACATGCCGGAGTGGTGGGACTTTCCACCACAAAATCTGTCTTTGGCACCTGTCTGGACACCCGTACCAAGGGAGCCAGACAAGTTAGAAGCCGTTCAAAAGGAAGTGTCGGGTTTGCTTCTGAAGGGAGCAATAAAACCAGCAAACCGAAACACTCCAGGCTTCTATTCAAACATGTTCCTTGTCCCCAAGAGCACAGGGGGATGGAGACCCATACTCAATCTCAGCCCATTAAATTGGTTTATCCATACGCCTCGGTTCCAGATGGAAACGCCGAGGTCGGTAATGGCGGGATTGAGGAAAGGAATGTGGTGTGTATCGATCGATCTGAAAGATGCATATTTCCACATTCCTATGAATCGGAGTTGGCACAGGTTTCTGAGATTTGCGTTTGAGAATCAAGTATGGGAGTTTACAGTTCTCCCGTTTGGCCTGTCGACAGCTCCGAGGGTTTTCACAAGAGTGGTCCTTG
The DNA here is from genome assembly GCA_034401795.1 of Chaetoderma sp. LZ-2023a. Lineage (NCBI taxonomy): Eukaryota > Metazoa > Mollusca > Caudofoveata > Chaetodermatida > Chaetodermatidae > Chaetoderma > Chaetoderma sp. LZ-2023a. The sequence continues at coordinate 255,542,045 of CM067369.1, forward strand.
CGGTGACAGCGTTTCTCAGAAAAGAGAACGTGGCGCTACACACCTACATAGACGACTGGCTGCTCAAGGCAGACTCGGCAGCCAGGTTGAACGTGGATACTGCTCTGACTCTGAAGTTACTTTCAGATCTAGGCTGGATAGTCAACGAGGAGAAATCCGAGTTGACGCCCACGCAACATTTCGTTTATTTGGGGATGCGATTCGACCTCGAGGAGGGCAGGGTTTACCCGTCAGAGCCCAGAGTGGTGTCTCTGTTAGCCATCCTCAGGAGTTTTCGAGTGGGAAACCACATTCAGGCGAGGCGGTTTCTTCAGATGCTGGGCATGATGGTCTCCATGGAGCAAGTGATTCCGTTCGCTGCTCTAATGCGAAGACCTATCCAGTTGTATCTGATGTCTCTGTGGAAACAGAGAACAGAACCCCTGTCAAAACTGGTGCCGGTTTTGGAGCCGATAATATCGCATCTTCTATGGTGGAAACAGCGTCAGAATCTCCTATTAGGGGTTTCGCTGCACCTACCCCACCCCCAGCTTTCCGTCTACACGGATGCATCGCTGGAAGGGTGGGGTGCCTGCCTGGGAGAACACCAGGTCTCAGGCACATGGACTCTCCCGGAGAGTCAGCTGCATATCAATCTGTTGGAAATGATGGCAGTGGAACTGGCGTTGGAAGAGTTCCTTCCGATGATCAGGGGCAAGGTGATATTGATACGGTCGAACAATTCGACAGTAGTATCATATATAAATCGCCAAGGCGGGACCAGGTCACCCACTCTGTGTATCATAGTGTGGCACTTGATTCAATGGTGCAGGAATTACTCGGTTGTTTTGAAAGCAGCTCATATTCCTGGCCGATTGAAGATTCTGGCGGATGCTTTGTCTCGCAGACAGAGAATTCTGCCAACAGAATGGTCCCTCAACCCTCCGGTTCTGCGACGGATCTTCGAGCATTGGGGCAAACCCAACGTGGACTTGTTCGCCACAAAGGAAAATGCTCAAATCATGACATATGTCTCGTCGATTCCAGATCCAAATGCTGTCGATACAGACGCTCTGGCGATAAGCTGGAGAGGGATGCACGCTTACGCGTACCCACCCACCATTCTTCTACCGAAGGTATTGGTGAAGGTCAGGGAGGAACCGTGTCTGGTCCTGCTAATAGCGCCGTATTGGCCGAGCAGGGCGTGGTTCACGGATCTTCTAGATCTGCTGATGGAAAATCCTGTGCAGTTGCCCGAGATTCCGAACATAATCTCCCAGGCCAAGGGACGCTTCCTACACGAGCGTCCCGAAATGTTCAAATTGACTGCGTGGATGTTATCAAACAACGTTCCACGTCGGAAGGCTTTTCTCGACAGGCTGCTGATTTCATCGCGGCTGCGAGAAGGAGGTCAACCTTCAAGTCATATAACAACAAGGTTAACAGATTTGCAGACTGGTGTGAAGAAAAGGGTATTGATACCTTTCAATCCACTATTCAGCAAATAGCAGACTTTCTCTGTGAGCTGTTCTTTTCAGGACTAGCTCCCGTCACAGTCGCTGGATACAAGTCAGCTTTGGCATCAGTTATCCCTTGTCTAGCCAACAGGGATAGTCCAGAGGTGGCCCAGTTAAATGTGATGTTGAAGGGAATGAGCAATCTCCGCCCGAGACAACCGGTAGTCATTCCAGCCTGGAGTCTATCTTTAGTGCTTAATGTACTGGCCAAGCACCCTTTCGAACCGTTGCGTTCGGCTAGTCTAAAGCATTTGACTCTAAAGGCGGTCTTTCTATTGGCAGCTTCCTCAGGTAGAAGGCGCAGTGAGATCCATGCGCTTTCGGCAGAGAGGAACCGATTTATTGTTTCTGGAGAAGGTCTGCGTCTTCTGCCAAGAGCAGGGTTTATGTCAAAGAACCAATCTTTGAGATATCCCGGCAAACCGATCATTATACCGAAGTTAACTAGGTTTGATCGTGATGCCAGTGTCTGGTGCCCGGTCCGTGCTTTGACTAAGTACAAGAAACGGACTGACTCATTACGGTCGAACGATAGACATCTGTGGATCTGCCATAAAAAGCCTTATGGCGCCGCATCCATGGATACTATCTCTCGTTGGGTGGTCGAATGCATTCAGACTACTCACGAGATGGCGACTGGGCACCAGGTGCAAGGTGTAAGGGCACACGATGTCAGAGGAATAGCTGCCTCGACCGCCCTTTACAATGGTGTTCCGTTAGAGGACATCATGGCCGTTACACAATGGCACTGTGAGTCCTCATTCACGGATTACTATATGAGGGATGTGTCAGACTCAGCCAATCCACTCGCCTTAGCTGTTTTGAAACGATAGTTAGTGACCACACTGCTCTTCACCCTTTTTTCACTTTGGTAAGAAAAGAACCTAAAGCAGGCATGGTCAGGCGAGAGGATGTCAACCAGATTGTGTCACTGATGGCCGAACCGGTGAATGGTTGGAGGCGGTACGTCTGAAGTCCAATTATCATAAGGTAATTCAATAGTGAGAGTTTTTTGTATTATGTATATGTATCATGTTCATTCATCTTATATATTCATGCTCATTCCCAGGCTAATACATGGAATATGCAGGGAGTAGTTAACCCTCTTGGCATATTGGTATTTTCAGGCGAGATACATGTTCGTTAGTTCTCTCCCTTTTCTTAGGAGGAAAAATGGGGGGGGGGGGGCGTGACGCGAATGTGATTCGGTTCCGTGAACTTGACGGTCCTTTTAGGTCTCCGTTAGTCAAGTTTGAAGTCTAAAATCTTTCTCCAAGGGGCAAAATTAGCATTTATGGCTTGCCCCTTCCCATCAGGTTACTGATCAAATCTGGTGTATATCAGAAGTAACAGAATGGTGAGTATTGATCGAAGGAGAATGAAGGAAATGTCAATTTCCCTTTCTCTGAGATCTAACAATACTCACCATTCTGTTACGGACCCAGCCTCCCAGCCCCACGGAGGCAAGCCATAGTTTTCCCTTGTTTGGTGGCTATGCAAACAATATGAGCTCTATGGTAAACGGGTACTCGGCGGTTGGGAGCCGAGTACCCGGTTCCCAGGAGTCGGTAAAGCTTTCTAAGTCTATAATCCTAGAGCCGCTGTCTAGGCCAGCTGTATATCTGAAGTAACAGAATGGTGAGTATTGTTAGATCTCGGAGAAAGGGAAATTGACATTTCCTTCATTCTCCTTAACTTCTTGAGAGATTTCTGCCAAATTTTTCTTGAAGGATCCTATGGAGGTAGGCTCTGGAACCGCTATTCAAATTTTTGTTTGGTCATTTTTTTTGGTTAAAATATTTGATTTTGCAAAAAATTTACTCGAAAGTGTCAAAACGTATCTCCTCCTTAGCTTCGTGATAGATTTTAACTAAATTTGTGTGGAAGAATTCTACAGTGTGTGCTCTAGAATTACTATTCAAAATTTTGACTGGTAAATCTTTTTGGGTGAAGATCTGAGATTTTGTAAAAAAAATTACCGGAAAGTCACATGTCTCCTTCTTAGCTTCTTGACAGATTTCAACTAAATTTGCCTGGAAGGATCCTATAGTGAGTGGTGAGCTTTAGAACTCCAGTTTAGAATTTTGATTGGTCAATCTTTGGGGTAAAAATCTTAGTTTTGTAAAAAAAAACCTTGCCAGGAATTGGCAAAATGCATCTCCTCCTTAGCTTCTTGACAGATTTCAACCAAATTTGCCTTTAAGGATTCTATAGAGGGTAGGCTCTAGAACTAATATGCAGATTTTTGATTGGTCAATTTTTTTTGCGTGAAAATCTTAGATTTACTGTAAGTTGGCGAACCACATCTCCTCGTTAGCCACTTGATGGATTTCAACGAAATTGGTTGTAGCTTCTAGAACATCTATTCAGAATTTTGGTTTGTCAAATTTTGGTGGGTCAAATTGTCATGGTAGATTTACTAAAATCTTATTTCGAACATTATTCCGTATTAAAACATAGAATCCATCTGTCATCCTCTAGAAGTTTCACGAAATATATTTTGATGAGATATGAACTACCCAGTATTTCAAATGCTAATGTTGCAGGTGAGCGACAGGCCGTTAGGCCTCTTGTTAGTCCCCTACCGGTAAAACCGAGGGGACTATAGGTTTGCACTCCGTCTGTCTGACCGTCCGTTTGTCTGTCTGTCACAGTTGGTTTTCCACACTTTTTTCGCAGTCCTTCAACGTATTCAACTGAGAATTGGTACATTGCTTTGTTATGAGAAGTTACAGACCAAGTTCCGGAGTTTGTGTCAATTTTGATGGAGTTACGACCCTTTCCAACTTATGAAATACGAAAACAATCCGTTTTCCGCACTTTTTTCGCACTCCTTCAAGGATGATTCAAATGAGAATTGGTAGGTTGGGCATTATATAGCAGGTTTTAGTTTCAAACATTTTCGTCAATTCCCCCCCCCCCGCCCCAACCTTTTGACTTATTCTTCTTCTTGTGTTCATCTTTCTCATGACAGTAATCTTAGGCTGTTTTCCTTATTTGGTGCATGAAAGCTGAAGTGGTGTCTTCAAACTGTCTCTGTCTCCTCTGATCTTATTTTGACTTATGAAATACACAAAATATTAGTTTTCCACAATTTTCTCCGCAGCCCTTCAACGTATTCAACTGAGAATTGACGAATTGTTACATTGCTTTGTTGTGAGAAGCTACAGAGCAAGTTCGAGTTACAGGCAATTGCGTAAATTTTTTATGGAGTTATGTTCCCTTTCGACTTATGAAATACAAACATATCAGTGTATGAGAAAATTGAAATCTTCTTGAACAAATTCGAGGGCTAAAGGGTTAATAAACATGCTGTTTAATATTTTGAAAATAATATGACTGGGCTGTTGCTGCCTATGACAGCAAAAGCACCCAGTCAAATTAGTTTCAAAATATTCAACGGATTACCTGTATAATTTTTTGGAAATTGATAGTCAAGGGAGTGCATGGTTCAATGGATCCCAACACGGGCGAAGTGTGGGTGGAGCTTAGCTAGAGATTGGTGGGGCAAATCTAAGACTGGATTCCTCCATTCCATATTCATAGTTTTATATAAACCTATAATTACCGCTATTACACAGGAACACCAGAATAGTTCTGTCCCTTGCTAAAATGATAAAGATGTAATATATGATTTACTGTTATGTTGTCTGATGTAAATTGTATATGTTGTTTAAGTGTAACTTGTGTTGGACACTAAATAGGCACACCCTTTGGTAGACAACGTGTTTTCAACTGTCAGATCAATAACATAGGCTACAGTGAAGTAAAGAACTCTTGAATCTTATGTGAATCATCAATTATCTTTAATATGCATTTGCAATAAAATCGTCCCAGACATATAATTGGTTAAAGACGGTAAAACGCTGGCGTTTACGTGTCAAAGTTATCTGTAAGGACTAAGGAGCAGGTGATTGCGTGATGTATATATTATACTGTTCAGAGTTCTGTTAGAGGTATATAGGGACGAGAGATCAGGGTAAATACAGAGAGTGTACCAGACAGAGGAACAAGGTGAGGGTAATGACCAGAAAAAGACAGAGAGATATGGAAAGCGAGTTTGCCCGAGATGTCAAAACAATTACACTTTTTTTGGAAATACATCAAAAGCAAGCTGAAGACTGCAACGGCCATTGTTGGTCTGGCTATTAGCATTGGCTTTGTTGATTATGCCCCCATATAAATATAGGGGCGATGTCTAACGTTCGCTTTGTCCGTCCATCCGTTCAGGCATTCATTTCCGGATGATAACTCGAGTTCTATTGAATGGATACTTACCAATCTGGCGTGAGAACTTGTCCTTGGTGGTCCGAAGAACACCTTGGATGACATAGTTTTCGAGAAAACGTCACCTCCAGAACTGCTGAATGTCGGCCCGAAATTTGGAAGATGATATTGATGACTAAGGGCCATTAAAGTTTGTTCAAGAGAAGTTGATACATAAAGAAACACGGCCTCTGTTTTCTTGTTACAAGTCTGCTCAACTCATTAGAGTTCTACTTATTGTTACTGAACATTCTAGTTGAAATACCTATGGTCCAGGTGAGCGATACAGGCCCCTTGGTCCTGTTGTGTATAATAATATGATTTTAATCATTAGCCAAATATTTAGCCACTCTTGCTTTCTATTAGCCAGATGTCAATTTCACTAGCATTTGGCTAATTGGCGACTGGGTAGGTCGGTCCCTGCAATGGAATGCTTGGCTCCATGCTCGAGCCAGTCATTCCAATGAGACATTTTCAAAAATAGCATTCCCTTGGCATGCAAATGGATAGAATCACTGAGCAAAATGTTGATTTTCAGGACCGATCGCATTAATTAAAGAGTAATTAAAGGGTAGGATTTTAAATATTTTATGCTGTAGAAATTGTCGACGATTATTGGATTATTTAATTCTTACTCTTATAAATTCATGATTAAAAAAATAATCGTGATTTTCAATTTCATCACGCAAATGCGTAGACCTATGCTACACCACTGGATGAGATCCGAGTCATGGTAGAAATAGTAAGGAAGAAGCTGATCAACAACCCCCTGTTGATTGCGCCTAGAAGCGTGCCACGGTTCAGGCCGATGAGATAAAAACTAGGCGTAGGTGCATTTCAAATCTCCATTCTCCAAATCCCACAATGAGCCATATTCCATGCATTGTGGGTCATCTCTCCAGCAGGCAGACATCTTCAGGACCCCGAGGGTAACATCCTATCCAAACCTATTTGACTGGAAGCTGTTGATGCCTGACAGCTTCCAGTCAAATTAGTTTCAAAATATTCAACGGATTATTGAGTAAGCAGATTGGCTTTATTAGTGAGCGATCAACATTACTGCACCAACCCTTTAATGGCTAAATTTGGTCCGAAAAATAAAAGTAGTTGCTTATTGAATTTTCATCTGCAGGTAAATAGAAAAAATAACTATTTTTGATAATTTATGACTGGATTGACTGGCTCGGTAACTAAGCCAGTCATTCCAGTGGTAAATTTTTCTCCTGGCATTGCAAATTAACATTCCTCAAGCCAATTGCAGAGGCCGGTTTTGGCCATGAAGCGCATATAGCCATATAGAAGAAGCTCAGAATAACAGAGTCCATGAGATGGCCTGTTGCGCATGTGCGGCCGTGAGAGATAGCCTACATACGTGCATTAGCGTGTGGAGAGAATGGCATCTTAGGAATATTTTGGGCCTGTCACAGTGTCCGTAATTTCTTAGATACAGGCCATCTTCGCTTTTCTTGGTAAGAGTTGTTACCAGAATCGAACGAGAATTCCAAAACTGTTTACAGAATCAAAATCGGTTCAGAAATGACTGAGATATCAGAGAATATTCATCCAATATTTTGAGCTCCCATCTGAAATAAACATCACCATAGCGCACGTGCTTGGTAGAGTGAAGGCCAGCAGATCACGTGGTCAGCACCCATACCTTGTATATGACGCACACGCTGATTGGCGTGACGTCGCCATTTAGTATAAAAAGAGCTCCAAAATTCCAATAGACAGACAGTTGGTGGTGTGTCTGCCAGAGATAAAGACATGTATTACTGCTTACTATTAGCCCTGTTGCTCCATAACGTGCAAGTGCCACTCGGTTTTGAGTTCACGTCTCTGGAGCACATGCACCGCATCGCAAGATAAGTTTTTGGAAGCTCCCGGAAAATATCACTGGGGGCAAAAATCTAAATTAAATGAAGGTTCCCCATATCCAACAAACTTCAGAGGGGCCTTCTCTGCGGTGCAGCCCTTTGGCTGTGATGTAACATCCCAACCAGTATATAGAACGTGTGGTGTTCTATGATATCTTGCCAGATCTGCCATACCACGCTGAAAATGTGGTAGGACAAAGTTTGCACATGTCTAGTGCTCTTAAATTAACATTTTAGACCACAGTCCGGATAAGGACATTGCTTTATGCACCGCACGAGCTATGCGGTGTGTATCAGCTTGTGCCTCAAGAGATCTTGTATCATGTATCAATTTAACTTTCACCGTAGCCTTCACCATAATAGGAAGGGCATCTTTAATCCGCATTAGTACAGAACCTTTCACCACCGCATAATTACATTTTCATAATTGGTGCATGCTTATCTACTAGCCATCCAACGTGAGTTCTTCTTCACCATTCCTGACTCCTGAGTATGAGCTGCATCAGTTAGATCGTCTGCGGATAACTACCAAGCTGCGACTACGGAATCGTCCCAGCTCGCGACGCACACATGTGACGCGTCAACAACAGTGACGTTTTAGGACATTTTTGTGCCGATGACTAATAGGTACGCCGCAGTATTCTTATTTAACTGTTTTCCAAATAGGTACCGATTACTTTTAGGTACCGCAAAGTCGGATGTGACCTTCATTATATTTAGCTCACCGGGCCTAAAAGGCCAAGTGAGCTTATGCTGTGTCGACCGTCCATCATCGATCCGTCATCCATCAACTTTTCTTTTAAATGACTTCTCAAGAACCGATGGGCCGATTTCAATTATATTTGGCAGGAAGCATCCTTAGGACATAGGGATCCAAGTTTGTTCAAACGAAGCCGATCGGCCATCTTGGATTTTGACCGATTTTTAGAGACGTCTTTAAAAATCTCCGAAACTGCTTGGTGGATTGAATCAAACCCCATAAAATATAATCTATGGCAAGAGCTGAACTAAGTTTGTTCAAGGGAACTTGATTGGTCAAATGGTCCGGCAGCCATTTTGGTTTACCTAGTTTTAGGGAAAATTACTTCTCCAGAACCGCTGAAGGGATCGGGCCAAAATTAGGTAGATGTGATTAGAGACTAAGGGCTATTAAAGTTTGTTCAAGGGAAGTTGATCCGTCAAAAAACAGGGCTGCAGTGGGCCAATCAAAATATAGCATGTTTGGTGGCCATATTTGATTTTTTTATTTTGATGGATTTGGGGGCTGAAATTGATTTTATATATGTTTTTAGGTATTCTGCTCTCAAATTTGTACTTTTCGAAACTGTTGGATAAACAGTTTGGTGACCATCTTGGATCATTTTCCCGCCAAAAGCTCCCATATTAAAGCAATGGAAAATTTAAAATGTCTTCTCTAGAATGACTGGGCCGATTTAAATTATATTTGGCAGGAAGCATCCTTACATTGTAGAGGTTCAAGTTTGTTCAAATGAAGCCGATTGGCCAATTTGGCTGGTGGCCATCTTGTATTTTGGCAGATTTTTAGAAATGTTTATAAGAATCTTCGCCGAAACTGTTTGAGCAATTAATTCAAAACTCATAAAGTATCATTTAAGGCATGAGCTGAACCAAGTTTGTTCAAGGGAACTTGATGTGCCAAATGGTTGGGCGGCCATCTTGGATGGCCTGATTTTCATGAAAGCATCTTCGTCTCCAGAGCCACTGAATGAATTGGGCCAAAATTTTGGAGATATGATATTGATGACTAAGGGCCATTAATGTTTGTTCAAGAGAAGTTGTAACATGCCACTGTTTTCTTGTTACAAGTCTGCTCAGCTCATTAGAGTTCTACTTATTGTTAATGACCATTCTAGTTGAGATGCCTATGGTCCGGGTGAGCGATACAGGCCCCTTTGGCCTCTTGTTTACTGTATATACTTATTTTATTTAGTGCTGAAGACTAACAGGCACCGCAAGGTCGGATGTGTCCTCATTATTTTACTGTATAGTTATGTAATATGACAGTTGCCATCCAAGTTACTACTTTTTGTTTAGTTAGTTATTTATATTCTACAAAAATGCACGGACCGCACTTTGCTTAGGTTACGCTATGTACACACCAACAACAAACACACCAGCTTGTTTCTCGCTACAGCAACAATTTTCCGCTACAGTCGCTAGTCATGTTTTCACTAGCGAACATGACATGCGGCCACTAAACCTAACTATGATAGCTCGATAGGATAGGTTTAAAAGTAGCTAAGGACGACTACTCCAATGGAGACTTGTTTATGTAAAGCCTCTTTTCCCAGCGCTGCAGCTCCGTTATACACCGCGCACCGGCAAGTTTGCATAAATTAGCCATCTACCTTAGGGTCTCCTAAATTCTATATATTGAGTAGTTGTCGCTTCCTACGCTTTTCCGGATATCTGGCTTATTAATTGTCTGGATTCCCTCCGCCATGTTGGTTAGAACTGATTTAAGAAACTATTGAGGTTTCTTGGCGGTCAGAATCGGTGTCGATGACCGCATACATCCCCCTCCCATGTATCTTCGCATACCTGTTAGCTAAGCCTTTTTTTGCCAAAGTAGGAATCACTGCGAAAATATAATTATGTTAGCTTTACGCAGCAGTGCATTCTTTTGGGCAACTTCCTTAATCCTAAAACCGATAAATGTTAGCTCCTGGGATAGGATCTCGTATGGTCCGCTCTCGAAACGCTAGGTGACAGATAAAGACACCGATCGCCATCTAATTCAACGACTGGGAGCAGCCTTCAAGCCCTCCATGCCTTCACAGGAAGGTCACCATAGTTGGATATCGGTTTCTCCCCACTGTAAATAGAAATGTGCTTTCTAAAATGTGTAATGTGACTTGTCCTCGTGTTGTTATTTGTGGTCGTGCTGCAGTATGCGAAGGGATCGTTACTTGATTCTGAAACTACCACCAGGTGACATGTATTTGCACGCTGTCAGTCTGAGGGGGATGCTCCGTGATGGTGGTGTCCGTAATGAGCATCGAACATCCTCGCCAGGCAGACTTTCCCGTTAAAGATAAGAAAACACAAAGCCACTTTCTGCCTAAACTTGGAACGCTTGGAACTAAAAACAGACTGTTAGTTTAAGCTGTGTTAAGAAGGCCCGCAGAAATAAAGCGGCATCTACTAAATCAGTACCTTTAAATCACATAACTTAAGGTGACAGTGTTGAATTTTTCGGAAACAGAATATACAGATCAGAGATCGTTGAGGTACCTGTGGCGAGGATCATAATAGACAACACCATACCGTTTTTACATATTTAATTAAATTAGCAGCAAACAAGTATGATTGTTTGTCTCCTATAATATATTATTTCTATGTCTCAAATCTAAATTAACCATAATGAACCGACATACCGGTGATACCAAGAGCTGGGATGAAATGTTGTGGTTCAACTTCCGCGACAATGGTCGTATGACCACACTGGAATGTGATCGTTCCACCGACTCTAAAAGTCGGTCTTTGTGGAGTCCAGAGAGACGCTGTTATTCTCCCGTATCTGTGAGGCTCGCTAACCAGCATCATTGTAGTGACGCACCATGTACCTGCGGTGCTGGCATGCAGGATGATTATCCGGAGAAGCGTGTACCCCTGGAGGCTACACCAGGCAGTAATATTGGAAATTTTCTTCACAAACAATGACTGAAAAAACTTAACGGATTCGGCATAACTGGCAAGGTGCATGCTTGGATAACAGCATTTTTGTCGCAAAGAAAAAGAAGGTCATAGTAAATGGCACAGCATCGATACGGGTGAGAGTTTTAAGCGGGATTCCACAGGGTAGCACACTGGGACCAGTATTATTTGTAGTGTTTGTCAACTAAATACCAGAACCTGTTATCTCTGACTCATATATGTATGCTGATGACACGAAGATCTATCAACTAATTATGGATGAGAAAGACCAACGAGAGCTGCAGTCATACTTATATAAACTTTAGGACTGGTCACATGAATGGCTACTCAGGTTCTATCCAGATAAGTGTACGGTTATGACTATGGGCAGAAAGCATGAAGATGAAGAGAGAGTATATATGTAATGAGAGGAGGCCCAGATGAGATGGAAGATCGTAATGCCATCCATGTAAAAGCAAATTTGTTTCCTGCGACCCGGTTGGGGAAAAAAGACCGGTAGGGAGGGAGGACTTTTTTCTTCAGTTTTTAATTTATTTTAACACGGTCATAAATATTGGTCTTTCAGATATTTAACTTGATGTCCATTAAATATGGTTGTAATTGTCAAATTTGTCATTTTGTTCATGTCACAATTAGAAAAAGGGATTCACATTACATACAAATGCTTTTAAAACATTGTAATTTGACAAATGTATGGATGTTTTAATATTTATACTGGGTAGAAATTTGTTCTATTCCTGGCTGGGTGGAAAAAATAATTTCACCTGAGAGGTTTACAGCAAACGAAACTATTTTTTATTTTGGCCTAAACTGGACAGAGCGATCAATGAGAGGGTCCTGGGTATTAATTTTACAGAAGACTGACCTTTGAACAGCATGTAAATGAAAAGGTTAACAAGGCGACACAAATCATGGGGATAATATGGAGATCGTTTGTACACCTGATCCAAGGTAGCTTCAATTGGTTGTACACGGCACTGGTGTGACCACAGCTTGAGTATGCGATTGCAGTATGACAGCCACTTAGGAAAGACGATGTAGTCAGCGTTGAGAATGTATAGAGAAGTGCCACTACACTTATCCCATGGTTAAAGGACATCAGCTACGAGGACTGAAGAGACTGGAGCTACTATCATTGACCTGCCAGCGGCTCAGAAGTGATATAATAGAGACATACAAGATGTTGACAGTGGTGTATGACAGTGATGTGTGCCCACACATACCGCTCAGAGAGTTCAGTGCTATGTGAGGACGTAGCCATAACATTTAGAAACAGAGAGCAAAGACCATACTAAGATAAAAGTTCTGTATCCGGGTGGCTGAACCATCGAATAATCTGCATTCATGAGGAAGTCGTAAAAGCCCCAAGAGTGAAAGCCTTCGAATGCACACTTGGATAGACAATGTCCGATCCAGGAGATGATCTATAATGGACCTTTCCATTTTTAGCTATGCCCCGCCCATCACTAGCTAAGCTCCACCCACACCTCGCCGTGTTTGGATTGATCGATCCCCGAATGCCCTAGCTATCAATTTCCTGAAAACTATACAGGGAATCTGTTGAATATTTTGTAACTAATTAGACTGGGTGCTGTTGCTGCCATAGGCAGCAACAGCGCCCAGTCAAATTAGTTTCAAAATATTCAACAGAATATTTATTAAATAGTAAAAGCAAACAATTTGTAGAACAGCCCATAGACCGTCATCAAATATGCGTTAGTGACGTGCTTATCAACATCATTCATGACGTCATTCAGTATGATGTCATTGTACACACCACGCAGTTCAGTATGACGTCATATGATGGGTAGGTACTGTGGAAAGGTGAATTACGACGCACCTCTGGAGATATCTGCTTCAACGCAGCAGTTTTACTATCGAGTATTGAAGATGATGATATGGATTCTATAGGCTAATCCTTTCGTCCAGAATGAACATACGGTTATGCCAAGTGTAGAACAAAACTCGGCCCATATTAGTGAAACACATGCCTTGGTTATCGCAAGTCTGATTTGACGATGATTCTGGCAAGGGATGCAGTCAGGCTGCATGTTTATGGTTAGTGTAAACATTTAACTCACCAGCTTATTATTAGCTCACATGGCCAGAATGCATCCTTTCATCCACGATCCATCAAATTTTGCTTTAAAACATATCTCCTCCTAAGCCACTTCATGGATTTTAACCAAATTTAGCTTGAAGGATCTTATGGTGGTAGGCTCTAGAAAGTCTATTCAGAGTTTTGATTGGTCAATTTTTTTCGATGGTTCTTGTTGGATTTTAAAATGAAGCTGATTGCTCAATTTGGCCGGTGCCTATCTTGGCTTTTCGTCAGTTTTTAGGAAAGTCGTTAAAAATGTTGTTCTCTGATACCGCTTTGGGGATTGGTTCAAAACTCATGACATATCATCTAGGGAAAGAGCAAAACTAAGTTTGTTCAAGAGAACTTGAATGGCTAAGTGGTTCGACGGCCATCTTGGATGACATAGGGTTCGCAAAAATGACTTCCAGAACCGCTGAACTGATCAGGCCGAAATTTGGGAGCTATGATTAGGGACTAGGGCGGAGTAAAGTTTGTTCAAGCGAAGTTTATATGGGGAAAAACATGGCTGTCGTGAACCATCCACAATGTAGCCTGTTTGGCAACCATATTGGATTTTTTTATTAAATGGATTTTGAAGCCGAAATTGGTTGTATATAGGTTTTTGGGTATTCAAGTTTGCTATTTTTGAAACTTGGATAAACGGTTTGGCAGCCAACTTGGATTTTTTTTTCTCGCCAAAGCTCCCAATACCTCCTGTGCTAAAGCAATAGAAAATTTGTAATGTCTTCTCGAGAACCACTGGGCAGATTTCCATTATATTTAGCAGGAAGCATCCTTAGGGCATATCATTCCAAGTTTGTTATAACGAAGCCCATCGACCGATTGGGCTGGTGTCCATCTTGTATTTTGGTCAATTTTTAGTAGAGGTGTCACAATACATGTCGTGTATCATGATACTAAAGCTTGATGATACATGTATTATATCGACGCCTGTATATATATATATTTATATATATATATATATATATATATATATATATATATATATAGATATATACATGTATATATATAGATATATATATATATATATATATATATATATATATATATATATATATATATATATATATATATATATATATATATATATACGATATGGAGATAAACATTGGTTAATAATTAGATTTTAAAATTAAATGGTGTAGCGTGGATTGGCCTGTCGCATATGAGCCAGCCCAATCTATCTGGGTATGGAACGGCCCAGTCTGGGACACCCCAAGGCCGTGAGAGGTAGCCAGCATATGCGTGTTAGCGTGTGGAGACTGGCAGCTTATTATAGATTTTGCCTGTATTACGGTAGTTCCTTAATACATGGCTATCCACACTTCTTGGTATGAACCAAAACCAGAATTGAATGGGGAATTTAAAACTTCAAACAGAAGTAGAATCGTTTCAGAGCTGGTGGAGATATCATAGAATAAAAACAAACTATTTTGAGCTCTAACTAAGCAGAGACATTGATAGCATGCATGCTTGGTAGGGTGAAGACCAGTAATTACATGATTGACAACCGTACCTCATATACAACGCGCTCGCTGCTTGGCTGGGTTTAGCTGGTGTTACGTCACCATTTAGTATAAAAGGATAGAGGCGGTTTCGGTCCGAGTGGGGACACACTCTATCTGCTCACTGCGTGGAGTACTGCGATTCTGCCTGATTTACACCGCGGCAGGTTATTTCAGTCCAGTTCCCCTGAAGACACCTGCGCTCCGCACCGTAGATTTTTCCTGGAAGATCAACAGGGGCAAAAATTCAATTTAAAAGAAGGTTTTTCAGAGGAACCTTCTCTGTGGTGTGGCCCTTTGGCCATAGTACCATCCGAAATTAGTATGTAGAACAGTGTGATATCTCGCCAGATCTGCAGTGCCACGTCAAAATAGTGGTGACAAACAATGGACGCATCCAGCATTTCAAATTAATGTTTTGACCGCAGTCCAGCTTAGGACATTGCTTTGCGCGCCACAAGAGCTAAGCGACGCGGATCATCTTGTGCCGAACCAGAAATCCTGCATTATATACCTACTACTTAGCTTTCATAAAAGGAAAGGCATCCGTCACATTCGCACCAAGTACAGACATATATTGCGGTAGACTAGACTTTGTATAATATGTTGTTAGCCACCAGAAATAACTTTACTCTTCACTGTTCCTGAGTATGAGCCGCATCAGTTGGACCCCTGCGGTTAACCACCATGCAGCAACCACAGCAGTGTGCCAGCTCACGCCACAGTCTTGTGAAGCATCCAATACATGTGACGCTTATTGAACTCTACTGATGACTAATAGGTGCACCGCATAAATTAATATCCCAATTATTTCTGTTTTTGTTTTGTACCATTTTTAGAGTACCAATGACTAATAGGTACCACAAGGTCAGATGCGACCTCCTTTATCATTTTTCTGTATATAAATATTCACATTTCTAAACGGTGCTGATGACTTATAGTCACCGCAAGGTCGGATGCGACATCTCTATTTTCAGTGTTTTGTATAGAAGTGTAATACGGCAATCTGCCTTCTAAGTTACTGCTTTTCTTAGTCAGTTATAATAAAAACTTGTGAAAATACCTGTACCGCAATTCACTTAGGTTAATTGTCTGGATTCCCTCCGACATTGGTTAGGGCTGATTTAGGAAACTACTGGGGTTTCTTGATGGCCAGAATCGGTGTCGATGACCAGGCACTCCCCTCTGTGTCTTCGGATACTTGTTAGCTAAGCCTTTTTGCCAAAGTAGGAATCACTGTGAAAATATAATTATTATAGCCTGACTCAGCAGTGTGTTCTTTTGGGAAACCTCCTTTAATCCTAAAGCAGGTAAACAGTATCTCCAGAGTATGGATCTCACATGCTCTGCACTCGAAACATTAGGTGACACAGATCACCATCTAACTCGAACAGTGACTGGGTGTAACCTTCGAGCCCACCACGCCCTCTGGGAAGGTCGCCATAGTTGGATATCTGTTTCTCCTTCGATCAATACTCACCATTCTGTTACTTCTGATATACAGCTGGCCCTGACAGCGCCTCTAGGATTATAGACTTAGAAAGCTTTACCGACTCCTGGGAACCGGGTACCCGGCTCCCCACTGCCGAGTACCCGTTTACCATAGAGCTCATTCTTGTTTGCATAGCAACAAGTGCAATACATGCTTTTCGCATTAAGGATTTTAGTGTTTTTAAAAGAATCTAAGTCTTTAATCAGTGATAGTTTGTGTGTTCTGAAAGGATAACTAAGGACTATGGAGAATACCGCCCAAGACAACCAGGTTGTATTGTTCTTTATTATCCATAGTTAAAAGACTTAGGTCTCTAAATTTCGTTGTGTCGCATGTTCCGATTTCTGACCCCATAGAATCTGGGACGTGTGCTAACAATGATATATGCCAGACGATCGCCTTCTTTAAACCCCAACAGGCGATCGGCAGATATGAAAATAGGTGTTTGCTACGGTATTTCTAACACGAATATCGGCTGACGTCGTTCTCCGTAGAATCCGAGCGGGTGACGTCACACCCGGTCGCTCGGATGTTTATGTGAAGAAAAATTTTTTTCATTAATTCGCGCATCTTGTTCTGGGTGCTGCGTACTAAAAAATGGTACCGGAAACTTTAGAATGATCAAGTTTACGTGCGATCACGATCGGTTTGCAATGATCGGTGGTTTCAAAATTCTTGAGTAGATGTGTGGTCTGCGGTTTTACCGTGTGAGACAGCAGTTGTTATACATTTTGTTGTTTTCTTCACATATCGTGCTGCGTTCGTTAGGAGTATAATTTATATTGATTAGTAAATATACCCTGAATGCTATGCGATATGATTCCTGGAGCCGTTACACATCCTGTAGGATCTATTATGGGTGTGTTGTGCCCGCCGCGTACTTGTCGTCATAATCAATGCGATCGTTGTTGTAACGTGGCGGGGTGGGGTGCGGGAGGTTACGGTTAATTTATGAGTCAAAATATTTGAAAATTAATTGTCTGCCTTCCATCCGTGTCTCGTTCCGCTTGTTTATTGTAGGTTTGTGCTTATTTTATAGGCCAAGCCAGCCCCGCCATCATGTGACGACTGCCATAAGTTTGTCCGTGTAATGTTCAAGGACCATGTCTGTTTTAGGTGTGCCCTGTGTAATATAGATCATAGGTGTAATGTTTGTGCAGTGTGGTCCGTCGAAACGATGGTTAAGTTCCTTGCCCAGAAGGACTTGGCTGGGTCTGACGCGGGGTCAGGCGGTCCGAGAGGAGATCGTGGAGCGCCCGGTTCGGCCGGTGGGGGTGCTCCACGTCCCCAGCTGGAGGTGGCGGAGATGGCACCGCCGGCGTGGTTTGGTCCGGCTATGCAGGGTTTTCTGCATAGCGTTCTGCCCACGCTGGTGTCGTCCCTGCTACCAAAGGTTGGGGGGCAGTTTCTCCCCATGCCTGGTACGGATCCTGTCCTCGGACAGGATTCTGGACTGGTTACCGAGGGGGCCGTCTCGTACGGCCCCCTGGCGGTCCCGTCTGGCTTCGGCCAGACGGGTTCTGTCTCTCTGCGGCCACCTCCGGGTGGTCCAGTAGCGGTGGCCGGTCCGTCAGGTGTGGGAGCCGTCCGCCAGGACGGCTCCACGGTTTATTCGTCTAGTGACGGCTCTTCGGAGTCTGAAGACGATGAGGCCGAGGAGGAGAGGTTGCTGCGGCCCGTGAAGCCGCAGGTGCAGAATATGGAGGTTGATTCCGTCCTGGACGGAACCGGCCTCCATTTGTCTGGTTTGGCGCAAGCCAGGTCAGCGGCTCCACCTGCGGCTGAGGCCAATCCGTTACCGTGCACCGGTTCCGCGCGGCTTGGTTTGTCACCAGCCGTCAGGGGAACGGGTGTGCCGGGCCAGGCGTGGTACTCACCTATCTCGCCTGGTCCGGCAGCCGGACATGGGGTGCCGTTGGCACCCGTGGCCGGCTATGGTTCCGCGACGGTTACGGGTCCGTACGATTTTCCGTGCGGACCTACCCCATGGACCGGAGTGTTTCATGGGGTGGCGGCGGAACCATGTGGTAGCGGAGTGCCTGGCGTGTCAGCCGTGGCTCCTTGCCGGGAGGCCATGGCTGGCAGACCCGTAAGCACGTCAACGGGTGACGTGTTTGCGGGGGTATCTTCTTCGGAGATAGATTGGTCT
This sequence comes from Chaetoderma sp. LZ-2023a, assembly GCA_034401795.1. Taxonomy (NCBI): domain Eukaryota; kingdom Metazoa; phylum Mollusca; class Caudofoveata; order Chaetodermatida; family Chaetodermatidae; genus Chaetoderma; species Chaetoderma sp. LZ-2023a. The sequence goes on from CM067369.1 coordinate 255,560,612, forward strand.
GATGCTCTGGCGTGGCTAGCCAGAGTAGACCCGTCTGTGGTTTCGGCCACGGCCGATGAAGATGCGCCCCGTCCGTCGGTTGCGTCGATTAGGACGGGGATTTTGCCCGCGGCCCGGATCCAGTCAGTGGGACTGGATCCACGGTTCATTGATTTGTTGGATGCTATTTATAGTAAACAACTAATGACCAAGGGTCAGCTCCCTGCGGCCTCCAGGGAGGTGCGGGCAAGATGTCGTATTCCGGAGGATGACCGATGGGTACTGGGCGTCCAGAGTGCCGGGTCGGGTGGTCCCGGTCCGGCACTAGTGGATAAGGCCCAGGTACACCAGGAAGAAGTCCTGGCCCTATGCGATGAGGGTGTGAGGGCAGCGATGAGCGCTGTCAATCACTCCTATCGTCTACTTCAGTCGGTGTGGGCTGAAGCGGGGGCAGGCCACCCTGTGCCACCTGTGGCGCTATCGTGCGTTAATGACGGCTTGGTGCTGTCAATGGACGCATTGGCAAGGGTGCAAGCGCGTGTGACGAAGTCCAGGAGGCAAATGGTCATTGACCATATGCGTCCGGCTACGGCAGTCAAGGAACGTCTTCTTGGGACGCCCCTGACAGGGCCTAGCATCTTTGGTGGCCAAGCGCGGGCCATCTTAGAGGACACCGCCAGTATTGCGCAGAATCGGTTAGCAGTAAATCTACAGCTAGAGCTAGTGCGGCAAGCGCACGCACTAGGGGCTGTGGGCAAGCCGCTAACAGGACAGCCTTCAAAGAAGCAGAGAAAGCATAAGGGCAAGGCCTATTGCGACGTCTGTTTCGGCTGGGTTCTCGGAGCCGCCGCCGGCGAAGAAACCCAGGAAGGCTGTAGAGGCGCCTACCCTCCCCAATGTTGCTCCGGACCGCCCTAGAGGTGGTAAGGGGAAGGGTAAGGGTAAGGCCTCAAAGGGCGGACAGAAGGGGCCGAAGCGTACCTGAGGGTACGCAAGCTCCCTTCATATCCGCCTGGACCGCACCTGTGCGACAGGAACAGCGGTGCCAGTTATACCCGTCGTGCCTAGAGCGAAATGGTTCTCACTCTCGCTCGTTAAGAAAGGGGGGGGGGCCGGACTGCGAGCCGGACAACCCCGTTAGACGTCGAGGCGTCTATGGTGGGTGGAAGGCTCATGCGTTTCGTCGAGGCTTGGCGAGGTGTGACGTCAGACAGTCTGGTCCTGGGATGGTTATCCCAGGGTTACATGCCGGAGTGGTGGGACTTTCCGCCACAAAATCTGTCTTTGGCACCTGTCTGGACACCCGTACCAAGGGAGCCAGACAAGTTAGAAGCCGTTCAAAAGGAAGTGTCGGGTTTGCTTCTGAAGGGAGCAATAAAACCAGCAAACCGGAACACTCCAGGCTTCTATTCAAACATGTTCCTTGTCCCCAAGAGCACGGGGGGATGGAGACCCATACTCAATCTCAGGCCATTAAATTGGTTTATCCATACGCCTCGGTTCCAGATGGAAACACCGAGGTCGGTAATGGCGGGATTGAGGAAAGGAATGTGGTGTGTATCGATCGATCTGAAAGATGCATATTTCCACATTCCGATGAATCGGAGTTGGCACAGGTTTCTGAGATTTGCGTTTCAGAATCAAGTATGGGAGTTTACAGTTCCCCCGTTTGGCCTGTCGACAGCTCCGAGGGTTTTCACAAGAGTGGTCCTTGCGGTGACAGCGTTTCTCAGAAAAGAGAACGTGGCGCTACACACCTACATAGACGACTGGCTGCTCAAGGCAGACTCGGCAGCCAGGTTGAACGTGGATACTGCTCTGACTCTGAGGTTACTTTCAGATCTAGGCTGGATAGTCAACGAGGAGAAATCCGAGTTGACGCCCACTCAACATTTCGTTTATTTGGGGATGCGATTCGACCTCGAGGAGGGCAGGGTTTACCCGTCAGAACCCAGAGTGGTGTCTCTGTTAGCCATCCTCGGGAGTTTTCGAGTGGGAAACCACATTCAGGCGAGGCGGTTCCTTCAGATGCTGGGCATGATGGTCTCCATGGAGCAGGTTATCCCGTACGCTGCTCTAATGCGAAGACCTATCCAGTTGTATCTGATGTCTCTGTGGAAACAGAGAACAGAACCCCTGTCAAAACTGGTGCCAGTTTTGGAGCCGATAATATCGCATCTTCTATGGTGGAAACAGCGTCAGAATCTCCTAATAGGGGTTTCGCTGCACCTACCCCACCCCCAGCTGTCCGTTTACACGGATGCATCGCTGGAAGGGTGGGGTGCCTGCCTGGGAGAACACCAGGTCTCGGGCACATGGACTCTCCCGGAGAGTCAGCTGCATATCAATCTGTTGGAAATGATGGCAGTGGAACTGGCGTTGGAAGAGTTCCTTCCAATGATCAGGGGCAAGGTGATATTGATACGGTCGGACAATTCGACAGTAGTATCATATATAAATCGCCAAGGAGGGACCAGGTCGCCCACCCTGTGCATCAGGGTGTGGCACTTGATTCAATGGTGCAGGAATTACTCGGTTGTTTTGAAAGCAGCTCATATTCCTGGCCGATTGAACATTCTGGCGGATGCTTTGTCTCGCAGACAGAGAATCCTGCCAACAGAATGGTCCCTCAACCCTCCAGTTCTGCGACGGATCTTCGAGCATTGGGGCAAACCCAACGTGGACTTGTTCACCACAAAGGAAAATGCTCAAATCATGACATATGTCTCGCCGATTCCAGATCCAAATGCCGTCGATACAGACGCTCTGGCGATAAGCTGGAGAGGGATGCACGCTTACGCGTATCCACCCACCATTCTTCTTCCGAAGGTATTGGTGAAGGTCAGGGAGGAGCCGTGTCTGGTCCTGCTAATAGCGCCGTATTGGCCGAGCAGGGCGTGGTTCACGGATCTTCTGGATCTGCTGGTGGAAAATCCTGTGCAGTTGCCCGAGATTCCGAACATAATCTCCCAGGCCAAGGGACGCTTCCTACACGAGCGTCCCGAAATGTTCAAATTGACTGCGTGGATGTTGTCAAACAACGTTCCACGTCGGAAGGCTTTTCTCGACAGGCTGCTGATTTCATCGCGGCTGCGAGAAGGAGGTCAACCTTCGAGTCATATAACAACAAGGTTAACAGATTTGCAGACTGGTGTGAAGAAAAGGGTATTGATACCTTTCAATCCACTATTCAGCAAATAGCAGACTTTCTCTGTGAGCTGTTCTTTACAGGACTAGCTCCCGTCACAATTGCTGGATACAAGTCAGCTTTGGCATGAGTTATCCCTTGTCTAGCCAACAGGGATAGTCCAGAGGTGGCCCAGTTAAACGTGATGTTGAAGGGAATGAGCAATCTCCGCCCGAGACAACCGGTAGTCATTCCAGCCTGGAGTCTATCTTTAGTGCTTAATGTACTGGCCAAGCACCCATTCGAACCGTTGCGTTCGGCTAGTCTAAAGCATTTGACTCTAAAGGCGGTCTTTCTATTGGCAGCTTCCTCAGCTAGAAGGCGCAGTGAGATCCATGCGCTTTCGGCAGAGAGGAACCGATTTATTGTTTCTGGAGAAGGTCTGCGTCTTCTGCCAAGAGCAGAATTTATGTCAAAGAACCAATCTTTGAGATATCCCGGCAAACCGATCATTATACCGAAGTTAACCAGGTTTGATCGTGATGCCAGTGTCTGGTGCCCGGTCCGTGCTTTGACTAAGTACAAGAAACGGACTGACTCGTTACGGTCGAACGATAGACATCTGTGGATCTGCCATAAAAAGCCTTATGGCGCCGCATCCATGGATACTATCTCTCGTTGGGTGGTCGAATGCATTCAGACTACTCATGAGATGGCGACTGGGCACCAGGTGCAGGGCGTAAGGGCACACGATGTTAGAGGAATAGCCGCCTCGACCGCCCTTTACAATGGTGTTCCGTTAGAGGACATCATGGCCGTTGCACAATGGCACTGTGAGTCCTCATTTACGGATTACTATATGAGGGATGTGTCAGACTCAGCCAATCCACTCGCTTTAGCTGTTTTGAAACGATAGTTAGTGACCACACTGCTTTTCCCCTTTTTTCACTTTGGTAAGAAAAGAACCTAAAGCAGGCATGGTCAAGCGAGGTGATGTCAACCAGATTGTGTCACTGATGGCCGAACCGGTGAATGGTTGTAGGCAGTACGTCTGAAGTCCTGTTATCATAAGGTAATTCAACAAGTGAGAGTTTTTTGTATTATGTATATGTATCATGTTCATTCATCTTATATATTCATGCTCATTCCCAGGCTAATACAAGCGATATGCAGGGAGTAGTTAACCCTCTTGGCATATTGATGTTTCAGGCGAGATACATGTTCGTTAGTTCTCTCCCTTTTCTTAGGAGGAAAAGGGGGGGGGGGGGGGGCTGTGACGCGAATGTGATTCGGTTCCGTGAACTTGACGGTCCCTTTAGGTCTCCGTTAGTCAAGTTTGAAGTCTAAAATCTTTCTCCAAGGGGCAAAATTAGCATGTATGGCTTGCCCCTTCCCACCAGGTTACTGATCAAATCTGGTGTATATCAGAAGTAACAGAATGGTGAGTATTGATCGAAGGAGAATGCAGGAAATGTCAATTTCCCTTTCTCCGAGATCTAACAATACTCACCATTCTGTTACGGACCCAGCCTCCCAGCCCCACGGAGGCAAGCCATAGTTTTCTCTTGTTTGGTGGCTATGCAAACAATATGAGCTCTATGGTAAACGGGTACTCGGCAGTTGGGAGCCGAGTACCCGGTTCCCAGGAGTCGGTAAAGCTTTCTAAGTCTATAATCCTAGAGCCGCTGTCAGGGCCAGCTGTATATCAGAAGTAACAGAATGGTGAGTATTGTTAGATCTCGGAGAAAGGGAAATTGACATTTCCTGCATTCTTCCTCCACACCATAACTCGATAAAACCGCTTTCTAAACACTTGTAATGTGACTTGTCCTTTTCGGGATCACGTTACGGTTCTGAAACTACCACCAGGCGACATGTTGCACGCTGTCTGTCTGAGGGGAGATGCGCCATGGCGGTACTTGAAATGGGCGTCGAACATCCTCGCCAAGAAGGCTTTCTCATTAAAGATAAGTAGGCACTAAGCCACTTGCGGTCTAAAAGCTATGTGCCTGGACCAAATACCAAAATGTTAGTCTATGCTCACCATGAAGGCCCACAGAAATAAAGTGGCACCGACTAATGCAGTATCTTTAACTCTCATAAGATGTCAGTGTTGAATTCTTCGGAAATCGTCTACCCCATCTTCACGTAAAACAGCGTGCATCCCAACCACGAGCAGCTACACTAGGTTGATTCATTTTGTAATTTTTCGCATTGTTCAAATAGGAGAGCGGCCCTTTTTTTTATCACATCTCCTCCTCCACTTCGGTGTTGTAGGCAATTTCCTGTGACGGAGGCCCGCAATAAGCACTTTCCTCTCCCTAACCCATAATATTTTTATATGGTGATTCTCTCATTTTTATTGCATTTTTAGCTCACCTGGCCCGAATGGCCAAGTGAGCTTATGCCATGGCGACCATCCGTCGTCCATCCATCAACTTTTGCTTTAAAAAACTACTGCTCATTAACCTCGTAGCCAATTTCAACCAAATTTGGCTGGAAGGACCTTATGGGCGTAGACTCCAGAACTTCCATTCCGAATTTTGATTCATCAATTTTTTTGGTGAAAATCTGAGATTTTATGAAAAATGTACCGTCAGATTGCTTGTTCTTACCATTCTAAGCGATTTCAACCAAATTTGGCTGAAAGGATCCTATGGCTATAAGCTCTAGAACTTCCATTCAGAATTTTGATTCATCAATTTTTTGGGTCAATTGTTAAATTGCTACTTTCTCCTTACCATTCTGACCAATTTCAATCAAATTTGACTAGATCCATTCTATGGTACTAAGCTCTGGAACTTCTATTCAGAATTTTGATTCATCAATTTTTTGGATGAAAAGCATAGATTTTATGAAAAATGTACCCAAATTTGTTAAATTGCTTCTTGTCCTTACCATTCTGAACGATTTTAACAAAATTTGGCTGAAAGAATCCTATGGTCATAGGCTCCAGATCCTCCTTTCAAAATTTTGATATATAAATTTTTTGGGTCAAAATCTGAGATTAAAATATACCAGAATTTGTCAAATTGGTTCTTGTACAGTTTAGCATTCTGAACAATTTTAACCAAATTTGGCTGAAAGGATCCTATGGTCATAGGCTCTCGGCTGGAATGGTCCTGTAGTGATGGGCTCTAGAACTTTGCATTTAGAATTTTGATTAGTCAATTTTTTTGGTGAAAATCTGAGATTTTATGAAAAATTTACTGGAACTGGTCAAAATGCTACTCCTCCATGGCTGCTTGACATATTTCAACCAAATTTGGTTAGATGGATTCTATGGTGGTAGGCTCCAGAACCTCCTTTCAAAATTTAGATTTATAAATATTTTGGGTGAAAATCTTAGATTTTGTGAAAAATGTACTTGAAATTGTCAAATTGCTTCTCTTTACCATTATGTCCAATTTCAAACAAATTTGGATGAAAGGATCCTATGGCCAGAGACTCTAGAACTTCCATTCAAAATTCTGATTCATCAATTTTTGGGGTGAAAATCTGAGATTTTATGAAAAATGTACTGGAAATTGTCAAATTGCTTCTCCTTACCATTGTGAGCGATTTTAACCAAATTTGGTTGAAGGGATACTGTGGTGATGGGCTCTAGAGCTTCCTTTCGGAATTTTGATTCATCAATTGTTTGGGTGAAAATGTACCAGAATGTGTCAAATTGGTTCTTGTACTTACCATTCTGAATGATTTTAACCAAATTTGGTTGAAAGGATCCTATGGTTATAGGCTCTAGAACATCTATTCGGAATTTTGATACATCAATTTTTTTGGTAAAAATCTTAGATTTTATTACAAATTTACTGGAAATTGTCAAATTGCACCTTCTTACTACTTTGAGCACTTTCAACCAAACTTGGCTAAAATGATCCTATGATCATAGGTGCCAGAATTTCCATTCAGAATTTTGATTGGTAGATTTTTCCGGTGAAATTCTTGTTTAATGTAATGAATCATGTATATATTTAAATGCAAATGCTTCAAATGCTAATGCCTTGGGCCTCTTGTTTTGGTGGCCATCTTGGATTTTCCAAAAATTATCCATCATACATGTATCTATTTAAATACAAATGGTTCAAATGTTAATGGTTCAGGTGAGCGTCACAGGCCCTTCGGCCTCATGCTTTTTTGCGTATGCTGATTTCAAATTGTCGGATAAACCGATTGGTGGACATCCTGAATTATTAGTTCACCTGGCCTGAAAGGCCAAGTGAGCTTATGCCGTGGCGATGTCCGTCGTCCGTCAACTTTTGCTTTAAAATGCTACTCCTCATTAACCGCTTGGGCAATTTCAACCAAATTTTGCTGAAAGTACCCTATGGTCGTAGGCTCCAGAACCTCCATTCAGAATTTTGATTACTCAATTTTTTTGGTAAAAATCTTAGATTTTATTACAAATTTACTGGAAATTGTCAAATTGCACCTTCTTACTACTTTGAGCACTTTCAACCAAACTTGGCTAAAATGATCCTATGATCATAGGTGCCAGAATTTCCATTCAGAATTTTGATTAGTAGATTTTTCCGGTGAAATTCTTGTTTAATGTAATGAATCATGTATATATTTAAATGCAAATGCTTCAAATGCTAATGCCTTGGGCCTCTTGTTTTGGTGGCCATCTTGGATTTTCCAAAAATTATCCATCATACATGTATCTATTTAAATACAAATGGTTCAAATGTTAATGGTTCAGGTGAGCGTCACAGGCCCTTCGGCCTCATGCTTTTTTGCGTATGCTGATTTCAAATTGTCGGATAAACCGATTGGTGGACATCCTGAATTATTAGTTCACCTGGCCTGAAAGGCCAAGTGAGCTTATGCCGTGGCGATGTCCGTCGTCCGTCAACTTTTGCTTTAAAATGCTACTCCTCATTAACCGCTTGGGCAATTTCAACCAAATTTTGCTGAAAGTACCCTATGGTCGTAGGCTCCAGAACTTCCATTCAGAATTTTGATTACTCAATTTTTTGGGTCAAAATCTTAGATTTTAATAAAAATTTACCGGAAATTGTCAAATTGCTTCTTTTCCTTACCATTCTGAACAATGGTCATAGGCTCCAGAACTTCCATTTGGAATTTTGATTCCTCAATTTTTTGGGTCAAAATCTTAGATTTTATTAAAGATTTACCGGAAATTGTCAAAATGCTTCTTCTTACCATTTTAATCGATTTCAACCAAATTTGGTTGAAAGGACCCAATGGTCATAGGCTCCAGAACCTCCATTTGGAATTTTGATTCCTCAATTTTTTGGGTCAAAATCTTTGATTTTATTAAAAATTTACCGGAAATTGTCAAATTGCTTCTTCTCCTTACCATTCTGAATGATTTCAACCAAATTGGGTTGAAAGGACCCAATGGTCATAGGCTCCAGAACATCCATTCCGAATTTTGATTCATCAATTTTCTGGGTGGAAATCAGATTTTATGAAAAATGTACCGGAAATTGTCAAAATGCTTCTCCTTACCATTCTGAGCGATTTCAACCAAATTTGGCTCAAAGGACCCTATGGTCGTAGTCTCCAGAACTTCCATTCAGAATTTTGATTCATCAAATTTTTTGGTCAAAATCTGAGATTTTATGAAAAATGTACTGGAAATTGTCAAATTGCTTCTCCTTACCATCTTGACCGGTTTTAACCAAATTAGGCTGAAAGTATCCTATGGCCATAGGCTCTAGAACATCCATTCAGAATTTTGATTCATCAATTTTTTGGGTCAAAATCTTAGATTTTATAAAAAATTTACTGCAAATTGCTACCCCGCTTGACATATTTAAAAGAAAATTTCTCCAATGGGTTCTATGGTGGTAAGCTCTAGAAAATCTATTCAGAACTTTGATTGATCAATTTTTTGGGTAAAAATCCTAGATTTTATGATAAAAATTTACCAGAAATTGTCAAAACACTGCTTCTTAGTTGCTTGACATATTTCAAACAAATTTGGCTAGAGTGACGCTATCAAGGTAGACTAGAATTTCTATTCAGAATTTTGATTGGTGAATCTTTTGGGTCGCCGCCATTAGCTGTCCACTCTAAGAAATCAATACCTCTTGATCTACCTGACCCCCTGCGTCGTGTCTTTTGCGCCAAAAATCTGAGTGAATGAATCACAGGCTAGCTCTGACCATTGGTCAGAGCTATGGTCAGTTCAAAATCCCTTTGTTAGCCTTCATTCGATTTCGTGCCCTCAGCAATTGAACATCAATTTAGAGTAGAATTTCAACACAGTTTCCAATTTGCATAGCTATTTCTCAGTCCCACCCTCCCATAATTGATTGTCTGTGTGTATGGTTAGTATTAGTATTATGGAGATGTGTGGTTATTAAACATGTATATAGATATATGTAATTTATCATAGGCCAGTGTGCCAAGCAATAGTGTTAAATAACCATGATTGCTGCCCAACACTGAATCATTTGTCTTATCACCATCTTGTCACCAGTCCCAGATTCCTTCTGGCTTCTTACCACCTGGGTCACCATGTGGCGAGTCAGCAGTGCCTCTCCACTGACTTATGTTAATTAGTCATTTGACCCTTTAATGGACCAGCTGACCACTGCGGTGGTCTTGATGAATGGCCACTTGCGGGCTAAGTGAAGAATGTTTCACGAACTACTGGAACCCCTGGAGTGATAACCTTAGCCAGTCATTCCAATGGTCAATTTTTTTGATAGTCCTCTTGTCCTGTAAATGAATATTCATTAAGTAAAAATGTCAATTTCCTTTACCAATCATCACCATTAAACCGTTAACTCTCAAAATTTGTTTAAGAGAATTTCAATTTGCTCAGTGAATGTCGATTTGCAAACCAAGAGAAGACTGTTTTTGAAATATATACCACTGGAATGACTGGCTCGGTTATCGGGCTCGTTAAATGTAGTTTGGGTGAAAATGCGCTTTTTAATGCAAAAACGCAATTTTTGTCCGTGTTCTCGTAAACATCATATCATATAGAACCGCATCAGATATTATATTCAAACAGTATATACCTTAGTCATAATACACAGATGTGCCGTTTGAAGGATTCACCTTTATAGGTCCAAGAGTTTGGCTGAAAACTGATTTTTTAATCCTTTAGTGACGATACCGGCCAAAACCGGCCTCCTTAGTTGTCTACAGGAATGCCCATTTGCATACCAAGAGAAGACTAATTTTTGAAAACTTACAACTGGAATGACTGGCCCGATAACCGGGCCAGTCATTCCAGTTGTAAATGTTCAAAATTAATCTTCTCTTGGCCTGCAAATGGACATTCAAAAAGCAAATATTTAAAATTTCAGGAATAAATTTCGTCACTAAAGGGTTAATACAGACTTATGATTTTTGTCAATGTTCCCGTAAACAACATATCATACAGAGCTGCTTTGTAAAATAATTTAATGAAATTTGGCTTGTGGCTTCTCTAGGAAGAGAAGATGTGCCTCTTAAGGATTCACCTTTATAGGCCCAAAATTTTGGGTGAAAATTGGCTTTTTTATTTAAAAGCTCACAATCTTTGTCAATTTCCTTGTCTTTTTTGTATAAATTGTTATTTTTGTCCTCCAACGGCCGTCGACGGGGACACTAGTAAGAGGCGGCGTCTGTATGTGTGTCCGTCCATCCGTCACACTAGGTTTCCGCTCGATAACTTTAGTTAGCCTGCATGGATTTATTTCAAATTTGGTATAGTGATTCCTTATGACGAGGCCTCGGTGGGGATTGCGGTTCAGCGACGTGCGTCCAGATGTGATGGCGTTATCCCCCTTGAATGACATAGAATTCAAGGAAAATTTGGTTTCCATTCAATAACTTTACATAGTCTGCATAGATTAATTTCAAATTTGGTATAGTGATTCCTTATGACAAGGCCTCGGTGGGGATTGCGTTTCAGCAACGCGCGTCCAGATGTGATGGAGTCATTATTAATCCAAGTATTTTTGTTTCAGGATAATAGGTTAAGAATCGCATTAAATATTCTAAATGTGACTTGACTATAATCCATTTATGCCTGCACTTATTGCATATTTTCTGTGTTTCTTTAATAGTTAGCTTATATAATAATGCATAGCTTTACCATAAACAGGTCTGCTTTACATGCATGCATTACTGCTTCATATATTGCATAATTTGGCTATTTCATAAATGCTGACACAAACTACTTGTCTGCTTTATATGCATGTGCTATTTATTAGTTTAGTAGATGTTAGCATTGTGTTCTACAATGGATTGTGATTGCACTGCCTCATCTCATTATGTATGTAGTGTTGTAGCAACCATAGATTCACATGCATATACACACACGCAATTTTGCAAAGGCAGGAATCTCAAAAATTTGTTTTACTAACAACACCTGTCAGGGGACATGTGATCAGTACTGATCTTCTTGTTTTTATTAAAAATTTTAGCTCACCTGGTCCTTTGTTCACAATTTTAATTGATAAATTTTTTGGGTGAAAAATCTTAGATTTTATGAAAAATGTACCGGAAATTGATCCTGTGATGATTGGCTCCAGAACATCCGTTCACAATTTTGATTCATCAATTTTTGTGTTGAAAATCTTAGATTTTATGAAAATTTACCGCTAATTGTCAAAATATTACTCCTCTATTGCTGCTTGACATATTTCAACCAAATTTATCTAGATGGATTCAATGGCGGTAGGTTCTAGAACTTCTATTCAGAACTTAGATCTAATGATACCGGAAATGCTCAAATTGCTTCTTATCAACTTAACTGATTTCAAGCAAATTCACCCAAAAGATCCTATGATCATACATAGGCTCTAGAACTTTGATTCAGAAACTTGATTCATCAAATTTTAAGTTAAAAATCTTACATTTTATTAAAAATAAACTGGAAATTGTCAAATTGTGTCTTCTCCTTACTACTTGGAGCAATTTCAATCGAGCTTGGTTCAAATGATCATAGGCACCAGAGTTTCCATTCAGAATTTTGATTGGTAGATTTTTCCCTAGAAAATTTTTTTTTCCATCTTGTTTGATGTAAAGAATCGTGTATTTTTAAATTCAAATGCTTCAAATGCTAATGGTCCTGGTGAGCATCATAAGCCCTTGGGCCTCTTGTTTAATAATATGAAGTCTTTGAATAAAATTGCTACCTACTACATAGAGAAAGATATTTTCAGCGATTGCAGGGTCATCTGAGTCAAACAACATTTTCTAGTTCATCTATTTTAACTGTTGATTGGAGATGGTGATTACCGAAGTCAACAAATCGATCTAATTTTGTGCCATTTATTGTCATTTATAACCAACCCTTGCCTACCTTCTGATGACAATATACCATGATACCGCAGTGTTTTTCTGTGATACTGATACCATCATGTGAATGTCAATACTGCCCAGCTCTATATGGAATGTTCATTTTGTATCTTTCATTGTGGTGTGTTCTTTTGCTATATTTCAGGTACCAACAGTGAACATACAAGGAATGGTTGCCATGGAGACACAGCGCGGTCTTGATATAAATATCAAGTTTTGACTTATCTGTCAATTTATCGGTTGATTATTACTTTAAAGACAGATCTTATCAGCCAGTAATTTATATCAGAGTGACAATATTTAAACTGTTGTTTGTACTAGATCTTATCTTGGAAGGATTATTATAGATTACTCTTGTTTTCACTGGCTTCTAGTGAGCATGGAATGTACAGTAAATCTCCACATGTGTATGACAGTGATCTTCTGGTGATCATTTCCAGTGATTGTTAGAGGGGCAGTGGCCCATTGTTTGCGGGTCACTCTTGCCTGCACCTTCATTACTATCAAGATAGGCTGCAGTATGGGTGGAGGCCACTCGGGAAGAAAGGCCTCCTTTGATGCCAATAGTGAGGGTGAGTACGCTAGTTTTAAAATTAATGTTCAGCCAATATTCTATACATGTATGTATTTATACTTTGTATTGGAAAATGTCCTCTGATGCAAGTAGTATAGTGGTGTGTGTGTGTGTGTGTGTGTGTGTGTGTGTGTGTGTGTGTGTGTGTGCGTGCGTGCGTGCGTGCGTGCGTGCGTGCGTGCGTGCGTACGTGCGTGCGTGTGTGTGTCAATGCGTGTGTGTGTGTGTGAATGCGTGCGTGCATGTGTGTCAATGCATGTGTGCGTGCGTGTGTGTCCATGCATGTGTGTGTGTGTGTGCGTGTGACCATGTGCGTGTGTGTGTGTCAATGCATGTGTGTGTGTGTGTGTGTGTGTGTGTGTGTCAATGCATGTGTGTATGTGTGTGTGTCAATGCATGTGCGTGTGTGTGTGTGTGTGTGTGTGTGTGTGTGTGTGTGTGTGTGTGTGTGTGTGTGTGTGTGTGTGTGTGTGTGTGTGTGTGTGTGTGTGTGTGTGTGTGTGTGTGTGTGTGTGTGTGTGTGTGTGTGTGTGTGTGTGTGTGTGTGTGTGTGTGTGTGTGTGTGTGTGTGTGTGTGTGTGTGTGTGTGTGTGTGTGTGTGTGTGTTTGCCTCTATTTTTATAACCAGTGTAATTACTGAGTTGCTTTGCCAACTTTGATCAATCTACGTATGCTTATGATGTACAAAATGTATCTATATTTAGCGCATTGTCAAAAAATCCAAACATACCTGTGATGTTGTATGACCTATGTTTTATGGATTTATATAGAATACTATTAAGGATGTGCGGCTACAATGACTGGATCGATTAAAAAAGAATCGCGTCGTGAGAATTAATCTGTCGAAGGTTGTCATGTCCCAGATAAGCAGACTCATCTTAGAACAACATTGCACAGCATGTAGCAGTATGCTGTAGCACATTATTATGCTGATATTGCAGGATTTTGTGAGATATTGTTAATAGATGCCAGTCAAATTCATTTCCTCGTAAATAATTTTCATGTGTAATTTTGAATGGTTATCCGTTTAATGGTCAAGATTGGTAAAAATTCAAGTATTTGTCTTAGTCAATGTCCCTTTGCATTTGCAGAAGACTATATATAATTTTGCGAAATCTACTTATGACTACCTGGATTATTGAGTCAGTCATTTCAGTGGTAAATTTTCAAATATGTCTCTTGACCTGCAAATGGACATTGTCCAAGATCACTGCAGAGACTGGTTTTGACCGGCGTGACCATTAAACCAATTAACCCTCAAATTTGTTCAAGAAAATTTCAATTTTCTCATAGAAAATGCCCATTTGAAGACGAAGAGAAACCTTTTTTGATAATTTACCACTGGAATGACTGGCTCGATTATCGAGCCAGTCATTCCAGCGGTAAAATTTCAAAAATTTCTCTTGGTCTGCAAATGGACATTTCTAGAGATCACTGCAGAAGCTGTTTTTGGCTGATATGAGTGTTACAGAGTTAAAGGGCTAATTAACAATGATGGTGTATAAATTGCACCGTGTAACCCAGCAGGTATCAATAACAAGAGCAATCAGCAAATACACACCCTCACTCACCATCACAGTTTTGTCACAGTGTGCACATCTTCTTTTATTTGATTTTCGGGATTGTTTGGATTATGCAAAAAAAGTGGATTCCTTGCGTATGGTAACAACCCTTTTTGTGTTAATATTTGAACTAAACCATGCGTGCACGTGTATACATATCTCTGTTTACAACTACTGTAACTATTTAGGACTCGGATATATATAATTATCTGTGAATTGATCAAACTTTGATAATCACCAGAACGAGCAGAACTATCCCTTGTGCCAGGTGGCTCATCCTGAATAATCTGAAACCCTGCTTCAAATCGTGTTTCACTAGATCAGCATTCTCCATGAAGAGTCTGTGACAGATAGATTCATGGCTAGATTCGGTTAAGCCTGATCGATGGCTTGATTCTGTTAAGCCTGAATGATGACTTGATCGATGGCTTGATTCTGTTACACCCGATTGATGACGTGATTGATGCCTTGATTCTGTTAAGCCTGAATGATGAGATGATTGATGGCTAGATTCGGCTAAGCCATATCAATGGCCTGATTCTGTTAAGCCTGAATGATTCTGTTACGCCTGAATGATGACATGATTGATGGCTAGGTTCTGTTAAGTCTGAATGATAACATCATTATTGATGGCTATATTCATTTACGCCTGAATGATGACAACATGATTGATGGCTAGATTCGGCTATGCCGGATCAATGGCCTGATTCTGTTACGCCTGAAGGATGACATGATTGACGGCTAGATTCTGTTAAGCCTGAATGATGACATGATTGATCGCCTGATTTTACTAAGCCTGAATGAGGACATGATTGATAGCTTGATTCTGTTACGCCTGAATGATAACATCATGATTGATGGCTATATTCAGTTACGCCTGAATGATGACAACATGATTGATGGCTATATTCAGTTATGCTTGAATGATGACAACATAATTGATGGCTAGATTCGGCTAAGCTTGACTGATGGCTAGATTCTGTTAAGCACGATTGATAGCTAGATTCGGTTGATTCCAATTGAGCACTAGATTCTGTTAAGAATGATTGATGGCCAGATTCTTTTTATCCTGATTGATGATTAGATTTGGTTACGGCTGAATGAATCACATTGATTGATGGCTATATTCCGTTAGGCCTGAATGATGACATCATGATTGATGGCTAGATTTGGTTACGCCTGAATGATGACATCATGATTGATTGATGGCTAGATTCTATTACGCCTCAATGATGACATCATGATTGATGGCTGCACAGCTTGAGTAAATCTGGTCTATGGCAGATGTAACTATTTACTGGTCAAATTTGGTCACGGTTATCGAGCCAGGTATTCCAGTGGTAAATTTCCAAAAATAGTCTTCTTGGCCTGCAAATGGACAATCCTCAAGACCACTGCAGAGGCCATTTTGGCCGGTATGACCATTAAAGTGATAATGGTTAAGCTGGCGGAAACCAGGCTCTGTAATTGTGTTAAGAACTGTCCATTTTGAAACAAGAAGCCTTTTTTGAAAATTTACCACTGAAATTACTGGCTCCGAAACCAAGTACTGATAAAACTTTCAATAAAGTTAGATTTTCCTGACCAAGTTTGATCATTAAGATCTAATTTCAGATTCCATTCTTTTTCATATTACTAGCTCACCTGGCCTGAAAGGCCAAGTAAGCTTATGCCATGGCGACCGTCTGTCGTATGTCCGTCCGTCATCCGTCCATCAATGTTTCCTTTAAACGACTTCTTCTCAAGAACCACTGGGCTGATTTCAATTATATTTGGCAGGAAACATCCTTAGGGCATAAGGATCCAAGTTTGTTCAAACGAAGCCGATCGGCCAATTTGGCCGATGGCCATCTTGGATTTTAAAATCCTCTCTGAAACTGCTTGGGGGATTGATGCAAGTTTCATGAAATATGATCTAGGGCAAGAGCTGAACCAAATTTGTTCAAGGGAACTTATTGGTCAAATAGTTTGGCGGCCATCTTGATTGACCTAGTTTTAGCGAAAACGACTTCTCCAGAACCGCTTATGGGATTGGGCTGAAATTTGGCATATGTGATTAGGGACTAAGTAAGGGCCATTAAGGTTAGTTCAAGGGAAGTTGATCAGTCAAAAGACATAGCCACCGTGGGCCTATCAAAATGTTGCGTGGTTGGTGGTCATATTGGATTTTTTTATTTGATGCCGTTTGATGCCGAAATTGGTTTTATATGTTTTTGGGTATTCTGAGCTCAAATTTGCCATTTTAGAAACTGTCAGATAAATGGTTTGGTGGCCATCTTGGATTATTTTCCCGCCAAAGGTTCCCATACTAGTTAGAGCAATGGGAAATTTAAAATGTCTTTCTCAAGAACTACTAGGCCGATTTCAATTATATTTGGCAGGAAACATCCTTAGGGCATAGGGATCCAAGTTTGTTTAAATGAACCCATCTTGGATTTCGGCCGATTTTAGGAAACGTTTTTAAAAATCTCCGAAACGGCTTGGGGAATCGATTCAAAACTTATGAAACATCATCTATGGCAAGAGGTAAGCCAAATTTCTTCAAGAGGACTTGCTTGACCAAATGGTTCGGTGGCCATCTTGGATGACCTAGTTTTCCCGAAAACAACTTCTCGAGAACTGCTAAAGGGATCAGGCCCAAATTTTGGAGATATGATTAGGGACATGGGGCCATTAAAGTTTGTTTAAGAGAAGTTGATCCGTCAAAAAGCAAGGCTGCCGTGTACAAATCAAAGTGTAGCATGCTTGGCGGCCACATTGGATTTTTAATTTTGATGGATTTTGAGGCCGAAATTGGCTTTACAGGCCTCTCCATGAGAATTTTGAAGGGGAGCATTTATTGCTCTCCTGAATTTAAATTTAACCCAGTGAAGTGAGCTGTGTCAGTAGTCACCTATATGCTGCCATTGTTACTAAGTAATGGAGGCGAGCAATGAGATACTCGCCTAAAATTAATTTTAGGCGAGTGGAGGAGAGATGAGAGCAATCAGTCGTCTCTCCTGGAGAGGTCTAGTTTATATATGTTTGTGGGTGTTCTGATTTCATATTTGCCATTTTTGAAACTGTCGGATAAACGGTTTGGCAGCCATCTTGGATTATTTTCCCACCAAAAACTCCCATACTACAGCAATGAGAAATTTAAAATGTCTTCTCGAGAACCACTGGACCGATTTCAAGTACATTTGGCAAGAAGCATTCTGAGGGCATAGAGATCCATGTTTGTTCAAACAAAGCCGATCGGCCAATTTGGTTGGTGGCCATCTTAGATTTTGATTCATCTTTAGAAATGACTAAATATCTTCTCCGAAACCGCTTGGGGGATCAATTTGAAATGCATGCAATATCATCTAGGGCAAGAGCTGCACCAAGTTTGTTCAAGAGAACTTGATTGGCCATTTAGATAACCTATTTTTGGCCAAAACAACTCCAGAACTACTGAACGGATTGGGCCGCAATTTGGGAGATATGATTAGGCACTTGAATGCCATTAAATTTTGTTCAAGGGGAGGAGCTATGTCAGAAACATGGCCGCAGTGGACTAATCAAAATGTAGCACCTTTGGCGGCGATATGGGACTTGCAAAAATGTCCACAAACTCATTTAAAAGACTACTCCTAAACCACCAACCAACAATTTTGATAAAAATTCATAGTGCTCCAGGTGCGACGCGGGCCTCTTGTATTGATTTGCTGTAACTAAACTAGTTATCAGACAGACAGTATGGTATGTTTATTGAACTATCTTCATAGATACTTCTTTGTATTCCTCTGTATTGGATATATTGTAGTGAGTGTTTGTTAAAGGTTACTGTGACACCAATGTCAGTCTAGCTGCTCTCATCAGCTCTATGTAAACAGTCCCAGATTGTTTCCGTTGTTTCTAGAACCTTTTTATATATGTGTTAGCACTATGTGGGTGAAAATTCATTAAAAATATATCAAAACATTGCTTACTATTGAATGTCAGTTTTGCATGGCAAGAGCATACAATTTTTTTTAAAAGTTTGCCATTTAAATGACTGGCACAGTTATGAAGTTAGACATTTCAGTGTTAAGTTTTAATCATTTACCAGTTTAGATTTTTATCAAGAAAAGTTACAAAAATTTCGTAGAAAACTGTCCATTTGCAGACCAAGAGAAGAATATTTTTGAAAATTTACAACTAGAATGACTAGCTCAGTTTTCAAGCCAGTCATTCCAGACTTCGTAGATTTTCAAAAATAGTTTTCTCTTAGTCTGCAAATGGACATTTCTCAAGCCCACTGCATGCAGAAGTCAATTTTGGCCGACTAAGTTTTTAAAAAGGGTTAAAACAATGTCTTCTCTTGACCTACAAATGGTCATTCATTTTTTAGCTGAAGCGGTTTTGTGTCTCTGAAATGGCCCTTTCCATTTTTAGCTGTGCCACGTCCATCTCTAAGTAAGCTCCACCCACACCTCGCTCGTGTTGGGATCGATCGATCTCTGAACTCTCTGACTATCAATTTCCATAAAACTATACAGGTAAGCTATTGAATATTTTGGAACTAATTTGACTGGGCGCTGTTTCTGCCTATGGCAGCAACAGTGTCCAGTCAAATTAGTTTCAAAATATTCAACAGCATGTTTATTAAATAGTGTCGGACTATTAAGAGTTAAAGACGGGACAAATAGAATCATTTATGATGTAGTGATTATGACACATCCTACACGCCACTCAGCTGATTATAACATCAGATTGAGAGATGGATAATCTGGAAAGGTGATTTACTCTTACGGTTGAAAAATATAAATTTCATTAATTCAATGGTTTTGGGACAATATATGTAACTTTGGTTACGTGTAGATCACATTTTAAATGTTTTAGTTACCTGGGTAATCAATCATACTACCAGTGCCAGGGAGAGTAAACATGTGTTCCATTAACCCATAACACATTGATGTCAGATTCACTAATTTTCAAATTAAATTAAAAGATGAACTGGTGTACATTTTTCAACAAATTTGGTGGAAGATGGTGCTGTCGAAGACGGCAACATCGTCCACCAAAATTGTTGAAAAATGTACACCAAATTCTTTGTTATTGACATGGTAAAAGATAGAATATTGACATCAGAGAGGTAAGTGTTAACACTTTCAACGACAAATCCATGAAAAGTAGATTCTTTACAAAGCATGGCATATATGCAATTGAATATTTTCAAATTAGTACATGTATGACTGGAAGCCATTGCTGCCTTACAGCAATAGCTTCCAGTCATATTAATTTCAAAATATTGATCAGATTTCTTATTTATTTTCCCCGAGATTGAGATACAAGGAATTTATTGATGAAAGAATTAGCATTCATCAATATACATGTATGGCCACTGGTGGAGTTATATTGTGCTTGGTTCAATATTTGATGACGATATCGATCAGGATTCTCATGTTTCATAACTCTCATTCAACAGTTAAGCGCCGAACCCCACAATTGCGTGGTGATTTGTATTGCCTACAATACCAGGACACTTGATTTCTGTTTTGATAAAACACACACACAGACAGGCAGGACACGTACACAGACAGGCAGACTCATGGCACTGCATGCATGCACACACGCGCGCACACACGCACACACACACGCACACACACGCACGCACGCATGCACACACACACACACACACACACACACCCACCCACACACACACACACACACACACACACACACACACACACACACACACACACTTTTAGCCCTTTAGTTTGTTGAAGAATATTTAAATTTTCTGGTAATCAGATATAAATACCTACTCCTCATTAACCACTTGGCTGATTTCAAGCAAACACATTTGAGAGTCCCTTGGAGTCGTATGCTTCAGAACTTGTATACAGAATTTTTGATTGGTCTAAATTTTCGTGACCATCTTCAATTTTCCAAAAAATGGGAATTTGTTTAAAATGCTACTCCTCATTAACTGCTTGGGCAATTTCAATCAGACTTGGCTGAAAGAATACTAGGCTTGTAGGTTTCAGAACTTGTAGACAGAATTTGGATTGGACATTTTTTCCAGTGGCCATCTTGGATTTTCTGAACATCTCAGGAAATCAGTTAAAATGCTACTCATTAACCGCTTGTATGATTTCAAGCTTCAGTGTGATTGTGTGGTCAGCTTTCATCATTAATTTCCCACTAAATATCGATTGTACTGAATTCCTAATATTGTATTTTATGTCTTGTTACTTTTGATTTTAAAGGATTATGTCTGTTCAAAGGCTAGTGATTCAAATGCTGATGGTTCAGTGTTAAGGCCCTTGGGCTTCTTGTTATAGTGTAGGGTTGTAAGCTTAAAGCTGTCATGATGTGTTGAAATAGTTAATGCTAGGTAATGGGTGTAAAATAGTGTGATCAATAATGCTTATCTGATAATAATATCTGATTTTAAACAAACATGAGATTTTTGATGATTTTCCGATTTTTCCTCAATTACATCGTAAAAATCGCAATTTAAAAAATAAACCGAACTTCACGAAAAATCGTGCAGGCCTACCGTATCAGTTTTCGGTAACTCATAATGGACCTTTCTAGTTTTAGCTACATGTATGCCCCACCCACCTCTAGCTAAGCTCCACCCACATTTCGCCGTGTTTGGATTGATCGATCCCTGACTATCAATTTCCTGAAAAATGTACAGGTAAGCTGTTGAATATTTTGCAACTAATTTGACTGGGCGCTGTTGCTGCCTATGCGCCCAGTCAAATTAGTTGCAAAATATTCAAAGAATATTTATTAAATAGTAAAGACATACAATTCGTACAACAATGTATAGTCCGTCTTCAAATATGCGTTCGTGACGTACTTATCTACGTCATTTATTATGATGTCATTCTACATGTCACGTACTTGATTGTAACGTCATATGATGTATGGCTAAAGTGGTATTAAAGTGGTATGTTACAGGTACTTTGCATGTGACGAGACCTCTCTGAACTGAATATAAAACCAATCATTCAATCATTGGTACTATCATATTGCCGCTATTGCCTATACAGTTGATTGTTTTGACACACCATGCCAGCTTTAAATAATATCCTTCATATTGATTATCCTCCCTGTGCACCTCTAGCGTAACCTTTCAGAAACGTTCCATGCTAAGGTAAGCAGAGAATAATTACTTAAGTCAATAGTCATGGGCTAGCTGATTCTAACGGGCAGTAGACCTGCCAGCTAGTGGCTAATCCAAGGAAATTTCAGGGTCTTAACCCTTTCACCAACAAATACCTGAAAAAGTATATTTGAATATTTTGAAATTACTTTGACTGGAAGCCATTGGTGCCTAATGCAGCAACAGCTTCCGGTCAAATTAATTTCAGAATATTCAACAGTTTTCCTGTATGGTTAACGTGAGATAAGGGGAATTCATCGGTGAAAGGGTTAATTAATAGTCAGAATTAAAATGAATACATCCGCAGTACTTGGTCTTATTCTAAGGTGAAACTGTAACAAGTTCTTTAAAATTGGTCTTCATTTTTTCAGGTGATGATCAGATATCTTGGATTTTTTAAATGTCTAGGAATTTATTTGAAAGAGTACGCGTCATTAAATTTTAGACCAATTTCAACCAAACTTGTTTGGAAGAGACATATGGTGGTAGGCTTCAGAAAACTTAGAGAAAATTTAGTTGGTAAATATTTTTCTTTGACCATTATTGATTTCCGAAAATGTCCAGGAAGTCGTTTAGAATACTAATTCACCTTTCCAGAGTATCTATTCATCATCTGACCTCGTATGACGTCATAATCAGCTCAGCGTGTATGATGACGTCGCAATCATTACGTATGATGACGTCGCAATCATTACGTCACAAAGGGTTCCATATTGTCATAAAATCTCAAAAAGTCTGACACGTATGTATTGTATGTCTTTGTAATTCTTTGCTATTTACTAAACATACTGTTGAATATTTTGAAACTAATTTGACTGGGTGCTGTTGTTGCCTTTCAAAATATTCAACGGCTTACATGTGTATTTTTTTGGAAATTGATAGTCCGGGTGTTCAAAGATCGATCGATCGATCCCAACATGAGCGAGGTGTGGGTGGAGCTTAGCTAGAGATGGGCGGGGCATAGCTAAAACCGGAAAGGTCCATTACTCCTGACATCCCAGCCGTAATTTGTGCTTTTAAACACATTTGGAACTGAATTTGTTGCATTTTTGGCACAAATTAATAGTGCTCAATACAATGTATATATACACTAACACTGTTGAACTTGAGCAATACAAGTCCTTGGGCCTCTAGTTTTACCTTGAAACACAAAAATAATACTTTCAAGAGTATGGGTAAAGGCTAAAGTGATAAATGATTGATTCAATTTGCAGTGTAAATTAGCACGCTGAAAAATCCCATTCCGAAAAAACCCGTAGATGGTTTCTTATGGATTCATTTGAACTTTGTCTCAATGTGTGTGATGTTTTTTCATAGGAAGATTGCCATTGCCTCTTTTAGAGAAAAACAACTTTCAGTAAAATTGTTTTGAATAGATTCAGTACTCAAATCAATATCAGATCTACAGTTTGTTGTTTACTGGTATATAGAATACTGCGTTAACCTTTTCATATCTTATTTTCAGCACTACCATACAGGAAAACTGTTGAATATGTTGAAATTAATTTGACTGGAAGCCATTGGTGTCTTATGGCTTCTAGTAAGATTAATTTCAAAATGTTCAACAAATCAAATTTGATATAGTAAAGAATATACCTTTTTCAGGGATATGGATGGTATTAGCTTGTATTTTTATTCCTATTGCATCATTGATTATCATTAGTTACAGAGCCATCCTATACGTGTTTGCACTCCCCAGAGATGCGATGCACATAGGCTCATGCGCCTGCTACTCCGCGAATATCCACGAAAATCATAGACTCACTCAAGGTGTAATGATTGGAATAAATTGCTTGTCCGTTTTTATTGCGTTGCCATGGATTCTTTGACATTAATAATCTAATGCTATAAACTCTCCTAGGAGCTTTGTCATTATCGCTATTCAGAGTAATTATTTAAACGAGATGTTATAAAATTGCACAGAATAATTATCTTGAGTACTTCCATAAATGTATATTATTGATGCCAATTCTTGACAAATATTAACTCGTCATAGCAATGTGATTGTTCTGCTATGTCTACATTAACTCTTTATTTGTTAAATGGCCAAAAATGGTTTCAGTAATGGTCTTCAAGAATAATTAGAATATCCATTTGCACGCCAAGGGAAGGCTGTATTTGCCAAGCCTTGAATGAAGCGGAAGATGGTGAAGCATAGTGAATGCAGCCATCGTTTGGGATTTGAGAATTAGGTAGAGTGGTACACATGAATGGTGCGTCACTAAGAATATATATATATATGTGCAGACCAGGTAGTCCAGTTGTCAAACCTGGATTTTACAGCTGACCTAAAATTTTTGAACTCCCAATGGTTTTTTGTGTTTTTTAAATCTTGAGACTCTACTGATTAATGTTCATGATGCCCCTCTGCCACCCTTGAGGAATTTGAAAAATCCAGGATGGCCGCCAAAATGCATGATCAACTGTATCTTGCTTTCCTGAACAGCTAGAATACTGATTTTGGTGTCTAAATGTAGGTTTTCATGGTCACAGACTCGGATTATGTACAATAAAACTAGTTTGGGTGGTCACATACACAAAGGGAGATGACTTTTAGCTTAAAACTTGCCAAAAATGACTGCAAAAATGCACAATCAGCTAGCTATATTTCACGTACTAGAATAATGATTTTGGTGCATAAATGTAGGTTTTCGGTGGCATTGAGTTGGCCTATGTGCATTAAAGGTTATTTTGGTATCCGCAACAGGCAATGGGAGAGAAGACTCAATTTATCGAGGGTGAATTATAAGACGAAAATGCATTTAAAAAAAGTTTCATTGTTATGACTGGCTTAATTGTTAAAGCTAGCCAGTGATATCAATGGGCTGGTTTTTTTTTTATAAATATGGTCCTTTTCTCTAGATTATTAATTTGCATTTGACAAAGGAGTTAATTCGAGTTAGGCATTGTCCAGATTCTTAATCACCTTCAGAATGGACAAAGAGCTCTAGTGTAGTAACTCAGTTTCCTGGAACATTGCTTATATTGTGGAGAGTCCTGTGAGATAGAGCCAGACCCTAGAAATCAAAAGCAGTGGCGTAAATCTAAAACTTTGTAGAACAGCATACAGGGGTTATGGCCAGAAAACATTTTAAGTGCTAATTCTAGACATGTGTTCTAAGAGGAGAGACAGATGGTCCAAAGAAATTCAGGTTAGAATACAGGGCACAATCAGTGATTTGCATGCTGTTGACTCACATTACCACGATGACTGTCGATCTAGATTTATGGCTTCAACATCAATAGAAAAAGCAATACATAGTAAGAATGAAACTGAGCAAGGTGACTGCATTTAATCTTGTTTTGTGTCCCATGGACTCGGACAGATCATACATTTGGACATCAATAGAAGTTGATAATCTCTATCGTGAAAATGGAGGTGATAAACAGTGCTGTTTAAATCTTGTAAAGACTGTCTGGACATTTTTGGAAAGACCTTTTGGTGTTGTCAACCACTGGACTAGCAAATATACTTTTGTTCCTAAAGCAGAGCCTCAGACCTAGTTAGAATTGTGGATACATCGAGATCTGTTTCCAAAGTCGTAAAAATAATTGTCAGTCTAAGGAACCTTTACATGACAAGCAGGTTTATCAAACCAGGATAAATAAATGCATTGCATTGCAATCTGTAAGTTTAACCCCGATGTCATTAATGCGCAACATTTCTGAAGAATTATATTCTACACTGCCTGCCATTTTAATAGGCAATATTATAACTTCTGTTATCACCAGCAGAGCAACACACCTTCAAATCTCTCTTGGTGTACTGTTGAGAGAAAACACCTTATTGAACAGTTCTATGACTTTGGTATTATATGCTCATACTATGAAGTGCTAATGTTTAAGGCGTCTGCTGCTGCAGCTTCTGGCAAACATAAGCATCTGCGTGGACCTTTTGATTCTGATGGCACACTCATTCAAGCAGTAGCCGACAACTTTGACGCCACTATATTGTCACAAGATGGTCTCCAGTCCACACACGTTTTAGCTTTACTTTTGACACAAATGCAGTCCAGTAATGAAGCTTCCAATGATTGTGAAGAGACCATCCCTCAATTGAAGAAGGCAGAAATGAAAGCTGGACCCACTGATGCTGTACCAGTCAAATATTATACCGGCGCTAAAAGACCAGAAATGCCAGATTCTGAGTCCAAAGTTTCAGTTTTATCGTTGAAGGTAAGGGCACAGCAAAACATTTCCCGAAGGCGTGCAAGTGATCTAGACTTCATCTTTCTAAAGAACATTGCTGAAGATCCATTATCCCCAGAATATGGAGGATTTAACACCATAATATCGCGCGAACAAGGCCATGCATTAAGGGCCACCGCCAAGGCGGCGTATACACCACTGATTGATATCACACCCTCTGATCCATCAACAATGACTGTAATGCTGGAAGCAAAAGACCTACTGATGAAACAGGACAGGTATATATATACAGTGTTTACAACTGATCAGCAGTTATACATAGTTTGGGTGTGTCCAGAAACGTTCACTAATTTCATTCCACGACTAGGTGGTATGCATATGCTTATGAGCTTTGTGGACTGTATAGGCGTGTTGATGGCAAACTGGTCTGGAAGAAATTATGAAAGCTGCATTTGCTGGCGTAGCCCGTATGCTTACTGGGAAGAAGTACCCGCAGAATATAAGAGCTCTGAGGATAGTGATAGAAGAGCTCCTGCATAATGTGGTAGTAGGAGCTGAACATGGACAAGATGTAATGATTTGCTTCAGAAGAGAGCTAACCAGAGTAGAACTTCCAAGCTCTGGATAGAATGTCTGATTGTTCATATTCTTATAATCCTTCTTTATGTCAGAGCGGAAAGAGAATGTGATTGGCCCTTGCACCTTGTAGCAGTAAAACATATGATACCCTATTTCTTTGCTGGAGGCCATGCGAATTATGCAAGATAAGAACTGTATTGTCTCTGCTCGATGGAACGCTTGCCATCTAATTTGCTCAAACGGTTTCTCAAAGGTGAGCATGTGATGCGGCATAAGCGTGGAATTTGGAATGACATATGGTTTGACATGTTTATTGAAACAATGTTCATGCCATATGGACATCGTCCAGGAGGAATTGTAGGAATAACACTAAATTTAAGTGCGGTTAAACGGTGGACACTTAGTCTGCATATGTTCAGTCGTCTCACCAAAGACATTTCAGATATAAGAAATGCATCAGAATGGGAAGAGATCACAGAACACAAAGAATAAAAACCTGCTAGATTGTATACTGACACAAAAGATAGAGAAATGATCCACAAAATGTTTCAACTTTGTATTGATCCCCTGAACACGTCTGAGCACTCTGATGATATAATAAACATAGTGACAGGCATGATATCTCATGATACAGTTACCGTTGACAATGCATTAGCCTTAGGCCAATGACAAATGAATGAGTATCAAGCTACGTGGCCTGGCGGTTTTCATGCTCCATTGAGTAAGAAAGTAGTTACAATGAACATTGCCAAAACATGTGAAGGTAGGATCAGATCGTGTTTATGACATTGAACTGATATATTCCCCGGGTGATGGGTCTGATGCACTCATGTGACTCAGATATTGGGAACATATTTGATCACGAGCTTGCGCCTATCCCTACTTCTATATTTGGCGATGGCGGTGACATGCGAGTAACAACGTAAAAATCCACATTGAAGAAGAAGCTCGAAGTTGCACGATTTGCCGCTATCATAATTGATGGGTGTGCCATACTTTGGGTTATGCACTGGCCTGCACAAGGAACAGTTCAAACATATGTGGATGGCTTCCTGAGCTACATTCTGGAGAAGCTTCGCCAGGCGAATGTGTATCTGGTATTTGATCGTTATTATGCCTACAGCATCAAGGGTGGTACCAGGACATCTCGAGCTGGAAAACAAGCTTGTAGGGTTTACAAGATCACACTTGATATACCACTACCACCACAGCAAGTGATATTAACTGCAAACAAAGTACAGCTTATAAACATTATTTATAATCAACTTATCAGTCACAGATTGCTATATGTGGACAGATGGATGTTACACATTAGTGGTTACAGGATCAGCATCTATCCCTAAGGAGGTCAGTAATGGCATTGTGAGCGGATAATGGAATATTGAATGGCATGTGGTCTGACATGTGTATTGAAACAACGAGGAACAACCTAAGGAGGTCATTAATGGCATTGTGATTGAGAGAAATGACATGAACACAACACATGAGGAGGCGGATGTCATTTTGGTTAAGCAAATAGTAAATATGGCACCCACCCAAGAACTTGAATGTATCAAGATAATATCAGATGATACAGATGTTTTTATCCTTTTGGTAAGGAAATTATCCCTAGTATATTAGGTATGCATGCAATTACGGGGTGTGATACAGTGGCACATATGTACAGGATCGGCAAAGCAACAGCATTTAAGTATCTCATGAAAGGCTACAATCTAAGAAGACTTCGTAATGTCAATGCAGAATTTGAATAGGTGATGCTTTAAGCTACATCATTTATTGGTGCAGCCTATGGTTGTAAAGTCAAAGCCTCCATGTCAGAAATTCGGTATCATGTATGGCTTACAAAGACTGCTAGAAAAAACATTACATCAATGTCCAAGCTGAAAATGCTGCCGCCAACAACAGAATCATTTACAATGCACGTGAAATGCGCTCATTATCAAACAAGTGATGGAAATCTACTATTATGCCTAAGCCACCTAATTTGGATGTTACAAGATTTGGGTGGAGCAAAAATGATTCCTCACAGTCACTGTTTCCAATAACGGTTGCACCAGGAGTAGATCCAGTACTATCTGAAATTCTTAAGATGATACAATGTGGTTGTGCCGCTGAAAAAGCATGTTCCTCCTCAAGGTCTGAATGTACATAGGCTCAACTCTCATTTTGTAATTGTATGAAGAGTGAGAACATATCATGCCATAACATATGGTCACGTTTATTTGGGTGTGGATAGTTTATTCCGGTGCATTCCACTGGAATATTTGTTCCTGGCACTGTGACAGCACAACATTGTGTTATACAACTATGATGTTAAAACATTGCTGCATTTGACAATGCTGTATGACATTGAAGAGGATGTATTTTACACACATCATTCATAATTCGTAAAGTATATAGTACTTATCATGTATTTTGACAGCCATCTTGGCCGTTTATAAATTAAGAGTTATAGCCCTTGGTATATGTGACTACCCAAACTAGTTTTATTGTACATAATCCGACTCTGTGACCATGAAAACCTACATTTCGACACCAAAATAAATCATTATTCTAACTGTTCAGGATAGCAAGATATAGCTGATAACGTATTTTGGTGGCCATCTTGGATTTTTCAAATTCCTTTAAGGGTGGCAGCAGGGCATCATCCAGATTCTTAATCAGTAGGGTTTCACGGTTAAAAAACACCAAAAACCATTGGGAGTCCAATTCTTTTGGGTGCTTGGTCTGGCAACCAGACTAAGGGGCCTCTAGTTGAGATTAACAACAGCTCGATAACCGCTCCATTGATAATTTCTCAAATGACCACGAAATGGACACTTTAACCCTTTAACCCTTTAACACTCATATCAGCCAAAAACAGCTTCGGCAGTGTTCTTGGGAAATGTGCATTTGCAGACCAAGAGAAGAGTGTTTTTGAAAATTTACCACTGGAATGACTGGCTCGATAACCGAGCCAGTCATTCCAGTGGTAGATTTTCAAAAATAGTCTTTTCTTGGTCTGCAAGTAGACATTTTCTATGAGAAAATTGAAATTTTCTTGAATAAATTAAGGGGTTAAAGGATTAAACAAGTTTTTATTTTCCTGACCAATCAAAGGGTTAATGGTAACTATAAATTTTACATAAATTAAAATGTATGTGATCGTGTCTTTGCAGAATACATGCCCTGAAAAGGTCATTTTCCCATTGATATTGATGTTATCCACCTATGACCAATTTGGCTGATTTGTCAATGGGATGGGGCCATTGGTTTATGGTGCAGAACAATTTACGAATTATCTATCAGCGCGGCCATTTGTCAATGGCACATGGCCCAATAGCAAATTGGTTATTGGTGCACCTATTTGTCAACAGTCCACGGCGCAATAACAAGACTTGGTTATTGATTCGCCTGCTGGTCATGGTTTATGTACAAGTAGTTTGCATTGGTGCCATTAAGCTAGGTGACTATTTTACGTTTTACCTGTAAGTTTTGGACTACCTATTGTGTCACTAGTACAATCACAAACAGGTGAAGCAGCACCAATAATGCTTTTTATCCCCATGTTTTTCAAAGAAAAGTGGGGATTGTGCCGTACAACTATCTGTGTGTGTGTGTGTGTGTGTGCGTGTGCGTGTGCGTGAGTGTGCGGCGCACGCAGACGTCAATAAACGCATCTCCAAAACCATTGGATGCAATTTACGGCAATCCAGTCACTATTGTCCGTGTAATGACTAATAAGCACAGATGGGCTATAGCACTGTGACTCAGGATGTTTTTCTAAAAGCGAATGGGAAACAGTTGCAGCATTGGCAGCCTTTTTTATGTCACAGATTCATCTGATCAATGAACCTTTCCAGAGTAATGACGTCATAATCAGCTAAGCGGCGTGTAGGATGACATCATAATCATTATCTCCCAGCTTTAGCGAAAAGCGGGGGGATTATGTTTTCGCTTCCGTCGGCATCTGTCCGTTCGTCCATGCATGCGTGCGTCCGTCACACACACACACACAGGTTTTCTTTCGATAACTACTTTTGCTTGGAATATTGTGACAACACTTCATGGGAAGGTTGGCTATGGTAGTAGGCAAATGCACCTTAGTTTGAGGGTCAGTCAGCCCATCCCTCTGTCCGTCCATCCCTTTGTCTCTGAATTTGTGTCTGTCCATCCATGCAAATTTTGGGTTTTCATTCAATAACTTTATCTTTGCTTTGAGTATTGTGACGAAACTTCATGGGAAGGTTGGCTATGGTAGTAGGGTCGTAGGGAAATGCACCTTAGTTTGAGGGTCAGTCAGCCCGTCCCTCAGTCCATCCATCCCTTTGTGTCTGAATTTGTGTCCGTCTGTCCCTCCATGCAAATTTGGGGTTTTCGTTCAATAACTATCTTTGCTTGGAGTATTGTGACAAAACTTCATGGGAACATTGGCAATGGTACTAGGGAAATGTACATTATTTTGTGGGTAAGTCAGCCCATCCCTACATCCATCCATCCCTTTGTCTCTGAATTTGTGTCCGTCCGTCCGTGCACATTTTTGGGCTTTATTTTTTGTTGGAGTATTGTGACGAAACTTCATGGGAACATTGGCTATGTTTCTAGGGAAATGTACATTATTTAATATAGATTAATTAAATGCTACAACAAATGTCATGTCATTTCTGTTTTGAGATGGTCAAACAAGATTGTGTCCATTATCTTTGGTTATTATCATTCAATAACTAAACTTTCTACTTGAATGTGTTATTGAATAGGTTAGTAATATCATGTGGCTAGTTTATAATTATTAGCTCTCATTTGTCTGTGTATCCATCCATATGTCTATCCAAATCAGTGGGATTATGTCATCCCATGGACATGGCTATCGTTGCGGGGTGGGGGTGGGACTATTTGATTAATAGCATCTAGTTACATCATAAATTATTCTATGCCCCCCCCCCGTGCTTTACTCTTAATAGTCTGACACATTGTAAGAATTGTATGTTCAAAATATTCAACAGCTTACCTGTATAGTTTTCTGGAAATTGATAGTCAGGCAGTTCAGCGATCGTTCTATCCCAAAACGAGCGAGGTGTGGGTGGAGCTTAGCTGGAGATGGGCGGGGCATGGCAAAAAATGGAAATGCCCATTGATCAATAGACAGGCTGATAGACAAACTTATTCTTGTTGCAAGTCGCAACTAGAAATTTGACAGACAAGTTGATCATAGCTGTATCTTAGCATAAGTAGTTTCTGAGTTATCTATTGATCCAGAATTTTATCCAATGCAGAACCAGGTTTTTTGTTAGTATCATGGCTAAAGTCTGGAAATCCTCTCATTAAATGGACAGCATCCTGTGATTACTATACACTGCCATCATTGAGACAGAATGTACACAAATCAATGCTCAGTCTATGTCTGCTGGCTGGTAAAATCAAAATTAAACAGCTGGTCTGCATTGAGTTACTATTACTCTAAGACACACCTGTTCCTATGATAAACTCATATAATAATATTATTGTAGTCATACAATCATTGGAAAGAGCATCCAATTTTTTTAAACATTTTGATTTTTTCTTTTTTGCAAAAAAGTAAATTACATATTTAAAATACACCATTATATCTAGTTTCAATAAATCAAGCACACAAGCAGGATATTTTGAAAACAATTTGACTGAAAGTTGTTGGTGACTTAGTCACCAACAAATTTCAGTCAAATTGTTTTCAAAATATTCTGCAGGTCCAGAGTTAAACCCCATTGAAAATGTAGTTTGCAGAAATTCAGCAGGCATAACAAGATTTTTACAAAAATATCAACGCTAATACATGTACATGTGCAGAAAATTTAACTTTGTTGTGATGCGTCGTCAGACTTAATAATATTGTGATCTTAATTCATCATATAAATTGCTTAAAGTGTATTGCATCTAATATTAAAACAAATGTTGTTCGCACATCACCTGGTCTGTTTACCAGCGAGTCAAGTTGTAAGCAATGCATTGTGGGAAGGTCGGTGCTCAAAATATTCAAATGTGTGAAAGGTGTATTGTAGATACAAGTTAGAACGAAAGGTCACGCCCAGATTTATTAACCCTTTAACTCTTATATCAGTCAAAAATGTCTTCTACCGTAGTCGTGCGAAATGTTCATTTGCAGACCAAGAGAAGACAATTTTAGAAAATTTACCACTGATAACCAAGCCAGTCATTCCAGTGGTAAAAAAATTGGTCTCCAAATGGACATTTTCTATGAAAATATTAAAATTTCATGAACAATTTTATGAGTTAAAGGGTTAATACCTCTAATTATAGGCTAGTTATGTACAGAGGGGAATGTGCTAAGCTTGCTTGCAAGTTTAAAGTGGTTGCTCCTGGAGAATGACATGTGGTTATTAAGAAGCCATTAATTCTTCTGTATCATTTGTTCTAAGAGGTATTCTGTGAATAAGAGCAATTGATCTGTCAGTTAATGCATGAGAGCTCATTATTAGAATGTCAGACTCCATGTTCGTGTCAGATTTGTGAGCTGTAATTCTGTGCTCAGATAATAACAGACATTAAAATGTAATTAACCCTTTAACACTCATATCAGCCAAAAATGGCTTTTGGCAGTGGTCTTGAGAAATGTCCATTTGCAGACCGACCAAGAGAAGACTATTTTTGAAAATTTACCACTGAAATGACTGGCTCGGTTATCGAGCCAGTCATTGCGGTGGTAAATTTTCAAAAATAGTCTTCTCTTGGTCTGCAAATGGACATTTCTCAAGACCACTGTAGAAGCCATTTTTGGCTGATATGAGTGTTAAAGGGTTAAGCAGGTGTTCTTTGAAATACTTGATGACTGACAAGTGAAGGTCTTTCACCATATATGGTGGTGATATTGATAATTCATTTCATGCTCGAGAGAGAGAGAGAGAGAGAGAGAGAGAGAGGGAGAGGGGGAGGGGGAGGGGGAGGGAGAGAGAGAGGGAGGGAGAAAGAGAGATAGAGATGGCAGCTCAGCATAACGTAACGTAAATATTTCTCAGAATTCTAACACATGACATTTAATGGCTAGCGTCTTTTAAAGGCAGAATTTCTGTATTAGAAGATTGAAATGATTTAAGTGTATTATTGCTTTTTCATGTTTTTTTTATTGTAGTCATGGGGGATACATCTTTCTATTGAGTCTCGAGCGGGGAGACATGGCCAGACATATCTAATTCTGAATTCTATCTACAGTACAGCTTATAAATAAGTTAAAATGTTTCCATTTGAACATAAACAGAAGCATGTTAGTTACCAATAGTACAATTTTAACCACGATGTAAATGTGTTGTTGAATATTTTGAACATAATTTGATTGGGAGCAGCAATGTCTTCCAAATCTGATTGTGATCAAAATATTCAACAGAACATGTGTGCTTTGTCTTGGAAACATGTTAATTCTAGAACACAAAAGGTCAGTCATCAGAACTTTTATTTCACCGCGCAGACTCCATCATCACAGAAACATCAGACAAAAAAGAACATCATCGCATCCAACAATCTCTCCTAACCAAAGGTTACACTTCGTGGATGAGAAAAACCACCTCCCCCACCTCGTAATAAACAATCAGATGTCGAAAAACTTCCCCTATTCAGACTTCCGTACATCCATGGCCTATCAGAACACCGTGGCAGACTTCAGACAACGCCAAATAAAAACTTATCACAATCCTGTCAACACCTACAGATCACAATTGGTAGGACCCAAAGATAAACTGACCACAGATGAACGCTCTGGAGTCATCTACAAGATCGAATGTCACCAATGTGAGGGGACATATATAGGCGAAACAAAAAGACCTCTCTGCTTAAGGCAACAGCGACTTCATGATAAATCAGCGTAATTAATTATAAAACAAATGTTAATCTAGTTTTACTGACTGTATTCTCAAACACATCTAAATATTTCTCACTGCTAATAGAAGACTAACTAACTAAATATAGCTACAGTCATATAGTCAGCCCTGCTCTCTGGTTTTCTATACACACGCTCGCACGCACAGATGCACGCACGCATGCACGCACACACATCACTGCTGTAACTTGAGATGCCCAGCATCAGTCCTGTTCTTAATTGACATGCAGCTGGCCTTAGAGCATGAGCCAGTCTGATAAACATTGTGGCCATAGAGTTGATATATAATAAATGCACAGTTATCACTTCAAGTCGAATTAATTCTGAAATATTCAACAGAATAAGTGTTATGTTGTAAAGAATATACGTTTTCCAGGATTTTTGAGTGATCGTTAATGCTTGAAACTCTACACCGACCCTGAAGTATGGAAAGATCAGTGACCACAATCACTTGAGAGCCTGAATCACCTGTACAGGAAAGCTGTATTTTGATGTCCAATTTTTGGTGGCGGTGTGGGGTGATTGAGGTGGGGATGGGGTGGGGGGGGGAGGTGGAGGGCGAGGGGTTGGAGGGGGGTGGGGGGAGGGGTTTGGTGAAGGTGGGAGATTGAGGGCGTGGAGAGATAGATAAAAAAAATCTACTGAAAGCATTCTTGCGCTACATGCATCGTAAATTGAGATAAGTATGGCACACTATAGTTGTCAAGCTTGTCAGAAAGGCAAAAAATTTGACTGACAAACTGATATCATCCTTAAACTAGTATGGAGTCGTAATTGAAAATGTTTGACCCCTACACTGTTTAAGGTGATATTTATGCTGACCATTGCAATACCACAATACATTTAGGTGATCAGTTCTGAGAATCGATGTGTTTCCTGGTTGGCATCTCATTAGGTCAAAGATCGATCTCGTGAGAGACAAACTATGGGATCATTTTACTGATCTCCCCGGGTGGACTTATTTTGAGACCTGCCTCCTGGTCAGATATAGCCCATTTTGTAGGGTCGAAGAAATATTCTGTTTAATTAAAAAAAAGTATGTATGTTAGCTGGAAACTGTTGCTACCTCACATGGGCTGAATCATATAATTGTTAACATCGCTGCACCATTGCTCCTGGCAGCGTGGTTTCAATTGTATGGAATGCTGATTATGATGGTGGGGAAACACTGTATGTTTTTGTTTGGACTTGAAAACGAGGCCTGAATATGGTTACGTTGACACAACTGACAACTATTGCCCTACAGTTGACACACGTGGCTAGATTGTCATTAATGGTGTCTGAAAACGAAGTTTAACATCTGCACGAGTTTGAGACTGTCATTATTAATACCAGGTATATCCACCTTGTGCCTGGATGACGGCCTGGACACGACGTCTCATGCTGGTCACCAACCGACTGATACGCCATTGTGGTATTCGTTGCCATTCAAGATGGAGTGCGTCTGTTAATTCCTGTAGGTTCTGCACAGGAGGATCCCTCCTTCTCACCATGTTTCCCAGAATGTCCCAGATATGCTCAATAGGGTTCATGTCAGGGCTCCTTGCTGGCCATGGTAGGGTTTCGATGGCATTCTGGCGGAGGTATTCATGCACAGCTCTAGCACGATGTGGTCGGGCGTTGTCATCCATGAATATAGGGTGGATTCCAGGTGCATGATTTACAAAATGAGGGACCACAACTCTATCCAGTATGGAATCTTGATATCTTTGTCCATTTAGTGTTCCAGGTACAGTCAACAGAGCCAGCTTACAATCAAATGAGATGCACCCCCATATCATAACGGAACCTCCACCAAATGGAACTTCTTCCATGATGTTACGTTGGTCGTACGGCGTGCGTCTGGACCTCCATACACGAGTTCGACCATCTGTGGTATGAAGCAGGAACCGACTTTCATCGGACCAGTGTACCCGTCTCCAGGATCTCATGTTCCAGTGTCTTCTTTCGTTGCGCCACCTCAGACGCTCCTCTTTGTGGTGTGCAGTGAGGAGAGGACGTCTGACAGGTCTCCTGGCTTTCATGCCAGCAGCATACAGTCTCCTTTTGACGGTAGACATTGACACTCTATTGCGCGTTTCCCATTGCTGGCTGAGCACTCTGCTGTTGGTGAATGGAGATCTCCTAACAAGGCGTACTAGGGCTCGATCATCACGGGCAGTAGTCTTCTTCGGTCTTCCAGATCTAGGCCTGTCCTTCACCTCGTTAGTTTGCCCATGTTTTGCAATCAAACGACTGATTACAGTATGGTTAATGTTCAGCTGTCTGCCAATCTCTCTGCATGACATACCAGTGGTATGCATGCCTATGATTTGCCATTTCACATGATCACTTAACCTTCGTCTTGCCATAGCGGTTCACAATCAAGAGCTAATTCTCTCTGTACAAATAAACCACGGTCATGAACACAAAATTCCTAATCTTGTCGCCTAAATCTGTATGTAATGTTCTACACCTCAAACTGGACTTTTACATAACTGAACACGTGTGCTGTTTCCCGCCACGCACGGACATCAAGCGGCGTGAAGTCATGCATGCATGTGCATTTCGTACTTGGAATTATGTCAGCTAACGCGGGGACAAAAAGTATGGCAGCCTAGTTGTACCATCTTGTTTCTACGTTCTATTGTTTTTGCTGGTGCTTAACTTTTGCACAGGTGTATATATATATATATATATATATATATATATATATATATATATATATATATATCCTATATATCCTATATATCCTATATATATATATCCTATATATATATATATATATATATATATATATATATATATATATATATATATATATATATATATATATATATAAATATCGTATATACACACACATATATATATATATATATATATATATATATATATATATATATATATATATATATATATATATATATATAGGATATATATATATAGGATATATATATAGGATGTACGACAATTGACACATATACATTTTGTACCATATATAATGTCCTTATTTGGATGCTTTATACTTAAATATGCAGGTACACGCTCATACACACCTATAAAGAGGGTATTCTGGTTGTAACATGCGCATAAAATCAATTAGCATAAAATATAATAACAATTAACTAAATGTGTTTTGCTCACAATGACATTTTTTAGAAATGCTCAATAAGGTGACAGATCTCAAGCATCTACAGTATCTGAACTAATAATTTCTACTGGACATATATTAATTAGACTAGTGCTTAAGCAAATAACTCCTCATAAAATCATAATTTACCTTTCCTAATTTATCCATCCATCATATGACGTCATATGATGTCATACTCAACTATGTGAGGTGTAGCATGATGTCATATGATAATCAAGATGTCATGAATGACTCAATATAGTCCGGCTTTAATGCTTAATACTCCGACACATTGTATGAATTATGTGTCTACCATTTAATAAATATTCCCAGTCAAATTAGTTTCAAAATATTTAACAGCTTACTTGCATTAGTTTTCTGGAAACTGACAGTCAGGGAGTTAAGATATCGATCGATCGATCCCAACATGGACGAGCTGTGGGTGGAGCTTAGATAGAGATGAGCGGGGCATGGCTAAAACTGGAGAGGTCCATTAGGGCTAATAGTAGGGCAGATATGTGAAAAAGATGTTCCATTCTGGCAGAAAGCATGAAATTTGGCATATAGGTGGTTTAAGGTATCCTGATCATAATTAGATGCGGTGCCACGTGATTCTACCAAGGGAACCCATTCAAAATGGCAGATTCAAAATGGCCGCCTTCCCAGCGGAAAATTTGCATTACTCAAGCTCTAGACGGAGTAGAGCGATGGGATTAATGTCAAATTAGGGGTTTCATGGGTCAATCGTTATAATTCTACTCACTACAATACTCTAAATATGTAAATATCAATCCTTCCATAGCGACCACCTATGTTTGATGTCAAAAGACGGTGGCTCTTTAAGATGTGTTATCTAAAAGATCCATCTCTTGAGAACAAAAGCAATATAGCATCTAGAAATAGTTTAAATTACTTGATTTCTTAATATCGAACCAAGTAATGGTAGTTATAGATACGTTCAATTATCCTATTAGGGTATGCAAGGCTATACATGATGCTGTTGATTGTTGAATCGTGATTCACAGACGTCACACGCACTGCACTGCATGAGCACAACTGTGTACAAGGTAAGTTGGATTTATAGTATTTACATCTGCCAGTGCAATTACTTTTGCAAGCACATTTCACGAGTTCCCGGCATGCCTTAAATGCGTGTGCAAGCAAACTCCATTGCGGTGACCAAGTGTCTCCATCTCTGACCCAACCCCAGTCAGCTGGCAATGGCGTTTTTGCATTTGTGTGGAGTGCTTGGCCCCAAAGATGACCTGCCTGGAACGCAGCACGTTTGGTGTGTTGCAGCAGAGCTGCACTGGTCGGAGGAATGTTTTCTAGCTGCCTGTTGCCAAAAGCGAAAAGCCGTTTTCGTGCCTCATTAACCTTTGACAATGGTGATGTTCGTTTGTGCAGTAGTACGACAAACCTCTCCAGCGTTTCCATGTCATTGTCACACAGAGACGCCGGGGCATCAGACAATCTCCTAAATAGTGACTTGAATAGGTCTGAAGTCCTCCAAACTTCCCATGCTGTCTTCTTGCCAATCCCACAAAATGCAGACACAGTGTCACACCCAGAGAAAGCATGCATAAATAGCAGTCCTTGTGACGCTTCTGCACCCAAAACTGTTGCAATGCCATGAGCTGATACATAGCGGAAGGTCTTCCCATGGCCAAATGCGACCCAGAGATCACACCCATGAAGACAGTTTGCTGTCTGTATGGCTAGGACTACGACGTCTGTATCTGTAGCATGAATCATTATTGTTCGATAACCTTGGTGATATGCATGGAAGGCGTGGAGCAACATTCTACCATCTGCTTCATCTTGCATGCATGGCGCGAGTTGTGAGACGTCATGCTCTGGCCTCATCAGCACGTTTTCCTCACATGTTGTGACGAGTATCTTTCCTTCTGGTAGCTCGAATGACTCCAATGTATGTGCGAGAAAGGTGAAGAGGCCTGTTTTGTTTGCATCAACTCGTAGGAAAGTTTTCCAATTTTGAGGGTGTCTTGTACTCGATACAACACGAAGGGCTTCACCATGTCCCCGTAATTCTCTAGCGTGTGTCTTCAAGCTTCCCGCCTTATACACGTCCCATACAACATCCAATCTTTCAACTGTCTAGCAATGTGTGGGAGGAAGACATGCTCTGCAAAATCTCCAAATGTGTTCACAACCACGTTTGATTTCTTGGGATCTAGATTATGCATCATAGCTGCTCCGTCAATGATCTTCACTTCAACCGCTGGACAATCAGCTGCACGAGCTACTAATGCTTCCAAGCATCCCATCAGATCTGATTTGCTGCCTTGGCGCATTGCGTTGCTCTCAGCAAGAGATGGGTACAGTCTAGAGAATAACTGTACATCTCTCTTCATTGCAACAAACTTCTTGTTGGTTCTGGTACTCTTCGTGTGTTTTGATTTGAACAAAGCCAAATTGTTCTTTTGGATTGGGTCATATACCGATTTTGATGATACAGATAGTCGATCTGCGATGAGTGCGAGGTACTGTCTGATGCCTAGTTCTTCTGCTGTTCGGATCGCATTCACTACAGACTCGGACATAATGACTTTGGTTACAGTTTGGTATCTAGAGTCCCTAAGTCAAAACTGTCATCTAAAAATGGGTTTCTCATTTTCTCGATTGCATCAATAAGACAAATTGTGTTTAAAGCAAACAATTTCTGCTTACTTGGAATCTGCTCATGGTGACAGTTATCATTGATATTTCTGTGTGTATGTTTCACTTCGTACTCGCTGATCATCCTTCCTATTTCTGGGCCTGACACCCTCCATCGTTTCAAAGCAGCTTCATTTTCTGTGGATTTGATCATGTGCCAAGGCTGAGAACTTGTGAGCCGTTTTCTGAGTAACGAAGTTTCCTTCAACAAATTTCCTATGTACAAGTGGGCATCGGTTCTCAAGTTGCAACAGATCAGCCACATGGATGCTGAGCCATCGTGCATAGTGTACATGATCCAGGGTAAACATCCACGGGATAATCTTGCCCAATGTCTGTACATACAACGGGAAATTGGCCTCTCGCTGAGCTCTCATGAATTGAAGAAGCAGCAGCTCTCATTTCAAGACTGAATTCCAGTACTTAAACTGTGGGTGGTCTGTTTCCTTCTGCTGACACCAGTCTTCGAATGGCAGTGTGTCCTTTGAGAGGCAGCATATGCATGTTTCTGCAATACATAGAGAGCAGCGGATGTCACCTGGTGTGCCCATTGCCCTCGTGATGTATGCGAGCCAGTTTGAATGGCATCGGCTCGGCCTTCTGTAGTTACATTAGCTGTTGTCATCACAGCCACCCATCCACTGTTGCTTAGCCAGTCTCCCAACACATTGAGTGACGCCATCTCAATGTGAAGTCCACCCATCATCACCACATACTTATCCTCACCATATAGAAGGGGCCAAGACCATTGTATCTTCTTTGCAATAGCATACAAAGGCTGATCAAGAGTGATGACTGGCACCTGTCCATGATTGATATGCTGTGTAGCTTGCTGAATTAAATCCACACCATGTTTCACCATTGCCAAACTCTGAGCATTGTCACGAAAGAGCGGCAAAAGTCCAGTAATTGCTGGCTGAGGTGGGACATCTAGCAAACTAGCAAAGTGAGCTGGCCACGATATGTCATCTGTCCCATACATATAGCCCTCGATCGAGTGTTCGTTTATCTTGTCCAGCCACGCAATTTGAGTCTTATCTAAGATTAATATGCTATCACTGGGAATCAAAGGATCAACAACTCGAGAAGGCAATCACTTGGGAAAGCAGCTGGATTCACAACTGTGTATGTCTCGGGTAATGGATGGATGGTGGTGGATTTTTGTACAACGTTTGGTGTCAATTGTTCAAGAGTTTGAATGACCCCAGTGTTTGTGTCTGAACAATGTTGTGTTAATGTGTCTGAACAATGTTGTGTTAATGAGATTGCTGTCCCATGGAATGCAGTTCGTGCTGATGTGGATGTAGGATTATGGTCTATGTTATCAAGGTTCCCAGTTGTGAACAGATTACCATGCAAGTTAGTCGGACAAACAACGCCATCCTTTTTAAACATGTCTATAGCCTTATTTCCTACATCAGTCGAGAGCTGCATGACGTGATCGTAGGATACTGAAAGTCCATGTCTGAAGAGTTCATCCACAAGCTCCCGCTTTCGCGTTTTGGCATGAATTAGTGGGCCTAGGTAGAGTGGCAATGCTGTTTCACGATCAGGATTATGGCGAGTTCCCATACTGCTTTTACGCGCTCTTTTAATGGCATTAAAGATGAGTAGCTGGGTCAATGACAAGACTTCCCCCTTGATAGTTTGGGAATTCTCATTTTGATTATGAATGTTGGTACCGCCAAGTATCATCTGAACTAAAGTAACAAGTGATCGAGGTAAGTTGTCATACTGGTCAGCATCAAGTGAACCCTTGCAATCATACTTAATCTGAAAAATCTCTTTGCGGACTATTTGAGCTGCCCTCATCAATGCAATTGCGTCACTATCAGAATCATTTTTGGTGGCTAGTAATAGAGCATCGCCTATGTCTTTCTTGAATGTGAGAATCACTTCATAGTTACTCTTGTTTGACTCCACATTTGGCATTTTCGACAAGATCTTTTCCTTCAGCCTGATAGAGTTAATCTTACTTGGCATAGCACCACCAAGTTGTTCAAGACGGCAAGTGTATAATCGTGTTAAATCAGAAAGCTTAAATATGCTGCCAATAGGATGCTCAGAGGCTTGACGATCTTCCATGTATGATATTAGCTCTGCAAGAGCAACAGAGTCAGGTTTCATATCGTCAGCAATATCAGATTCACTTCTCGAAAGAGATCTATGTCGTGTGTATAGTTTTGTCAAACAAGTCTTGTGGTAAATAGCATCCAATGCTGTCATGTCTCCAGATGACATTTTAGCAAGAAGTTTAGTATCTCTCAGTTCTGTCACCATTTTGCGTATGTTTTGGTCAAATTTTGCTGTTGCGGCTCTATGAATGTCATGCTCTATCGGTTGGTCACAGAAAAAGCACGGTGGTTGAGTGGGGTCATTCATACTTGGCATAGTGAAATTAGACCTCAATCTAGATTTGACTGGTGACATGAGATCCTCGCTGGATTCTAATTTTGCGTTTCTTTTCACGGCGCAATCAACCCGAGTCCAGCTACAAAGATGCCAACAAGATTTGTGCCACCTAGCACAGTTTTCTATGAGCGTCTCCGCAATTCCAGATCCATCATTCAACCTACATAGATCCAGGTATGGTGGAAGGGCATGAAGTTGCTGTAGCCTATCAAGGTTATCAGCTAATGACCTATAACTCGTAATCACATTGTCACGATTTGTGTTACTACATGGATCTATGAG
Source organism: Chaetoderma sp. LZ-2023a (assembly GCA_034401795.1). Classification (NCBI taxonomy): domain Eukaryota; kingdom Metazoa; phylum Mollusca; class Caudofoveata; order Chaetodermatida; family Chaetodermatidae; genus Chaetoderma; species Chaetoderma sp. LZ-2023a. The sequence goes on from CM067369.1 coordinate 255,603,300, forward strand.
ATGCTCTGTTGTGGACTGCTGGCAAATAACACACAGGGACCAGTTCGTGTGTGCTAATTCCACTGTGGGATCAGATGTCAATTTCACTTTCTTTGACATATTGACTTGAATGCGAGAATATAATAGGTTATTGTCTCTGTCTATTAGCAGAGCACAATACGCGTGTGCGTGATTGCTATACAGCTATGTATTCTCCTGATAGATTTAAATAGTCAGTGTGAGTTTATGAAACTACAATAATTATATGGAAATCTGCAACGAAATAATGCTTGGCGATGCCTGGAGACCAATTGTTTTGAGTAGCGAAAACTTGTTTCTAAAATGTTCCGCCCGGAACATGTGTGTACAAACATTTAGCAATAATACTACTAATTTACAGATGTTACGACGACGACGACGACGACGACGACGACGACGACGACGACGACGACGACGACAATAATAATAATAATAATAATAATAATAATAATATATTTTTCAGCATGTTTATCTATTTAGAGTATTGTAATGGGTAAAATCATAACCAGTGACCCAAGAAACCCTTAATTTGACATCAATTCCAGCCCTCTACTCCACCTAGAACTTGAGTAATCCAGATTTTCCGCTGGGAAGGCGGCCATTTTGAATCCGGCATTTTGAATGGGTTCCCTTGGTAGAATCACGTGGCACCGCATCTAATTATGTTCAGCATACTTTAAACCATCTATATGCCAAATTTCATGCTTTCTGCCAGAATGGAACATCTTACCCCAAATTTGTTACATATCTGCCCCACTATAATGAAGAGGGAAATATGCACAAAGCCATCTATATCACAACTATAGTGTGTTCGCGCTTGTTAATTTGAAGGCAATTTGCCTGGAAGTGGTTGTCAAGACCAACCCTGTCATAATGCTTTCAAAGTATTCAGCAAACCTCATAATAATTTACCTCCATTGATGCAGATTTTCTGGAGATTTGTAAACCTCAGAAAAGCACCACTATTATAGGTATGGTTAGAATTGATGGTTTCTGGCCTTGGTGTAGGATTTGTTGACTTTGACGACGAGGACCGGATAAAGAATTGTAATTTCATCTCATGTGTAACACTAATCAACACAATTTCCCTCTGGCATTTGTTAAGGCAGAATATTCATCAATGCTTTTTGTAATTAACAGGCACTCTGCCAAATTGAGGACTCTGAATTTGAGGAGAATTTGCTTTTGGGATTTGTGTCTATCTGTTTTAAACGCTGTTTGTATGATGTCCTGACTATGTCAATAGAAAAGTTACAGTCTTCAGCCGATAGAAGCAATTACATAGTCAATAATTACACTTTCTCCCAATAGATGGATTGACCTATTGTCCCCTATTAGCACCCCCTGGGACATCATTATTGACTTGTGGGTAATTCTGAGATCAGGCTGAAAGCAACTGTCTCACTATTATTAAGAGTAGATGAGGCAATTGACCGTCAGTGAGATTAAATGGCAGAAAGCCGACAGACAATCAGACAGACGCTTACCCATTGCATCAGAGTTATTTATCACAATGAAAATGAACAATTCGTCACAAAACTTATTTCTAGTTGGATTACTTTATAGTACTCGCATCAGGGAAGATGGCTTCACCACTGATCTTTTTAGTGCAGTCTTTCTTTAAAATGTCTTTGTCTGTCTCCATCTGACAGTTTCCCCCCTGAATGGCTGAAGTATTGAAAATTCGCTCAGAGGAAATCAAATGAAAGTATCTCACATGCTCATGTAATAGACATTATTTTGATGCCATAGTAAATAATATGGGTATCTTAATGTGGTCTCCAATAGAGGTATCCATTTCTGGCTATGACCCACCTATTTCTAGCTAAGCTCTGGACACTTTATATGTGTTGGGAATGCTGGAATCAATTTATAATATACTTTGAACCCTGAATTCCTAGAATCCCAATTACAAGGTAATTACGTACCTGTAACCCTTTGAATATTTTGAAATTAATCTGGCTGGGAGCTGTTGCTGCCTATGGCAGAGGAATCAACCGCTCCCAAGCAAATTAGTTTCAAACTATTCTACAGACTGTTTAGTAACTTGTAAATTCATCAAAGACATACAATTCGTACACATCCTGTTGGACTTTCAGATTTTCATGACCAAACTATGCCTCATTTTGATTTTGTGTGATGTTAGCTAACTTAGTGACTTAATCGGTTATGACATCACCTACTTAAGATGCAGATCAATCCCTCCATAGGGCTGAGATGAGGTTCACTAAAGTAAATATATATATATATATATATATATATATATATATATATATATATATATATATATATATATATATATATATATATATATATATATATATATATATATATATATATATATATATATATATATTATATATATATATATATATATATATATATATATATATATATATATATATATATATATATATATACACCTGTGCAAAAGCTAAGCACCACCCTATTTTTACGCACATGCGCGGGTATATTCATGTGCTATGAAGAAAGCAATAGCATAAACATTTATGTACCCATCCATCTTAGTGCAAGAGGTAATAATGCAACTAGAGGAATGCTTATTATGATGGTGGGGAAACACTGTATGTTTTTGTTTGAACTTGAAAACGAGGCCTGAATATGGTTACGTTGACACAACTGACAACTATTGCCCTACAGTTGACACACATGGCTAGATTGTCATTAATGGTGTCTGAAAACGAAGTTTAACATCTGTGCACGAGTTTGAGACTGTCATTATTAATACCGGGTATATCCACCTTGTGCCTGGATGACGGCCTGGACACGACGTCTCATGCTGGTCACCAACCGACTGATACGCCATTGTGGTATTCGTTGCCATTCAAGATGGAGTGCGTGTGTTAATTCCTGTAGGTTCTGCACAGGAGGATCCCTCCTTCTCACCATGTTTCCCAGAATGTCCCAGATATGCTCAATAGGGTTCATGTCAGGGCTCCTTGATGGCCATGGTAGGGTTTCGATGGCATTCTGGCGGAGGTATTCATGCACAGCTCTAGCACGATGTGGTCGGGCGTTGTCATCCATGAATATAGGGTGGGTTCCAGGTGCATGATTTACAAAATTAGGGACCACAACTCTATCCAGTATGGAATCTTGATATCTTTGTCCATTTAGTGTTCCAGGTACAGTCAACAGATCTAGCTTACAATCAAATGAGATGCACCCCCATATCATAACGGAACCTCCACCAAATGGAACTTCTTCCATGATGTTACGTTGGTCGTACGCCGTGCGTCTGGACCTCCATACACGAGTTCGACCATCTGTGGCATGAAGCAGGAACCGACTTTCATCGGACCAGTGTACCCGTCTCCAGGATCTCATGTTCCAGTGTCTTCTTTCGTTGCACCACCTCAGACGCTCCTCTTTGTGGTGTGCAGTGAGGAGAGGACGTCTGACAGGTCTCCTAGCTTTCATGCCAGCAGCATACAGTCTCCTTTTGACGGTAGACATTGACACTCTATTGCGCGTTTCCCATTGCTGGCTGAGCACTCTGCTGTTGGTGAATGGAGATCTAACAAGGCGTACTAGGGCTCGATCATCACGGGCAGTAGTCTTCTTCGGTCTTCCAGATCTAGGCCTGTCCTTCACCTCGTTAGTTTGCCCATGTTTTGCAATCAAACGACTGATTACAGTATGGTTAATGTTCAGCTGTCTGCCAATCTCTCTGCATGACATACCAGTGGTATGCATGCCTATGATTTGCCATTTCACATGATCACTTAACCTTCGTCTTGCCATAGCGGTTCACAATCAAGAGCTAATTCTCTCTGTACAAATAAACCACGGTCATGAACACAAAATTCCTAATCTTGTCGCCTAAATCTGTATGTAATGTTCTACACCTCAAACTGGACTTTTACATAACTGAACACGTGTGCTGTTTCCCGCCACGCACGGACATCAAGCGGCGTGAAGTCATGCATGCATGTGCATTTCGTACTTGGAATTATGTCAGCTAACGCGGGGACAAAAAGTATGGCAGCCTAGTTGTACCATCATGTTTCTACGTTCTATTGTTTTTGCTGGTGCTTAACTTTTGCACAGGTGTATACATATATATATGATATATATATATCACCACGGTAGCATGTTAATGTTACTTTGCTACATGTATAATATTAGTGTTTCAGACCTATCTGAAAACACAAGCCTCAGACAGCTGCTATTGATTTATCATGTTGTATCTATGCATCAATATATCCCCCTGAACCGATAACGATGACGATAACGATGACGTTAGAGAGATTTTTACTTCAGATAATGAGTAATTATTTATTTACTCATTGTATTAAGTCATGTGCTATAGTGTAGTGGAGCTGACCAGTGTAGGTGGTTACAGGGTTTCATTTACATTTCTATGACCACTGTCAGATTGGCAAATTGTTGTCATGTTTGAAGAATGCAAACTTATCCCAGTAGTAGACTTAGATTATGTAACCTTGCTCAAATTTAGCCTTGTTGAATGATACTTTGTTATCCATATATCAGCTGGTTGAAGAACTTAAATATCCTTATGAACAGGTGTGTTTATTGGTCAAGAGTGGTCAAGATTGAAGTTTTTTTGCTTGGTACATCTCCATTTGGCATAATCTCTCAGTACAATAATCCATAATCTGAAATGGGTTCCTTTACCAATTTAATGGTCATACCAGCCAAAAGCGTACTCTGCTATGGTCTTATATGGAATGTCTGTTTACAGGCCAAGAGAATACAATTTTTGAAAATATACCACTGGAATGACTGGCTTGGTTAATCGAGCCAGTCATTCTAGTGATAAATTTCCAAAAATTATATTTCATTGGCCTGTAATTGGACATTCAAGTAAGAAAATATTAAAATTTTCTTGACCAAACTTGCCCAGTAAAGGGTTAATGTATATGTATTATATGCAATTGCCTTGCATGAGAACATGGCTTGGATTTTACTCAGTGTTTAGCTCACCTGGCCAGAATGGCCAAGTGAGCTTATGCCATGGTGACCGTCCGTCGTCTGTCCAACAGTCAACTTTTTCTTTAAACGACTTCTCAAGAACTGCTGGACTGATATCAGTCATATTTAGCAGGAAGCATCCTTAGGGCATACAGATCTAAGTTCGTTCAAAGGAAGTCGATCGGCCAATTTTGCCAGTGGCCATCTTGGATTTTGGCCGATTTTTGGAAACCTCTAAAAATCTTCTCCAAAACCGCTTGGTGGATCGATCCAAAACTCACGAAATATCATATAGGGCAAGAGCTGAACCAAGTTTGTTTGAAGGAACTTGATTTGCCAAATGGTTCGACGGCCATCTTAGATGACCTAGTTTTCGTGAAAACGACTTCTGCAGAACCGCTGAACGAATTGAGCTGAAGTTTTGAGGATATGATTATGGACTAAGGGCCATTAAAATTTGTTCATGGGAAGTTGATAGGGTACATCAAATAAAAAAACTAAACATGGCCGCCATGGACCAATCAAATTTTAGCATGTTTGGCTGCCATATTCAGTTTTTTTATTTGATGGATTTTGAAGCCGAAATTGATTTTCTTAACTCGGCTTACTTGTCATTCAGCTGTCGTATAGCGATGACCCCATCTGTCTTCTGTATGTCCGTCAATCCATCTGTCTGTCCATCATCAACAATGGTGGCTCATTTTGTTATTTCTTGACAGATTGACACCAAACTTGGTCACAATGGTAATGTCGGCATCTAATATCTGTGTTGTGAAAATGAAACTGATAGGACATCAAATGCCAGTGTTATCACCCCTTACATATTTGCAGTCTCACTTTCATAGGAGAAATACAGGTTTGTTCCCACTGTCCACTGATTTATCACCATGTCAGATTTTATTTCCAAAGTAGATTAACTCCATTTAACAGATTAATATTTCCATCACTGCCTAAATATTTAAGATATGTATTATGTCCTCTGACATCTATGCTCTCAAAAATATTTTGAAATGTATTTTATTGAAAGTTGTTGCTGCTTTAGGAAGTAATGAAAGTTGTTGCTGCCTAAACTTTCAGTCAAATTATTTTCTAAATCAACTCCAGCTCACCCTACCCCTGCTGCTAACTTGGTGATTCAGCCAGATGTGCCTGTGTTAAATGGATTGTGTGGTGGTGGGGAATAACCTGCTATAAAGACCACCTACCTGCCTTTAGAGACCATTTTATTCAATTTTATCTAAACCTCTAGTAACCGTCTGACTGCTGAGTTTTTGCAGATGAGATATTCCAAAGGTTATATCTCTGAACCTAATAAATATTTTGAAAACAAATGGATTGAAAGTTGTTGGTGGCTAAGCTGCCAACAACTTTCAGTCAAATTGTTTTCAAAATATTCAACAAGTCAAGAGCTTTTGAAAATTGAAATTATTGGCTGCACTGGCTTGCAGTAATGAGACAGTTAAGAAACCAGCTGTTGTTAGCACTGATATCATCTATTTTAGCTTAGACATTGTTCAAAATCACTAATGCAAAAAAACAGTCCAGAGACTAAAACATTTGACTGAAAGTCATTGGAAGTGACACCGATGGATGTAAAACTTAAGTAAGATTAGTTGAAATGCCAATGTTCCAGGTGAGCGATACAGGCCCATTGGGCCTCTTGTTTTTACTAGTAATGGCACAGAATCCAGTTTTAACTATCCCCCCCCCCCCATCTCTAGCTAAGCTTCACCCACGCTTTGTCCATGTTAGGATCAATCGATCACTGCAAATTAGTTTCAAAATATTTGACAGAATGTTTATTAAATAGCAAAGACATCCAATTCATACAACGTGTCAGACTATTAAGCATTTTAGACGGTTCAAATTGAGTCATTCAAGCCGTAATTGATTATGACGTCATCCTACACATCACATAGTTGATTATGATGTCATATGATGGATAGATAAACTGGAAAGGTCCATTGAAGACTGCTGATTCGCTTGTTGTCAACCGACCGTTGACTGATTTTCTGTATCCACAACACATTGGCTTTTGTCTGATTTTCATGTAAACTACCATCAAAACTGACATTTATTTTCATGTGAACTAGACAGGTTATGTCCGTCTTTATTACCTTCTGTAAAAGGCTAGCATCTGTTTGTCAAAGAGCTGCTCTCTTGAATATTTCTGGTTTTGTCTTGAGTTGCCTACAGGATCTTTGCTTGACAATTGATCTGAGAATGTGCTGGAGATGCTTTAAGGAAGAAAACGCTGATCAATGATGACCCTGATAGAGTGATAAAACATCATTCTGGCTCTCTTGCGCAGTGGCAGGCACCAATGGCAGTGATTTTCATAGTGCCGCTGATTGTGCTGCTTCATTTTGGCTGATCACCAGTTTCAGGCTACCCAAATATTCTCAGTGACAAGACAGCTTACGGTATAAAGGCAGCTGCTTGCTAAAGTGTAATCAAATGTTTGATAGAAACTGATAAGGAGCTTTTCAGGGCAGGCTATTTGCGTTGTTAATAAAGGAGCTTTACGCATAACCCCAAATTTGTAAAAAGAAAATTGGAGCGCATCGTTTGAATGAAGATCTATCACAAATTAAGCCGCTTTCTCAGGAATAATTTTTATCCGATTAATTTGAATTCAATGATAATTATTTAAATAGCAATTTAATGCTTTTAGTTGTCAAGCCGACCAAAAAAATAGCTTAGAACTTCAATTGTCTTGATCACGAATAACCATTTGTCAATCTCAAAGACGGCAATATCTGAAACATTATCACTAGAACAAGCCGGTCATTCTAGTGATAGTTTCAAAAATATTCTTCTTGGCTTGCAAATAGATATTCATGAAGAACTATTTACTGTTTTTCCTGACCAATCTTGGCCATTTAAAGGTTAATACGATATGTTAGTGAAGTCTCAGAACAGTTCTTAACACGCAAATGCTCCCAGAATCACCATAGAGGATATCAGGTGGCTATATTTGGCCTTTTCAGATGCACAATACAGGTACAAGTTAGCTGGTGCATGTGCATTGAGTTGTAATCCTGGGTGCACATGGTATATGTGCTTTTTGTCAAGCACTACATGAAGCCATAGGATTGTTCGATATAGCGATCCAAAAGCAGGCCACCGGCAGGCAGCAAGAATTATGTAGATGTTAAATTTTCAATAAACATTTAATTTATCAAGGACGTAACCGATTTCAATGAAACTTTGCAGATTTTTTCTATACCACCATTGAATCCAGTCACCATCATAGGTAAAATGATTTAGTAAAATGATTTTCAAATTTTTTCCATACATTTACGTTGTTGGGACGTAGTATATTTCTATTTCACCCATGTCATGTGACCATCGGACACCAACCATGCCCATATTTGGTCAATCATGTGCCTACATCTGGGCACCCCACCAAAAAGTATAAAAGGAGCGAACAAACACAGCTCAGATCATTCAGACTTCTGCATCTGACAGACAGACCAAGCGTCAAGCTTTTATTCAGTTTTTTGATACAGTGTTATTATCATTACTATGAATAATGCTGAGACATATGTTCCTGTTACTGAAACAGACGATTGTCCTACCATCAGTCTCATCACTTACTCTGGACTCTGGATCCATCACCCTCAAGCGTACATGCATCAAGAACCACCAGAGGGCCACAGTGGTATCCACATCAGTGAATCCAAAAACGGGACCACCCCGAGCGTGCCAACAAACTCTGCCAGGTCGAAGAACAAGCTACCGTCAGGGTTCGCAGTTCAGTGACGGTAGTGAAGACTGCATAGAAGTACCCAAGGCCTAGAATTTCTGAACAACATGTCAATGCTTACAGGCAGTGGCGAAACGCGCCCTGCAAAGAGGTTGAGAAGCTAAAACTGGAGGTAGAATCAAAATCTACACCGCCAATGCTAAAAGCAAGCACAGCCTTCAAACCAGACCAGTCAGACCTAGATTTCTAGCAGACTGGAATTCTGTTTTCAAACAGTTTGAAGAACTCAAGCCCTGGTTTCCTCATATGCCACCAACAAATTGGCCACTGATGAAGACCAACAACAGAGAGCCAATGGAGGAACTCTTTAGCCTTGTGTCCGTGATGGGCAACACCACTCATAACAGATTTTGACTAGATACAATATATTATTAGTTAGAAATGTTTCACACAATTCTGTTAAACTTATTTCATCACACGATATATTTCCTCATACCGTAAATAAGCATAACCAAAGAGTCACTGTACTAAACTGTAACAATAAAAGACACTATGGTCAGGGCCAAATTGCCAGACCCAGACAACAACACACAAATCCACCACAAACCACCTTCTCCCATGTGAAACCAAGAACTGCAACATCTGCAAAAACATGGTTACGTTAAGATTCTTTACTAGTAAATACATAGGTCTCCCCTACAGAGCCAAAATCATAGGCAACTGCCATACGCAGTGTAGTTTACCTGTTAAGCTGCAGAACCTGTGGCAAGCAGTACATTGGAGAAACACTAAGACGTTTTAAGATCAGGATCCAGGAGAACCTTTGCTCCATTGTGAACCTCTACAATCATGAAAGATTCGACACACTAGTATCTCGCCATTTCAACAGACCCAATTATCACAGAAATGACATGCAATACACGATCATGCAAGTCTGATCATCAGATCCAACAGATCCAAACACTTTAGTCTAGAGGAGTCAAAAAGAATGCCACTGGATCCACCAACTCCACACCATGGAACCGATAGGAATCAACTTAGCGGTGTAGGAGTCTTCTTTTGAATATCAGAGCTCCACCTGGGATATTCCACATAGTTATTACCGTTAGTTTATTTCTAGATGTTTTGTCTCCTTTTCAAGAACTAGAAGAATGTTAAAGCTTTTCAATAAACATGTTATTAGTCCCCTACCGGTAAAACCAGGGGTACTATAGGTTTTCACTCCGTCTGTCCATCCGTCTGTCCATCTGTCACAGTTGGTTTTCCACTTTTTTTCGCAGTCATTCAAGGTATTGAACTGAGAATTGGAAATATTGCTTTGTTATGAGAATTTACAGACCAAGTTAGGGTTTCAGGCGTATGCGTCAAATTTTGATGGAGTTATGCCCCCTTTCGACTTAAGAAATACAAAAAATATCAGCTTTCCGCACTTTTTTTCGTGCTCCTTCAAGATATTTAAGCTAAAATCGGTGCATCGCTTTAGTATAAGGGGTCACACAGAGCAAGTTTGAGTTTCAGACATTTTCATCAATTTTTCATGGAGTTATGCCCCTTTCGTCTTATGAAATATGAAAAATATTAGTTTTCCGCACTATTTTTCGCAGTCTTTCAAGATATTATACGGAGAATTGCTACATTCCTTTGTTATGAGAAGTTACAGACCAAGTTCTAGTTTCAGGGGTATGCGTCAATCTTTCATGGAGTTATGCCCGCTTTCGACGAAAAATATTACCTTTCCGCACTTTTTTCAGAATCATTCAAGATATTTAAGGCAAATTTGGTACATCGCTTTAGTATGAGTTACAGAGTAAGATCGAGTTTCAGACATATTCGTCAGTTTTTCATGGAGTTATGCCCCCTTTCGATTTATGAAATACAAAAAAATATTAGTTTTCTGCCCTTTTTCTCGCAGTCTCGAGATATTCCACTGAGAATTGGTACATTACTTTATTTTGAGAAATTACAGACCAAGTTCGAGTTTCAGGCGTTTGCGTCATTTTTTCATGGAGTTATGTCCCCTTTCGAATTATGAAATACAAACATATCCGCTTTCAAGACTTTTTCCTTCTCCTTCACCATATATAACTGAAACTTGGTTTATTACTATGTCATGAGAAGTATGGGGTGGGAATAATTGTTCGGGCAATCTTGGGTCGTACTCGCTTGGCCGAAGGGGGTTTTCTTAAAAAGAAGACAAGAAATTCTTTGTAAATAATCAGAGCAAACTGCAACTTTTTATTATGGCTAAATTCAGTTCAGTCCCTTATTCAGTAGATATATTAATATACTTACTGTAGATCTATATATGATCAACTGTATTACATTTAATTACTTATTAAATAAATTCATAATCATCTTTGATACTGAATATTCTAAAATTAAACAGATAACTATATGTGAAAATCATATAAACTAGCTTTCTCAATTCATTTGAATGCATAAGCCTAATAATACATGTATATATAAAATAAATTGATGGATGCAAAAACACCAAAATAAGTCGTTGTCAACCAAGGGAGACAACTCAGACTCTAGACAAATTTAGTTCTATTCAGGGGAGATAATTTGATCTGGACTGAATTAGAAACATAAATCAAATGCTTGTTCAATTAATCCAAATTAGATAAATCTTTGATAAATGTTTTCAATGTTAAGTCTAAATAAATCATAGTTGATTGGAGGGAATTATTAAAATATTTTCTTCAATTAACTTGATTGTCTGTAAATTGTGAAATCCATGAATAATTCATTTCACTTCCAAAATGTGATATTTGCATCCATACACAAGGGGAGACTACTATTTTTAATGGCTTAAGCATCAAATGCATTCAGCTCTTAAAATCACTTAATTATTAATCAAAGATATGTGATATATATATAATAAAAAATTTAAAGTTTAATATAAAAATTTCACACTATAAAAATGGTAAATGACTCCTGTTATCAACAGCGTCCAAAATATCTTAATGAATTATGTACAGTACATTTGTTGACTTCCAAATAATTATAGCTTCAGCAAATGCAAGTATACTAAACTGAAAAATCAGCTTATGAAAATTTGGTTAAAGATGCTTGCATTTTAAATATACAAAGTTATCAAATAGCTTACTGGTGACTTCTGATAATTTGTACTCTGTGCTATAATCATTCTTCAATTCAAAATATAGCTATAAATCTAACTTATGAATTATAAATAATTTTGACTTTCTAAAGGCTGTTGATACAGTTAGTCTTACTTTATGATACAAATTGACTATGGCTTACCTTAAAAAGAAGACAAGAAATTCTTCGTAAATAATCAGAGCAAACTGCAACTTTTTATTATGGCTAAATTCAGTTCAGTGCAGTGCTCCACAAGAAATTTCTTGCTTATAAAGTTTCCAAATTATCTCAGCTAAAGTTGGATTCAGTGTAATTGGCTCATCTTGTCTGGCAGTTGATTTGTCATTGGACAGTGGACTTAGGCCAATGGTTAAGTTAACTGCCTGGCTTTTGTAAATAACATTTATCAACATTTAATTAAATCTTAGCAGGTGTTCAATTTCGTCACGTTGCATAATTTTACATAATGTCAGGAGTGCAATTTCAGGAGAACTTTTGACATTGTGTTTTCTGCATAATGTCCTAAGCTTATACTTATAAATTGACTGCTCCCAAAGCACAATGAAAATCTGATCTGGGAGAGTACAATGAAGCATAGAACATGATTTGAGACAATATGAAGATAATGCCTTGTGTATGATAACACCAGCCCATTTGCGGGAAGATAAAAGACAAGTTTTATATAGAAATATTATAGTTGCCAGTATTTATATAATAAAGTGTACATTTACTGCAAACCAGTATTTTACTAAAGAGCTACAAAATTCTTAATAATAGATAGGAATATCAAAGTTATCCAGATTTATGTAAGAAAATGGACAATGTATTGAATAAGCCATGTGTTAGTAAAAGGCTGACCTGTATAATAAATAACATTAGATGTGTGCATGAGCGACTCGGGAATTTAGTGAAAGACTTCTAAGTTTTGTTAAGATGTACTTATTTCAGATAATAGGTAGACATGTTGTCAGTGTTTTTGTTATAAACTGAACACTGTTTACTAATGACCACAATCAAAAGAATCTAAACAAAGGGGCTAGCTTAACAAAATGCATGTGCCTAAAAGAAGCTAAGACATTGCCAATAGTCTGTCATATCTATATAAGATTTAAAGAATCTTGAATCATTTCTATTTGCTTTTCAAAGAAAAATTTAAACAGTAAAGTTATAATTACTATCTGTTTACAAGCCATCTCAAAATAAAAATATATCAATAATTAATGTTTATATACAACATAATCAAAAATCAATATCAATCTTTTATTTACATGTATATTTCATACGCCATAGAAGTTACGGATCAAGTTCAAGTTTCAGCTGCTTACTTTTGACTGCCAATCTCTAAAGATTTATATCACCAGGTAGGAGACATGTATTGCAAAGCAATACTTAAAGAATGCGTATCATCTTTGTTCTTAAATACTATTTTAAGATATCCTTATTTAAAGACATTGCCACACATGATGTCATATACAAAAAAACAAAAGAGCTCGACATGCAAAGTATACAGCGTATTGAGGAGGTACATAACATCAGACCTGCGCTCTCTCTCTCTCTCTCTCTCTCTCTCTCTCTCTTTTTTCTTTCTCTCCTCTCTCTCTCTCTCCTCTCCTCTCTCTCCTCTCGCTCTCTCTCTCTCTCTCCTCCCTCCCTCCCTCTCTCTCTCTCTCTCTCTGTCCCTCCCCCCCCCCCCCCCCCCCCCATCACATTGATGGTTTGGTTCCATTCTTTTTACTCGATGCCTACATGTCACATTTTCTGCATAAGTTGATTGATGGGAGAGGCAGGCTGCTTTATGATGTTTGGAGAATTCTTCTTTTAAATTATGTGAATTTCCAAGTTATTTGTACTAATATGGGCGCTATGTCACTGGTTTTAAGTGTCAATAAGTATGAAGTTCACAGAGAATGCCATCTTGCCAACCTAAGTGTTTTGATACAGAAGCAAAGGGTATTTAGAAACAATAAAATCAAGCACTAGCACACCTGTCATGTTCAGCTAAGTTGTTTAGATCAAAATATTCAAATTTTGATTTCAGTTTTAAGATTTGTGGCGAGTAATTAATTGCTCCCTTGCGATGAAAAGTTAGGCGAGCTATGCGAGCGAGAGTGAAAGCTCACCTTAGAAATGAAACCCTGTGACTATGCCAATAGAAGCGCACCTTCAGCCACAGCATCCCTTGTTAGCTAGTTCCTTTATCATTACCTGATGATTCAGAGGTTTTTTTATTCAAAGTACCCATGTGCAAGTATGAAGACATAACTTTAACCCTTAAATTTATTCCAAAAAATTTCAATTTTCTCATAGAAAATGTCAATTTGCAGACTAAGAGAAGAGTATTTTTGAAAATTTACCACTGGAATGACTGACTCTTCTTGGTCTGCAAATGGACATTTCTCAAGACCACTGCAGAGGGTGTTTTTGGCCGATATAAGCATTAAAGGGTTAACATGGAGGCAATGGGCCTCAGTTTTACGTCAGAGTAAAAGTAATCTGGGTAGCAATGTGAACACAGCCTTAGATACCATTGCTTGGAGTGTAAGTGTCTGAGCCATTGTAAAGCTTGATAATGTTCAGATATTTGAATACTATAGTTCTCATAGAATCATTAGACATTATACGCTACAGTCAAACCTGTATTAACACTTTAGTGATCAAAGACTTGTCAAGATAATTTATATTTCTGTTAAAAGAATTCTTCTCTTGGCCTGTAAATGGACATTTCCCAAGACAACTGCACAGGCTTGTTTTGGCCAGCGTGGCCATTAAAGGGCTGAGAGAATTTATAGGTGGTCTCTTAAGGCAGGTGGTCTTTTAATAGAGCATGAAATGTAATACAATCTTTAACACTTATTTATCACTACAATGACTGGGGCGAGCCAGTTATTCTATTGGTAAATTTTCAAAATTTGCATTCTCTTGGCCTGTAAATGGACATGCCACAAGACCATAACAGAGGCAGGTTTTGGCCGGCATGACCATTAAAGGGTTAAGACGACTGCCGAAGCTGGTTTTGACTGGCTTGACCAGTATGAAAGGGTTTATTTAGATTTGGTATGCTATTATATGATGACATTTACTGGCGGGCGGGCGGCAACTTGCTACTGTTTATCAGGTCATTTTGACACTTCATAGGATGACTGGACTAAGTCTGAGGAAGAATCTTATTGAAATCGACAATGATTTTAAAATCCAATATGGCCACCATCCTCCGGTCGCCATCTTGAAAATTGTTTTGCAGATAATATCTCCGCTACCATTTATTGGATTGTTTTGAAATTTCAAAGGATGATTGGACTAGGTCTGTGAAAGAAACATATCGATATTGACAATGATCCAAAATCCAATAGGGCTTAAAGCCATGATCCGAAATCCAATATGGCTGCCAGCCACTGGTGAGCAGCTTGAAAATTGCTTTGCGGACGATAAATCAATTTCCGAAGGATAGTTTCGCTACCATTTAGTCGATCACTTTGAAGCTTCATAGGATGACTGGATTAGGTCTGAGAAAGGAACTTATCGATATCGACGATGATCCAAGATCCAATATGGCTGCCAATACCAGCGGCTCTCTTGAATATTATTTTGCAGATGATAACTCTGCTCCCATTTATTGGATTGCCTTCAAATGTCAAAGGATGATTGGATTGGTTCTGAGGAAGAAAGGTATTGAAATTTACGATGATCCAAAATCCAGTATGGCCGCCATCCATGAGTGACCATCTTGAAATTTGGTTTGCGGACGATAACTTTCCATTTCCTGACAATAAGCTCACTACCATTTATCAGATCGAGTTGAAACTTCAGAGGATGACTCCAGTATTTGATCTGGGGATGAAATCGCTATCTTCTGATAGTCCTCATTCATTGGTTTGTCATCATGGTGGGGTATTATGTGCCATTTGCAGAGCTCTTATTAGTATGTCAAATAGCTTCCTGGAGTAAGAGCATAATCTATGGCACATTGGGAAACTAGTTAAAGGACAATTCTGGGATGATAAAAAGTGTGCTTTATTTGAAAGATTATTACATGTTTAATGAAATTCAGCCAGAATAATAACCAGATAGAAATAACATAACCAACTATCACTAGATAAAGTCGGTAAAATTGAAAATTTTTCGCACATCTGGGCGCTGCCATTTTATCGCGTCTAGCGGCGTCAGCCCCCGCACCACCGCTATTGCTATGACTGGAGGAGCGAGGCCAATAGATGCGGGTATATATTTTAAGGAAGTATGCGTAAATGATCATAGCAAACGAACTGCTGAAGCGATTCCAATGATTCTAGGATATCGAAATTGGTGCCGACCTCGGGATTGATATAATGGATGTTAATATCGGAAAAGTGGTTCAAAAGACTGGAATATATAAAAAAATTATTCATCTAAGATACGATCTGAGAATATGTTATCTTTTTTTTGCTAAAATTCAGCATGAGATGGTTTTTGTCTCGGAGACTATCTTTGTGTATTGTCATTAAATTGGAGTGTGCTTAAAGCTGAAAGAAATGGCTATTTGCCTGACCAATTATAATTTTACTCACGTGAATATTGCCAGATATATCACAAAATGAATTAACATTATGACATAAAATCTGGGAATTTTCATCGCCGATCAATATTGCCCGGAAAGCTGTAGTAATTTCAATAATTAGCTCACCTGGCCAGAATGGCCAAGTGAGCTTATGCCATGGCGACCGTCCGGCGTCTGTCCGTCCGTCAACCTTTTTCTTTAAATGACTTCTTCTCAAGAACCACTTGGCCGATTTCAATTATATTTGGCAGGAAGTATCCTTGGGACATAGGGATCCAAGTTTGTTCAAACAAAGCCGATCGGCCGATTGGGCCGGTGGCCATCTTGGATCTTGGCCGATCTTAGGAAACGTCTTTAAAAATCTTCTCCGAAACCGCTTGATGGATCGATTCAAAGCTCACAAAATATCATATAGGGCAAGAGCTGAACCAAGTTTGTTCGAAGGAACTTGATTGGCCAAATGGTTCAGTGGCCATCTTGGATGACCTAGTTTTTGTGAAAACGACTTGTTCTGTAGAACCGCTGAACGGATCGGGCTAAAATTTTGGAGATATGATTATGGACTAAGGGCCATTAAAGTTTGTTCAGGGGAAGTTGATAGGTAAAAAACATGGCCGCCGTGGACCAATCACATTTTAGCGTGTTTGGCTGCCATATTCAATTTTTTTATTTGATGGATTTTGAAGCCGAAATTGGTTTTCTGAACTCCGCTTACTTGTCAGTCAGCTGTCTTATAGCGATGACCCCGTCCGTCTTCTGCATGTCCATCCATCCATCTGTCTGTCTGTCCGTCACCAACAATGGTGGCTCATTTTGTTATTTCGTAACGGATTGACACCAAACTTGGTCACAATATTAATGTTGGCATCTAATATCTGTGTTGTGAAAATGAAACTGATAGGACGTCAGATGCCAGAGTTATCATCCCTTACATATTTGCAGTCTCACTTTCATAGGGGAAATACAGGTTTGGTCTCACCATCCACTGATTTATCACCATGTCAGATTTTATTGCCGTAGATTAGACTCCAATTAACGGTTTAACCTTTCCATCACTGGCTAAATATTTAACATATGTATTATGTGTTCTGACATCTATGCTCGTAAAAATATTTTGAAATGTATTCGATTGAAGGTTGTTGCTGCCTTAGGCAGCAATGAAAGTTGTTGCTGCCTAAGGCAGCAATGACTTTCAGTCAAATTATTTTCTAAATCAACTCCAGCTAACCCTACCCCTGCTGCTAACTTGGCGATTCAGCCAGATGAACATGTGTTAAATGGATTGTGTGGTGGTGGGGGAATAACCTGCTATAAAGACCACCTACCTGCATTTAGAGACCAATTTCTTCAATTGTACTTAAACCTCTAGTTAAGATATTTTGATGGAATTTTTCCTGTTATGTGACGAGATTTGTTATGTCATAACATTGTTAAGTGTTGGCACAGCAAATTCTGGAATTTGTAGCTGTAATTCTCATTCTGATATGGGATGATGGATAGAGCGCATCCTGAAATCTTTGTTTGAAATTTTGCGGGCTTAGTTTTTCCCGCAGAGTGTATCTTTTGAACCACTAGGCCGATTCTAACATCGCTAGCATTGGATAAATCTTCGTATTTACAGCTACAGGTAGATGTCAGAATTATTACAACCGGTTCTGTGGTTCAATTTGACAATATGCACGAGTCAAGTGTGCCACTTCATTTAACCCTTATCGCATGGTGTAAAATGCGTAATAGCCTACTTACAGAGATAGTGCCGGGTACATTTTGAAAAAAAGATGTTGCTGAAATGTGTTGCTGTCGTGCACAGCAATGACTTACAGCAGCATTGTTACAAAATGAACACATTCTGATAGGATAGAGAAAATGGAATCTATGTTTCAGCGGTCTAGGGGTAAATTATTCCCCACCGACTTCGGATACTAGAATTACTTGAAAAACTTACTAGCTTAACTGGACAATGGCCTAACGATTACAAATCAGTACATGTTAGGCCTCCATGCATATACATATTTACTCTGTACAGCCCTTCGTGCTCGGCAATGATAGCAATGGTGCGGGGATGACGTCAGGATCTCGTGAAATCTTGCTCTCGTTGCAAGAAAATGGCGCTGCCCGGGAGATAAAATAATCCCATGTTTACGATGGTATAATTACTCGTATTATTTGTCTGTTGTTTTCATTTAGGATCCAATATGTTACTCGTTGCAAGAAAATGGCGCCGCCCGGGAGATAAAATAATCCCATGTTTACGATGGTATAATTACTCGTATTATTTGTCTGTTGTTTTCATTTAGGATCCAATATGTTAGTCATATAATAGTCTTTCAAATAAAGTGCACTTTTACCAATCTCAGAATTGGCCTTTAAAAAAATAGTATGCTTTTTGTGTTTCAGTTGACTTTGATCATTTTCAAATCCTTCGGGCTATTGGCAAAGGCAGCTTTGGAAAGGTAAGCAGTTCATTGTGCAATGGTCACTCTGTAGACTGTGTGTGCATGTGTGTACGTATGCAGCTGTATGTTTGTGTGTGTTTGTGTGCGTGCGTACGTGTGTGCTCCGCAGATTTTGGTCTTCCTTTGATATGACATAGCTTTTATTAGGATTATATATATATCGTAATGAGTTTCCTGATCATGACAGTCGAAGAAAGTTATTATGGCAAAAGGTCAGAGCTTAAGGCCACCATTTGTTATGATACCCATTCATTTTGAAAAAATGACAGGGATATTGTCATCGCCTCCATCTGTCTATCAGCGTGTCCATTCACTCATATGTTTGCGAATTGTGAGACGATGTTTACATTACATAATAATGTTTACATACTGATGCCTTCAGTGTGGTGAGAGTGTGTGGGGAGGGGCTGGTGATGTTGGTGCGAAGCGCCAAGGGTGACGAATGTGCGAGGATTTATGATGTGTGCCATCTACTGCGCCTTCTAAGTATTGTTGTCAAACAGGCAAAAATCAGGGTCGTCATTGCTAAGATAAGATGTTTTCTTGCACACATGTATGATAACTTAAGGTCTGCAAAAGTGTTCCAATGGCTGTCGTGGTAACAGGCATAGAATTTCATCTTTAACTACTTCCTTGGGATTTGTTGCTTATAGGAAAATATGGCATTTGTTCAATAACTATAGACATTTCTCTGAATTTATGTTTTCTGGCACATTCATAGACATTTTCAACAAAAAGTACCACATTATTGTACTGCAATTCTTTATTCAAACAATTTGTCAAAAGTATTTGATTTAACGTAATATTCCTCATTTCATTCACAATATTTCTTCAGATTCAGTGATTCGTGCTACAATCTCCAGTTAACTGTGACTCGGGGGAATAACGAACTGAATGAAATATGCATCTAATATGTTCATCATATAACAGAAATGGAAAATGTCACATTACACAATTTTGCGCGAAATCTTCCAGAAATGATATATTAGATCGCAGATGTTTTTCGAGTAGATAAATTCTTTCTGTATAATATGCAGTATAGCAAATAATATATTTATTATGTGGTATATTGTTAGAATCTCATTGGTTATTTTGAAAATAATTTGTCTAAGTTAAGACACCAAAAGTTTTCAGTCAGATGTCTTCAGATTAATTTTGAACTAAAACTCGGGTACCATGTGCCTGACGCTTTCTTAGTGCAATAAGAGTCTGGATGCCAATGGCCCAATTCTGGCTCCTTATATACATTCCCTGTGCAGGTATCAGTGCTACATGCGATCTGGGTGCGGCTAAAGCGGTATGCTGTTGTTTCCCACCTTTGCCAAGACATTAACCTCACAGTCTAACATACAGCGAAGGTAGAGACAGCAATTACCTCTATGGTTATCAATGTCAAAATCACTATTGACATCGCCAATGGCCTCAGAATTGATAACCTCTAGATTCTACCTATTAACAAAAATTCATAGGATAAATACAACACAGCCATCCCAGGTAGACCA
The DNA here is from genome assembly GCA_034401795.1 of Chaetoderma sp. LZ-2023a. Taxonomy (NCBI): domain Eukaryota; kingdom Metazoa; phylum Mollusca; class Caudofoveata; order Chaetodermatida; family Chaetodermatidae; genus Chaetoderma; species Chaetoderma sp. LZ-2023a. The sequence goes on from CM067369.1 coordinate 255,623,577, forward strand.
ATTATAAGTGGAAACAACAATCCTACTGAACACATCAGCAGGATTGTCGATGTACATATAAAGGTTCATCCACCAGAAATCCTGTCATGTGTCAGGGACACCACAGACTTCATGCATAAACTTATGGTGCCCTGCCAGATAACGCTTGTCTTGTCACTATGGATGTCACATCACTATGCAAACATTCCTAATCAGGAGGGTATTATAGATACAGCAAAATTTATTGAAGCATATGGCACCCCGGGTCAGTGCAGCCTGAGGTTGCTATTGTCTCTTGAAAATATGGTTAACGTGCAACAACATCTTTTTCAACAGCAAACATTACCTCCAAATAGGCACGTCAATGGGTACAAAAGTAGCACCTAGCTACGCCATTACCTTCATAGCTGACCTAGAAACCAGACTACTCAGCAAAGCACCCCACAAACCTGCCATCTAACTTATGCTACATTGACGACATCTTGCTATTTTGGTTGGAAGGAAGGGAGAAATGCTCTATTTTCATAAACTATATGAACACAGCGCACGAAACGGTCAAATTTACAGCTGAAGTCTCACCCACAGAAGTGAGCTTTTTAGACATACTTGTCTCTATCTCGGGGAAACACACGCTCCAGTTTGATCTGTACACTAAACACACTGACACACATGGATATTTACATTATCAATTAGCACACCCTGACTCCACCCAGATGCGAGTCCTTATGGTAAATTTCTGAGATTGCATAGAATCTGCAGCAAAACTGAAGATTATGAAAAACATGCCTGTGATAGAGTTGCACGCTATGAAAACTGTGGCTATCCCACACACATTCTCCTCGACAGCTACAACAAAGCTATCCAGCAGAACAGGAAATCTCTCCTAACACCAAAAAAACAAAACAAAAACGAGCCAGAGGATCCTGCTAATCACAGACTCACCCACACAGTATCCACCTCAAAAAGATAAATAACTGACGCTGGGATCTCCTACACACCAGCCCTAAATACAGGGACACCTTCATAGACAAACCCCTGTTCAGTTATAGGAATCCCACTCTCGAGGACCAACTGGTCCGAGCAACCTTGAATTATCCAGACAAGAGGATACAGTTCTATTGCAAACAAAATATAACCCTGCCTGAAGACAACTACAATCTGCATCAAAATGGAACTTTCAGCAGTACAGTACACACGCTTGCTTAATAACATATCGATGTCACGTCAAATACATATCAAAGAACATTTCAAAGATGTTAAAAACCACAAAGACAGATCCGTCACACAACATTTCAACCTCCATGGACATGATACAAACTGTATCAAATACAGGTTCATAAAAATTCTATGCCACGATCCAAATAGCAATTAAGCCACCACTTCACGCAAGGATTGCAAATCTTAGTGGATCTACCAACTGTATTCATACCATCAATCCAGTTGGTATTAATCATGCAGACTGGTAACCCCTACACTGTGTGTGAAAAACCATATGTCTTCAAATTAATCATTTTAACGAATTGTCTTGATCTGTACTCAGTTTACCAAATTCCTATGATTATCGATGACTGAAATATGAGCACAAATCACAATGCCACTGGTTGGTGCCATGTCACTGGTTGTAAGTGATTGTGATTGGTGCCATGTTCCTGGCTGTGTGTGATTGTGGTTGGTATCATGTCACAGGTTATAAGTGATTGTGATTGGTGCCATGTCACAGTTTGTCAGTGATTGTGGTTGGTATCATGTCACTGGTTACATGTGATTGTGGTTGGTGTCATGTCACTGGCTCTATGTGATTGTGATTGGTGCCATGTCCCAGGTTGTAAGTGATTGGGATTGGTGCCATGTCACTGGTTGTAAGTGATTGTAGTTGGTGCCATGTCACTGGTTCTATGTGATTGTGATTGGTGCCATGTCACTGGTTCTATGTGATTGTGATTGGTGTCATGCCACTGTTTGTAAGTGATTGTGATTGGTGCCATGCCACTGGTTGTAAGTGATTTAACTGGTACTATGTCACTGGTTCTACGTGATTGTGATTGATGCCATGTCACTGGTTGTAAGTGATTGTGGTTGGTGCCATGTCACTGGTTGTAAGTGATTGTAGTCGGTGCCATGTCACTGGTTCTATGTCATTGTGATTGGTGCCATGTCACAGATTGTAAGTGAGTGTAGTTGGTGCCATGTCACTGGGTCTATGTGATTGTAATTGGTGCCATGTCACAGGTTGTAAGTGATTGTGATTGGTACCATGTCACAGGTTGTAAGTGATTGTGGTTGGTGCCATGCCACTGGTTGTAAGTGACATTTTGGTGGCCTTGTCTGTCCCTCCTTCTGTCTTTCTGTTCAGCTATCTCTGAAATCTGTGAGTTAGCCATATGGTTAATAACAGCGTACTGGGCGTGTCCGCCCGTGGTGGGCGTGTTGGTCCAGGGGAGAAGTGTCCCTTATCCGGCTTGGTTTATGCCCATAGGCTCCATTGTGTGGAGCTGGTGTATCCAATGACATTCCTTGTGTTTTCTCCATGGGGTGGAGTTTTCATCGTCCGGGTCTGATGAGAGTACCTGGATAATTCTAAACTGCATGTCAGTTCTAGAATGTCCATGTTTATTGAAATGTCTGGATACGGGTGTGCCGTATCGTTCATTCCTGTGGAGGTTTGATATCGATCTCAGATGTTCTTGGATTCTGATTTTGAAGGTGCATAGAGTTTCTCCTACTTACTGTTTCTTACATTTGTTGCAAGTTAGTAGGTAGACGATGTTCCTCGTCTGGCAGTTGCCTATGATCTTGGATCTGTATGTTAGGCCTGTGTGTGAGCTAGAGAAGAATCTGGGTTTTTTGCATGCATTGGCAGAAGTTACAGTTCTTAGTGGTGCATGCTTTTAGAGGGTTTCTGTGTTGTGTAGGGGCATTATCTGATGGAAGTTTAGCCCAGACAATCATATCTTTGATTGGGTTTTTTTTTCTATAGCCGAAGAGAGGAGGTTCTGGGAAAGCCTTTCTGCATTTACTGCTAGCTTCCAGAATTGGCCAGAACTTCTTGATGGTTTTCTTCAGAAAGATGCCAGTTCATGTGAACTCGCAGACAAAAATGGGCCTTAGTAGAGTGTTTGTAGCGGTTGTCTTTGATGGTAGGTGAAGGATGCTGTGTCTGTCCTTTGATCTGGCTTTTGCCCTGGATTCGTTGAAAATTTTTATAGGGTACCCCCTTGCTTCAAAGTATCCTTGTAGAATGATACTATTTTTGTCATGGTCTTGTATTTGACTACAGATACGTCTCAACCTGAGGAATTGTCCATATGGGGACGAATCCTTGCAGGAGGAGGGTTGTGCTGAATCATAATGGAGGTAGCCGTGGGTGTCTGTTGGTTTTGTGTAGAGGTCGAAAATGATATCATGTTATACTGTTTGTTTGACCATGGTGTCAAGGAAAGAAACATGCATTTTTGAAGACTCATTTGTGAATTTGATGCTATGGTGCTTTGTATTCATGTATGTGACAAATTCATCTAGGGCGGGTTTGCCATGTTCCCAAAACATGAATGTGTCATCTATGTATCTGACATAGAAGGCTGGCTTGTGGGGAGCGGTTTGTAGGAGTTTTTCTTCTAAATCCGCCATAAAAATGCATGCGAAGGTGCATGCAGCTTTGCTTCCCATGGCGGTGCCTCCAACTTGTATGTAATGTTCGCCGTTAAACTCAAAATTATTGCATTCTAAGACAAGTTTTAGGAGGTTGAGAAGACCTCTGATTGATAGATCACCTAGTACTCCATACTTGTGGCAGAATCTGTCCCTCATTGTTGGGGATGTTTGTGTATAGTGATGTGACGTCCATGGTCACCAGAAGAGTGCCGGGCTTTGTTTTGCCAAAGGTTTCAATCTGGTTTAGGAAATCTGTGGTGTCTTTCACATACGATTTGATCTTAATGACATGCACTTTGATGTGTTCATCCACGAAACTGCTTATCAGCTCCGTCGGGCAGCCTATACCACTAATGATAGGTCTGCCGGGAACGAGGCCATTTTGCTTCTTTTTGTGCACTTTGGGTAGTAGGTAAAAAAATGGCAGAACCGCCAAAAAGCCCACAACTGGTAAAAAAAAATACACAACCACCAAAATACGGACACAACCGCCAAAAAGGCACAACCAGTAAAAAAAAAGGCACAACTGGTAAACTTGACCACAACCGGTAAAATACAGGTCAACCGGTAAAAATGTTGGACCACACCGCCAAACCTCCAAAAATTTCAAATGGGAGAACCGGCAATCTGGTTTTTCTCTGTCCATATATGGTCAAGATCGACTCAATCCACAGGCTCGCCCAGAAAGGGTATAAAAGGGACGAAGATTTCAGTCCAGATCATTCAGACTTTTGGTCTCACATCGCGACCAAGTGTCAGGCTAAATAACCTTCTAGTAGCTCATATTACTGACTACGTTGTTATTTACTGAGTTACCCATATGACGAGGCTAATGAGATGATGGGTGTTGAGGGGTTGTGGTGATTGGGGGAACAAACTGGCAAAATTTGGGGAAGGGTGGGAATGTGCGATAGCATTCTATTGATCTGCACATTCTTGTTTGTCCTTGTGAGTGTAGTTGGTGTCATGAACTGTTGGTGGGTCCATGTCACTGCTTCCCCACGCCTTATCTACTGGAATCATGTCCACTCCCACCACCACCACCCCTGTCTACTGGAACCAAGTGATCACTGATCAATGTAGCAGCCTCAGACGATGGACACCCTCTCTGGAAATTCTCTAGTGCTCTTAATCTGCCAATTTGGGATTAATTTATCTTAATGGTTCTTGTTCATTGTCAATCAATTACATAGTGAGTATGCATGTGTGCGTGCGTGCGTGCGTGCATGCATGCGTGCGTGTGTTTGCATGCATGTACGTGCATGCATGTGTCTGGTGTCACCTCTCTGTTCAGCTCTTCATTACTAAGGGATTTCATTGATCAATCGACCCCTCTAAGCCGGATAGATGAGAATCTATCATCTCTATCAGTCAATCTCATCCATACTGCTTTAACAGATTTTACCCATGAATCTTATTATATATTTTGAGAACAATTTTACTGAAAAAAGTCTGTCTAGTATGGTTGTTAAAGCTAATCAGTAAAATTTTAATGTCTTTAGAAGAAAGATTGTTTCTATTGAAAATACAAGATAACGTCAATGCGCGAATAATAACTATGTGGAGTGAGTCTGTTATTGTAGTGACAGGGAGGTGAGTGGTGCCTGGACACGCTAACTACCTGACCAGCCAGAGCCTGCTCTAATTATGGTGCAGGAAATTACTGTCACCCATCAATACATTCTCCCATCATTAATGGTTGATTGGAGCAAAAATCAAGAGAAGTCAAGGATACTTTGTCATCTGCTTGATGTAATTACGGTCTGGGTTGTGTCAAGCTGTGTTGTGTACAGGGAGAAAACACAATATTGACTCACCATTGCTAGCTAGTGGCATATCTGATGCCTTTTACGACACTGATGCATAGCTGTTCATTATGAAGAGCTGAGTTTCTTAACTTATCCAGTGCACCATCATATGCAGACAGAACTTGTTAATCATTTTGACCCTCGAACCCTCACAAGCCAAAAAAAACCCAAATTCTTTATGATATAAATATTTTTGTTGAATATTTTCAATCTACTTTTACTGGGAGCTGTTGCTACCAAAGCTTTACCGTATATACATGTAGTTGTCTTGAAATGGAGTACTCCAGTTTTAAATATAGCTCGCCCATCTCTAGATAAGCTCCACCACGCTTTGCCAGCGCTGGGATCGATCGATATCTCAACTCCCTGACTATCAATTTCCAGAAAACTATACAGGTAAGCTGTTGAATATTTTGAAACTAATATGACTGGGTGTTGTTGCTGCCTACATGGTAGCAAAGTGCTGTTGCTGCTAGTGTTATTCCGATTAATCGAGTTGATCGATGATTGATTGGTTCGCATGTTCAACCAACCGATCGATCATGATTTCAGAAATCGATTTTGGTTGTTTATAAATTGACTTTATTAATATATTTTAACTGGTCAAGCGGGAAAATTAATACTTTTTGGAAAATAATTTAAATTTAATTGTTACAACTATATTTTATTACTACTTAGTCTAGACCATACCAATAACATGTTGAATATTTTGAAACTTATTTGACTGGAAGCTTCCAGTCAAATTAGTTTCAAAATAATAAACAGATTATTTCTTAAATTATTAAGAATCTGTCATACCTACAACTTGTTTTGAGAAAGGGGTACAATTATCCTTGAACACGCTATAATTACTGCAATCAAAATGAGTAAAAAATGAGAACCTGTTATGATCAATCGTTAACTGATCATCGGTTAGTATATAAAACCAATCATCGATCACAAAAATAGTACCAAACACTAGTTGCTGCCTGCCAGCCAAGTGGAGAATATTTTTAAAGATTTACCACTGGAATGACTGCATCAAGATAGCCATCGCAGTTGTAAATTTAAAAAATAGTTCTCTTGGACGGCAAATAGATGCTTTTCAAAACCATTGCAGAAGCCTTTTTTGCTCGCTTGAGTGGTTAACGGTTATATAATTAATTAGTTTTCATCTTGGACACAATATTACTAAAACTGTTTTGAAACCTTCAATGCTGTTATGCTTCCAAAATGTACACAAACCATTCAATGGATTCTGGAATAATAAGTGCATTGACATCAATAGCATCAACCTTGTTGTTGATTAAATCAGAAAGTGCATTGGATCACTGACTGTCGTGTCATCAAAATATGCACAAATCACTCTAAGATTCTACCAGCAAAGAACTTCTGACGTTTGAATTGCTTTCAGTCTCATCAGCATTCCATTTCTTTAAGTTCTTTGCTTTCTGGGTAATTGGAATGGAATGTGTTAGTGTGGTTTATTATCTTTCACAGCAGTCTGCATGAACTTGAGAGCATCATTGTCACTTTACTCATTTTCCGTGATGTCATCTTGTCATGCTCATACATTTGTTTCTCAGCGAACTGGAATTCATCGATCAGACATATGTGAGCCACATCCGTTATTCAAATCACAGCCGAGAAAATTCGACCAAATAATCTTGTCAAAGAAATTGTCAGAATGTATTCTTCAATTCGGTAATTTGAACCTACCAGAGAACTGGAGATTTTATGCTTTTCAAAACAGAAAATTTGCCGTGCCCTAGCATTTTAAGTCTCATATTTGTTCAAGAAAATGTAAATTTTCTTATAGAAAATGTTCATTTGCAGACTAAGAGAAGACTGTTTTTTAAAATGAAAAAATTTATCACGGGAATGACAGGCCCAGTTGTCGAATCAGTCATTCCAGTCATAAATTTTCAAAAATCAGCTTCTTGGTTTGCAAATGGACAATCCTCAAGACCAGTCCAGAAGCCATTGTTGGTCGGCTTGAGAGTTAAATGGTGAATCTAGACAGAACTATTTCTATGATAAGGAAAGTCTTCTTTATGTGAGCTTCTGGCTGATGATGTTTGCAATTATGCGCTCACTGTGTGTCTCGGAATACAAGCAATTCCTGCCATGGGTATTAGCTTAGATACTATAAACATGCCATGTTTACTTCCCTAAACCAGGGTTTCATCCAAGTTTTGAAAATATGCCATACCTCTTAAATTCTGCCCACTTCATATTCATTTTCACTAAATCTACATGTTAGCTCAGCAATGTGTTTGTCCTCATTTATCCTCACATAATTATTAAGTTCTGTTAATGGTATATTTTCATCTACTTCCTCCACCTGTGGCATCCTGAAGAACTGTCACCAAATTTGCCCTTAGTGTCCTTAAAAACCCTCTTGATTTTATTGTCAGATGATCTTGATTAGGCTCATGATGCGCCAACTACGATATTGAAATTGTGTGTCGTGGTGATAGCTCGAGTTGTACTCTTCACCAAACTTAATGTGCCAGAGCCAGAAAAACTGGACTGATTTTGGAGAGAATAGCTCAAATACATCAAGCGTATGCTGACCTAGCTACAGAAATTATGTTTCCAAATGAGCTTTTGTCCGAGCAGATTAGTGAAATTGGATTTCTGAAATGATAATTAACCCTTTAACACTTATATATTTTCAAGAAAATTTTAGTTTTCTCATAGAAAATGTCCATTTGCAGAACAAGCGAAAATTATTTTTGAAAATTTATCACTGGAATGACTGGCTCGGTTATCGAGCCAGTCATTCTAGTGATAAATTTTCAAAAAAAGTCTTCTTGGTCTGCGAATGCACATTTCTCAAGACCACTGCAGAAGCGGTTTTTGGCTGATATGAGGGTTACAGGGTTAATTGCTTATAATAAATATTAAGGCAACATCAAAATAAATTTCAGACCAGAGATGTAATGGAGCTTTAGCTATGCCCCGCCCATCTCTAGCTAAGCTCCACCCACAGCTCGCTCGTGTTGGAATCGATTGATCCCTGAACTCCCTAACTATCAATTTCCAGAAAACTATACACCCAGGTAAACTGTTGAATATTATGAAACTAATTTGACAGTGCCGTTGCTGCCTATGGCAATAACAGCGCCCAGTCAAATTAGTTTCAAAATATTCAACAACATCGTTATTAAATAGTAGAGACAGAATTTGTACATCAACACTTAGTCTGTCTTAAATTAAGCGTTCGTGATGAAGTTATTTACATCATTCATTACATCATTGAGTATGACAACGTCGTATAGTTAATTATGACGTCATACGGTGGATGGATTAACATGAGAGATCCATTTCAGCACTCACACAGAAACAGGGGAATCGGTTTGGATATACATGCATGTAACTTTTAGACATAAACGTTTCTTGCTTATTGAAAGTATGTCAGTATGACCTTTTTTCCAAGCTGTATGATGAGAATCTACAACACTGGGAAGCACACTCTTTCTCTCTCTCTCTCTCTCTCACTTTTTACCACAAGGAATTAAGCTGAATTCTTAAGACCAAAATAAGCCATTAATTGATTGATGGATGTGAATTTGACAGGATGTGATGTTTCCTGTCTGAGGCTGTATTGTTTAGATCCTCGCCATAGGTGACAAAGCATCGAGTGCAAGATTGGATAATGGACACTGTTCAAAAGTTGTAAGTCAGTGCAAGGTTAATGGAATCTTGAAACTAACCTATTTCTTTCTGTTTCTTTGCTTTATATGTTCTGCCTACACATATGCTATTAGAGTTAAACTGTATTAACTATTTTGGTAATTGGAGTGAAAGTCATTGTTGCATATTAATAATAACTGATGTCAAATTGATGTGAATGCGTTTAACATGCTTCTAACTGAACTTCATTGCAATGGAGACTGAAGACTGTTTTGAGACATTTGAGGGTACTGGTGTGTCACATGATAAATATCCTTTGATGCCTCTGCATTTATTGGGCTCATTCATGCTTAACTGACTGACTGCTGCAAGCCACCAGACAATAATTTCCATTGGAAATAATTCATGATCTGCTGAATATTTTGAAAACAATTTGACTGAAAGTTGGTGTTGGCTTAACCACCAACAACTTTCATTCAAATGGTTTTCAAAATATTCAGCAGGTCCAGAGTTCAACCCCATGAAAAATGTAGTCTGCAGAAATTCAGCCGACAGACAGTTAACAATACTGCCAGGAATCAAGCGGAATATGACCTCCTTGGATCCCGGAGATGCAGCAGTGAAATACCTCTATGTTCTTAGACTTAATGTCATAACATCCTGAAAATAGAGTGTTGCAGCACCAATGATGTTTAAAATATTACTCTAATGATTGTGTGTCGACACTTTTTGACAGTGAATAACAACGTAGTCAATTATATGAGCTACTTGTAGAAGGTTATTTATCCTGACGCTTGGTCGCAATGTGAGACCAAAAGTTTGAATGATCTGGACTGGAATTTTCGTCCCCTTTTATACCCTTCCTGGGTGAGGCTGTGGATTGAGTAAATCTTGACCATATATGGGCAGAAAAACCCAGATTGCCGGTTCCCCCATTTGAAATTTTTGGAGGTTTGGCGGTATGGTCAAACATATTTACCGGTTGACCTGTATTTTACCGGTTGTGGTCAAGTTTACCGGTTGTGACTTTTTTACAGGTTGTGCCTTTTTTGGTGGTGGTAAACGTTTTTTGGCGGGTGTGATATTTTTTGCCGGTTGTAAGTTTTTTGTCGTTTGTGCCATTTTTGGCGGTTGGGCAACTTTTTGGCGGTTGTGGTAATTTTTTACCGGTTGTGTCCAGTTTGGCGACTGGAAAAACTTTTTTGGCAGTGTAGGTTTTTTACCGGTTGTAGGTCGTTTTTCTGATAAATTTCTAAGGGTTTCTGTAGGTCAAGTTGCTAGAGATATTGCTCCTTTAGTGGAGAGTTTTTGGCTGTTTGTATGGGTAATGATCATGTGTAGTCATCATTGTTTTTGATTCATACTTCATGACGTTTCGTTCCTTGAGCGGAACTCATCAGAGGCGAAGTTTTGTCAACTGGGAGTGGGCATTTTTGGGTTCCGCTTTTTTCTGATATGACAACTATGGTGTGGGTGTTTGAATTGATAGACAAGGAGTGTGTAGGATGTCCTTGGCTAGTCTAAATGGTTTAGTATATTCAACGGGGAGAATATATATCACGGTTAGACAAAATCAAAATCAAAACTGGTTAGATATTGGAGTTATGTAAAATTTTGTGTTTCAAGAATTTGTTTTGAAAAATAAAAAATAAAAAATGAATAAAATAAAGAAGTACGACAACTTGGTGAGTATGCGTTTTTGTTGTTCTTTTATATGATGTAATTAAATTTATGTTTAAAAAGGGGGGAAATAGCGTTGTGCTGAAATCCACGTAAAAGTGCCATGTTTAATAGCATCTTTAAAAGATGAGAGGTGTTGACAATGGGTATGACGTCAATGCGAAATGGCGAAAGTGGTGACGTCGCCAAAAGATGTGTAGATACATATTATCTGACTGGAAAGATGGATTCTTAGGGACACCTTAGAAATAAAAGGTTAATAACAACATACTGGGCGTGTCCGCTGTGGTTGGCGTATTGGTCCAGGGGAGAGGCGTCCCTTTATCCTGCTGTGTTTATGCCTATATGCTCCATTGTGTGGAGCTGGTGTATACAATGACAGCCAGAGAATTGTCCCGCAGTAAGCGATGGCAAAACACATTTTGAGACATTCTACGCTTGCGGTGAGAGTATGATTACAACATATATTGGATTACATTTTTTTTGTACAATCTGAATTAGAGCATAAGATTGTTTGTATTTCATTCGCTGCTATGTGATCTATTCTGATTTTTCTGCGGCATCTGGCGATTTTATTAATTAACTAACTAATTAAACAGTTCTTCCTGTCCCAGATATCGTGCCTTCAGGTAATTCTGGAGGAAACCCGGAACATTCCAAATAATTCTCAAACAGACGCCATACACTGTGTCATCCTCAGCCTTGCATACACGTAGATCGTATGGGTCGACAAAAAGTGTAGACAGGTTTAATAACAACGTACTGGGCATGTCCGCCCGTGGTGGGCGTGTTGGTCCAGGGGAGAGGCGTCCCTTATCCTGCTGTGTTTATGCCTATAGGCTCCATTGTGTGGAGCTGGTCTATCCAATGACATTCCTTCTGTTTTCTCAATTGTGAATTTGGTGCTGCGGTATGCTTCGAAACTTGAATATGGAATGTTGATTGGTAAATTTTTTTGCCATATTTTCCTATAATTTTGGAAAATCTGTTAAAAGACCTTGGAATCTGACCACTTGGCCAATTTAAATCAAACTTAGCTGAACGGACCCTTAGGCTGGTATGATTCAGAATTTGTATACAAAACTTGACTGCTTCATTCTTTTTTGGTAGCCATCTTGGAATTTCCGAAACATGGCGGGAAATCGTTTACAATGCTACTTCTCATAACCGCTTGTTCCAGTAACTGTCTTGTTCTTGAAACTAATTTCTCAGAAATTGTTGTACGGAAGAGACTGAAAATCATACATTTAGTTTCATCGATACCTAAGGGTGATTAAAGTTTGTTCAAGAGAATTTGTTCCGTGATAAAACATGGGTGTCATGGACCAATCTAATGTTCAATCTGATTGTGTGTTCAACGACAATCATTGATTTCCCACTAAATATTTCTACTGAATTCCAATTTAGGATTTTATGCCTTATTACTGCTGAATTTAAAGTATTATGTCTGTTCAAAAGCTTTAGATCAAATGATATTGGTCCAGGTGACCATTTAGGCCCTTGAGCCTCTTGCTGAATAGACCATCTTAGCTGATAGTATAATTTTGTTAGCCAGGTGCTTGCTATAGCTGTTAATGAAACAAGCACAATCATGTAATTTCATGGTATACAATGGCATATGTCAGATTTGCATCATCAGATATCGCATTACCGATGATGCTTGACAATAAATTTGATTACTGTCTAGTGATTTAGCATATTGATATCGCAGTATGGCATCCATTAGGGTTATCTGCAAACATAAATAACTGGCTGCTGGCTTGAGTGGTGATAGAATCCTTGAATTATTCATTTATCTCAACTAAATTCACTGTTAGCAATGGATGAATCTGGTTTTAGCTATGCCCCACCCATTCATATCTAAGCTCCGCCCGCGCTTTGTCAGTGTTAGTATCGATCGAACCCTGAACTCGCTGAATCTCAATTTTCAGAAAACTATACACAAGCTGTTGAAAATTTTGAAACTAATTTGATTGGGTGCTAGCAACAGTGCCCATGCAGTCAAATTAGTCTAAAAGTATTCAACAGAATCTTTATTAAATAGTAAAGTTATACAATTCGCACAACTTGACAGACTATTAAGTGTTTATCATGGACTTAGGTCAGCCTACCTGTGGCATAATTGATTATGACATCATATACTTGATTGACAGATGGGATAAACAATGCAACCTTCGTATCCTTGATGCTGTATGACTGTAACAGCTGGGCAGCTCCAAAGACAGCTCTAGACAAACTCGATGTCTGCCACCACTGATGGCCAGACAATATAATTTCCAACTATGCACTATGCGTGATGTGTAATATGTGGCCGCTGCCTGTAAAAGTCACCCAGCAAAGATGGTCCATGTTTGGCCATGTGCTAAGGATGCCAGAAGAGACACCTGCACAGAGAGCCTTGAAATTCTCCCTACTCGGAGCCAGCAAATACAAAGCCAGGAGAGGACGTCATTGGATAAATCTGCTAAGCATGCTACTATGAGGTGACCTCAAGAAAGCAGGACTCGGTACACTCAAGTCAAGAATGGACCTGAGGAAGCTAAGGATTTTGGCTAAGGATAAGACACAGTGGGTAAAAGCGAAGAACTGATTGCAGCTGCAGGATGTTTCTACTATTACAGCCGCAGAATACAGTAATCATACATACAGACGGGATTCCTCTATTTGAAAGAGACCATTTTCTATCATGCTCAATAGAGTGATCCATTTCTAGCTATGCCCCCCCCCCCCCCCCCCCATCCCCCATTTCTAGGGAAACTCTGCCGACTTATTTATGCATGTTGGAATCGATTCCCATCACAACTCGCCCCATTTCCGTAGCATGTTAACAGCATGTTTATCAAATACTTTTCTTGTGGTGTGATCAAATCTTCCATGTAAAAAAGCATGTACTGTCTTTGGCAGAATTCATGCTTTTTATTTCCATGCTAATTTGCAGTTGCCAGCTGTCATTAATTATTGGCTCCTCTTTGAATTATTATTTATGTCTGACCCACCAATATATGATTATAAGGGATAATTTCCAGATTTAATGTGGCTTAAAATATAATATCCACGAATTCGCAGTCGATATCATGCCATCACAAACCCCCCCCCCCCCCATGCATTCACCACCCTTGACATTCTGACCCCTGTCCCACCCTACCCCGGCCACACCTTGGGGCAAAGCCTAATTTAAACAGTGTCTCATCACAACCTGCAATCATATGAGTAACTAACATACCAGATTTGACTTTCTGCCCCCACATCAACTCTGCGCGCCACCGCTACCATTGGGACGGAGCCAAGCTTAAATGTTGCCTTGCAGTCCACAATCTTAGGGTTAACTTTATTGAATTCCAGCAAACAGTTTCTGAATAGACAGCTGTACGGATGGACTGATGGAGGTGATTGCATTTTCAAAAGGTTTTGGGATAATGAGGCTATTGGGGAGAGAAAGAGAAAAACGAATCCATCGATAAGCTGATTGGCATAGTAAACATACAGCATCAATATTGTCAAAATGTACTCGTCTTACTGCTATGAGCAGAATCAATGTTAGTTTCTTTGAATGCCTCATGGTATGGACACACCTTTGTTCTGTACATTAGCAAACATTAATAATGTTTCATTTATTGGGGAGCATATATCTCACTGTTTCTTTAAAAGTGACACAGTTAAATGCGAACCATGCAGAGAGGCATGCAATTAGGTGTAGGTTTTCAAAGGTTACTTCCGCGTGTACATTCCTGTTTTCCAAGACATCCCCTCATGAGTATTGTAACACGCAATCTGCTGCCTGCTAATCATATGGATTCCATTCCACAGATTGTCTGCGTAATCTATACACTAGTATTGTTCACTTTTCTGTACCGTGCCAAATCCCAAATGCACGCATAGTTCTGTGGCCCTCTACAATGTAAAAAATGTGTCAATGCTGCGGAAGTCTTACTGGCACCCAACGAAGTAACAATGACACTACCAGTCCCGTAGGCATAGGTGCTTGAACTGCCAGTTTTGCCGACATCGTAGGCCGACTTTCTGAGTAGCTTCCTGTTTCGCATGTCTATCAGTACTTTATATTAGTATATTGATAGAGAATAAATTTCACTCTGATAGTGAATGAAGGATTCCAGTTTATCCATCAATCATATGACATCATAATCAGCTACACAATATGTAGTATGACATCATAATCAATGTCATGGATGACGTAGATAAGTTCATCACGAATCCTAATTGATAACGGACTACGCATTGTTGTGTGAATGGTATGTCTTTAATTTGTCTGTGTGCTGTTGCTGCTATAGGCAGCAACAGCAACCAGTCAAATTAGTTTCAATATATTCAACAGCTTACTTGTACAGTTTTCTGGAAATTGAGGTTCAGAGTACAGGGATCGATTGATCCCAAAACGCTCAAAGCGCAGGTGGCGCTTAGCTAGAGGTGGGCAGGGCATAGCTAAAACTGGATTCCTCCATTGACAGTTCATGACCGCACCAATATAAGAGAGAAGAGAGAAGAGAGTTTTGGAATATCACTATTAATACTAATAGTGGAACGGTAATCTCTACTATACTATTTGTAGAACTGTTGTCACAATTTGTTTTCAGTATTTGCATTCTACAGGACAAGATGTGAATAAATGAATATCCAATGTTGCTTGATAATGGGCCTGTGTTTGCAATCTCATCTAAATGATACAATTTGCATAATTTGTCACCAGGAAATCTGCTGTTTTGTCAGTGTGCAGGTGGGTGGGTGAGTATGATGAATGGCAGAATATTGTGTTTCTCGGATGGTTATTAGTGGGATCCATTTCGAGTTATGCCTCACCCATTATGGACATGAGTTCCAGTTTTAGCTATACCCTGCCCATCATTAGTTAATCTCCACCAACACCTTGCTCGAGTTGGGATCGATCGATCCCTGAACGCCCTGATTATCGATTTCCAGAAAACTAAGTAAGCTGTTGAATATTTTGAAACTAATTTGACTGGGTGCTGTATACAGAAATGAGTCTATTATTGTACTCTACAGAACCTGTATACAAAAATGAGATTGGCCTATTTTTTTGTTTGTTGGCCATATTGGATATTTTTTAATTGGCAGGAAATCCTTTAAAATGTCGCTTCTCCTTGCCAAATGTCCCAAGTTCAGCCAAATTGACAAAATGATTCTGTCATGATAAACTCCAGAACCTGTCTACACAAATCTGATTGATATTTGATTTTCCACTACATTTAGTCAAGTTGTATACACTGAATTCTAGTTGTCTATTTGATATCTAATAGATTTAAAAGATCTCAAGTCTATGTAAATGCAAATGGTTCAGATGCTAATAGTCCAGGTCAGTGGCACAAGCCCTTGGGCTTCCTCTTGTCAATCTTAAGCAAAATACCAGATAAAAAAAATTTTCTTGTTCACTATAGGTATGCATTGTGCAGAAAAAGGACACGAAACAAATGTTCGCCATGAAGTACATGAACAAAGGTATGTGCATCGAAAAGGACGCGATTCGAAACGTTTTCAAGGAAATGGAGATACTTAGCACACTTGAGCATCCATTCCTCGTTAACCTGTGGTTCACATTCCAGGATGAAGAGGATATGTTTATGGTAGTCGACTTGTTGTTAGGTGGAGATCTCCGTTATCATATACAACAAGACGTTAAATTTGACGAAACACGGGTTAAACTGTACATATGTGAAATCTCGCTTGCTCTGGACTATCTACAGAAGCATAACATTGTTCATAGGTATGTATTCCAGGTGAAATTGTATTATTCACACACTAATTATTTAACGCTATTGTGATACCCTGCATGTCGTCCGGTGTTGGTGGCATCATCATCAAATTTGCGTTTAGCTATCAATCATACTGGACTCAAACTTGAACACAGGCTTCTTTATAAAGACACAGCATCACACTATGACCTTGGGTCAAAAGGTCAAAGGGCAAGGTCACTGTAATCTTGGTAAAATCTGTGTTTTTTCGACATTAACATTTTCCGTTTGGCTCAACATAGCAGTTCATATCTCAACTTTATAATGACACAGCATCACACTATGACCTTAGGTAAAAGGTGAAAGGGCAAGGTCATTGTAACCTTGGTAAAATCTTTGTTGTTCAACATTAACATTTTCCTTTTGGCTCAACCGAGAAGTTCATATCTCAACTTTGGTTAATCATACTGGACCGAAACTTAGATACACGCTTCTGTTAATAAGAGGACATCTCATAATGACATTGGGGTCAGGAAGTCAACGCCATTTTGCAACTTTGCGTTCTAAACATTAACATTTTGCATTTAGCTGATCTTGGCAGTTCATATCTCATCTTTGGTTAAGTATACTGGGCCCAAACTAGACAGATACTTCCTTAATACAATGATGTTGGAAAAACTTTTCAATAGTAACATTTTGTATTTTGCTCAACTTCACTGTTTATATCTCGTGTTTGCTTAATCACACTGGTGCCAAATTTGGACACATGCATCTTTATCACGAGTGTGAATGACAGATGACACATTGGAGCCAAAAGATCAAAGGTCAAGGTCACTCTGTCCTTGCTAAAACTGAGTTTTTATTAAAAGTAACATTTTGCATTTAGCTCAACGTAGCAGTTTATATCGCATGTTTGGTTAAGCATAAAGGACACATCCTTCCTTATATTGAGATGACACAATCATCTTGACATCAAAAGGTCAAGGTCAGTGTGATAATGACAAAACTCTGGGGGTTTTCCAACAATAATATTTTGCTTTTACCTCAACTTAGCAGTTGATATCTCATGTTGTGTTCGGCACACTGATGCCACAAGAATTATTGAAGTCAGAAATGCTGGTCATTATACCAAGCACCCTTCTCTTCCCTCCTCTCCTCTCCTCTCCTCCCTCCCTCCCCCTCTGTCTCTCTCTCTGCTCCCCGTGCCCCTCCCTCCATCTCACACTCTTCCCCCTTCCTCCCCGTCACCCCCTTCACCATCTCCTTCCCCCCCCCCCCTCTCACCCTCCTTCACTCTCCTTCCCTCCCAGTGCTCCTGCTAGGAGGGGCCATGGTGTCATAGTCCTCCGGTATTTTGGAATGACCCACATTTTTTTCAATTGGTGTCAAATGTCATTGTAAGAAAATTGTGTTGAATATGTTGAAACTAATTTGAATGGAAGCTGTTTCTGCCAGTTTGGATGATTTGAAATTGAGATACTAAGATGTAAATGATAAAAGTGTTAATCAGATTGGTCTGACTTGTAAGAAAGCGTCAAATGTAGATATATATTTCTCTAACAGTCCTATATTTCTGCTACGTTGTGGGTTCATTCAGAGCCTCTGTCCCTCATTTTATTCTAATGTCCCAACTTTTTGGCTGGATAGGGTGCTTGGACTCCACTATTCAAGATCCTAGAATGAACACTGCAATATCACCTTAATTCAGCCTCTTCCTCCATCAGTCCCTCCCTCCCTCTCAGAATCACTAAGCAGCATGAAAGCCATGTGCAGTCTCTTTGATCTTGGAATAATTTGAATTCATTGAGCCTCATAAGGAATGCTTCTCAACAAACTTTGCTTCATTAGACCTGATACCGCTGGTGGTCAAATGAGTTTCAATTAATGGCCTGTACTAATATCCTATAATTACCACAGTAAGATTGTAGTGGCAGCTGTCTGACTTTAAATTCACCTTGCCTTGAACTCATGCATTAATTAGCAGCGCATTCCATGACTAGCAAACATTTAACCCTTTAACACTCAGATTTCTTCAAGAAAATTTATATTTTCTCATAGAAAACGTCCATTTGCAGACCAAAAGAATATAGTTTAAAAAAATGTACCCCTGAAATGACTGGCTCGGTTATCAAGCCAGTCATTCCAGTGGTAAATTTTCAAAAATACTCTTCTCTTGGTCTGCAAATGGACATTTCTCAAGACCACTGCTGAAGCTGTTTTTGGCTGATATGAGTGTTAAAGGGTTAATTAGTAGCAACATGACAGTGGCCGTGGTATCACCACCAGCCATGCACATCAGAATATACTAACATAATTTTTATGTAATTATACCCCTGCAAAATACCACTCAAAGCGTGGTATATTGTAATAGCTTTGTCCGTGCGTCAATCTTTCCATCCATCGTCCGTGTATCCATCCCTGCTTGCATCCGTCCAGACCCGATTTTTTGTCAAGTCCATATTTTCAAGGGCTTTTCACGTATAGTCAGCAAATTTGGTATTTGGATGCATCATGGCTTAAAGGTGTGACCTGTATCAAAGGTAGGTCGGCATGACCTACCTTTTACAGTTCACTGAACATCATAGATTATTTTTATCCGTTCTGTAGTATCAAGAGTCTTTTGTATACAGTACTTTTCACAGATCACTGAACAACATAGATTATTGTTGTCCAGGCTGGAGTTTCCAAAGGCTTTTGGTATACCATCACCAACTTGGTATATGGATGCATCACAGCCTAAAGGTGTATCGTGTATCAAAAGTAGCTCATGCTGACCTACTTGTCACTGTTCACTAAGCATCATAGATTATTCTTGCCAGAGCATTATTTTCAAGAGTTTTTTGTATACAGTAACCAAACCTGGTATATGGATGCATCATGGCCTAAAGGTGTGTCATATATTAAAAGTAGGTCAATGTGACCTACTTTTCATGCTTCACCGGACATCATAGAAAATTGTATTTGTGTGTCCGCTTTTTTGTCAGACCTTTGTATACAGTAACCAACCCAACTCAGAAAATGGCCAAGTTTTTTTGTGCTTTGCGCTGTGTCAGTTACACTTTTGCCTTCTATAATATAAGGATTATGCCTAATATGAAGTCAGTCCTCCCTAGGTTATGTGTAGGAAGTATATTCGTGGTTATATAGTATTTTATAACTATGTTCATATTGTTACCGGTTTTCATGAAAGATCGTTCTCGTTTCGTGGTAATTTACTACTAGTGCATTATAAGGATTATCATTTATCCCTATGCAAGTTTGCTTTCTTGTCGGTAGGGATTTTGTTTTCTGATTTGAACTTTCCCACCTTTTTAAGAAATGATTTTTATCTTTCTAGTCTCCTTTTACGATTTTCTAAGCGGTATGCTTCATTGTTACATTTTTTCGTTTTTAGGAGTCTGATAAATCGTCAAATAAGACGAAATCTACGTCATCAAAAAGGAGGCTAAGAAACAGGATGTTTCTTCAAGTACAGACGATAGCGCGAAGGTTAGCGAGCGTTCCCGCAAATGGGGAAACCGATCCCTCTAACCTCCATGCAGGTTAAGAAATCTCCTAAGCAGAAGTCTAGAGCGACTAAGCTCTCGAAGGTGGGCTCGTGTAGTGCACCGGGTCAAACCCACATAAGACTTGAGGGTGACGGGCATAACCCACAAGCCGTGGTGGCGGAGCCTGAGGCTGACGTCCATAAGGCTGGGCCTTATGCGAATGCCAATTTTTCGATTATACCGGTCGTCAAGGTTCTTTGTAGATCGCCCATTGCCAAGAATTTGATTTCTAGTATTGCTAGTTCTTCTGGTTCCGTTGTGGTGGACTCGGGTCCTCTGGACTCAGGTTCACTTCCTTTTTCCGCCGCTCCATCAGTTTCCGTTTTAACTTCCGGTTTAGCAAGACATCCGGGTCTTCAGGATCCGGTTCTTTCTTCTCTGGCGTCCGTTTCCGGTAGGACTTCCGGTTTAGTAGGTAATCCAGGTCATCAAGATCTGGTTACTACTTCCGTTCCATCCGTTTCCGGTTTGACTTGCATTTTTGTAGGACATCCGGGTCTTCAAGATCCGGTGCCTAGTTCCGTTTCCGGTTTCAACAGCGCTTCCGGATATCCGGAGTCTGAGGATTCCTTCTATTTTTTTACTTCTGGTAGAAGCGCTTCCGTTTCCGGTTTGGATTCTGGTCGGTACACTTCTGTTTCCGGTTCTAGAGGTGTACTTTCGGATCGGTCAGATCTGGATAGACTTCCGGATTCTGCTTCCGGTTGGGAGGTAGCTTCCAGTATAGCGAGAGATCAAAATTGCTTAGGTTCTTCTAGGATTTTGGGTGATAGGAGTTTTGTAGATTCTGTTTCGGAAATTTCTCAACAGGTTTCTCAGGATTCTGTAGCTTCCAACTATGAATCTTTTCTTCCTTCTCAGGTAGTTGATGTTGATTTATCTTCTCAGTCTTCTCCTTCCTTCCGTGATGCCATTTTGAATCCATCTTTTTCTAGGTCTTCTTCTTTCTCCTCCTCTTCTCACTCTAATCCTATTTCTTCTTCTCTTTCGGCCAAGGATTTCTCTTCCAGTCATGTGTCTAATGCATCTGCTCTCTTTAAATCTTCCCTTCCTCCTCCTCCGGGTTTCTCCCGTCTTCCTTCTCTTTCCTCTCATGGTCAGTTGGATCATCCTTCCTCTTCTTCTTCGTCTTCTCATTCATTCTCTTCTCTTCCTTCTTCCTCTTCTGCTTCTTCTCCGTCCTTTGATCATCTTGATCCGATTGTTTCCGGGTTTCTTTCTCCTGAAATAGAATTTCAAATTGTTGATTCAGGCTTAGATTTTTCCTTGTTTTCTGTGGTGAGGGATTCTTCTTTAGATCGTTCATTTGTTTCTGCTCGTTTTCTATTTTTTTCGAGGTTTTCTGCTAGTTCTCTGGTCCTTCCTTTCTTATCCTCTAGTCAGGATCAGGGTAGGGATTCTCTTTCCTCTTCACAAGTTTCTTCGTTTCCTGAGTCGGTTAGTAGACCCTCTTCTCCAGTTTCTTCTAGGGCAGGTGAATCTTTAGTGTCAGGTGACTCCTCTATTCTCATATCTTCTTCTCCTCCTCTTCTTCCTTCTCTTCCTTCTGCTCCCAAGTCGGTCAGAGCCAGGGATCTGAAGAGGTTTTGGCCGGTTAGAGCCTCTTCGGAAGACTGGTCTGTGGCTCACAGGTGGATCGCATCTACTCTTTCTCTTTCTCTTAAGGCAGAATTTGTTATGGATCCTCCTTCTTTCGGATCCGCTTTCTCTACATCTGATCCTTCGTCTTCTTCTTCTCCTCAGGTGCTGCCTATTGGTAATTTAGTTGTTGATATGCTCAATTTCTTTGTTAATGATTCTACTAATACTGACTTTTCTCTTGTTTCTAAGTATGATTCTCCTATTCAAATTCCTAAGGAGGACTATTTGAAGGTTGCCTCCACTCAGTCTCTTTCTGGTTCCGCTTGGGAGGTTCTTTCTTCTCAGTTAAAGGATGCTTCCAAGGTTGAATTTTCCAATGACCTTTCCAAATGGGAGTCTGTTTGCAGATCTCAGCTCAAATCTTCTAATTTCCTTGCTCTTTTATCTGAGGCCATTCTTAAGGCTGAAGAACGGGGTGATCATGTTCCTTTGTCAGTTTTTCGTTCTTTGGCTGATTTGTCTCGCGGCTCCCTCAATTCTGTCTGTAAGTCTTTGGGTTTTATTACTTCCAAGCGTAGATCTAGGAAGCTCTCTGAGGTTAGGATTTCTAGCGCTTTGAAGCATAGTCTTGTTGCATCCCCGTTTGGTACAGATCTTTTTGGACAGTCAGCTCCTAATTTAATTTGTGCGGAATCTGAGCGCCTGAAGGCCTCTAGGGAGCTTCAGGCTCAGATTTCGTTTTCTAATCCGTCCTTGAAAAGAGATGTGTCTTCTGTGAGGAGTCCTAATTCTTCTAGAAGAAAGCGCCTCAAACCTGACCAATTTGGGGCTTATCCTTCTATGGCCATCCATAATTCTAATCTTTCTTCGTCCAATCGTCAGGATCGATCCATGGAGGAGGATCGCTTCGATTCTATTTCCTCACATCGTTCGAGGTCTCAAGGGAGGCAGTCTCCTTCTTGGGCGAGAGGGGGTTCAGACCTCTTCTCGCCGTGCTGGTTCCAGGTCCAAAGGTCGTTCTTCCTTTAGAGGGTTTCAGGGAAAGAGAGTTTGAAAGTATGGACTATTCCCGGGTAGGGCTAACCTTCTCTCTTCCCTTCCTCATCCCTCCCCCTCTTCTTCTCCCTTCGGAGCAGTCGGTCCAGTGCCGGTTACCCAACGTGCCAGTAGGAGGGCGCCTTTCTCTGTTTTGGGAGAAATGGCAAGCCCTCGTTCAGGACTCCTGGCTAGTGTCTCTGATACGTTGGGGTTATGCTCCATCATGGATCCGTCATCCTCCTCTTCTCTCCCTTTTCCCAGTTTGGACTCCGGTTCCCTCCAATCCGGAAAAACTGGTGGCTTTGGAAGAGGAGTTGGAATCCATGATTGTAAAGAGGGCAATAGAAGAAGTTCCCCATTGGAGAGTAGACCCGGGCTACTACTCGATCATCTTTTTAGTTTCCAAGAAAACAGGAGGTTGGCGTCCCATCATAAATTTGAAAAAGTTAAATCTTATGATTCTCACCCCCAAGTTCAAGATGGAGACGATCTCCCAGATCATTTCCAGTCTGGATCAGGGAATGTGGACGTCTTCCATCGATCTAAAGGACGCCTACTTCCATGTTCTTATTCACCCTGCCTTCAGAAAGATCCTGAGGTTTGCTTACAAGGATTGAGTTTGGCAGTTCCGCGCCATGCCCTTCCGCCTGACCATGGCTCCCTTCCTTTTTACCCGTCTAGTTTCAGCCGTGGCAGGCATTTTACACAGTCGGTCTATCCATCTTCATGTTTATATAGACGACTGGTTGGTAAAAGCAAGGTCATCCTCAACCCTCTCAGGAATTCTTCCAAAAGTTTGCAGTCTGGCATGCAACCTAGGGTGGATTTTAAATCTAGAGAAATCAAGCCTAGTTCCATCTCAAATCTTTACGCATCTAGGCGTTTCTTTCAACCTGGCCCGGGGTCTAGTCTTCCCCTCAGATCCAAGGATAGAGGCTTTATCAGTGGCAATGGAAATCCTCTCTTCTTCCGTGGTAAGAACAAGATTCTTTTTAAGAGTGATAGGCCTGATGGTCAGCGTAGAGAAAGTGATTCCTTAGGCAGCGCTGATGAGAAGACCCTTCCAAATGTATTTAATGTTTCTTTGGAAGCAGTCAGTCCACTCTATTTACCATCAGATTCCCATTAGAGAACATTTGATCCCTCATCTAGATTTTTGGAGGGATCGTTCTCTGCTTCTGATGGGTGTTCCACTGGTAAGGTCCTCCCCTCAGGCGACTATCTTCACAGATGCTTCCCAGGGGGGTTGGGGAGCAGTCTGGGACTCCCTGTCAATTTCCGGCCTTTGGTCCCTGGAGGAGTCGACAGCCCATATCAACATTCTGGAGTTGTGGGCTGTCAGGAAGGCTCTCCTTTCATGGTCAGATCTTGTGATAGGTCTCAAAGTCTCGATTCGGTCGGACAATTCGACTGGTGTCTTATATCAACAGGCAGGGAGGTACAAGGTCATCTCTCCTTTGTTTAGAAGTGTGGAATCTTCTCTTGTGGTGCCGCAACAGGCAGATTTTTCTGGTATCCTCCCATGTCCCAGGCAGTCTGAATTTTCTGGCGGACCAACTGTCACGTCCCAGCAAGTTCGCCCACACAGTGGCAGTTAAAGAAGTCGGTTGTCAGAGCGATTTTCAGTCTTATGGATCATCCTCTAGTAGATCTGTTCGCGACCTCTTTGAATGCCCAGATCTCCTCTTACATGTCTCCTTTTCCAGACAGTCAAGCCCTGGCGGTGGATGCCCTGTCTCAGTCCTGGACAGGGATGTTCGCTTATGCCTTCCCTCCTACTATTCTGATCCCGTTAGTGTTGAAGAAGGTCAAGGACCAAGTTTGCGAGATTCTTCTGATAGCTCCCTTTTGGCCCAAGAGGATTTGGTTTGTAGACCTTCTGGATCTTCTGGTAGACTTTCCTTGTCTTCTGCCAGTATCCCAGGACCTTCTATCTCAAGTAAGGGGACGTTGTGTCCATCCAAGTCCAGGAGTCTTCAATCTGTGCGTGTGGCGAATCTCGAGTCTGAAAGATTCCAGGATAAAGTTTCTTCAAGATCTCAGGAAATTATTGACTCGGCCAGAAGGGAATCGACCCGTCGAGGTTACAAGGGTCGTCTTAAAATCTTTGGTAGATGGTGTTCAGACCAAGGTCTCGTGCCCGATTCTGTTTCTATACCACAAGTTTTAGATTTTTTATCTCATCTGTTTGACTCTACATTTGTCAGCTAATACTGTCAGGGGGTATAGATTTTCTCTGGCGTCTTCCCTTCCTTGTCTTTTGAATGCTGATGTCAAGGATACTAAGACTCTTAATAGTGTTATTAGAGGTCTAGGTAATATTTGTCCTCCGATTGCTAAGCCTTTACCTTCCTGGAATTTGGCTTTGGTTCTTCAAGTTTTGGCAGGTCGCCATTTTAAACATTTCTTCTATCAGTATTACGCTTTTAACTCTCAAAGCTGTTTTTCTTGTTGCTACTGCCTCTGCTAGAAGACGTTCAGAGATTCATGCTCTTTCTGCTGAAAAGGATAGATTTATAGTTTCAGGAGATGGTTTGGTTTTATATCCCAGAAGGGACTTTATCTAAAACTCAGTCTAACCATTTTCCTGCAAGTCCGATCATTTTAAAATCTTTATCGTCTTTTTCGCCATCCGATAAATTTTGGTGTCCTGTTAGGGCATTAAGAACCTACAAACAGCGAACCAATTTTAAAAGAGTCGATCCATACCATTTATGGGTTTCCTACGCGGAAGAGTTATCTAAGCCGGTCTCAAAATCTATGATTGCCAGATGTATTTGTGAGACAATTAAGCTTTGTTACGAGATAGCCTCACCGGATCAAATTATTCTCTCCCATATTAAAGCCCATGACGTTAGAGGCATGGCTACTTCTTTCGCTCTTTTTGCCAGTTCGTCTTTAGATGAGATCATGCAGGTGGCAGGATGGAAATCTGAATCCACTTTACATCATTTTATCTCAAAGACCAGAATGCAGCAGCCTCCTTCTTTCGTAACATTACTATTTTAACTAAAAAAGGCGAAGACCATTCACCAAGCACTTCCCACCATTTTCGTTAGGACTGTGCGTCTGTAAGAAATGGTGAGAGTCTTTTGGTTTTTATTTATTTCTTTAAGTTCAAGTTATCCTTATTTGTTAATCACGGTGTGATTGAGTTATATGCACTATTATGTTATGTTATTAACATTTGGATAAGATTGGTTTGATTTTTATCCTTTTTTGTTGATTCTCAAATCTCCTCCCCCCTAATGTTTAAATGGGGCACTGACCAAATCTACGGGTTTAGCAAGTAGTGATTGAACGGTAATGGATGTTTTTGTGGTGTAATAACAACCCCCACAGACCCCCCTTGTGGGTTGTTCTGTTGTTTTATTAACCACTATAAAAACATACTTACCATTCAATCACTACGACCCGCTCTCAGCCACCCCGCGTGGTAAGATTTGAGAATTGGCCTTTAATATTTAACACTTAAATTTAGAAAAGTGAATCTGCTTCCTATTTGGGCTCCAGTGCGCATGCGCAAGCGCGCTTAGTGACAAGCGTCACTATGGGGTGAGTATAGACTGGTGCCAGTCTATATCTGTCAGTAGGCTGGAGATGGACTTAACCAGTAACCTGGTTGAGGGTCCATATTAATAGGAATAGGCATGGGGAGGTGTGTATGCAGGCATAAAAATCTTATTCTGATAGCTAAATGCAGATAATTGATTGAGCAAGTAGTGATTGAACGGTAAGTATGTTTTTATAGTGGTTAATAAAACAACAGACCAACCCACAAGGGGGGGTCTGTGGGGTTATCACACATGTGTGCCCACACTCACACACATGCGCAATGCACGTACGCATGTAGACAATGAAGTTTTATCCAACTGGAACTCCGGTAGATGATAGCACCATTTTACAATTTTGCAAATAAATGTATATATAATACACGCTTGTTATTTTGTGGTAAAGGGCTAAAAGTAATTCACCTTTCCAGAGTATCCATCTATCATTTGAAGTTATATGATGATAATCAACTAAGCAGGGTGTAGGATGATGTCATAATCATAAATGATTCTATTTGGCCCGTCTTTAACTCTTAATAGTCTGACACATACGAATTGTATGTCTACTATTTAATAAACATGCTGTTGAATATTTTGAAACTAATTAGGCTGGATGCTGTTGCTGCCATAGGCAGCAAAAGCGCAAGGCAAATTAGTTCTAAAATAGTCAATAGCTTACCTGTATGGTTTTCTTGAAATTGATAGTCAGGGAGTTCAGAGATCGATCGATCCCAACATGAGCGAGGTGTGGGTGGAGCTTATCCAGAGATGGAACGTGCATAGCTAAAAAAGGAAAGGTCGTACTTGTAAGCTGCCAAATAAGGGCTACAATCTACAATAGCATGTCACTCTCCCATACCAGCAAAGTTGATATATTTTTCGATCGGGCCGCCGTGATGTCACAAGTGTTTATTTTGGAAACAGTGTTACTGAAAGAGGTTGCTTGTGCATTTTTAGTTATTTATCCCAAAATTGCCACACGTTTTCGGTACACCATGGACACACAACCACACAAGTTTGGAGAAGCTGTCTCCAGTAGAACAAGAGTTGTTGAAAAATAAGTCACAAGTCTCCATTTTAAAAACAATATTGCTGAAAGCGCTTGTTTTGTTTTAGCTTTCGACCCCCAAAATACACAGACAAACAAACACCCAGCCAAGTTTGGAGAAGATCCCTCCAGTAGAACCAGAATCATACAAAAATATCTTAAAGAAAATTTTGAACAACTGGAAGAAGAATAGGAAAAAGGAGTTCCATTCTAACTTTAACACTCGTGTCTAACGATGCAGGTAAAAAGAAAAGAGCATTTGCTGGACAAAGAAGACTATTTTTGAAAATTTATTACTAGCCGAGCCAGTCATTCCAGTGGTAAATTTTGAAATTAATCTTTTGCCCTACAAATGGATATTCACAAAATTAAAATTTCATGCCCATATTTAATGATTAATTTCAAACCGTGATACATTGTAATATATTTCTCTGAAGTCTGAAGTGAATAATCAATGTCTGCTCGCTAGCAAGCACTTTACTGTTGAATGCATCGCGGGATTGATGATGATTTCACTCGTATGTTGTCTGATTGTCTTCCGGCGTATTCTGGCTAGCCATTGATTGAT
Source organism: Chaetoderma sp. LZ-2023a (assembly GCA_034401795.1). Taxonomy (NCBI): domain Eukaryota; kingdom Metazoa; phylum Mollusca; class Caudofoveata; order Chaetodermatida; family Chaetodermatidae; genus Chaetoderma; species Chaetoderma sp. LZ-2023a. The sequence continues at coordinate 255,651,352 of CM067369.1, forward strand.
TGTTCCAAATTTGGAGATAAGCATTGTATATAATTTGTATTGATCACACGCATACATGTATATTATAGTATTAGTCGTCTCATATGAACTAATCCATAACTAGTTAACCCTTTAACACTTAAATTTGTTTTTAAAAAATTTAATTTTCTCAGAAAATGTCCATTTGCAGACCAGGAAAAGACTATTTTTGAAAATTTACAGCTGTTATCAGTTATCAAGCCAGTCATTCCAGTTGTAAATTTTCAAAAATAGTCTTCTATTGGTCTGCAAACGGACATTTCTCAAGACCACTGCAGAAGCCGTATTTGACTGATATGAGTGTTAAACGGTTAAGAATATCTAGTTTCTTGTTCTGATAAGGAATGTTGATTTGCAGGCCCAGAGAATACTTTGAAAATTTAACACAAATAACAAGGTCTTCGTTATCAAAATCAATGACGATCCAAAATTCAATATGGCGGCTACAATATTGAATTGGATCTCACCTCTGATATTTATTGACAATGAGGAGGATGCATGAGACATTTACTTCCGTGAAATTTTTATATTAGATATTACAAAATTGTGCTTTTATACAGTAAAACCTGTCTATAATGGACATGTGCTTTTGGGGCCAAAATGATTTTATGTGAATGGAGGGATCCAATCTATCACTCATGTATCTGATCTCATAATCAAATATGTCACGTTTTAGATGATGTCAATTGTGTGTCTTTGATGAATTTACAATTCAATAAACACTTTATTGAATATCTTGAAACTAATATGACTGGGTGGTGCGGATGCCAACGGCCATCAGTCAAATTAGTTTCAAAATATTCCACAGCTTACCTGTACAGTTAGGTACCTTGAAATTTTGATTCTGTGAATTAAGGTATTTACGTTTCAATTTGATTCCAACACACGTCAAAAATTGGCTCAGCTACGCTGGAAATGGGTGGGATATAGCTAGAAATGAACCCGCCATTTGACGTATAATGTATAACCTGCTCGAGACCCCCAAAAGATTTGGTTCTTTAACAAGTATCACTTGTGGTCTGTCTGTGCGTCTTTAAAAATGGTGTCCTGATTTGACCAATTCTTATCTTCTATCATCATAGAATAATGGGGGGGGAGGGGGGGGGGGGTTTCTATATATTTTCACAGCACGTATATTTTCGCTGCAGCTGCTGTCTCACTTGGACTTATCACGGAGCCTCCAGGAAGATTTTCTCAATTTTACAACCAGCCATGGGCGGCTCATAGCACATTGTTCAGCATCCAGCCGGCTTAATGTTGTCTCAGCATAATTGATACTCCTGTAGGGATGCTGCGTCTGAGTTAGCGTAAGAAACCCTTCTTAAACAACCACCTCGCTGAACACAGTTACTCATTATTATAGACAGATGATCGATCAATACATAGGACTTATTCAAGAGTTTGTCTTGTGGAGTCAATAGAGTGTGGTTCTTTAAAACAGGTGGTCTTTTGACCACCTGTCTTAAAGAACCACCATCTAATGTCCCCAAGATGGAATGGGTTTTTAGAACGGGGTTAACAGTAGATTGTTTGAGTGATGTAAGAAGATTAATGCACAGCGTTGTGTAGCGCCGGTGGTTCTATGTCAACATTTATTCAGGCACTCTGTATTAGGATGATGCAGTGTTGCTGTCCTCTGTGGACAAAAGGAAGTATCGAGATTATGTTCTTGATGTAGTGTGGCCACCTTTACACTTTCTATGCTTTCATATCATTATAAATTATCTGCTTTCCAGGGAATTTGTTTTCTTTGGTGCGAAATTTTGACTCATGCTGATGATTTTGAAAACAGTTTCACTAGAAGTTGTTGCTTCTGTTTCTTTTCAAAATAAAGAGACCGCCTGGCTTATACAGGCCATAAAATGGTGGGCCTTTAAGACACAAGTGTTGCGATCACCTAATCACCTCCAACTAACACTACTCTGATTTTTGGGAACGGTCCTATTTTTTCACGGTTTTGTGTTTGCAACATATTTCACATGTTTTTAAGGTTTTAAATTTTTCATATTATTCAACAGTTGCTGTTTGGATCTCATTACAACTTTACAAAAGTGTTCTATGCCATGCAGACTCCAGCATTAATAGTTTAATTTTTCTTAATTCTTCCGATTTCTTGATGGTTTTGGAATCTTTTCATGTATGTGTATTAACAGAATGTTTGATGTGGAACATTTGCCTGTCTTTTAGTTTTACTTAGGCATATAGAGCTTGCAATGCAGAAATAGTGAGAAGTTCAACTTTACAGTTCAGTCTTAGAGCTATATCCTTATGGCTTTCCTATTGGGCCATAGGCATGTTGTTCTGACAAGTAGTTTGCCTTTTCAAGATCAGATTGTATCCAATGGGCAATCTTAATGTGATTATCACTTTAGTTGTAGCTGTTCACAGCCATTACTCATCCATTTAGCAAAACTGCTCATGTTTGTGGCATTACAGTTATTTGTTAGTGCTTGACAGAATTGGGGGTTATACATATTAAGAAATATGACTAGCATATTTTCGCAACCCACACTGTCCATGTCTTTATAGAGACATGCTTCAACGTTCTTTTTTTGATATTTTTTAAGCCCTGAAGGTAAGAGATTTTACCTGGGAAGAGTGATCAGGAAGCGGTCATTCTAAATACATCTGTATACATGCTATAATATCATGTCATTACCACTATGTTTACTTAGGATTATGTGATTAAATCGAAAATCGAGATTATGTTTTAAATCGTGAATTTATATGATTATAAATTAAATAATCGAATAATCGCGAATATTTTCTATTGCACCAAATATTTCAAAACCTAACTTTCAATTACTCTTTAATGCGATTGCTCATGAAAAATGACATTTTGCTTAGTGAATGTATGTCCATTTGCAGGGCAAGAGAAGACTGAAAATGTATTACTGGAATACCTGGCTCGAGAATTGAGCCAGGCATTCCAGTGATACATTCTCAAAAATAGTCTTCTTTTGCCCTGCAAATGGACTTTTCTAAACACCATTGCAATTTTCATCATTGATATTCTTTCGTTGTTATCCCTTGGTAATTTGTATCCAAGCTGATTAATCGAGTAATCACGATTGTTTTTTAACAATCGATCGCGATCACTCAACACAATAATCGCACAAACGTATGTTTACTCCAATAGAGCGCTAACCATTATGATGATTGATGACCCTGAAGAAATTTAGACTGTGTACTCAGATGTATCAGCAACCAATACAGTGACTAACGGAGGATTGCGAGTGCTCAGGATGTTCCCGCAGGTCAGCATGAAACTCAAGCCCTGATCCAAGCCGCTTCTTTGATCTCTAACCCCAACATTTTATCACAACATTAGGAGTTTTAATACTTCACTGATGCTATGTGTTGCTCTTTAGGCTCTAGGCAACGATACAATAACTGAACTGAAAGCTGTTCTCAATGAGAACATGAAATACAGATGTGTCACCCGACAAGGGATACCCGTCCACTGCGGGGTATCCAAGAGAATGAGTAAGCAGACGTACTGGTCCTTAGCATGGTGGGGAAAAAGAGCAATACCTGAATGATGACATGTAATGGGTACACCAAGCTGAATGTCCTTATATGCAGAAATATAAAGATGGTCCACTCACTGACCTATGGCTATGGTCTAGAATACCAGAGAGTACAACACATTTAACAATGCTGTCCTCATTACAACAAGCTGAGAACATTCATCTGGCCTACAGAGACCACACTACAGACTATGCTTCACAGTCCTAGAAGAAGAGCTGGAGAGGATATTCCAAGTCATCTGAGTGACAGATCTATTTGTGTAGTTAACGCGAACAAAAGGAAGAAAGAAATAGGTTCACCCCACCCCAAGTAAATAACTATAGATGATTTATGCATGTGACAATCCCAACTTGATTCACACGCAGACCCTACCTCCAAAATGGCTGGTATTCTTACAATTCATTTTGCAATTGCCACCATTTTGTATACAATACACTTTTGCATTCCAGAATGACTCAAAAACCATCATGTATGCGTGCATAGGCATTTGATCGGAGAGTGAACTTTCCCTAGAGCTGTATGATCGTGACATTCCTATCAATCAGTAATAGGTTAAATTTGATGATGATTAAATTGCATGGATCGAAACGTTAAATGTTGGCATTAGTGAGTGAAGTGGTTACTCTAATTTAGTACCGGTAATAACAATTAGCATGCAATTTACAAGAGAGAGAATATGCATTACTATAATTACTAGCAATTTTACAGATGTTTATTTGCAATTTCCATGGTAACTCGTGGTTGAACAAATGAATCAATCAATAATTGAAAATTTGCGGAAATTATCCTGAATAAAGGCTATCCTGAATAAAGGTACCATTTTAAAACACAACCCAAAAGCCTGCATATGAAATTGACAAAGGCTAATGTCATTTCACGGCAACAAAACCCTTTTGGGCAATTCTATGTATTTACAAGTAACAGGCTTAAATATTCTAGCTAATGGCATCCAATGGATGAATCCAATCTGTCTCTCAATTGTGACATCCTATTTAATTATATCACATATAGGATGATGTCACAATCAAAATATGTAATATTAAGTGTACGAATTGTATGTCTTTACAATTTAATAAGCATTCTTTTGAATATTTTAAAACTAATCATAGTTATCATGATATTGGGATTCTGGGAATTTAGGGTTCGATCTCAACACGGGCAAAGCGTGGGCTGAGTTTAGCTGGAAATGGGTGAGGCCCAGTGGATTCATCTATTAAATGAGCCATAAAAGCAGCCAGTTAAACATTAAAAAACTAATCTGCCTTAGAAGTTTGATGCTATCATTAGGGATGGACTCTGCTATTGTTTGATGCTGTCATTAGGGATGGACTTTCTGCTGTTGTAATGTTTGATGCTGTCATTAGGGATGGATTCTGCTATTGTTTGATGCTGTCATTAGGGATGGACTTTCTGCTGTTGTTTGATGCTGTCATTAGGGATGGACTATCTGCTGTTGTTTAATGCTGTCATTAGGGATAGACTATCTGCTATTGTTTGATGCTATCATTACGGATAGACTATCTGCTATTATTTGATGCTGTCATTGGGGATAGACTATCTGCTATTGTTTGATGCTGTCATTAGGGATGGACTATCTGCTGTTGTTTGATGCTGTCATTAGGGATGTACTATCTGCTATTGTTTGATGCTGTCAGTAGGGATAGACTATCTGCTTTTGTTTGATGCTATCATTACGGATAGACTATCTGCTATTATTTGATGCTGTCATTAGGGACAGACTATCTGCTATTGTTTGATGCTGTCATTAGGGATAGACTCTGCTATTGTTTGATGCTATCATTAAGGATGGACTATCTGCTATTGTTTGATGCTGTCATTAGGGATGGACTTTCTGCTGTTGTAATGTTTGATGCTGTCATTAGGGATGGATTCTGCTATTGTTTGATGCTGTCATTAGGGATGGACTTTCTGCTGTTGTTTGATGCTGTCATTAGGGATGGACTATCTGCTGTTGTTTAATGCTGTCATTAGGGATAGACTATCTGCTATTATATGATGCTATCATTACGGATAGACTATCTGCTATTATTCGATGCTGTCATTAGGGATAGACTATCTGCTATTGTTTGATGCTGTCATTAGGGATGGACTATCTGCTGGTGTTTGATGCTGTCATTAGGGATGTACTATCTGCTATTGTTTGATGCTGTCAGTAGGGATAGACTATCTGCTTTTGTTTGATGCTATCATTACGGATAGACTATCTGCTATTATTTGATGCTGTCATTAGTGATGACTCTGCTATTGTTTGATGCTATCATTAAGGATGGACTATCTGCTATTGTTTGATGCTATCATTGGGGATGGACTCTGCTATTGTTTGATGCTCTCATTAGGGATGGGTTTTCTGCTGTTGTTTGATGCTGTCATTAGGGATGGACTATCTGCTGTTGTTTGATGCTGTCATTAGGGATGTACTATCTGCTATTGTTTGATGCTGTCAGTAGGGATAGACTACCTGCTTTTGTTTGATGCTATCATTACTGATAGACTATCTGCTATTATTTGATGCTGTCATTAGGGATAGACTATCTGCTATTGTTTGATGCTGTCATTAGGGATAGACTCTGCTGTTGCTTGATGCTGTCATTGGGGATGACTGCTATTGTTTGATGCTGTCATTAAGGATGGACTATCTGCTATTGTTTGATGCTGTCATTACGGATGGACTCTGCTATTGTTTGATGCTGTCATTAGGGATGGACTATCTGCTATTGTTTGATGCTATCATTGGGAATGGACTCTGCTATTGTTTGATGCTGTCATTAGGGATGGATTCTCTGCTGTTGTTTGATGCTGTCATTAGGGATGGACTATCTGCTGTTGTTTGATGCTGTCATTAGAGATGTACTATCTGCTATTGTTTGATGCTGTCAGTAGGGATAGACTACCTGCTTTTGTTTGATGCTATCATTACGGATAGACTATCTGCTATTATTTGATGCTGTCATTAGGGATAGACTATCTGCTATTGTTTGATGCTGTCATTAGGGATAGACTCTGCTGTTTCTTGATGCTGTCATTAGGGATGACTGATATTGTTTGATGCTGTCATTAGCGATGACTGCTATTGTTTGATGCTGTCATTAGGGATAGACTATCTGTTATTGTTTGATGCTGTCATTAGGGATGGACTCTGCTATCGTTTGATGCTGTCATTAGGGATGACTGTGCTATGACTGCTATTGCTTGTTACTGTCATTAGGGATGAACTCTGCTTTTGGTTGATGCTGTCATTAGGGATGACTGTGCTATTGTTTGATGCTGTCATTAGCGATGGACATTGCTACTGTTTGATGGTGTCATTAGGGATGGACATTGGTACTGTTTGATGCTGTCATTAGTGATGGACTATCTGCTATTGTTTGATGCTGTCATTAGAGATGGACTACAGGGCATAACTTAGTGTAAAATTTTTGCGTAGCGGACATTGATATGCAAATTGAAACTTGTGTAGCAGGTGCCAAATTTTGTGTAGCAATTACAATATTTGTTACGCACGGTGAATTTGTTAAGATATGGTGTTTGGAGGGGCGCAGGAAACAATACTATATAATAACCTCAACTAAGCATATAATGTTTGCCCATTTCTAAGCTTTAATAATAAATTGTTGTAAACTTGAAACTAAAATCTATTTATTAATGATGATTATAATAAAAATCCACAACACTGTGGATATGGCAGCTATTATGCCTTGTTGTTTGTATCATGATAGACTAATTATACACTGTTTTGCCAATCAACTGAACAGAGCCATGTATCAATTGATGGCAAAGAAAGAGTTCTGATTGACAGCAAGTCTCGAGTCTGACTGTGAGTACAGTTACAGATTATACAGTACACTTACTTATCAGACAGTTAACTCTCATATTTGATCATGACACCTGGATAACTTAAAACAGAGTCAACTGTCTGATAAGCAAGTGTACACTGTATTTAATCTGTAACTGTACTCGGTCAGGCCCAAGACATTCTCAACAGCTTTGTTCAAACGTGTATTGATAAATTTTAGCGAGAACCATGTATATTTGCAGGATAGTGTAGTATGCTTTCAAACATATATTAAAATAATTCAGCGGAAAACATGTTTGTTTGTATGGTAGAATAGTACAATTTACACAGATCACAGATCTGTATCTAAAACAAAAATTACCTGCGTATCGATGCGGTATGTTCTTTAGACTGGTTTATGGTAGCGACTTTGAACGCGGTAGTAGATATGAATTGGGAACCATATAGCAATATATTATCTGTTTAGAAGCACGTTTAATTGACGATAGAATTGGTAATCAACTCGAAATAATATAGCGATCTCAAAATATACGCCAAAAATTACACAATCACATTTCCTGCCGCGAGCGAGAAACCAGTCTCAAAACGGCTGATACGTGTATATATTATAAAATAATATACCGTAGCAAAGATTTTTATTGGTTTAGTTGTTTGTATTTAACCAATCAGCGACAGCCTTACATATATGATGCCGAGTTTAGGAGAGGAGTCGCGTAGCTACTCTTACGCATGTATCCGAAAACAAATTCCAACCGTTCAGGCGCTACGCTTACAACTTGAGTAGCTACCCTGCTACGGACCTAAACTCACTCAATGTTTTGATTTTTCCCGGAAATCAAAACTGTATTGTCAAACTATGTCATGTTATTGATTGGATTGATTAAAATTACGCTGGATTTCTCTCCATTCGTACTCAAAATACCAAATTCTGAACAACACAAGTAAGTCTAAAGATAATGTTGTCAATTTATATCGCTTCGCAATCTGTGTGACACAGTAAGAAAAATATATCGCTGGTATTGTAAAATGCATCGCATTTTGCGATGCAATACCGGATAAATTATGCCCTGGACTATCTGCTACTGTTTGATGCTGTGATTAGGGATGGACATTGCTACTGTTTGATGCTGTCATTAGGGATGGACATTGTTACTGTTTGATGCTGTCATTAGTGATGGACTATCTGCTATTGTTTGATGCTGTCATTAGTGATGGACTATCTGCTACTCTTTGATGCTGTCATTAGTGATGGAGAATCTGCTACTGTTTGATGCTGTCATTAGTGATGGATTCTTTGCTAATGTTTGATGCTGTCATTAGGGATGGACATTGTTACTGTTTGATGCTGTCATTAGTGATGGAGAATCTGCTATTGTTTGATGCTGTCATTAGTGATGGACTATCTGCTACTGTTTGATGCTGTCATTAGGGATGGAGAATCTGCTACTGTTTGATGCTGTCATTAGGGATGGAGAATCTGCTACTGTTTGATGCTGTCATTAGGGATGGACTATCTGCTACTGTTTGATGCTGTCATTAGGGATGGAGAATCTGCTACTGTTTGATGCTGTCATTAGGGATGGACTATCTGCTACTGTTTGATGCTGTCATTAGGGATGGATTCTTTGCTAATGTTTGAGGGTGGCAGGATGCATACTGTGCTATTGATGTTCAACCCTTTTGTCGATAAAGTCCATATATCTCAATCTCAGGGCAAACAAACAGGAACGCTGTTGAATATTGTGAAATTAATATCCAGTCATATTAATTTCAAAATATTCAACAGAATATGCTACATGTACATATCGCAAAGAATATACTTTTTCAGGAATTTGTGGTTGCATGGGTTAAAGTGTTGTCGCATAAAGAGTAACAGTTATTTCTGCTTGAAATGCCACAATTTTGATGTTTGAGCAGCAAGATAGTAATTGTGCGTGATAATCTGAATATTTAATGAAATTTTAAATATTCATGAGTTTTCCTGTCCTGTGTCGGTATTACTGAATACAGTGTGATGACATGATGAGGTAGTATATATGCAACAGAATTTGTGTTTAATTAACGATGCAGGTATCATTTCCCTTGTGACATCATTCTCCTGTAGCTGGATGAGATGCTGACTGGGTTATTAAATCATTCAATGAATATTTGATTTGAAGTATACATGATAAGTGATCAGTCTGGTGTCACTGATATTTAGAAATTTGCTTTAGCCCTTTAACCCGCAAATTCATTCAAAAAAATTTCATTTTCTCAAAGAAAATGTCCATTTACAGACCAAGAGAAGACTATTTTTGAAAATTTACCACTGGAATGACTGGCTCACTAATTGAGCTAGCCATTCCAGGAATAAATTTGAAAAGTAGTCTTCTCTTGGGCTGCCGATGGGCATTTCTCAGGATGACTGTAGAAACAGTTTTGGCTGGCTTGGGTGTTAAATGGGTAACCTGTTCACCTGCTTCACATGCAGTTCATATCCTGCTGAATATTTTGAAAACAGTTGACTGAATGGCATTGTTCCTAAGGCACCAATGACTTTAATAAAACAGGTTGCTCATTAACCCTTTGACACTCATAGCCAAACAGGCTTCTGCAATGGTCTTGAGATATGTCCATTTGCAGACTAAGAGAAGACTATTTTTCTTAATTCACCACTGGAATGACTGGCTCGATAACCTAGCCAGTCATTCCAGTGATAAATTTTCAAAACTAGTCTTCTCTTCTATGAGAAAATTTAAATTTTCTTGAACAAATTTAAGTTTTAAAGGTTACCTGCCTTAAGGCCTCATTCGTGCTGTGGCAGGCCATTCTGAATTTATGAACACTGAGACTCAAGTAAACAAGAGACTGATAACAGAAGGACATATATGGGTTCTTGAATGCAGGGATTCACATAAGGGTCCTTTGGAGGGTATATTACCCCTAAAATTTAGTTTGGGATCAGCAAAAGTAGTGGCAGTAGGTCCCATTGGAGCCCTGAAAATCTTGTATGATTATGTAATATTAAGTAATTTTATCGTTTTTTGCACAAACATATATACCCATCATATGACGTCATAATGAACTGTGCGATGTGTAGAATGACATCATAATGAATGACGTCATGAATGATGTCGATAAGTATGTCACGAACGCATATTTGAGGATGGTCTATACCTTGTTGTACAAATTGTTTGCTTTTACTATTTAATAAATATTCTGGTGAATATAGTCAAATTAGTTACAAAATATTCAACAGCTTCCCTGTATAGTTTGCAGGAAATTGATAGCTAGGGCATTTGGTGATCGATCAATCCCAACACAGCGAGGTGTGGGTGGAGCTTAGCTAGTGATGGGCGGGGCATAGCTAAAAATGGAAATGTCCATTCATAATTGTGAGTCCATGGTACATGTAATTTTTACCATGGATGAGAAATACTGCTTGAGAGTACCAGCTGTCAGTTTGGGACCCCATATTTCAGGGTGTTAGGTCCCTGAGACTAGCAAAATTTGAATGCCATGTCACCATAGTAACATCTTGATAATCTGAATATTTGATCACGGTTCTTGTCTTGACATTTCACAGGAGAAGTTAAAGGTTGTTATTCTCTCTGTGTTTATCATTTTAATTCTGAACTCTGGGAAACCATATTTCAGGTGAATTTCATATAATAATAATAATAATAATAATAATAATAATAATAATACAGCATTTGTAAAGCGCCATGTGTCAATGTCAATTTTCAAAGGCGCTTGTGAAGAGATGTGTTTTTAATTTTTGTTTGAAATCATTAATTGATTGGATGGATTTGATGTGGACAGGTAGCTGGTTCCATAGTCTCGGAGCCACAACACTGAAGGCTCTGTCCCCACAGGAGCGTAAATTCGATCGCGGAATTTGGAGCAATAGCTTATCCACAGAACGAAGTCTGCGACATGGATCATATGTCAAGAGAAGTTCCTGCAAATAGTCGGGAGCGTTGTTGTTTAGACATTTCCAAGTCAAGAGCAGAATCTTGAACTCAATCCGTTTCCGGATGGGGAGCCAATGAAGATCTTTCAAAATTGGTGTTATGTGATGACGCTTTTCGACCTTGACTACCAGACGAGCCGCAGCATTTTGCACATATTGCAGTTTATCAAGGGATTTTTCGGTGATGCCATATAAGAGACTGTTTCCATTGTCCAATCGTGATGTGATAAACGCGTGAACAAGTGTCTCTGTGGTCTGATATGTCAGCACATTTCTGATGGAATTAATGTTACGCAAATGGTAAGTCGCAGATTTGCACACAGAGCTTACATGTGCATCCATATTCATAGCCTGGTCTAGATACACGCCCAAGTTCCTAGCGGATGTAGTTGCCGGGATCACGCTGTCAACTAACTGAACTTCCGTAGTGCCGATTTTGCTGCATTGTTGATTTGTCGCTATGATAAGGAACTCAGTCTTGTCTGGATTGAGTTTTAGCTTGTTCTTGGTCATCCACCGGCTAATATCGGCGACGCATGTTCGGACCTGTTGTAGAGCTGATGTTTCCTGACAAGGTATGTTAGGCTTAAATGTTAGATAAAGCTGCGTGTCATCTGCGTACATATGCACCTGAAGGTTATGTCGCCGCACTATATCTGCTATAGGAGCAGAGTAAACAGTAAAGAATCTGGGACCGAGGACCGATCCTTGAGGGACACCATACTTTAGCCGAATGCTGGAACTTAATGATTTGTCAATGCACACTGATTGATGTCTGTCCGTAAGATATGATTTTATCCAGGCTAAGGCTGTACCGCTGATGCCGATGTTATTCCTCAGTCGTTCACATAGTATCTCGTGGTCGATTGTATCGAACGCGGCTGAGAGATCTAATAATACGAGAAAAACTTCGTTATGATTATCTAATGATCTCAGAATATCATTTTGGACCCGTAACAAGGCAGTTTCCGTACCGTGGTTCTCTCGATATGCGGACTGGAATTTTTCGGACAATTTATTCTGTTGCATATGCACAGTTATTCTGGTAGACACAAGCTTTTCAACGAGCTTAGACAGAAATGTTAAATTCGAAATCGGTCGGTAATTGTTCAATTGTTCAGGGTCTAGTGAAGATATAGATATAGCCATACATTTCATGTGAACTCCACATGACTAGCTTAATACAGGTATCCTGAGTTCGTGCAGTGAAAGTCATTGCTGTTAATGCTGTTGCTGCTCCTATGTGATTATTTGCATTTATAGCAAACAAGCAGTCAGTGATTACCATTCATTTTATGCTGGTAGAAAAATATTGTAGAGGTATGAACACCGAAATGACTAGCTTTAAGACTTAGCCAATCATTCCATGACAAGTTTTCAACAAAAATAATTCTTATGGCCCGATATTCTTTATTAGTAAATTTAGATTTTATTAGTGAATTTGGCCATTAATGGGTTGACGTGTACAGTATGATGTAGAAGTAATACTTGCGTTAATTAATGCAGTTGGTGACAGTGTAGTAATATGCATAACGATGATAATTATGCAACGGTTACGGTTGTGCTGAGTAAAGACAGATATCAGGAATGAAGTCATAGCATAGGCTGAGAACTCTAGCCTCTGCCTTAGATGGTTACAGTCAAGTACAGTTTGCACAGAATGATAATGTGTGTGTGTGTGTGTGCATGTGTGCGTGGTGAGAATTTATATAGCACTAATTCCAGAAAACCTGCTCGAAGGCTTTTTACATGATTAATTGGTTACAGACATATGCTATTGTATACAAATGTGTTTTCAAAAGTGATTTGACCTGCACAATTTTGTGAGAATTTCAGATATGAGGTAGAAGACTGTTTCAGAATATGGGGCTATGCTTAGAGAAAGCGTGTTGACCAACAATTAGGTTGGAGCATGGCTCCACACATAGTAGATGCTCACTAAGATCGAAGGGATCTGAGTGTTATCCTCTGCTCAATCAGTTATGTTAGATAGCGTGGAGCTTGACCATGTAAACATTTAAATACCGGAAGCACAATTTTGTAATTAATGCATTCTCTAACTGGTAACCAATGACGATTTGTAAGGAAGGATGTTAAATGTGCTCATGTGGATTTGTTTGTGTAAGTACTCGCGCTGCAATATTCTGGGCCTTTGTAAACATTGTTGCTGTTCTGGCTTTATGCCCACTAATAGAGAATTGCCATAGTCTGAATCGCACTGTTGTCAAGCATCTTTCTTATTTTATTGATGTTCCTTAAGTTGAAATAGAGTGACTGACAGATAAATGTTACTTGTTTTTCCATTAACATAGCATCGTCAAAAATTATGCCAATGTTTCCTGCGTTGGTGCTAAAGGGAATGTTTTTGTCACCAATCTCAAGCTGTTCAAGATCCACCTTTGGTCTGAGATAAGGGGATGTAATTAGAATTATTTCCATCTTCTTATCCGTCAGCTGTCAAAGATCATTAAGCATTCACAACGTAATCTCGTGAAAACGATTCTCTAAAATGTCACAAGAATTAATTGGATTATTAGGATGGAAGGGCAAATCTAGTTGGATATTGCCAGCATAGAAATGATAATCAATTCCATGCATCTTCAATGATTGATCTATGCATGCTGTGTAGATTGTAAACAACAAGGGCCCCAGTACAGATCCTTGTGGCATGGCAGAGGACAGGTCACGCTCAGATGATATATACGTGAAGCATGATGTAAACTCCGCAAGAGCGGTGCCAGATATGCCTCGTTCTAAAAGGTCTGTAAGCATGACATTATGGTCGATGCTATCTAAATTGCTACAGTCAAGTACAGTTTATATAGGAAGACACAATTCTCCATCAAATGGTTGCAGTAAAGTACAGTTTGTATAGAAAGATGACATAGTGACAATTCTTCATCAAAGGCTTACAGTCAATTACAGATTGTATAGAAAGATAACATGGACACAATTCTCCATCAAATGGTTGCAGTCAAGTACAGTTTGTATAGAAAGATGACATAGTGACAATTCTTCATCAAAGGCTTACAGTCAATTACAGATTGTATAGAAAGATAACATGGACACAATTCTCCATCAAATGGTTGCAGTCAAGTACAGTTTGTATAGAAAGATGACATAGTGACAATTCTTCATCAAAGGCTTACAGTCAATTACAGATTGTATAGAAAGATAACATGGACACAATTCTCCATCAAATGGTTGCAGTCAAGTACAGTTTGTATAGAAAGATAACACAGTTTGCCGTCAAGTTTGCCGTCAAGTTTTTGAAGTATTTTTTGAGTCAAAATGTTTCTAAGTAAATGTAAATTGTGCTTCTTATATCAGTTATTGATTATTCTTTGGAAGTTACCTATCGTTAGTGATTTAAATTCCAACGTGGTTAGAATAGAACCAGAGTATAGGCGGCCATTAGTAGTTCAGCAAGGTAGTGAGCACTGCTCAGGTAGTAGGACAAGTATAGTGAACTGTTTACTAACAACAATGATTAAATACTCGGGATCGGACCTGAAAGCAATACGGCTTTCACAATACAATCACAGATATTCGAACAAATTGGATATCAGCGTGTTGAACTGTCTTCACAAATACGGTATTATTAACCCTACAAGACGTGGGTGTCGAGCCGGCAGAAAAAGACAGCGAACAATACCTACTTTAATAACATCACTTAAGAGCAGACCAAACTGTAAATCTGGACAAGGCATATGTACTGCCAATCTGATTCAAGTATCCATCGTACCAAACCCTATTGACTTAACCCATGTACCTACAGAACCTCGCCCAGCTGACATGTGCAGGGGTGGATTATTGAACGCTAGATCAGTGTGCAATAAAACTGTTAGTATTGTGGACTATATAGTTGAAAGGGACCTTGATATTGTTGCAATAACAGAGACTTGGCTCAAGACTGAGTGTGATAATATAACAATAGGTGACCTCACACCCACCGGGTACCAGCTAAAGCACAACCCCAGACATGGGAGAAGAGGGGGTGGAGTCGCTGTGTTATATAAAGAGGCGTTCGATCTTAAAGTAATAAAATCGCCATCATATCACACATTTGACTGTCTTGAATGCGAGTTTATGCATAACTCAGTCCTATTAAGACTCATAACAATATATCGGCCGCCACCTGGAAAACATAACCCACCCTCATCAGAATTCTTCCAAGAAGTGTCTTCCCTACTTGACCGATATACTTTCAGTACCGGAAATTTATTGTTACTCGGTGATTTTAACGTACACATGGAAATTGCAGACGATCATAATGCATCAATTATGCGGGCTTTATTAGAAACATCAGGTCTTATACAACATGTGAAACATGCCACCCATAGTAAAGGACATCTACTGGACTTAATTATAACACGAGCAGATGAATCTGTCGTCAGTAATGTTGATCTTGATGCAGGCGCAATCGCGTCTGATCATGCATTTATAACATTCGACGTTTCTCTTCCAAAACCTGCTCTGCCACGAAAAACGATTACTTATAGGCGACTTCGTTCACTTCCCATTGAATCAATCAGATCAGACATACGTGCAAGTAGTATGTGCACGAATCCATCTGAGAACATGTCCAAACTCGTGAACCAGTACGACAATGAACTACGAGCCATTCTTGATAAATATGCTCCCCTAAACCATAAAACAATCGTTGTTCGTCCACATTCACCATGGTTCAACAGTGAGATAAAGGAAGCAAAACGACTTTCACGAAAATACGAACACCTTGCACGCAAAACGAATCTACACGTTCATTTACAGTTATATGCTGATCAGTGTAAAGTGGTTAACAAAATGATAACTGTAGCAAAGCAGGATTACTACTCAACATTAGTGTCTGAACACAAAGCAGACCAGAAAAAACTGTTCTCCGTTTTCAACAGGCTCCTTCACAAAGATAACGGACGAAATACCTTACCACAGCCCAGCAATTCAGTTGAGCTAGCTGGCAATTTTGGACAGTTTTTCACTGAAAAAATCGAACTCATTCGTGCAAACATTTTGAGACATCCAAATTATTCAGTACAGATTCTGAACGATGTACCAGTATCAGAATGTCCTCTGATAGAGTTTCGACCAGCTTCCATCAGTGAGGTGTCAACACTAATCAGGAAATCACCACAAAAGTCCTGTATTCTAGACCCAATACCCACACACTTGGTTAAAGACTGCATCGCCGACCTTGCACCAGTCATTACAAATATGATAAATATGTCCATGGAGAGTGGGTCTGTGCCTACTATCTTTAAATCAGCAAACGTGATACCACTGCTCAGAAAACCATCTCTGGACTCTAACCTTCTTAACAACTACCGACCGGTATCGAATCTAACATATCTATCAAAACTGTTAGAAAAAGTGATTGCAGAACGACTTCAGAATCACCTAGAAGTAAATAACCTACGTGAGTTGTACCAAAGTGCCTACCGCAAGCTTCATAGCACAGAGACGGCTTTAGTACGCGTGCAGAACGATATATTATGTTCTATGGACAATCGTATGTGTGTGCTATTAACACTCCTAGACCTATCTGCAGCCTTCGATACGATAGATCATACAACTATGCTATCACGACTAGCAGAACTGGGCATATCTGGTTCATCACTGAGTTGGTTCAAATCCTATTTAACATGTCGCTATCAAACAATCACATTAAATGAAGCTAGGTCATCTCAGTATGAGTTGCTCTCTGGTGTGCCGCAGGGGTCTGTGCTCGGGCCTATATTATTCACTATCTACACGGCACCACTGGGACGACTTCTAGATGCACGTGGAATGAGCTATCACTTCTACGCCGATGATACTCAGCTGTATCTAGCTTTTCACACACCCAACCAATTGAATGCCCGGGAAATTCTGGAGGACTGTATTCGCGATGTGAAACTTTGGATGTTAAACAACCTTTTGCAACTCAACGAGAAAAAGACAGAAATAATTATGATCGCTTCCCGTCACTTGAGACCAAAAATAGAAATTGAATCGGTTCATATCGGTGGCGCCAACATTCCTTTTAGTGTTAATGCGAGAAATATTGGCGTAGTCTTTGACAATACTATGTCTATGGAAAGCCATGTGACGTTGATCTGTAAATCTATATTTCTGAACACTCGCAACATCGGTAAAATTAGGAAATTGCTAGACTATAATGCAGTCAATACCCTCGTCCACGCAACCATTACATCAAGGCTGGACAATTGCAATTCTCTTCTCACAGGCATATCATCATCGCAGTTACAACGTCTCCAACGAGGACAAAATACAGCAGCCCGGTTAATAACCAGAACAAAAGTGCATGAACACATTCGACCAGTCCTCAAAGAGCTACACTGGCTGCCAGTGGAACAACGAATCGAATTTAAGGTCGCACTTTTCGTGTTCAAATGCCTACATGACTTAGCCCCACCGTATTTATCATCACTCATAACTAGACGAATAGCAACGAGAGCACTAAGATCGAGTGAACAGCTACTCTGCGTAGTACCCAATTCCAATCTTGTCATTGGAGAGCGTGCTTTCTCCATAGCTGGACCAAAACTTTGGAACGACCTTCCATCCAACATTCAAAACAGCAACAATGTTGAGGCTTTCAAAACTCTTCTAAAAACCCATTTGTTCCAAAAAGCATATTTCACTATTTTAAATTAGCTTTAACTTTTGTAAAGCGCCTTTGGGCAGTTAGTTCTGGAATTGGCGCTATATAAATGCATACATACATACATACATACATACATACATACAGTCAAGTACAGTTTGTATAGAAAGATAACATATGCATAATTCTTCACCGAATTGTTACAGTCAAGTATAGTTTGCATAGAAAGATAACACTGACAGTTATGGTCAAGCATTGTTCTCTGCCAGATGATTACAAGCATGCACACTTTGTAAATTGTATAGAATGATAACAGACACAGATATGCAGTTCTCTTTCAGATGGAGAATTAGATAACATGCATGTGCAAGTTCTCTGCCAGATGGTTACAGTCACACACAGTTTGTACAGAAAGATAACATGTATAGACACAGTTTTCTGTCAGTTTATAACAGATAAGTCACAGTTTTTATGGAAATAAAATGTCCTAGGATCCATATTGGGTCTACTAGTAGGTAATGGCAGTGTAGTTATTCACCTCCCAAGTAAGTGCAAGAGGATATTTCATGTTTGTCTGTCTGTCTGTCTATCTGCCGGCCTGCCTGTGTCAGTCTGTCTGTCTGTCTGCTTGCCTGCCTGCCTATCTCTGTCTGTCTCTGTCTGTCCGTCCATCTGTCTGAACATTATTGATCCTGAATGTCGCTCAAATTTTAATACAACAAAGGATCTTACTGTTAAAGTGGGTTTCCAGACTTGGCTGTGATGGGGATAAAAAACACCTAGATATAGATCAGAAGAAATTCTGGATCTATGAATATCTAGGAAACATTTGTTTTGTCAAGACAATAAATGGTGTGCACGTGCGTTTGCATGTACATAAAAATCTTTCAAATCTCCAATTGCCCGTATAATTTTATTTCCGATCATGTTACTAGTTTCGTGGCTCATGAATTTGTTTATAATTCTTGCTTCTTGCAAGCTTGGTTTTCTAGATTGGTATTGACTATCAAATAATTGAGTAAAAAGATGACAGTATTATTTGTGTCTTTGCAGCAATGATGTTAGACTATACACCTTTCAAATATTTACATCATTGCGACAGATTTCCCATAAGTCAATGCTCAGAGTGCATCTGCTGTATGGTGGCAAAGACAAACAGCTGATTCGCATTGAGTTACTATTACACAAAGTCACACAGCACATAAACAGCTCGTAAAAATCACAATATTATTAGTCATACATCATTTTGATGCACATCCAATTTTATAAAGATTTATGTATTGGTTTTTATACCCTGCCAAAAGATTTGTGGGGTATTATGCGATGGTGCCTTCCAAGTGAGCAAGCGGCAGAGTGATTTCCCGATGATGACTCATTTATCAGATTGCTTTGAAACGTCATAGGGTGGGTGGACTAGGTCTGGATAAGAAGCCTATCGAAAATGATGACGATCTGAAATCTAAGACGGCCGCCAGCCACCGGTAGCCAGCTTGAAAATTGTTTCCTGAATGAATGCTCTGTTACAGTTTATCAGATCGCTTTGAAACTTCATACGGTGGTTTGACTAGGTCTGGGGAAGAAACATATCGAAATTATCAATGATCCGAAATCCAAGATGGCCACGAGCCACCGGTGGCCATATTGAAAATTGGTTTCCAGAAAATTAGTTTCCAGTGTGGGGACTACATCTGGAGAAAAACTCAAAATTGGTGATAATCCCAAATCTAAGATATCCGGCAGTCACTGGCAGCCATCTTTAATATTGGTTTCCATTCGATAACTGCATTTCTGTTTAGTGGATCACTTTGTACCTTCATAGGATGACGAGACTAGGTCTAAGGGAGAAATTTATCAAAATTTAGGTGATCAGAAATCCAATATGGCCAACCACTGGCAACCATCTTGAAAATTGGTGTCCGGATAATAACTCTATAACCATTTAACGGATCACTTTGAAACTTCATTCAGGCTGAATGGTATAGGTTTGAGTAGGAAATTGTTTTTTTCTGATGGCTCTCATTCATTGGTTTGTCATCATAGCGGGTTATTATGCGCTGTTTCTTATATTTATGCAAGCTTTTTACCGAATTCATTCCATGTTTAACCATTTAACACTCAAGCATAAAAACAGCTTCCACAGTTGTCTTGAGAAATGCCGATTTTGCAGGCAAAGAGATGACTATGTTGGAAAATATACCGCTGGAATGATTGACTTGCGTGATAACTGAGCCAGTCATTCCAGTTATAAATTTTAAACGATAATGGAGATGTTCTATGAGAATTATGAAATTTTCTTCTTTCTTTAGAAATTCGAGGGTTAAAAGGTTAAAATACACCATTGTATCTAGTTTCATAAATCAAATGGACAGTAGAGAGTATATTAAATATATAATTACTTTGATAAAATTTTACCAAAATATCAAAACTAATTTATAAATGTGTAGTAAATTGGCTGAGCTTATTTGTGATGTATTCTTCTTCTTTTCGTTCGCTGATCATACCGCCAGTCCTGTTAAGTGCGTGGATCCATGGTTTATTAGAGTGCGCCGTGCGGCCTGGAACCTCCGTCTTCAGCACTCGAGGTTTCTGTCAGGGTTACCTCACCCTTACCTCCTTTAGTCGCCTCTTACGGCATGCAGAGGATACGGAAGGTGTATTCTAAGCCCCACCTACAGGGCAAACTTGTGATGTATGACATCAATAATATAATGATCTTAGTTGGTTATATAAATGGATCAAAATGTGTTGGTTCTGAGTCTAATATTAAAGCAATGCTGTGCAACCATCAGCTAACATGCTTGTCACGCGCTACTCCAGCTGTGAGCAGTGCATTGTTGGAAGATAATTCAAGGTATTTTCCCAAAATATAAGTAAAACGAATTAAAGGAATCACCAGTCCGCATGATTGATCCCCACGGAATCTAGCGTGTGTAGTTCACTGTTGGTGTATCCAGTACTTCTCTTGTTCTTTACATATATGTTTTCTCTGGGTCCTCTGGGTCGTGAGGAAGAACATGTATAATTTTAAAGGACATATCTTGTCCTGTGTGTGTTGGCAAATTAAAATGATGCACTACAGGGAATCCTTGTTTTTTTATATCCCTGATTGTTCCTTGATTCGTATGTGGAACTCCCGTTTTGTTTCTCCCGCATACTATTTTTTGCATTGTGTGCAGGTAATTAACGGTTACAAGAATAATCGAAACGGTTACATTCCGGTTATGCCGGTTACACATAGCCATCAATTTTCAGACTGGGTACAAGAGTAGAGCTCCTGTAACCAGCCACAAAACCTATAAAAGCAGCTGCAAAACAGTGTAGCAACACTCAGATTTTGATACACATTGTATCTGCGTCAGAACAAAATCTGAACAAACTTGAGTTGACCAGACCAGTTGAATTGATTTTCCCAAAATCTGTTAATGTATGAAGGTTGTATTGCGATGATGTAGCTCAACAAGCACTTACTGAATGACCAGTGTAGACACACAAAATAAAATTCTGTTGTATGTCATCAGTCCAAAGTAAATGATATATCAAGATGTGTTGTGTGTCCTCAGTCTAAGCAAACATGTGAGGGCACTGACCTTCAAATTGTTCCGCTATTTAGCTGCCGCAATAAGTTTTCGCTAAAATAAAGGGCAATATGCCAATAAAGGGAGAATTGTCAAAGCAAATATAATCAAAATCTAAATGTTTGTGGCGCATCATGAGCCAATGTTGCTGCTACTTTGAGCATCGTGAAGCTTATGAAATTTTCGCGCTTCAGTGTGTTTAGAATGACAATTTTGGCCGCACATTATTCTTCCCATAATTCCCCTGTAGCTATATGTCCTTGTCGACATTCCATCATTCTGAATATGCAGCATTGTGTGTTCTCTTCAAATAGATCGGCAGCAAGGATGTCTGATTTTACTGCTTCGTTGAGTCTTCTGTCAACGGTGTATTATCGCTCTACAAGAGAATGTGGACGCTGGCATGATTGAGTTATCAGGAACAAACTGGGCCGCATAACTTCATACATTGATGAAGTTATTTGTACAGTAATCGGAGTCGCTTTCCATCGCGGCTTGGACGTTTTTTGTGGTATAGCATTCTGTTGGTGATGAATTTCTCTTGTGTAGCACCACTGGTGTGAGTGGCTGCATGAACTATCAATGCCTCCAGCATCCCCAGTTTTTTTAGAGGCATGCAGTGTTGGTGTCACATTTTCTGTTATTACCTTTCTCGTCCATTAGGTTAATGAAACATAAAGGTTAAGTGTTGAATCAGATTTTTTTTTAATTTACTTAAAATGTTTGGTTTGTGAATATTAATTAACAACAGCAGCTTGTGTTGAAACACGCAGCAGATATATTAGAGATAGATGAAGTGTCATGAATTTGTTTCAGCAAAAGCTGTCGAGTCTTCGCCAGAGTTATCTCCATTGAAGAAATTAAAAGGAGTCACAATTTTATTGTCCTTGCCAGATCCTTGAGACTTTGGAACCTGCACTCGCAACTTTGCATTGGATAATTACATCATTGGATAAAGAGGGAGATACAGTGTCATCCTTTTGTTTCATTAGCCCTTTAACACTCATATCAGCCAAAAATGGCTTCTGCAGTTGTCCTGAGAAATGTCCATTTGTGGACGAAGAGAAGACTATTTTAGAAAATTTACCGCTGGAATGACTGGCTTGATAAGCAAGCCAGTCATTCCAGTGGTAAATTTTCAAAATTAGTCTTCTTGCTCTGCATTTGGACACTTTCTATGAGAAAATTTAATTTTATTGAATAAATTTGAGGGTTAAAGGGTTAAATTTGTTACATACCTAAACATGTGATAAGACCTCGATTGTCGGCATGTTTCAACGATATTCAGCCATCTTTGTCAGAGTCATCTCTTAAAATGTCACAAAGCCTAGATTAACTATTCACATTTTAAGCGTTCTTCAAACATGACACATGTTTTAGAGGTGTATATATTGAGTTTCACTAAAACTCCTGTTCACATATATACTGTCATAACAAACCTCAGAGTATGTATCTATCTTAAAGAATTCAGATAATCATTGGAATAAGAAGAATGAAAAGCAAGCAACACTACCAACTTACTGGTCAAGATCCGTCAGGAAAATTGAGGTTTCTCTAAGTCCATGGCGTGATATGATCTCTGGACAATGGCATAGGCATTTGACAAGGTTTTTGAAAGGTTGGCGCATGATTTGATGAGGGCTGTGGAAAGTTGCACATGATTTGACGAGGGCTGTGGAAAGTTGGCAATGGTTCATTAAATAAATGATATCAGGCAAGTGGAGAGATCCATGTTCAAATCTTTCTTAAAATCTAACCATCAGATTAGCTTCATATTTGGTACAAGTTATGTGGTATGACATAATATATGACATTTCTTCAATTCATTCATGGTATGTTACTTTGATTGTCATTTCTCGACCAAACGCCGCCCTCAAATAATTAGGACGCTGGCCCAAATTTGACCAAAATCCTCCCAAAAAACATGTATTCAAGTATAAAACACTGTGAAATTTAGAAAAACATACCTTTAAAAAAATTGAAAATTGGTATAAAAAATTACCAATACTCAGCGAGCAGCCAAGCTAAATCCTTGTGTATTTTTGCTTATGTCCACATATGTTCAAGATAAAACAAAGTTTATTCCATACTTTTGGGCTAAAAATATATGTTAAAACAGTTTTGGAGTGAGAAATACCCTCATAATTTCATCTCGTAAAACTTTATGAAAACTGTTTTGTTTAGCCTGTGTTTTGGTGGGTTCTATTCTCTGCTGTACAAAGAGAATTATCCAATCAAAATCTGGAGCACGACGAAGAAAAAATTATAATCCAATCCAAATTTAGAAGGATACATTCTCTTCCTAAAGGAATTAATTACGGAACTAGATTTCTTCTAATACCTGCCATTCTCTATTTTCATTGGCTTGTGCGAGAGAATTTATCCAATCAGAACAGAGAAAAAATATTTCTGTTCAGAAAAAATTATTAATGGAGCAGCGTTTTCTCTCATAAATTGCGCATTAATTTTGTAATGCCGACAAACATCAAATGGTCCAAAACGGAATCGTGACGTACGACAAAAATTGCTTGAAAGTCCAAGAATTAAAATTAGATTATGTTGGCGGCGAGCCGCTGGCTCTTTTGTGATTGGAGGCATGGTGTTCTCGCAAGATCCCATATGCTAAGGCGAGTTTGTTATCAAATGGGTACCCATTATTCAGACCTATAATGTACAATACCAGCGCAATGATAACATATAGCAATTTCCGAGTTCTGAGTCCAGAATATTTATATCCGAGTACTCGCTCCAAATACACTAAAGTTTGGATATGTTATCGAGGTACCATGCTTACCCTGATTATATATCTGAACACCAGAGAGTATAATCGGATAACGGTACAGATTTGTATCACGTGGTACAAATTCTACTAGTTTACTCCTGATTCAGGTTTGAGTAAAAGTGTGCGCATGCGTAGATAGGTAAAGCAACCACGGGATACTTCCGATCAGAGTACTCCGATAATGAAACGGAACTCGGCCTAAAGTTCTTTTGTGATTGGAGGCAAATCACGTGATTTCTATCTTTACTCAACACAATTTTATGTCAAATTCAGGAATAATTTTTATGGAATAAATGATATTTATTAAAGGTCTTGTGAGGACTTGTGATCGTCTGATCGATAACGAATTTCAATTAATTTTATGATCTATTGCACTATTTAAATACAATACCCTCACTTTGGAGTGAGAGAAAATATGTTAGACAGCCCAATAACAAGATTAAATGGCGTCTCAGTCTAAAACACATCACCTCTCGCTATGATGTCACACCAGGAACGGTGCTGTGAGCTGGGTCAATATTTCTGTGTCTTTAGTACAAAGGTAACATATTTTAAAACGTGCATTTAACGGGATAGACTTCACATACCATAACATAATATTTATCTCAGGTTGAAGCTAATTCGTCAAGAAATCAAAAAATTATAATTCTTGAAAGTCTATTAGGATAATAAATGGTTTTATGGGTAGCTAGCTATATTCGCATATTAATAGGCCTAAGCTACAACCAGTAAACATTGGGCAATAAATAATGAACGCAATCGGCAATCTTTCAATGTATGGGACAAATAATCATTAGGGACTAACAGTATAGTACAGTAGAAATTGACATGGACCCGGACATTTTGTATAACAGACAAATTTTTGTTTTAATCACTTCGGTATGGCCCAAAATACATCCCAGAAAAATTCTCCAAAATTCACACATGGGGGAAATGTTTTTTAGAGGAAATTCAAAATGGCCGCCAAGGCGATGACCAATAACCAGGTAATATGTATTTTGACTCTAAAAACCTGTGTTTTGGTAAGTGTTGTACAGTTTAAAGTATGTCATCATCAAAATCACTTGATAAACTATAAATTTAATGCAAACTGAGCGACTGTTGTGAAATACAGCGAACAGGCAGAATGGCTGAAATTTGTCTATGCATTTTCACTTTCAAATTTCGAGCTGTTAAGGCAGCGACCTTCACATTTACAATGTATGCTACAGGGAATGCCTTTCTTGGAGCAACTACACGAGGAACACAGACGTGTGCTGCTTTTACACTGGCACCTTATGTTTAGAAGTAGCTCCGGAGGCGCTGCTGACTTGTCCGTAATGATCGCCGTCACTGATCCTTGTTCTACTGCATAACCATACTCTTCTTTCTTTAACACAGTTTTTAGGTGAAGCCATGTGCTTGCTTGGTGATGAACCCGAAGGCTATGGAAGTATGCTGCCCTACGTGTGGGTGGCATCCTTTCAACTGGTACATGCTTAGGAGAGATGGCAGTCATGTATCTGAGATTGTCTAAGCCAGGACTTCTTGATCCAGCACTATACAAAGACTTAATGTACTTTTCACCAATAACCATTATATCCGCCTTTGATCTGGAGATGTCGCCAAATGCAAGTACATCTTGTCTGAGGGTTGGTGAAGATTGGATCATTTTCATATGCTTTACTTTGCCCATGCCATATAAAGCTGATGTCGTGTCACATCCAGACATACTATGGACGAATGGCAGGCACATACACAATTCCTTGCCTAAGATCTCTGTGGCCACTTTGATGCATAGCTTATGTTGCTTTGTTTGTAGGAAAATATTTGCAGAGGTGCTTGCATGATAGAGGAGTAAGATCAATATGTCTGTATCGTCAGCAACAACTATCATTGTTCTTTCAGTTCCTGCCAATTCTAATACTCTATTTACAATCAGCACATCAGCATTGCCTTCATCTACTGCATGTACCACCTCAACACCTGCATCTGATAAATGTTTTGCCAACAGATTTATGGTATTCTGCTTGTTGCGTTTGTTTGATAGAAATCCAGTTTTGTTTCCTGGAAGAGGTGTGTTGTCTTGGACAGCTACATCAGGAGCGCCAACTTGATTAAGCCGTCGTCGCTTCTGTTCTTGATCTTTTGTGGTCTCAGTTTGATAGTTATCAAATATAACGCATACAGGCGCATCAAGCCTCTGATAATGTACTACTGATGCTACGAATGAGCTACAAACGGTCTCCATTGTTCCAACCTTAGGCCATGGTATCCGATGCAAAAGTGCGCAGCCATCAAATACTCTTGCAGCTGGCTCTGTTGTCTCTTGCTGTAGCATTGATGTGTTCATTTCAATTATATACTTCGCCAGTTGTGACTTTTGCGATTTCCTCATAGTTCCGTCATCGTGGAAGAGGGCGGGACATACCAGTCTAACAAGTCGCATAGTTTCATCACTCTCGTCACTGGTTGAAGCTGCATATGATTCGTGTATGATAGAAGATGTTCTATCAGTCAATGTGACCACGCTTGTCTTGCCTTCAACCTGGGATATTGTCACATCTGTCCCAAATCGGCCGAGCAGACGACGCTGGATGTGCTTTATGCTATATGCGGGTACACCATTTGGCAAGTAGGTGGTCAATTGCGTACGAAGGTCGTGTAAAAGTGAACTGGCGCTGTTGCTGTTCTGGTGCTGTTAGCCATTTGCATAGATGGTTAAAGCCCACATCATTCATTTCCTCAAAGTTCCGTGCATTACTTCCAGAAGCACCACGCGAACTGATGTTTCTACAAGAGATGAATTCTTGCATACATTGACGATGATATTTGGCTTTAACAGCACATAGGTCACCTGCAAAAAGTATTCTTGCTTTAACATCATTCGCTAACGAATCGTGCCTTTTGCCACACACGTTTAACAAGGTTCCCTGGACTACACTGAGTTTACCCTTACTAACATATTCAATATTGCTTATGTGAGAATGCCGTTCAGGGTGACGGCGGACAGCATCAAAGTCGAGCTCTTCAGCACATATCAAACAATGAGTATGGTAATCATAATGATTAGATTCGGAGCGCAGTGTAGGGGTAGATGGTCGCACTCCTTTATCGTTTCTGTTTTGCTGTTGCACTTTTGCAATATTTCTAGGCAATGTGTAATTTTTGTAGCGTTTATCGTGTACATAATGTTCGTTCGATGGAGATAGTTTCAAATCAATACCATCTCCACGAAGCTTTGAAGCGTCAAGCAGCGTTGAAAGCCCTTTATGACTAAGTTTTCTAGAACTGCTGCTATCATGGGAAACATTACATACAACACATGTTTTTTCTTGCGTAGGGTCAGACATAATTGTACTAAACCATTAATTAGCATGAACAATGTGATTTTGACTAAATTTACCCCGGACTATATATTATTGTAATAGTAAGAATAATAGCGTTAGGAATATTTATATCATTGGCTGCATAGTTGCGATTAACATGCTTGTCCATATGTGTAACTCTCTCCGTCAGATCTTTAAAAAAAACTGGCAATACATTGATGTACCATGTTTCAGAATTCACACTCGTGTATCAAATCATATATGGTTTGTTATAGACAGGTTTTACTGATTAATTTTAATTTACATTAGTATGTCTTACAGGTAATTTGACTGGGATCTGTTGTCATATACACAATTGACAATAGCAATTGTCAGTAGGTCTAATTTTATAGAATTCTCAACAGATTACCTATTTATGCTAAATATTTTTCACATTTCATTCCCTAACTTCAAAGGGTTAAAAATCAGGTTTCCCCAAGTGTGAATTTGTGAGAATTTCTTGTGTGGACTCGCGACAGTCATAAAAAGTGTTTGGAACACAAAATCGTCTGTTATACAAAATGTCCGGGTTAGCCTATATTTCTGTTGATTTTTACTGAACTAGTAGTAGGCCTAATTGCGGATCCAATAATGCCATCCTTGAAAACATCCAGATTGGTAAATATCGGGGATGAATGGGTGTGAGTGTGATGAGGTGGGTGGGAGAGGTTAAGGATAGCTGTATGTGGTAGGCATACATAAATTTGCGCACATGCCGTTTTGCTGCTCTCCGATTTAAATATGCCCGTATTGGCGTGAATAATGTAAAGTAGTGAAACATTATTCCTTGGTCATTGTTTCCATGCGTAAATGCAATCTACAGTTTTGTTAAAATAGTGCAATTATTCATATCTGAAAGAAGATGTAGGCTACAGAGTACAGTTACAATCGTTTTTGAAAATGATGAATGCAAAATTGTGTCTTATGTGAGTTCCAGGAGTGAGTCTTTCCGTGATTTGGCCATGATTGTTTACCTATATGCTATATATTTTATATTTTAACAAGGTGTTTCCGTGAGGCAGAGGCATGAATTAACACATTAAATTCGACAAAGTGGTGCATGGGGTGAGTAGGAGGGGTGTGTGTGGGTTGTGGTGGGCGTGGTGTGGGGGTGGGTGGGGGTGTCAAATATGTGACAACCACCACTACGGCCGCATCGATCATTTCCAAAACTTCTTCCATTATGGAAGTCGCCTACATACATATTTTAATGTTGTGAAAAAGCAAAACTTTAGTGAATAAACAAATTTTAAATAAATAGGTGAACCAGATGTTTCGAGATCGCGAGTGTATCGTCTTTACTAACAGTGCAGCTCATAAATGAATGCTTCCAAAACAAAAACCGAAACATGTTAGTTAGTACCATATGAACATGGTGTAAGAACCGTTCTGTTGAATATTTTGAACATAATTGGGTTGGAATCCAATTATATTCAAAATATTAAACAGTATGTTTTACGTTATTTCTAAGCTGTACTGTAGTATAGTGAACATTTGTGACCCTTCAACTCATGCGGACGGCAGTGAAAGCCGCGCTGTCACTGCCTAAAATGTAAACAAACAGTGTGTTCTCGATACTATTTTACGAAGACTATATAAACAAATAGATTAGTTTTATTAATAGATTTGTAATTAATTGGCATTTTAGTTAATTTTAAGCACCTAATTGCTATATTGCAATCATAAATTTATTCATAGGCCTATACAATGGTAAATTGTGATCGTACACGTCACAGTGTGCTGCTACTAACATTGAAAAAGTTATGCATTTGTGTACATGATCCGACACGCGTGTCTACAGCCTGCGTACAATCGTTAGTCAATCCAGAAAGATATAAGCTATATATATATATATATATATATATATATATATATATATATATATATATATATATATATATATATAAAAATAAATATATATATATATATATATATATATATTTATATTTATATATGCATTCGTATAATTGTATTCCAAAAAGTGTGTGGTGATGTTTGATTAGATATAGCCTATCCCTGAACCTCGCACTGACCATATATACTATTCATGAATAATCTACGCCCATATCTGTCCATGTAGCCTACACGTACACCGTAGGCTATATTGTCTATTGTTCTATTAGAATAACGTCTAAAGCACATGAGATGAGTGAAAATGTATGCCCTGTAGGTGGGGCTTAGAATACACCGTTCGTATCCTCTGCGTGTCGTAAGAGGCGACTAAAGGAGGTACGGGTGAGGTAACCATGACAGAAACCTCGAATGCTGAAGACGGAGGTTCCAGGCCGCATGCGCACTCTAATAAACCATGGACTTAGCGCATATGATCATGTCGATAGTCACTTACAGGACTGGCGGTATGCTCAGCGAACGAAAAGAAGAAGAAGAAAAGAAGTGAAAATGTATACCACTGGTATTTTTTCATAAGCCTACTTTTGCAATTCTCAAACCACTGTAATTTCAGGTCTAATTCATGTACATGAACCCCGCTGTTACTGTCACAACCAACTGACATATGTTAGCATTATGATGCTAACTAGTCACCATACACGTCTCGTTTAATCGACGAAATATCATCTACTTTTGCGATATTACTGAATCTTTGTGCAACCTGAACAATGTAAATAGTGTCCATGTGTGAACAATGAATTGCCATACAACACCGATGTGTAAAGATAGGTGCATAGATGCCTAATACAAGCAGTAGTAGGCACCTATGCGCCCTATGGTATTATTTTGAATAGTAATCTGACAGGAATAGATGGCCGCTTCCCGGTGTGACGTCACAACTTTAGCTTGATAGATGAAAACGTTTGGTTGTCAAGATGGTTGCTATGTGCTTATCTCAGCTTTGGCTGGGCCGATTAAGAAAATTTGAATAGCATTTTGTTCGTTTAGTAAAGGAGAATATATATTATGATTGTCAAGTTAATCAGAGCAATCGGGTAGCTAGTCCTCACAAGAGTTTTAAAGGATACGCAATATTTAGGCACTCAAATTTAATAATTTCACTTCCGTGATGATGTTTTTGAGGTATACATTAAAGGGATGCTAATCTCATCTCAGATGTTGTATTGCACCGATAGATTATGGTTTATAGATTCCATATCATTCATATCATGTCACATTCCCTTATCTATATCACAATTATCTGCCTTGTAATATCGCGTAAACGCTGAACAGTGAGCACTGCTATTTTGTCTCCTCAAGCGATAGTGTGTGATGTCATGTGAGTGCCAATTCATCACATTCTTTATTGTGTAATGTGCATCCCGTTGAATATTTTGAAACTAAATGGACTGGAATTAGTTTCAAAATATTCAACAACTTACCTGTGTGATTGTTTTTGTACCACATTGCCAAATTATAGCTGCCACTTCTATGACTGAGTGCATATACCGAGGCGGACATGCTAGTTGTTTTCTGATTGGTTGAAAAGTAAATCATGACAGCCATCATAGGGTGCAGAAATGTATCAAAATTTAGCTACTAAAGCCTGAATATCTTTCATTGTCGGCATGATAAAAAGCTCAAATGTCAAGGATGGATTATGGGTGGGAAATTCTATCACCTGAATTGTTAGTATAAGATAAGGTGAAATGTCCTTTAAGCATACACGTAGTTGTAGAATTTGTACAGCGAAATTGAGTAAAATTTTTGTGGTATCATTTTTAACCTCTTTAGAAAACGTCAGACCAAAAATATATGTGTATATACAGTACGTAGTATGCGCTAAATGATGACGTACACAATTGAACAATATGTCTCGCCAGTGAATTGTCAAATTTGATAAATAAAATTTGCCATATAAAATGTCAATTTTCAGGCCAACATGAGATTATTTTTGATATTTGTCACTGGAATCTCAGTGTCACTGGAATGACTGACTCAGTTATTGAGAGGTCTAAGACCACTGCAAAGGCCAGTTATAGCCGGCTTGACCATAAAAATACATACATGTGCATGACTACCGGTACATGCGAAAGTGAACTAGTTTCCCAATTCCTGAAATGCATGAACCTGATTAATATTTTGTTATAATCAGCTCAAACATTACCATTACAAACACTTCCACACTTTGAGGGCATTGTGGCGTCGAAATTGACCACCAATGGATTAAATTATGGGTGAGTTTATAATAGTATTGTCACTAAACTTGGAGTATGCTTGGCCGACTATATGAGGTGTGTGAAGTGACATATTTGATGTAGGATAACTCAACATTGCGCTAAAATTATCACTGCGCCAATGTCGTGTGTGTAATGCTAGACAGCGCTGAAACACTGGCTTAACCCTTTAGCACTCATTTCAGCTTCGCAGTGGTCTTGAGAAATGTCCATTTGCAGACCAAGAGAAGACTATTTTTGTAAAATTACCACTGGAATGACTGGCTCTATAGCCAAGCCAGACATTCTAGTGGTAACTTTTCAATGTCTTCTTGGTCTGCAAATGGACATTTTCTATGGGAAAATTAAAATTTTCTTGAACAAATTCGCATGTCAAAGGGTTAAGATTAGTTTGACTTGGAAGCCATTTGCGCCCACACTGTACCGACGGATTTCCATTGCATATAGATAATACTGTCATCATAATAGACTTGACTGGGACGTCAATAAAAAGTAATCTAAAAATATGTTTGTGGTACAGAGTTGTCTTGCGCCCCCCCCCCCTTGAACATGACTTGAAAATCTTGCATTTATATGTCTATGGAAAATGACTATTCTTCCTAAAGGTTAGCGTTACCATAACTCGCCCGGAGATATGCACATGCTCATCGCTATATGTTTTTTATCAGTAGAAACGTGCGTGATTTATTCAAATAGACGAAAGCCAACTGGGTCTCGTCTTTCAGCTTGGTTGAATTCACTATTGATGTGGAATAGAACTATAAGGATACTTATGTCTGTGCTGGAATATGATTGAGTTATCAGACAAACAGGGTATGCTACAGTAATCCATAGCACTGTCTATTACTGGTCAGCTCTTTATTCTGATATTGAATTTAGGTGGTCATCATGATTTCTATTCTTCCCCCTCCCCTCCCCCAGCGGCACTCACATTAACATGATTGATTACACTGTCAATGTCTCAAATTACATCAGTGGTCATATGTGCTGACTCAAAGGTACAAATAACCTTTATCATTATTTCCACATTTTGAGAAAACGTCTAGGGTATGATATTTGGTTCCGTCCATCCATCTGTCCATCCATCCGTCTCAATATCTCCTCCCAAAACATTGGCTGGAAATCAACCAAATTTAGTATGCCGGTTACCCATATGATTGCGCTTTTCAAGACACCATTTAGATTTTGCTCCATCCCCTGGGTTTCAAGGGGGGCACGCAGGGTCAAAATGTCATATCCTAAAAACTGTCCATCACACTATCTTCTCCCAAATCGTTGTGTGGCACAAAAACAAATTTGGTATGTGGGTTATCCATATAATTGTGGATTGTGTGATGCCATTTATGTTTGGCTCCGCACCCAAGAGTTTGAGAAGGGGTCACTCTATGGTCAAGAAATTGATTGTAATGCAACCCTCTCTAAAACTGGTGGATGGAATTTTAACCAAATTTAGTATGATTTTGGAGGGGAAAGATATTTACATTTGACTCCGCCCCCCCCAGCGTTGGGTTGTGAAGAGAGCAAAATGGTGACCGTGGGGATTTGCGATGACATGTCATCAACAAAGCAAGCTGGTTCTTTTTAAGTCTATTTTCTAAGCTTGAATTACAGATATCACTTAAAGCGTCATGATTATAGTCTGTTTATTGTGACACACTGACATATGATAAGAATACCCTATTTAAACAGCGAGGAAGCCATATATAATTATCCCCACATTTAAAAAAAAATGTTGGGGATATTGTAGTCGCCTCCATCCGTCTGTCTGTCTATCCATCAGTCTCTCTGTCCATCCGTCCATCACGCTATCCTTCCAAACCATTGGGTGGAATTCAACCAAATTGGCTATGTGGGTTACCCATGTGATTGCACTTTGCAAGACATTATTAAGATTTGGCTCCACCCCCAGTTGTGATGAGGCAGGGGTGAAAAGATCATCACTTGTAACAGAACCGCTTCTCTAACCGTTACACAGAATTCAACCAAATTTGATATCTGAGTTACCCATATGGTTGCGGAGTGCAAGAGGCCATTTACATTTGGCTCCACCCCCAGGGGGCTGGTGAGGGGTCAAAATCTCCAATTTTAATGTGCGAAAATTTATTGTACGGCATCTCCGAAACCGTTGGACAGAATTCAACCAGATTTGTTATGTGAGTTACCTATATCAATGTGGAGTGGATGAGCACATCTACATTTGGCCCGCCCCATTTGGGTGGCTGATGGGGGTCAAAAGGTCATGAAATTAAATGTAATGCATCTCCGAAGCAGTTTGACGGAATTCAACCAAATTTGGTATGAGAGTTACCCATATCAATGTGAGGTGGATGAGCACATTTCCATTTGGCCCCGCCCCCAGGGTGGTGCTGGATGCGGTCAAAAGGTAAAAAAATTCATTGTAATGCAACTCCTCTGACACTGTTGGATGAAGTTCAACCAAATTTGGTATTAGAGTTACCCATATGATTGCGGAGTGCAAAAGGACATTAACATTTGGCTCCACCCCCAGAGTTTTGGTTGTGGGGTGTGTGTCAAAAGTTCAAAGCGGTGAAGCTGGGGATTTGCGATGATTAATTCAAATCCATATGTAAGCATATTGTTTGCATGAAAAAAGTAAATTTGAATATGGTATTGGCCATATACTTCAAATAGTTATTTGATAGGTATTACAAACACTGGAACAATCAGAGATGGCTGATTCTCACCCTCCTTTCTTTTGGACGCATCAAAATTCTTTAAATTTTTTAAAGAATTTTCCATCAGATCAATGAATGGAAACAATGCTAATAAAATTTAACTTACATAAATGATTAGTTTCAAAGATAAATGTGATAGGTGTAATACTACAAGATGAGAGGACCCGCCTTATACCTCTATGACAGGTGTAATACTTCAAGATGACAGGACCCTCTTTCTACCTCTGTGACAGGTGTAATACTACAAGATGACAGGACCCTCTTTCTACCTCTGTGACAGGTGTAATACTACAAGATGACAGAACCCTCTTTCTACCTCTGGGACAGGTGTAATACTACAAGATGACAGAACCATCT
This sequence comes from Chaetoderma sp. LZ-2023a, assembly GCA_034401795.1. NCBI lineage: Eukaryota > Metazoa > Mollusca > Caudofoveata > Chaetodermatida > Chaetodermatidae > Chaetoderma > Chaetoderma sp. LZ-2023a. The sequence goes on from CM067369.1 coordinate 255,686,155, forward strand.
TTCTGCCTCTGTGACAGGTGTAATACTACAAGATGACAGGACCCTCTTTCTACCTCTGTGACAGGTGTAATACTACAAGATGACAGGACCCTCTTTCTACCTCTGTGACAGGTGTAATACTACAAGATGACAGGACCTTCTTTCTACCTCTGTGACAGGGGTAATACTACAAAATGACAGGACTTTCTTTCTACCTCGGTGACAGGTGTAATACTACAAGATGACAGGACCTTCTTTCTACCTCGGTGACAGGGGTAATACTTCAAGATGACAGGACCTTCTTTCTACCTCGGTGACAGGTGTAATACTTCAAGATGTAAATTTTGTGTTTTCTGTAACTTTACGTGACAGGTGTAATGCTACAAGATGAAAATGTGTTTTCTGTAACTATATGTGCATTGCAATGTTTGAAAGAGTTCTCTCACTGATTTAATTTGTCATATGAAGTGGAAATTCATGCCCTAATCTCTGGGCAAATGTACGCCATGTTTTGATAATCAAGGTATAGATTAAGTATTTGTTTAACCCTTTAGCGCTCAAATTTGTTCAAGAAAATTTAAATTTTCTCATAGAAAATTTCCATTTGCAGACCAAGAGAAGACTGTTTTTGAAAATGTACCACTGGAATGATCGGCTCGATAACTCGAGCCAGTCATTCCAGGGGTAAATTTTCAAAAATAGTCTTCTCTTGGTCCGCAAATGGACATTTCTCAAGACCACTGAAGAAGCCGTTTTTGGCTGATATGAGGGTTAAAGGGTTATGTCAATAAACCAATTGACAGTTCACTAAGCTGATGAAATATCAATCTACAATGTAATATAGACCCTCCCACATTCCACCCACCTAATGCTACTGTGATGTGTCATTCAATGTGCATATCATACAATAGTGCTCTTATTCATTATTTGATGGCAACTCATGTTATGTTAATAGTTCTGGAGAGTTGCCCTAGGCAATCAACATCCAGCTAGTGTAATGTCTATGGGAGAGTGAAAGGCTTCTTGGAATGTGCAGCTATGTGGTGAGCCATAATTATAAGTGTTGGTAATATGTGTAAGTGACTTTACAAGATCCATTATCAGCGTGTCCGTTTTTTATTGACATGATACTCAGTGTCTTGATGGATGAAATTACTTTACTAGATTTCTTGTCAGGATTCAGTAACAATCTGTTAATGATTATGATTGGATAACAGGAAATATAGTTCCTTTAAGAATAACCCACATTTTTGCTTTGCCAAAATGCAAAAACCTGTTAAATGCATGTATGCCCATTTAGCAAGTGTTTTTGTAGATGTCTAAACCATGAACAACTAACTACCAGCATGACATGTATCAATAATTATAGCCACCAGCCCAGCTATCGTGATCAACATGTATCTTACAGAACACAGCTAAACTAAATCTTTAATGGTCAAGCTGACCAAAACTGGCCTTCGTACTGTGTGCACTGGTCTTGAGGAATGTCCATTTGCAAGCCAAGAGATCACTTTTGTTGAGCCCTCAGGGCGTTAGATTTACCCTATTTGGGCTCACCAGTCACCACATATCAGGACCGAGAACCATCAATGGCCCCAGAAAGCAAAGAATTTTGAAATCTGAGAGATACAATTTTAGTTTTAATAGCACTATAAGATCTCTGAATAGCCATAAAATATCATAGTATGTGTCTGAGTGTTTAACTGACTGTAAATCAGTTAATTACTGTTCATAGCAGCCAGTAGGATTTTAATTTGGGCTCACTAATATGGGTGGATTTCATTTGGACATGCCTTTAAGTCACAGATAAGGGGTAATCTAAAGCCTGGGACCTACATAAATTGAAGGATGGCTCGAATTAGAGATTCAACTTCACCTTTCCAGAGTATCCATCTATCAATATGTCATCATATGACACCATAATCAGATAAGCGGCGTGTAGGATGATGCCTTAATCATTACGTCATAAATGATTGTTCATGGCCCGTCTTTAACCCTTTAGTGACAAAATTTGTTCAAATAATTAAAATATTTACTTATTGACTGTCCATTTGCAGCCTAAGAGTAGACTATATTAGAAAATTTATCACTGGAATTCCAATGGTAAATTTTCAAAAATAGTCTTCTCTTGGCCTGCAAATGGACATTCCTCAAGACCACTACAGGCTTTTGGCTGGCTTCATCGTGAAAGGGTTAACTCTTAATAGTCCAACATGTATGAATTGTATGTCTTTACTATTTAATAAACATGCTGATAGGCAGCAACAGCACCCAGTCAAATTAGTTTCACAATATTCAACAGCTTACTTGTATAGTTTTCTGGAAATTGATAGTCAGGGAGTTCAGGGATCGATCAATCCCAACATGATCGAGGTGGAGTTTAGCTAGGAATGGACAGGGCTTAGCTAAAAATGGTAATGTCCATTCTATCCCCGTGTCTGTCCAGAGAATTAGATGGATTTAAGTATTTTTAGCGGTCTGACTGCTGCAAGCCACGAGACAGTAATTTTGATGGGCAATAACTCAGAACCTGCTGAATATTTTGAAAACAATATGACTGAAATTTGTTGTTAACTTATTTTCAGTCAAATTCTAGTGAGCGCAAACAGAGAATGTGACATGGTGTGCATCGCAGGAATGCTACTGTAGACAGTTAGTTGTTAAAGGTTTCATTTATTTGTCATTATTGCAAGGAATAGTTGGTTGTTGGAGGTTGGTGGTGTCAGTTTGTTGTTTCCATTTGAAAGAACAGTTATTTTGCTATAAATGCGAAGTGATCATGTGTTGTTGTGGTCATTTGAAAGATTAGTTAGTCGTGAGAGTTTGAAAATGACAGTTTGTTGGTTGTCGTTCGAAGTCGGTAGATTGAGAATGGACCTTGCCAGTTTTAGCTATGGCCCACCCATCTCTAGCTAAGCTCCACCCTCATGTAGTTGATTATGACGTCATATGATTGAGTGAGGAAACTGATTCGCGAATTGTGATTTGAATGTTGTGGAGTGTTAAGAATGCAAATTTCGATAGATACATGTAGTTGAAGTTTGAGTTATGAATGTCATGTCTGTTGTATAGTAGATGTACTTACACTTGAGATCTGTTGTTTGGTACATGTACTTACACTTGAGATCTGTTGTTTGGTACATGTACTTACACTTGAAATCTGTTGTTTGGTAGATGTACTTACACTTGAGATCTGTTGTTTGGTACATGTACTTACATTTGAGATCTGTTGTTTGGTAGATGTACTTATACTTGAGATCTGTTGTTTGGTAGATGTACTTACACTTGAGATCTGTTGTTTGGTACATGTACTTACACTTGAGATGTTGTTTGGTACATGTACTTACACTTGAGATCTGTTGTTTGGTAGATGTACTTACACTTGAGATCTGTTGTTTGGTACATGTACTTACACTTGAGATCTGTTGTTTGGTAGATGTACTTACACTTGAGATCTGTTGTTTGGTAGATGTACTTACACTTGAGATCTGTTGTTTGGTACATGTACTTACACTTGAGATCTGTTGTTTGGTAGATGTACTTACACTTGAGATCTGTTGTTTAGTAGATGTACTTACACTTGAGATCTGTTGTTTGGTACATGTACTTACACTTGAGATCTGTTGTTTGGTACATGTACTTACACTTGAGATCTGTTGTTTGGTAGATGTACTTACACTTGAGATCTGTTGTTTGGTACATGTACTTACACTTGAGATCTGTTGTTTGGTAGATGTACTTACACTTGAGATCTGTTGTTTGGTAGATGTACTTACACTTATCTGTTGTTTGGTACATGTACTTACACTTGAGATCTGTTGTTTGGTACATGTACTTACACTTGAGATCTGTTGTTTGGTACATGTACTTACACTTGAGATCTGTTGTTTGGTAGATGTACTTACACTTGAGATCTGTTGTTTGGTACATGTACTTACACTTGAGATCTGTTGTTTGGTAGATGTACTTACACTTGAGATCTGTTGTTTGGTAGATGTACTTACACTTGAGATCTGTTGTTTGGTACATGTACTTACACTTGAGATCTGTTGTTTGGTACATGTACTTACACTTGAGATCTGTTGTTTGGTAGATGTACTTACACTTGAGATCTGTTGTTTGGTACATGTACTTACACTTGAGATCTGTTGTTTGGTAGATGTACTTACACTTGAGATCTGTTGTTTGGTAGATGTACTTACACTTGAGATCTGTTGTTTGGTACATGTACTTACACTTGAGATCTGTTGTATGGTACATGTACTTACACTTGAAATCTGTTTGGTAGATGTACTTACACTTGAGATCTGTTGTTTGGTACATGTACTTACACTTGAGATCTGTTGTATGGTACATGTACTTACACTTGAGATCTGTTGTATAGTAGATGTACTTACACTTGAGATCTGTTGTATGGTACATGTACTTACACTTGAGATCTGTTGTATGGTACATGTACTTACACTTGAGATCTGTTGTTTGGTACATGTACTTACACTTGAGATCTGTTGTATGGTACATGTACTTACACTTGAGATCTGTTTGGTAGATGTACTTACACTTGAGATCTGTTGTTTGGTACATGTACTTACACTTGAGATCTGTTGTATGGTACATGTACTTACACTTGAGATCTGTTGTATAGTAGATGTACTTACACTTGAGATCTGTTGTTTGGTAGATGTACTTACACTTGAGATCTGTTGTATGGTACATGTACTTACACTTGAGATCTGTTGTATAGTAGATGTACTTACACTTGAGATCTGTTGTTTGGTACATGTACTTACACTTGAGATCTGTTGTTTGGTAGATGTACTTACACTTGAGATCTGTTGTTTGGTACATGTACTTACACTTGAGATCTGTTGTATGGTACATGTACTTACACTTGAGATCTGTTGTATAGTAGATGTACTTACACTTGAGATCTGTTGTTTGGTAGATGTACTTACACTTGAGATCTGTTGTATGGTACACGTACTTACACTTGAGATCTGTTGTATAGTAGATGTACTTACACTTGAGATCTGTTGTTTGGTACATGTACTTACACTTGAGATCTGTTGTTTGGTAGATGTACTTACACTTGAGATCTGTTGTTTGGTACATGTACTTACACTTGAGATCTGTTGTATGGTACATGTACTTACACTTGAGATCTGTTGTATAGTAGATGTACTTACACTTGAGATCTGTTGTTTGGTAGATGTACTTACACTTGAGATCTGTTGTATGGTACATGTACTTACACTTGAGATCTGTTGTATAGTAGATGTACTTACACTTGAGATCTGTTGTTTGGTACATGTACTTACACTTGAGATCTGTTGTTTGGTAGATGTACTTACACTTGAGATCTGTTGTTTGGTACATGTACTTACACTTGAGATCTGTTGTATGGTACAATGTACTTACACTTGAGATCGAGATACACTTACATCAAGTTGAATTACATTTTATTTGAAGTATTGTTCATTGATCTGTTAGTTGAATTATTATAATTGTTAATTGTGTACCATATTATTCTTTTACTTATTAATTTTATCATGCTGTTTCAGCACAATATTACTATCCATATTCTTGATATTAAAGCCCCTTAACACTCATGACATCTCAGCCAAAAAATAAAATGCCTTCTGCAGTTGTCTTGAGAAATGTCCATTCGTAGATTAAAACGAAGACTATTTTTGGAAATTTACCACAGTCATTCCAGTGATAAATTTTCAACAAGAATCTATGACAAAATTAAGATTTTCTTGGATAAATTTAAGGGTTAAAGGATTAATTGTGTACATTTAGCAGTGAATTAAATAAAATATTAATTTAGCATTAATCGTGTCCTCTGTTACAGCCCAGCTCTGGCACTTCACTCCCAATCTTAGTGACACCTGAATATTAAACTTCAACACTTCATAAATGAATAATAATACATGTACTTGAAATAAAACAATAATAAGGATTCAGACTTTGAACTAGGCTTGTGCGATTTTTTGATTTAATCGTGAAGTTCAATTTATTTTTAAAATCACGATTTTTACGGTGTAATTGAGGAAAAAGCGGAAAATCGTCAAAAATGTCCTGTTTTTTTAAAATCTGAAGTGTGTACTTTTCCGTCACATTTTATTAATACATGAGTACAATTATAATCGATTCACGCCTGTGTTCATTGTGTTTATATCCCGCCGCGCTGAATAATTACTAATCACAACACAAAGCGCTACAATAAACAAACTAACAATAGCGAGGTAACACCTTTGTCATTGAGAAAACCAGCTAGTTACTCCGTCGAATCGCTATATAATTTTCTTTCTTTTGCTGCAGACCCTGAGTCTGTCGTGAAATGCCAAGTATATACTTAGTTGCAGAGGGTTAGGCAATCAGTGAACAGAATTCTTTTTAATTCTAGGGTTAGCCATTTCAGGCGGTGCAATAATTTTTCCCTTTTGATTCGGTTGTCATGTCAAATTAAAGAAAATAAAGCAACAGCATTCCAGGTTGTTTGATTATGAACTGTGCGTTCTGTTGATTACTCTTAAATGTAAATCGTACATTCTGAAAGCAACTATAAACTGCTCTATAGGACGAGTTTACGCCGTTACACTCGTACCTACTCAAAACTCCCATCCTATGTATGTGGATTGCGCAGTATCTCCCCGGGTACTAATATTAATGTCTTCGCGTTGCTCCGATAATGACCTAAACTCGTCCTACAAAGGGAGACTATAAGCGGAAGCTGATACGTCATGTAATTTATATTTTTTTCTCAGCGACATTTTATCTCAAATTTTGATGAAATAAATAATGTTTATTAAACTATATGCAATATTTAGGCGGTCCCAATTAATAATTTCACTCCCACGATGATGGATATAAGGTATACATTAAGCATAGACATAGGATGGTAAGAATTTGGCGCATGAAAATGTGTTCTAATTTCGTGTGATTTTTGTATCATTTATTTCAACTTTTTCTAGAAACAAGTGGCGTTATCCCGGTTTATACTTTTGGGAATTTGGACCTAGGATTTAATCGAAAATCGCGATATTTTTTATAAAATCGATCGCGATGTTTCAAAGCAAAAATTGCGCAAGCCTACTTTGAACCCATTCAATACATTCGCCTTTGAAAAAATGGAGCTCAAAGCTCAATAGTAAGTTTCAAACCAAACATATAAATCTATAAGCTGTTGATTCAATTTTAATTTCAAATATACTTGACATGTTAAGGAAGTTTAAGGCTAACCATAGCCCATAGCCCTATATTAGGCAGCCTGTCAAATTAATACTCTAGAAATTTACAACAAAATATAAACTATTTATTTCATCATAAACAGTTGGCTACATGAAGACTGTAGGGTTTAACCCTTTAGTGGTCAAGTCGGGCAAAGGGGCAAAACCGGCCTCTGCAATGGTCCTGGGAAATGTTCATTTTGCAGGCCAAGAGAAGGCCGTTTTTGAAAATTTACCACTGGATTGACTGACTCGATAATCGAGCTAGTCATTCCAGTGATAAATTTTCTAAAATGATCTTCTCTTCCTTGTAAAATGGGCATTTTCTAAGAGAAAATTAAAATTTTGTTGACCACATTTCACAACGAAAGAGTTAAAGGATGAACCATTTAACACTTTCACCGATAACTTCCCCATATCTCACTTTCAAGGCAAGCATACAGGAAAACTGTTGAATTTTTTTAAATTAATTTGACTGGAAGTCGTTGCTGCACCAGGCAGCAATGGCTTCCAGTCATATTAATCTCAAAATATTGAACAGAATATGCTATGCATTGTAAAAAAAAACTTGCAGGCCAAGAGGAGACTATTGAGCTTTGAGAAGTTATATATTTAATCTAATTCTATTTCTTCTCTAATTTCAGAGATATAAAACCTGACAATATTCTCCTGGATGAAGAAGGTAAGAAATGCTTGTTTGAAAATTTTGTAATAGCTAAAAATATCATTTTCCCGGCTGCCAAGAAAGGAATATCTTCACATTATCAACAGGGACCTTATTTTGTCTGTCTGCCTGTCTGTCTGTCTGTCTGTCTGTCTGTCTGTCTGTCTGTCTGTCTGTCTGTCTGTCTGTCTGTCTGTCTGTCTGTCTGTCTGTCTGTCTATCCATCCATCTGTGCATCCATCTGTCAGGATCAGATTCATTTCTGGATTCCTGGATCAGTTGATATCTCGGAAACTACTGGTACAATTTGGCTCAATTCTAACACAAGAAATAGTATGACCATTCACTAGGATTCTACAACTTAGGATGTGATCCGGAAAAATATAGGGGGAAGAAATGCAGAAAATCCAAAATCTTTTTTGTAATGTGACAAAAGTGCTGGTATTTCATCTGTAAAAGCTGGAGAGACAGACACACATCTTGCTGTGGTACTTTATTTATTCATTTGGTTTCTAACAATAAATTCATCTTTGATTTTGTCAAATAAAAGCAACTTGATCACTGTCAAGATAAAGGTAACTAATGGAAGTCGTAATAATTGTCTCTACATCTCTCTATGACATTCGTAAGCAAGGCAGTCTGGGAACAACAATATCTTGCGCTTATATCAAAGTGGATTAATATCAGCATTTTATAGCACTCCATCATTGTCGGATTTATCAAGTTCTCCACTATATCCTTCCCATATGGGATATTTCAGTTTCCGAATTAATAAAAGCCAGAGTCTCAACGGGGACCATATTTTTGATCAGGAGAAAATTGGAACATGTCAAAGAAAACCCTGTTGCATAGTTAAATTGATTGGTTGTGCACTATTTGGGTCAGCAGGTGTTCGTTAATAGCGTTATTCAGATTGTACTCCTCATACAGTGTGAGTAATCGGAACGCCTTTTGCTTCCCCACAATGCACCAGTGCATTGACAATGTTGTTCTACTGTTTATCACTTTCGGCTGAAATGACAAACGCTTTTAGTATGCTAAACCATCAATGCTGTACAAATTACTAGGTTTGCTGTAATTATTTCTCCATCAATCGATGTCACTATATTTCACAAGGGAATGATTACTGCCCATCGAGCACCTGATCAGTGGATCAATTCGGATGCCGTCTCTAGTGTTATGTCCGCAAGGAAAGACACATAATCTGGATTGTCATCACCTGCTCCCGCGGAGTATATTACGTACTAACTCTTAGTCAGTACATGAATTTCTGATATCGTGGATGTTTTCTGCCCTATTTACTTCTAAATACATTGTAGCTGATATATAACCATTTGATGGCCCAGTGAACAAACAACAGGCTTCTTTCACGGTCCTGAAGAATGTCCATTGGCAGGCCATGAGCATTCAGTAACCGAAAATCATTCAATAACCGAAAATCATTCAGTAACCGAAAATCATTCAGTAACCGAGTTATTCCAGTGGTACATGTAATGTTTCAAAAATGATATCTTTTTCTGAAAAAGGGCATTTTCTATGAGAAAATTTCATTAAAAACAATTTAATGGTTAAAGTGTTACGGCTGGTGAAACTGCAGCCACCTTATTGGTCCACCATCCTGCGAACAGAGCAAGCCAAGGTTATGTGCTAAAGGACCCCCTGTTTTTAGACTGACCACGTTTGATGGATGATAAGGGGTCCACTGGCTATGAACAAGTTATGATGTATGGGATAGTTAAACGCGTGTTGAAAATTTTGCTTGAGAGACGCCAATGAATTTCAGTTGAATTGATTTCAAAATATTCCTACGGTTTCGAAACTCTGTTTGTTATTTAAATCATAATGCTTCTTGGAATTCAGAGTTCTGAAGATTAAGATGGACTTGCACCCATGCGTCCAATGGGAATTCTGAGGCATGTGAAAATTGCCTAAAAATCTAGGCGTCCAGACCACTACCTCACCCTAAAGTCTAGGCAAGCTTCATAAATTTTTAGGCATCCGCATTTTAAATCATCTGCATGTACAACTGTCTAGATTTTGAAGTCATCCAGAGGACGACTTAGACATTGATTATGATCATTCTCAACCAAAATTCAGTCATCTGGGACTATGGGACAACTGGAATTTTCCCAGCCTGAAGCTACGTAACCTTGCAAACATTTAACCATTCAGCAATTTCAGCAGATATGCTTAAATTAAATTCATAACAAAGATTATTTGTGGGATTTGCCTGCTTTTACGAAGGTTTTAAAATGAGTGTTTTAATGTGCATGAATGCCAGGAGAACAATGGGCATTCTTTAATGGTCAAATTTGTTGAATAAAATTTAAATTGTCTCATGGAAAATTGAACAATTTCTTGAATGTAAAATGTAACAATTTTTTGAATATAAGTTCAGGCTGGACTTACTACACTTAGTGACCTGGGTGACCTAGGGAGCATGATTCAGCGTTCTCGATAGCAGGCGTGATGCAGCATTTAGTAGAGATGCATGTAGCCTATCTGCTTCATTGCGTTACGATCATTAAATCAAATATCAGGTGAAATCAATTCAAATGTCAGACTAATAAAAGCAGCAACACGAAAACAAACTAATGAGAAAGACTGTACTTGACCTGGACTAAATTAATGTTTACATGGATGATTATTCATTGTGAACCGAGTTTGACCACCATTATATATAATTAAGCTGATATATGAACACTGTACTATCCTGAAACGATAATTATTAAAAGCTGTAGAATACTGATAAATATGGGAGTAATGACATCTGTGAACTTGGCCAACTTGATGAAACACTTTCAAAGGTCAGCATGACGAAGCGTGTTAAAAGGACAACATGACAAAGAAGGCTAAAAGGTCAGCATGATGAAGCAGGTTAAAAGGTCAGCATGATGAAGCAGGCTAAAAGATCAGCATGATGAAGCAGGCTAAAAGGTCAGCATGATGAAGCAGGCTAAAAGGTCAGCATGATGAAGTAGGCTAAAAGATCAGCATGATGAAGCAGGCTAAAAGATCAGCATGATGAAGCAGGCTAAAAGGTCAGCATGATGAAGCAGGCTAAAAGGTCAGCATGATGAAGCAGGTTAAAAGATCAGCATGGCGAAGCAGGTTAAAAGGGCAACATAATGAAGCAGGTTTAAAGGGGAACACAAGAAGGGTCACCATCGTTTGCATAAAATACGCAGTTCTATTGTAGAGCCCACATTTAAGCTACTGTGTAAAGCTTTCCCCCGACATTTGTATATAAATCCGAGTAAAATGGTGTTAAAAAACGCTATGTTACTATAATTTTCTGCGAGTTAATTAAACCTATGACGTCATAGGTTGAATCCCATCCGACAAGAACCATAATAACGGCACTCTGAAGACAGAAGTGCACGCATTTGGATGGTGATATCTCTATCGGTGATAATGCTATCGATATCATTTATATATGTACAGATTGAAGAGATTAAGACGTGTATCACACTATCGCAAATTTATGGAATGTATCTGTTATTTTCACACATTAATTGTCGAACCTTAAGATGGCCATTTTCTATGAAGATACCTGCCAATTACATTAACATTACAAAATCTCAGGAAGTTTTGAGGCTAATATGAAAACATAAGTACCTAAAGATGGACTGGATGTATGTACAAACTATTTAAACTCTCATATTAATAGATGAAACTTTAATAACATTATCTGCCGTAGCCCCAGTGAGAGTGCTGATTCAATAGTGGCAATTATATTGAATTGCCTATACTATCGCGTCATTCATTTATCTCAAGATCAAAACTTCATGTCAAAATTGGCACCATCAGAGAAATCAGACAAAGGACTGTTAGTATATATTCCTCAACATTTCCGCAAATATAGTTTATATATTCCTAAAACCGCTGAAAAAAATCCCCTTATAAAAACGCAATTCGCAATTTTATTGCGATAGCGTTGGATGACAGCGAGAAAAACGTTCAACTTATGACGTCATACGCCTCATCCGGGAATAGAAATTTAACCCATGTACCACATATTTAAATAACGAAGATATATATTTCTAATTTGAGCACAGATCTTACAATTATATTTTTTTAAACGTTACGGTCTGTATATTCATTTTATACACAGTAGTATAGAGGGTCTGGTGATTCCCTTTAAAGATCAACATTACAAAGCAGGTTAAAAAGGCAACATAATGAAGGAAGATAAAAGGTCAGCATGGCGAAGTAGCTTAAAAGGTCAGCATGATGAAGTAGGATAAAAGGTCAGCATGGCGACGTAGGTTAAACGGTCAGCATGATGAAGCAGGATGAAAGGTCAGCATGATGAAGTAGGATAAAAGGTCAGCATGGCGACGTAGGTTAAACGGTCAGCATGATGAAGCAGGATAAAAGGTCAGCATGGCGACGTAGGTTAAACGGTCAGCATGATGAAGCAGGATAAAAGGTCAGCATGGCGACGTAGGTTAAACGGTCAGCATGATGAAGCAGGATAAAAGGTCAGCATGGCGACGTAGGTTAAACGGTCAGCATGATGAAGCAGGATAAAAGGTCAGCATGGCGACGTAGTTTAAACGGTCAGCATGATGAAGTAGGATAAAAGGTCAGCATGGCGACGTAGGTTAAACGGTCAGCATGATGAAGTAGGATGAAAGGTCTGCATGGCGACGTAGGTTAAACGGTCAGCATGATGAAGTAGGATGAAAGGTCTGCATGATGAAGTAGGATGAAAGGTCTGCATGATGAAGTAGGATGAAAGGTCTGCATGATGAAGTAGGATGAAAGGTCTGCATGATGAAGTAGGATGAAAGGTCTGCATGATGAAGTAGGATGAAAGGTCTGCATGATGAAGTAGGATGAAAGGTCTGCATGATGAAGTAGGATGAAAGGTCTGCATGATGAAGTAGGATGAAAGGTCTGCATGATGAAGTAGGATGAAAGGTCTGCATGATGAAGTAGGATGAAAGGTCTGCATGATGAAGTAGGATGAAAGGTCTGCATGATGAAGTAGGATGAAAGGTCTGCATGATGAAGTAGGATGAAAGGTCTGCATGATGAAGTAGGATGAAAGGTCTGCATGATGAAGTAGGATGAAAGGTCTGCATGATGAAGTAGGATGAAAGGTCTGCATGATGAAGTAGGATGAAAGGTCTGCATGATGAAGTAGGATGAAAGGTCTGCATGATGAAGCAGGTTTAAAGATCAGCATTACAGCAGGTTAAAAGGGCAACGTAATGAAGCAGGATAAAAGGTCAGCATGGCAAAGTAGGTTAAAAGGTCAGCATGATAAAGTAGGATAAAAGGTCAGTATGGCAAAGTAGGTTAAAAGGTCAGCGTGACAATGCAGGATAAAAGGGCAACTTGATGAAGCAGGCTAAAGGGTCAGCATGGCGAAGTAGGTTAAAAGGTCAGTATGAAAATGCAGGCTAAAGGTCAATACGACGAAGCAAGTTAAAAAGGCAACATAATGAAGCACTTTCGAAAAAGTAAACATAATAAATATTTTAGTATCAGGCGATGATCACAATGTGTGATGTCAATGACATGCAATGTGGCACGGATTAATGCATTCCATGTAGCAAAGTAAGAAGGAGATTATAAAAGGAGCTGCCCTCCAGTTGAAGCAGGCAGTGCGGGCAATGAATTAGATAAATACGGGTAGACAGATAGATATAGATTGTTGAGTGTTAATGCCGAAAGTTCTACACTAATGTTTTAGAATGCACATGAAGAAAGAAAAGACACAAATAAATATAGAAGTCAAAGTGCAACACATAATTTGTGAAATCTGAACGCACCGAACCTACAATGGCGAGCCTACCCAGCAGATCTTTTGAAGACAAAATAGCTGATTTTGACAACTGGAGTGAACACAATTTGGAGACTCATGTCAGCACAGCCAGTCATTCCAGTGATAAATTAAAAAAAAATAGTCTTCTTTAGGTCTGCAAATGGATATTTCTCAAGACCGCTACAGAGGCCGTTTTTGTCTGATATAAGTGTTAAAGGGTTAAGAGAATATATACGCTCATTACTGGGTGTAAAATTGGCGGGAAAGATTGTAGAGAAAGTAAAAGACCAAAATCAGAAGCTGTTTACTAAAATGGCTAAATTAGAAGCCCAGTTAAGACAAAACACTGAAAAATGTAACCAATATCACTAGTGTGATCCAAACAATCCCCTCAACCACTGCGTATAATGACAGCACGGGAATCTAGGCAATGGCGACCGATTAATGTGCCGGCTACGAGAACGCCACCAACGCATCATGATTTTCAAAGTACCGGTATTAACATTCAATATTATTTCTGATAACAGTTCGGACACATAGCAGCACATTGTAAAAGTATTCCTTAAAACGTGTCTCTTAAACCACTTGGTAGATTTTAGCCAAATTTGGCAAGAAGGATCATATGGTGGTCGCCTCTAGGGCTTCTATTCAGAATTTTGATTGGTTGATGTTTTGGTGATGGTTTTGGATTTGCTGAAGATTTCCGGAGTCATTAAAATGCCTAGATCTTCGTAATCAATAACCTGATTACAATGGAACTTGGTGGAACAATCCAATGACGTAGACTTCAACATATCAAATTTGGATTGGTCAATTTGTCTGGTGGCCATCTTGTATTTCCTAAATTTATCCTTTATGTCTATTTAAATGCAAATGGTTTGAATACTCATGGTCACAGGCCCTTGGGCCTCTTGGTTCTTACAAGAAAATGGTTATTCAGAAATCTCTCTTGCTCAAGTGACCTTTTACCTGTGACGTGTTAAAGGGAACAATCTTTACCAATGGACATACTTGTATATCAGTATTGTTAGCTCACCTGGCCATTAGTGAGCTGGTGTTCATCAACTTTTGCTTTAAACAACTTCTCAATAACCACTGGACTGATTTCAATTACATTTGGCAGGAAGCATCCTTAGAGAACAGAGATACAAGTTTGTTCAAAGGAAGCCGATTGGTCAATTTGACCAGCATCCATCCTGGCTTTTGGCTGATTATTAGAAATGTCTAAAAATGTTATCCGAAATCACTTGGGGGACTGGGTCCTAACTCGAGATGAAATTTCATCTAGGGCAAGAGCTGAACCACGTTTGTTAAAGGGAACTTGATTGGCCAAATGGTTTTGCGGCTATCTGGATGCCCTGGTTTTCGCGAAAACCACCTCCAGAATCGCTTGACGAATTGGGCCAAAATTTGTGAGATATGATTGGGGGTTAAGGGCCATATTAAGGTTTGTTGAAGGGAAGTTGATGCATGAAAAAACATGGCCATGGTGGACCAATCAAAATGTGTCATGTTTGATGGCCATATTGGATTTTTTTATTTGATGTATTTTGGTACCGAAATCGGTTTTATATTAGTTTTTGGGTATGCTCATTCCAAATTTTCTCTTTCTAAACAGTTTGGTGGCTATTCTGGATCTTTTTCCTGCCAAAAACTCCCATACTAAAGCAATAGGAAACATAAAATGTCTTCTCAAGAACCGCTGACCAATTTAAATTATATTTGGCAGGAAGCATCCTTAGGGTATAGAGATCCAACTTTGATGGCAAATCTTTAGAAATCTCTCTCCGAAACCGCTCAGGGATTTATTTGCAACTCATCATACATCATCTAGGACAACAGCGGTAGCAACTTTGTTCATGGGAACTTGATTGGCCAAATGCTTCAACGACCATCTTGGATCACCTAATCTTCATGAAAACAACTTCTTCCCCCCTCCCCTTAACCGCTGGATGGATCGGGCAGACATTTGGGATGTATGGTTAGTACATTCTCATTTGTTCAAGGGAAGTTAAGGCTTAGTTACCATCAACCAATTAGATTTCAGCATTTTGGCGGCCAGATGGAAATTTTTGTATTTGATGAATTTTGAAGCCAAAATTGGTTTTGTTTATGTTTTGTGCTATGATTTAAAATTCTCCACTTTGGAAATTGTTGGATGGCAGCAATCTTGGATTTATTTTCATTTGAAATTTAAAATGTCTTGTATGATGCATCGTTGTAGTAATTCAGGCCAAAATCTTAGGATTCTGCTTATAGTCGATGGCTTTCTAGTTGAAATGCCTATGATCCAGGTGAGCAATACGGGCGCCTTTAGCCTCTTGTTATCTATTTTAAGGAGACCACAGGTTAACCCCTTTAAGTCACAGACTTGAGTCATTCAATCCCCACCCCCTCCCACCATAACTCATGATTATAATATATGTATGACATATCACTAGCTACGATGATATTGATCTTCAGACTTCATATATATCCATTCTCATTATATCAGATCTAGTCTACAGACAAGCTGATCTACACTTGAATACAATATGCCCACCAGTCTCATGCTATGAGAGGATAAACCCAGATCACTAATGTCAAGAATATGGGCACATTATGTACAGGGCCATTTGTGTTCAGCAGTAAAGCTCTAGTTAATGAAAGCTTGAGACAAAGCTGGCCTGTTTATTACAGTCAAGGGTGGGTGTGTGTGTATGTGTAAGTGTGTAAGTGTAAGTGCGTGCCTGTGAATGCATGCATATGTAAGCGTGTGTGTGTGTGTGTGTGTGCGTGCGTGCGTGCGTGCGTGCGTGCGTGCGTGCGTGCATGTGTGCATGACTGGCTCGTCATTCCAGTGATAAATTTTCACAAATAATGTATCCTTCCTGATCTGCAAATGGACATTTCTCAAGATCATAAATGTTAAATGGTTTAAACCGTTTTTGTACTTGTCTTCTGTTTCTTGCTCTATTCATCATTCTACAATCTACTGTCAGGATCCTGTCTGCTCATCCATTATTACCTCTGTTGTCATGACTCAATATCCCTGAAATTGTAATATCACTCTATTCACGGTTTCAATACACCCATATATGAATGCTAATAATTTATTCTTCAATCTCTTATGCTCATTGTCAATGTATGTAAGCTATTTGATTAATGGAATGGAAAATGAAACTATCAAATGATGTTTATTGATAATTTCATACAATATTAAATATATTGTGCTGGTAAAAAATGGAAATGAATCAGATTAATTTGAGGAATTAAAAGCACTTACTAGAACTTTATAGTATTGCTTAGCTTGGAAACAGTGATTTTCAAATATACACCTGTGCAAAAGTTAAGCACCAGCAAAAACAATAGAACGTAGAAACATGATGGTACAACTAGGCTGCCATACTTTTTGTCCCCGCGTTAGCTGACATAATTCCAAGTACGAAATGCACATGCATGCATGACTTCACGCCGCTTGATATCCGTGCGTGGCGGGAAACAGCACACGTGTTCAGTTATGTAAAAGTCCAGTTTGAGGTGTAGAACATTACATACAGATTTAGGCGACAAGATTAGGAATTTTGTGTTAATGACCATGGTTTATTTGTACAGAGAGAATTAGCTCTTGATTGGGAACCGCTATGGCAAGACGAAGGTTAAGTGATCGTGTGAAATGGCAAATCATAGGCATGCATACCTCTGGTATGTCATGCAGAGAGATTGGCAGACAGCTGAACATTAACCATACTGTAATCAGTCGTTTGATTGCAAAACATGGGCAAACTAACGAGGTGAAGGACAGGCCTAGATCTGGAAGACCGAACAAGACTACTGCCCGTGATGATCGAGCCCTAGTACGCCTTGTTAGGAGATCTCCATTCACCAACAGCAGAGTGCTCAGCCAGCAATGGGAAACGCGCAATAGAGTGTCAATGTCTACCGTCAAAAGGAGACTGTATGCTGCTGGCATGAAAGCTAGGAGACCTGTCAGACGTCCTCTCCTCACTGCACACCACAAAGAGGAGCGTCTGAGGTGGTGCAACGAAAGAAGACACTGGAACATGAGATCCTGGAGACGGGTACACTGGTCCGATGAAAGTCGTTTCCTGCTTCATGCCACAGATGGTCGAACTCGTGTATGGAGGTCCAGACGCACGGCGTACGACCAACGTAACATCATGGAAGAAGTTCCATTTGGTGGAGGTTCCGTTATGATATGGGGGTGCATCTCATTTGATTGTAAGCTGGATCTGTTGACTGTACCTGGAACACTAAATGGACAAAGATATCAAGATTCCATACTGGATAGAGTTGTGGTCCCTCATTTTGTAAATCATGCACCTGGAACCCACCCTATATTCATGGATGACAACGTCCGACCACATCGTGCTAGAGCTGTGCATGAATACCTCCGCCAGAATGCCATCGAAACCCTACCATGGCCAGCAAGGAGCCCTGACATGAACCCTATTGAGCATATCTGGGACATTCTGGGAAACATGGTGGGAAGGAGGTATCCTCCTGTGCAGAACCTACAGGAATTAACAGACGCACTCCATCTTGAATGGCAACGAATACCACAATGGCGTATCAGTCGGTTGGTGACCAGCATGAGACGTCGTGTCCAGGCCGTCATCCAGGCACAAGGTGGATATACCCGGTATTAATAATGACAGTCTCAAACTCGTGCACAGATGTTAAACTTCGTTTTCAGACACCATTGATGACAATCTAGCCACGTGTGTCAACTGTAGGGCAATAGTTGTCAGTTGTGTCAACGTAACCATATTCAGGCCTCGTTTTCAAGTTCAAACAAAAACATACAGTGTTTCCCCACCATCATAATCAGCATTCCTCTAGTTGCATTATTACCTCTTGCACTAAGATGGATGGGTACATAAATGTTTATGCTATTGCTTTCTTCATAGCACATGAATATACCCTCGCATGTGCGTAAAAATAGGGTGGTGCTTAACTTTTGCACAGGTGTATATAATGTTTTCAAAAAGTGAATTAACACTGGCGAGAAAGTCGCTCTTTGGCAGCGCCTATAGAGAATACTATTCATACTGCTTACGAAGCTATATTCAGTTATGCTTTCATTATTAGCTCACCGGGCCAGAATAGCCAAGTGAGCTTATGCTATGGTGACTATCCGGCATCTGTCTGTCTGTCTGTCGTTCTGTCTGTCTGTCTGTCAACCTTTTCTTTAAACAACTTCTCAAGAACCACGGGACCGATTTCAATTATGTTTGGCAGGAAGCATCATTAGGACATGGCGATTCAATTTTGTTCAAACAAAGCCGATCAACCAATTTGGCCAGCGACCATCTTGGATTTTGGCCGATTTCATGAACTTTTATACAGAACTGATTGGTCAATTTTTCTGCTTGTATTTTCTGAACATTTTGGAAAATCAGTTAAAACCTACTCCTCATTAACCGCATGAACGATTTCAAGCAAACTGGTTTTGGAGGGCCCTAGAATGGTATGCTTCAGAAGATGTATACAGAATTTTTATTGGTCTACCTTTTTGGTGGCCATTTTGAATTTTCTGAAAAATGGTGGGAAATTGTTTAAAACGCTACTCATTAACTGCTTGGGTAATTTCAACAGGACTTGGCTGGAAGCAATACTAGGCCATCTTGGCCTCGTTTTAGCAAAAATGATATCTTCTCCGGAACGGCTGAACAGGTCAGGCGAAATTTGGAAGATATTATCAGGGACTAAGGGCCATTAAAGTTTGTTCAAGGAAAGTTGAGGCGTAAAAAAACACAGCCGCCGTGGGTCAATCAAAATTTGGCATATTTAGCGGCCATATTGTATTTTTTTGTTTGATGGATTTTGATGCCGAAATTGGTTTTATATGGGTTTTTGCATGTTTTTCTTTTAAATTTGCCATTTTTGATCCTGTTGGATAAAAGGTATGGTGGCCATCTTGAATCTTTCTTCCGCCAAAAGCTCCCATACCAAGACAATGGAAAATTCAAAATGTCTGCTCGAGAACTGCTGGGCCGATTTCACTCATAATTGGCCTGAAGCATCCGTATGGAATAGGTGATCTAAGTTTGTTCAAAGGAAGCCGATAGGCTAATTTGGCCGGTGACCATCTTGGATTTTGACCGATTTATAGAAAAGTCTTTAAAAATATTTGTCTCCGAAACGACTTGGGATCGATTCAAAACTCATAAAATATCATCTAGGGCATGCGCTGAACCAAGTTTGTTCAAGGGAACTTGATTGGCCAATTATTTAGTCAGCCATCTTGGATGACATGGTTTTCGTGAAAACCACTTCTCCAGAACTGAGTGGGCTGGGTTTTTGGTGATATCATTAGTGACTAAGAGCCATTCAAATTTGTTCAAGGGAAGTTACGACATCAAGAAACAAGGCCACCATTGGCCAATCAAAATGTAGTGTGTTTGGCGGCCATGTTGGAGTTTTTTATTTGATGGATTTTGAATTTGAAGCCGAAATTGGTTTTATATAGGTTTTCGGGTGTTCTGATTTCAAATATGCCATTTTTGAAACTGACGGATATACGGTTTGGCAGCCATCTTGGATCTTTTTCCTGCCAAAAGCTCCCATACTAAAGCAATGGGAAATTCAAAATGTCTTCTTATTGAGAACTACTTGGCCGATTTCAATCCTACCTGGTAGGACGCATCCGTAGCACATAGGGATTTAAGTTTGTTCAAAGGAAGCCGATCGGCCAATTTGCTGCTTGGCTTTTGATCGATATTTAGAAACATCTTTAAAAAATCTCCGAAAGCGCATGGGCATGGCAGATTGATTCAAAACTCTTGAAATACCATCTAGGGTAATAGCTGAACCAAGTTTGTTCAGGGGAACTTGATTAGCCATATGTTTCTGCAACCAAATTGATTATCTTTTGTTGTATAATTTCAAATTTTCACCTTTGGAAACTGTTAAATAAACGGGGTGGCGGACATTTGGAATTTTTTCCCCAAAAAAACTCCCATAGAAAAGCCATTGGAAATTTACAATGTGTGGTAGGATGCCTCCTTATTGGAATTGTAGCCACGCTTCTACTTATAGCCGATGGTCTTTCTAGTTAAAATGCCTATGATCCAGGTGAGCGATACAGGACCCTTGCGCCTCTCGCCGTCTTGTAATCAGGTATGTGGTACCTGCACATACAGTTGACACACTCTTGTAATCAGGTATGCGGTACCTGCACATACAGTTGACACACTCTTGTAATCAGGTATGCGGTACCTGCACATACAGTTGACACACTCATGTAATCAGGTATGCAGTACCTGCACATACATTTGACACACTCATGTAATCAGGTATGCGGTACCTGCACATACAGTTGACACACTTTTAATCAGGTATGCAGTACCTGCACATACAGTTGATACACTCATGTAATCAGGTATGCGGTACCTGCACATACAGTTGACACACTCATGTAATCAGGTATGCCGGTACCTGCACATACAGTTGACACACTCTTGTAATCAGGTATGCGGTACCTGCACATACAGTTGACACACTCATGTAATCAGGTATGCCGGTACATGCACTTACAGTTGACACACTTAATCAGGTATGCGGTACCTGCACATAGTTGACACACTCATGTAATCAGGTATGCGGTACCTGCACATACAGTTGATACACTCATGTAATCAGGTATGCCGTACCTGCACATACAGCTGACACACTTGTAATCAGGTATGCGATACCTGCACATACAGTTGACACACTCATGTAATCAGGTATGCGGTACCTGCACATACAGTTGACACACTTAATCAGGTATGCGGTACCTGCACATAGTTGACACACTTGTAATCAGGTATGCGGTACCTGCACATAAAGTTGACACAATCATGTAATCAGGTATGCAGTACCTGCACATACAGTTGACACACTCATGTAATCAGGTATGCAGTACCTGCACATACAGTTGATACACTCATGTAATCAGGTATGCGGTACCTGCACATACAGTGGATACACTCATGTAATCAGGTATGCCGGTACCTGCACATACAGTTGACACACTTGTAATCAGGTATGCGGTACCTGCACATACAGTTGATACACTCATGTAATCAGGTATGCCGGTACCTGCACATACAGTTGACACACTTGTAATCATGTATGTGGTACCTGCACATACAGTTGACACACTCATGTAATCAGGTATGCGGTACCTGCACATACAGTTGACACACTCATGTAATCAGGTATGCGGTACCTGCACATACAGTTGATACACTCATGTAATCAGGTATGCGGTACCTGCACATACAGTTGATACACTCATGTAATCAGGTATGCCGGTACCTGCACATACAGTTGACACACTTGTAATCATGTATGCGGTACCTGCACATACAGTTGACACACTCATGTAATCAGATATGCGGTACCTGCACATACAGTTGATACACTCATGTAATCAGGTATGCGGTACCTGCACATACAGTTGACACACTCATGTAATCAGGTATGCCGGCACCTGGTAATCAGGTATGCGGTACCTGCACATACAGTTGACACACTGTTGTAATCAGGTATGCGGTACCTGCACATACAGTTGACACACTCATGTAATCAGGTATGCGGTACCTGCACATACAGTTGACACACTCATGTAGTCAGGTATGCCGGTACCTGCACATACAGTTGACACCCTTGTAATCAGCTATGCGGTACCTGCACATACAGTTGACATACTCATTCAATCAGGTATGCGGTACATGCACATACAGTTGACATACTCATTCAATCAGGTATGCGGTACATGCACATGCTGTTGACACATGATTGAGCGCGTAGGACCAGCAACATGACTAATTGCTTCCAAGTTAAGTGCTATACCTAGAGCTAGTAACAGAATTTTCTCAAAAGATTCCGATTCGTTTGCAGTTTTTTCCCGGCGTAGTATATTTAATATTGTATGAAGTATACCAATAAACATCCTCTGATAGGTTCCTCCTCCCTTCCTTTAAGTTAAATTGATTATTAGTTTTTCGAGTGCCTAATTTTGTTAATATATGTTGTTTAATATTATTTTTCCATTATTGCAGGCCATGTCCATATCACAGACTTTAACATTGCAACTATCTTGAAAGACGGACAGATGGCAACATCGCTGTCAGGAACAAAACCCTATATGGGTAAGAGCATTTTTTATTCATTACTGCTTTCACCGACAAATCCATTCTTTACGATATAAAATTTATTCTGTTGAATATTTTGAAATAAATTTGACTGAAAGCTGTTGCTGCCTTATAACGACATATCTGTCAGGAACAAAACCATATATAGGTAATAGAGATAGAAACTGAATTTTGCTTTAACCCTCTAATGATGGAATTTGTTCAAAAAATTTAAATATTTACTTATTGAATATCCATGTGCAGGCCAAGAGAGGACTGTTTTTTAATATTTCCCACTGGAATGACTGGCTCGGTTATCGAGCCCGTCATTCCAGTGGGAAATTTTCAAAAATAGTCTTCTCTTGGCCTGCAAATGGACATTCCCCAAGACCAATACAGAGGCCGGTGTTGTCCGGTTTCATCGTAAGAGGATTAACCCTAATACCAGTCTCATATATATATCTGTCAATATTACTGTGTCAATAAGAAAGAAGCTGGTGTACATTTTTCAAAGGTTTTGGTGGACGATGACAGTAACATCTTCCACCAAATTTGTTGAAAAATGAACACCAGTTCATCTTTTAAATTTAATTTGAAAATTAAACATTTTGACATCAGAACGGTAATGGTTAAATACCATGGTATCTTATTGTTATTTGGTGAAACTTTGTGAGCATTTATCACATGAATGATTGGCATTATAACCAAGCTAGTCATTCCCGTAATAATTTGTGAAAAATAGTCCTTTTGTCCAGCGAATGTACAATGCCCAAGACCACTGCGCTGTCCAGTTTTAGATGGCCTGACCATTAAGGGGTTAATGTCTGCACATGGTATTGATGAAGTAGTTTTGCAATGGAGGGATCTGATCTGTCACCTAAGTATCGGACAACATAATCAAATACATCATGTTTGCTGAAGTCAAAAAAAAAAAAAATGTCTCACTTGAGTGTACCAATTTTTGTCTAATGAATTTACAATTTAATAAACATTTCCTTAAATATTTTAAAACTAATATGACTGGGAGATGTTGCCCCCAGTCAAATTACTTTCAAACTATTCAACAGCTTTACCTCTATTAGTTACCTTGAAATTTTGATCCTGGGAATTCAGGTGTCATGGTTTTAAATCCATGCCAACACATAAAAAAGTGTGCTGAGCTTAGCTAGAAATGTGCTGAAGATGAATCATTCTATATCAAAGCAGTCTTCTATGAAACAGTCTTTGCATATTTTGTTTGTTTTAACTTGTTTATGAGTATGTTCAATGGGGAAGCCAAGTTTGAAACAATTATTTAATCTGATAATTGCAGGATTTCTTAATTCTTTCTGGAGGCTTATATTATCAAATGTCATTTATTCTGATAATTGCAGGATTTCTTAATTCTTTCTGGAGGCTTATATTATCAGATGTCTCTGACAGCTTGACCTAAAAAATGATTGCTTTGTATTTAGTCAGGCAGAATTATACCTGCCATGATTGGCCACCCAATCCTTAACCCTTTAAAGGATAACTAAGCTCATCTCTTGCCAGCTATTCAGGTGATCTAACATGCCACTCATAAAATATGCAGATCTTTTAAAGCTTTTATCATGCCACTAAGGAAAGATATTCAGGCTTTAGTAGCTAAATGTCTCTACATTTCTACAGCCTATGGTGACTGTCATGATTAATTTTCAACCAATCAGAAAAAGCCTAGTGTCTACCTCGGGATATACGCTGAGTCATAGAGGTGCCAGCTATAGTTTGGCAATGTGGTATAAAAGCAATCATACAGGTAAGCTGTTGAATATTTTGAACCTAATTTGACTGGAAATTGTTGCTTTCATAGGCAGCAACAACTTCCAGTCAAATTAGGTTCAAAATATTCAACAGGATGAGTATTACATATTAAAGAATGTAAGGCATTGGCACTTACATGACATCACACACTATCGCTTTAACACTCATATCAGCCGGAGACGGCCTCTGCGGTGATCTTGAGAAATGTCCTTCGTAGACCAAGAGAAGACTATAATAACATGGCATCACACAATGACCATGTGGTCAAAAGGTCAAAGGCCAATTACCTTGTTAAAAACCATGTTAGCTCACCTGGCCAGAATTGCCAAGAGAGCTTATGCTGTGGCGACCGCCTGTCGTCCATCCGTCTGTCCGTCCAACATTTGCTTTAAAATGTATCTCCTAAACTGCTGAGTGGATTTTAACCATATTTTCCTGGAAGGATTCTATAGAGGTAGGCTCTTGATGTTTTATTAAAAATTTTGATTGGTAAATTTTTTAGGTGAAAATCTTAAATTTGATAAAAAATGTACTGGAAAGTGTCAAAATGTATCTCCTCTTTAGCTTATTGACAGATTTCAACTAACATTTAGCTAGAAGGATCGTATGGAGTTAGGATCTAGAAGTTCTGTTTTAGGGTCTAGAAGTTCTGTTCAGATGTTGATTTGTAAATTTTTTTGTTTGGGGTGGGGTATGTGTGTGTGTCTGTGTGTGTGTGTGTGTGTGTGTGTGTGTGTGTGTGTGTGTGTGTGTGTGTGTGTGTGTGTGTGTGTGTGTGTGTGTGTGTGTGTGTGTGTGTGTGTGTGTGTGTGTGTGTGTGTGTGTGTGTGTGTGTGTGTGTGTGTGTGTGTGTGTGTGTGTGTGTGTGTGTGTGTGTGTGTGTGTGTGTGTGTGTGTGTGTGTGTGTGTGTGTGTGTGTGTGTGTGTGTGTGTGTGTGTGTGTGTGTGTGTGTGTGTGTGTGTGTGTGTGTGTGTGTGTGTGTGTGTGTGTGTGTGTGTGTGTGTGTGTGTGTGTGTGTGTGTGTGTGTGTGTGTGTGTGTGTGTGTGTGTGTGTGTGTGTGTGTGAAAATCATAGATTTTATTTTTAAATTTACCGGAAACTGTCAAAACATATCTCCTTGAGCTTCTTTACAGATTTCAACTAAATTTGCCCAGAATGATCCTATCATGGTAGGTTCTAGAATTTCTATTCAGAATTTGTATTGTCCTCCGCTTCTTGACAGATTTCAACCAAATTTGGCTTTGAGGATGCTATGGATGTAGGTAGGCTCTAGAACTTCTCTTGAGATTTTTGATTGGTCAAAGTTTTTGGTGAAAATCTCAGATTTTGTAAAAAGATTTACTGGAAAGTGATAAGACGCATCTGTTGCTTATTTTACTTCCTAATTGATTTCAACCACATTTGGTTAGAAGAAACCTATCGTACTATTCAGAATCTTTATTGGTCATTGATTTTCCGAAAATTATCCATCATGTGTATTTAACTGTGAATCGTTCAAAAGCGAATGATCCAGGTGAGCGTCACAGACTCATGGGGAATCTTTTTTTGGCTGGCTTAACCATTAAACTTTGAAATTCAAGTTAATTATAGGGGAAAGCTGTTGAATATTTTGAGACTAATTTGACTGGAACCTGTTGCTGTAACAGGTCCCAGTCAAATTAGTTTCAAAATATTCAACAGAATATTCCTTACATTTTAAAGAATTTGTCTTTTCTAGTCTGTGAGGGTTAAGTTGTTGATTTGAAGATATTTGTACAGAATTGAAAGTTTTTTATTCATGTGTTAACAATCTATAAAATAAGAACGCAAGTGACAACTTTACACAGTGTGAGTCTAAGAGGTAATCGAGCAATCTGATCTGTCACTTAAGTATATAACTTAATAATCAATTATGTCACATGTAAGCTGACATCACAATCATAACTAGAATGCACTCGAGGGAGATGCTGACTCACGCCTTTTGCACTCTGTCTTACTAATGCACTTAGTGACCCCATGACCTAGATATTTGATCGGTTGACCTCAAACTGTAAACAATCATGAACTATCATAATATGTAGGTGTGTGATAAATCTGGTGATACTGGCTGCTTGCATTCCAGAGTTATGGACAAAAATGTGTATTCCGGCATGCACTTCATGACCCCATGACCTTCATAGTTGATGCTTTGTCCTGAAACGCATAGAACTTCTATCCACCTATAATATGAATGAATGTACCAAATTTGGTGATTATACCTACTTACTTGTGTTCCCGATTTATGGCTAAAATTGTGTATTTCGGGATGTACTAAGTGACCCTGTAACCTCAATTTTTTACCTTTTGACCTCAAAATAAAACATTTTCTAGCAATATCAATGTATGTGCCGATTGTGATGACTACCCCCCCCCCCCCCTTGTGTTCCTGATTTATGGCTTAAAATGTGTATTTCGGGATACACTAAGTGATCTCATGACCTTGATTTCTTACCCTTTGACCCCAAACAAAAATCTTTTTCTATCCCATCATAATATCAATGTATGTGTTATAGGATTCCCAAGATATTGCTTGGATTAACACATGCGCACACGCACACGCACGCACGCACACACACAATACTCACACCAGTGTTCAGCAGCATAACTAATAATCAGGTTTATTGTTATGGTAATAAACATTTTTATTGCCGCATGTGAATTGGTCCGGATCCTGCATTTGTTTGTCCGGCTCATATGCGGATCCGAAGTTCAATGATTCACTTCGTTGTTAAGGTTGAAAATTCTGTGAAATGTGCTGCTTATATGTCTAATAAATAGATTTGCAATTTAATAACCATTCGGTTGAATATTTTGAAGTAATTTAGTTGGAAGCTGTTGGTGTCCAAGGCAGCAACAGCCCCAGTTAAATTAGTTTCAAAATATTCAATAGCTTACCTGTATAGTTAGCTTGAATTTGGAATTCTGGAAATTCTGTGTTCATTTTATATCAATCGATCCAACACATGGATGGAGGGTGACTAGAAATGGGTGAGGTATAGCTAGAAATGGATCCCTCTTAGATCAAAGCATATTTTTCTCACTTTCTTTTGTTGCCCATATATATTCCCATGATTCTTCCCAAATAACTGTCTTATACTGTAGCATTTCAAAATCCCTCTCTTGGTGACTTTTATGCATGATGATGACAACGACGGCCATGATGATCGGTAACTTTTCTGTGGCTGATGGGAGTGGAAAGTTTTCTTCAGCTTTCTCCATTGTGTCATGTCTCTTACAATTTCTTTCATGACTTACTATCTTGGGTCTTGATTTAACCCTTGAATGGTCATACCGGCAAAAACCGGCCTCTGCTATGGTCTTGTGGAATGTCCATTTATAGGCCAAGAGAATACAATTTTTGAAAATGTATCACTAGAATGGCTGGTTCAATAACCGAGCCAGTCATTCCAGTGATAAATTTTTTTAAACTTTATTCTTTTGCCCTGTAAATAACCATTCAATAAGAAAATAATTTAAAAATCTTTACCAAATTTGACCATTAAAGGGTTAATTGTCTGATTCTTGTATATGTTTAGCAATCTGGCATGAGATAAATCATAATGTTTGATTACTACCCTTTAGCAACACAGCAATGTATTTTTATAATCATGCTGTCATGTTTCTGGAAAACTGCAGTGTATGTGGTGCGATCAAAGCCTGTTTGGGCATATAACCCACCAATCAAATGGTGTGAGGTGGGTGGGGTTGTCATTGGGTTGACCGTACACACCTGGTGGAAGGTATGTGAGGGGTGAATCGATTTGAAAACTGAAACCTGAATTTCCAGTGTCTAAATTTCAAGGTAACTCAAGGTAAGCTGTTGAAAATTTTGAAACTAATTTGACTTGGGATTGTTTCTGCATATTGTTATTGCAGAATGTTTATTAGTCCCCTACCGGTAAAACCGGGGGGATTATAGGTTTGCACTCCGTCTGTCCATCCGCCTGTCCGTCCGTCCGTCTGTCCATCTGTCGCAGTTGGTTTTCCGCACTTTTCTTCGCAATCCTTCAAGGTATTCAACTGAGAATTGGTTTATTGCTTTGTTATGAGAAATTACAGACCAAGTTCGAGTTTCAGGCGTATGCGTAAATTTTTATGGAGTTATGCCCCCTTTCAAGTTAAGAAATATGAAAAATATCAGCTTTCCGCACTTTTTTTCGCACTCCGAGATATTTAAGCAAAAATCGATGCATCACTTTAATATAAGGAGTTACAGAGCAAGTTCGAGTTTCAGACATTTTCGTCGATTTTTCATGGAGTTATGCCCCCTTTCGACATGAAATACGAAAAATATTAGTTTTCCGCACTATTTTTCGCAGTCTTTCAAGATATTATACGGAGAATTGCTACATTGCTTTGTTATGAGAAGTTACAGACCAAGTTCGACTTTCAGGTGTATGTGTAAATTTTGGATGATGTTATACCCCCTTTCTATCTATGAAGTACGAAAAATATCAGCTTTCAAGACTTTTTCCTTCTCCTTCACCATATATAACTGAGACTTACTTGGTTTATTGCTATGTTGTGAGAAGTTACAGATCAAGTTCGAGGTTCAGCTGCTTCTGTCAATTTTTAATTGAGTCTGACTGTCAATCACTAAAGATTTATATCACCAGGTAGGGGACATGTATTGCAAAGCAATACTTACAGAATGATTGTTAAACTATAAATTTGTCAAAGACATACAAATCGTACATTTCATTTGGTGACATCAGCTAACATGTGCTGTATTTGGTTACAATGCCAGATACTTGAGTGACAGATCGGATCTCTAAGTCTCTAAACAACATCCAACGTGAAACTTAATTAAGTCAATAGGAAAAAGCTTTTTTTAAATTCTTTAATGTTACACGCATCCAGGCATCTTAGGCTATGACCTAGTCAGCATATTGGATACTCAGCTTTACATTATATCTGGGTCTTGCTAACCAACATTAGTGTACATTATATCTGCACGTTTCCAAACCAACATTAGTGTGGCTCCAACCACACCAGATCAACCACACCAGACTCCTTTAAACTTCGAATTTATTTAAGAAAATTTAAATTTTCTCAAAGAAAATGTCCATTTGTAGACCAAGAGATTTTTTTTGAAAATTTACCACTCGGTTATCGAGCCAGTCATTCTAGTTGTAAATTAAAAAAAATAGTAATTCTCTTGGTGTGCAAATGAACATTTCTCAAGACCACTGCAGAGGCCATTTTTGGCTGATATGAGGGGCAACTTTGATATCTGTTTAAAATCAATTATTGACGGTTTAATTTGTTTGTGGCGTTGTAGTTAACATTACCTGTATCATTGCTGGCGTGATCCTCATCGAAGTTGTTGAGATGGATGTAATAACTGTCTCAACAGACCTACTGATCTGACAGTCTTCTCACCTTCGGCATCAGTCTTTGCCTCTCGCTGACGTCACGAGTGGTCTCTTGTCCTTAAATCAGACCGACTTTCTTTACCCACAAGAAGAAGTGTGTTACTTCAGGGTCACATTTAATAATAATCCCCCTCCGACCCCCCCCCCCCCTGCAAAGAGCAGGGATATATAGTAATCACGTGTCCATGTGTGTGTATCCATCATCTGTGTGGCCGGCCGGCCATCCCTGATTTTTTGTCATGACCAAATTTTCAATGGTTTTTTAATATATGGTCAACAGACTTGATATATTGATTCGTCATGGCCTAAAGGTGTGTTATGTTTCAAAAGTAGGTCAGCGTGACTAACTTTTCACAGTTCAGTGAACATCATAGGTTATTTTTGTCTTGGGTTATGTATTGAAAGGAGGTCGGTCTGACCTATTTTTCATGGTTCACTAAAAATGATAGATTGATTTTGTCAGGGCTGTATTTTCAAGAGTTTTTTTTACATACATTAACCAAACGTGGTATATGGATGCTTCATAGCCTAACGGTGTATCAAGTATAAAAAGTAGATCAGTGTTTCTTACTTTTCATGGTTGACTGAACATTATAGATCATTCTTGTCTGGGCTGTAGTTTTATGAGTCGTGTGTATACATTCACCAATCTTGGTGTATGGATGCATTCTACTTGTAGCATCAATTCATGCTTCATCCAACTTCAAGATTACCCAGGCCCAAAAAAGCTTGGATATTCATGAATATACAAGTTCTGTGGAGCTTGAATAAACCAGCTAATCCAAGCTTTTAATAACTTGGAAAAGCTTGGATTAGCTTGCTGGTATTGGCCACATAAAATTCCAGATAATTCACGAAAATCCAAGAAAGGCCTAGTTAAAGTAAAATCCAAGAAAATTCCAGATAGCTTGAACATTCAAGAAAATCTGAGCTAACTTGAACATTCAAGATAATCCAAGCTAGCTTGCCGGTATTGGCCACTTAAAATCCAAGAATATTCCAGCTAGCTTGAACATTCAAGAAAATCCAAGCTAGCTTGAACGTTCAAGAAAATCCAAGCCTGCTTGAACGTTCAAGAAAAACCCACTGAGCTTGGATTTTATTCCAGAAAGTCCCAGCTATCTAGAACTTCAAGAAAATCCCAGCTAATCATAGCTTTTGAAATAGGTTAGCCATTAACATAAAATGTATGCAAGTACACATAAATGCTGCCACACAGAGATTATATATAAATATGTATGCTTAAAAACCAAAATCACCTTCATGAGAGTTGAGTTATTCAATAACAAATACAATTTCAGCCGGACATTAGCAATGTATGAGTTTCTGACTGATTTGTCTGTTATTCTTATAGACATAGATTGTTAATATGCCATATTATTTAGAAAGGCATCATCACTGCATTAATTACATAGAACTGAAAAAGCTATACCAAAACTGGTAATTGTGAATAAATCTCTGGAAATCAATAGAATACATACCTCAAAATACAGTTCTGTTTCCATTTAAGGTTACTGATGCTAATCATTCTATTTAACAGTACTGTCAGTGCTTCCAAAATCATATTCTATATATCCATAGCTGGTAATGATCAATGCAATGACTGTACTGTTTGCTTTTTTCATTGGATATTAAGAAAATCCAAGCTAATCCAAGTTAACTTGAAATTTATTTCACACGGGTAATTGCATGCATTCAGTGAACGGTGGGGTTAAGCTGTAGGGGGGTGGGGTGGGGGAGCGATATCCTTTGTGATACACTGCATCACTAAAACTAGCTTTATTTTTATTTCACGTATAAAGTAACATTATACTGCAAATTAATTTAAGTAGGGCTGGCTGTGCAATATACAATGTATGTGGATCATGGTGCATGGGTGGGTGGCTGAGCTGGTGACTGCATGGATGGGTGCCTGTGCGCATGCATGTGTGTGTGCGTGCATGCTAGCGTGCATGCATGCTAGCGTGCATTCGTGTATTCATTCATGTGTTTGTATGTGTGTGCATGCATGTGTGCGTGCATGCGTACGTGCATGTATTTACATGCGTGCGTGTGCGTGCGCATGTATGTATACATGCGTGTGTCACTGCGTGCATGGGTTTTTGGGGGGGTTCTAGCGATTCTGTAACTGTCTGGTTATTGCAACATTTCCGCAGAAGTATTCATGATTTGTTATCACTGAGGCGCTTCATGACTTGTTCTTATTGCTGATAATCCTCTAGGAGGAATGTGAGTTATTTATCAAATCATCTTCTAATAAAGATTTCTACAGCCCCTAATATTATTATGATAATGTGTCTCTCTTGTACGAATTACTCAGTTTTGTTAGTGCGGTTACCAACAGTAAATAGATCAGGGTCTTTCAGTTGATGCTCAGTAATTCAATCATGTCCTGGAGACTTAATCATATTTCTGATGTATTGATTACGCTCAAGTGATAATTCTCTTTAACCCTTTAACGCTCAGATTTGTCAAGAACAAATTTAATGTTCTCGAAGAAAATGTTCATTTGCAGAACAAGAGATAATTTTTTGAGAATTTACCACTGGCCTGACTGGCTTTGTTACGGAAACCACAGCAACGCTGATTTTGGTCAGTTTCAGTGTTAAATGGTTAAATGACTGGTATTGTAGTCAGCTGGTCATCGATCGGTTCTGCATGGCTAATCATTGATGGATGTGAGGATGAAATCACCCTGTCAGAGCTGTCGATTCCAGTTCAGAAACGAATATTCCACTTTTCAATCTTTATGATGTAAAAATATACGTCTATATTTGAACATTTATTTGTCTGGAAACAGTTGTTACATAGACTTTATTCACTGATGAAAAAAGTTGAAAATAATGGAGGGATCTGATCTGTCATTCAGGTATCTGATGTCATAATCAAATACATCACATGTCAGCTGATGTCGCAATCATAATGACATATAGCTCAGACATGAAATTTGAAGTTCCATGTAATGTATGAATTGTATGTCTTCATCATTGTCCTCCTCATCCATGTTCTCCTCCCCCTTTCTCTCCCCTGTCCTCCCATCCCACCCCCACCCCTTTTCCCACCTCCTCCTCCTCCTAAGGGGTTTGACTTATCATTCATGTATCTGACATCACAATCAGAATATATCTGATATAGTCGGTTTATATCATAATCGAATGACATCTAGGTGTAAAGTGAAATCTGAGAATCCATGTTCAGAGTGTTAAAATTGATTCTAATGTGTGGTATAAAATGTGCTGAACCTAGTTCTAAACTCCAGGCTGTTTTCTTCTAACATTTAACAGTTTAATGGGTCAAACCAGCCATAAAAAGAACATTGAAGTGCTCTTGAGAAATCTCCATTTGCAAGCCAAAAGAAGACTATATTTTTGTACCACTGGAATGATTGGCTGGTAAACTGAGCCAGTCATTCCAGTGGTAAATTTTCAAGCATAGTTTTCTCTTGGCCTGCAAACGGACAGTCACGAAGCTGAGATTTCAATTTTCTAGACAAGTCTTGACCATTAATGGGTTACCCCAGGGCTATAACCCTCAAATTCGTTCAAGGAAATTTTGCGCTTCTCATGTTAAATGTCCATTTGCAGACCAAGGGAAGACGATTTTTGACAATTTATCACTGAAATGACTGGCTCATTTATCGAGCCAGTCATTCCAGCAGTGAAATTTTCTAAATAGCCTTCTCGGTCTGCAAATGGGCATATCTCAAGACCACTGCAGAAGCCATTTTTGGCCAGCTTAGGTGTTAATGGGTTAATCAATAAATCTTTAAATAAGTATATTTTCTTACTAAAAGACTGAATAAAATTAATCAATAAATCGTTTCCTGTTTACTATAGTTTTTATGTGATAGTCTGTATGATTTTATATCACTCCGATATTGATCAATTCTTACAGTACGAATGCGCGAGGATCACTACAAGTTGGAAAATTTGACCCAGCATTGTTCTCATCAAGGTCGCTGAAAAATTTTGTCAATCAATATTCGCTCATTTTATTTGAACAAGATCTTAGAGATGAGGGAGTTGCAATGATGGCACAAGATTTAATCATTTATCTCACACATTCAATCTTCTAAAGGTGTATATTCACACCAAGGGCATGAGCCAGTCACATGAGCACATTTATGACAGTAACTTAGTTACTGAGATTTATTTTCATTATGAACAGTAACGCATGACTATCATGTCTTAGAACAGGGATCCATTTCTAGCTATGCCCCAACACCAATTTAAAGCTAAAGCTCTCACTCAAAATAGTTTCAAAATATACAGCAGTATTTTTAAATTAATAATTCACCAGACATACAAGTAGTACACTTTCGTGACAGACTTGTCCATTTTCTTGATAAAGCTATGTCAATTTGATTATGTTGTCAGCTAACATGTGATATATTCAATTCACCTTTCCAGAGTATCCATCTATCATCTGACCTCGTATGACGTCATAATCAGCTCAGCACATGTATAATGACCATACAATCGTTACGTCACAAAGGGTTCCATATAGACCATCATCAAATCTCTCAAACAGTCCTACATACACGTTGTATTAATTGTATATCTTTGTAATTCTTTTCTATTTAATAAACATGCTGTTGAATATTTTGAAACTTATTTGACTGGGCGCTGTTGCTGCCTTAGGCTTAACTGTGTAGTTTTTTGGAAATTGATTATGTCAAGGTGTTCGGAGATCGATCGATCCCAACACGAGCGAGGTGTGGGTAGAGCTTAGCTAGAGATGGGCGGGGCATAGCTAAAACCAGAAAGGTCCATTGGGATATCAGATATGTGAGTAACAGATTGAATCTGTGTATTCCTTATGTAGCCAGCTTTGTGGCCTTGTTAGTACATATGGCCTAGATGAAGACGTGACTGCTCAGCTGTCTCATTTTTTTCATAGAGTCTTAGTTTGACCATACTTAATTAGCCCTTTAAACATTTAATGCTCAAATTGTTCAAGTAAATTTTAGTATATTTTTTAATAGAAAATATCCATTTGCAGACTTAAGAGAAGACTATTTTTGAAAATTTACTTCTAAAATGTCTAGCTTGATTAATTAATATTCTCTTGCCCTTTAAAGAACTTTTGTAGGACCTTTGTCAGAAATTTATGGGAAATACTCACAACCGATAACATCTGGAATGCAATGTGAAAACGAGCTTCAGTATCAATCATCTTGCTTGATGATGGTGAAATTGATCTCTATATGTATGTATGTATAGGCTTAGAAAGACGGGTGAGAGGGCAGGGACAAGGGGTGCAGTTGCCCTCTCAATTTTGGAGGTGGGGGGGGTGCAAAGATAACTGTGCATTTATTATATATCAACTCTATGGCCACAATGTTTATCAGACTGGCTCATGCTCTAAGGTCAGCTGCATGTCAATTAAGAACAGGACTGTTGCTGGGCATCTCAAGTTACAGCAGTGATGCCTGTGTGTGTGGGTAGAAAACCAGAGAGCAATATGACTATATGACTGTAGCTATATTTAGTGAGTCTTCTATTAGGAGTTAGAAATATTAGATTTGTATTAGTATAGTCAGTAAAACTAGATTAACATTTGTTTTATAATTATTTATCAACTTCTCAGTGCCATTTCTAAAATTCCATATGCATATCACAAAAATGCAGGAGATGCCCATATCAAAACATCTAGATTTAAAACTTTGGGGTAGACGTGACCCCCCCCCCCACCTACCTTCCTGACACCTTCTATGCCTATGGTACGTATGTACTGACTACAATGTGGAATGCTGGAATCTTAGGTTCTGAGAGGTATGGACAATATAACGCTGTCATAGTGCAGATTTTAATCTTATGCTTATGTAAGAATCTGTTGATAAATATTTTACTGTTACTTGTTATTTATTTCCACTTCAATCAGCACCAGAAGTCTTTTCCTGTGCTCTTGATGAGGCTCCTGGTTATTCTTATACAGTGGACTGGTGGGCCCTGGGCGTGTGTGCCTATGAAATGCTCAGAGGAAGGGTAAGTCTCTCTAACATGTCAAACATGTTCATCAAGAACTTTGACTCAAGTGAGATAAGAGAGGGATCTGATCTGTCACTCAGGTATCTGATGTCGTAATCAAATATGTGACATGTTAGGTAATGTCATGATCATAATGATATGTGTCTCTACGAAAATCTAAACACCTGTCACGAATTGTATGTCTTTGATGAATTTACAATTTAATTAACATTCTTTTGAATAATTTAAAACTAATTTTAATGGGAGCTGTTGTTACTATAGACAGCAACTGCGCCTCTGTCAAATTAGTTTCAAGATATTCAACAGCTTACCTGTATAATTACCTTGAAATTGAGATTCTGGGACTGCCGGTTTCAAAGTATATAAACTGATTCAAACAGGTGTAAAGGTGGGCAGAGCTTCAGAATGAATGAACAGTCATAGGTAGAAATGAATCGCTCAGTATTATGGATTATATGAAAACAAGATCTAATGGAACGTTATTGTTGTCTTTGATGGCAACAACTTTCAATCAAATTGTCTTCAAGATAAGTAGAAATGTTTGAGCTCTAGAGATATCTCTAAGTTGAATGGTACTATGCCCCGCCCATCTCTAGCTAAGCTCCACCCACGCTTTTCTCGTGTTGGGATAAATCGATTGCTGCACAGTCTGAATCTCAATTTCCAGAAAACTACAAGTTAGCTGTTGAAAATTCTGAAACTAATTTAACTGCCTATGGCAGCAACAGCGCCCAGTCAAATTAGTTTCAAAATATTCAAGAGCATGTTTATTAAATAGCAGACATACAGTATTTATTCTAATTATACCGCCGGGCGGGTAGCGGTCACGAAATGGGGCGGGTTAATTAGGGTGAAAAAAATTTGAAAAAAATATCACAAAATTAGAACGGTTTTCTCAGTCACTTTGAATCAGTATATAATTATAATATTCCATGCAGTTTCTGCTAAATTTGCTCAAATATTCATAAAAACTACTCATTTCACATTAGATTTATGCAGAGGCTTTATTTAGGACATAAAGGTGGATTTAGCGAAGTTAGGAACAAACGATTTATCCGTTGTTCAATTGGATGGAGGCGTGTTTGTGATGCGTTTACTGATACATCGGAAAATATGACATAGGCGTATCTCGATGCATAATTCACGTTAGCAGCTCTATCACTGAACGGCAAGATACTGATCAGAAACAATTTAGGCATTGGTCGAATTGACTGGAGGCACGTTTGTGATGCGTTCAGCGATACATTAAAAAATTTATAGCCGCATCTTAATACCAATTCAACAACAGTGTTAGACACTCTGTCATTGAACGACAGGATAAGCTGATGAAAAAAGATCCTTTTGCGCATGTATTCATGAAAATAACCAAAATGTTGCTGCATGTTTTATTTTTCCTGGATGTTTTTCTTCTTTGAAGCCTAGATGACAGCGGAAGATTTACTATTTCTCGCCATTGGTAATTTGCTTTTTTTTTCACCGTTCTCAAAAACATGGGGGCGGTAGAATTGGAAGGGGCGGGAAAATTAGAATAAATACAGTACAATTCGTACAACGTATTGGACTATTAAGCGTTAAGATGGACTAAATCGACTCATTAATTCTGGAATTGATTATGACATCATCATACACATCACATAGTTGATTATGATGTCATATGATGGATGGATAAACTGGAAAGATCCATTCTCTGATACAAATTAGCGTGATTAGAAATCTTACAACACCATCATTGGGCTGTCATTCAACCAGTCAATCATATCACTACAGTTCTTTGCTTCTAATGTGTATATTGCCAATACAACTGCCAATCATATACCACTATCACCAATGTCCCTGTCTCAAGTAGTTTGTTATCAGCAGATGTACTCCCTAGTTCAGTGCTTAACCCGTTAACTCTCATATCAGCCAAAAACGGCTTCTGTAGTGGTCTTGAGAAATGTCCATTTGCAGACCAAGAGAAGACAATTTTTGAAAATTTACCAATGAAATGACTGGCTTGATAACCGAGCTAGTCATTCGTGGTAAATTTTCAAAATTTGTCTTCTCTTGGTCTGCAAATGGATATTTTCTTTGAGAAAATTGACATTTTCTTGAGTAAATTTGAGGGTTAAATTGTTAAAGGAGAACTTCACCAAGCCAAAGTATGTACAGACAAACAAAATGTTGGAATTTAACCAAAAGACCATTGAAAAAATTGTATCTGTATTCAGCTTCGGAATAGTTTTGAAATAACTAGGCATTCATCGAATTTTGTGCTGTCTACACACTTAGATAAATTATCTTGCCTGAATTTGTAATTAACAATTATTTCTAAGCATTTAACCCGAAGAGAAAACTGTTTTTGAAAATTTATCACTGGAATACCTGGTTTTGATAACCGAGCCACTCATTCCAGTTTTCACATTTTCAAAAGTCGTATTCTCTTGGTCTGCAAATGGACATTCAATAAGCAAATACTTTGATTTTCTTGACCAGATCTAACCATTTAAGGGTCAATGGCCATTAATTTGATGCCCATTACGTTACTGTAGACAGAGTCTATCTTTCAATAAAATATTGGCAAAGCTCAGATCTACCTATTTAAGTCTAGGGTCAGTTATTGGTACATGGGCTGGTGGTCAGGTTGCAAATTGGCATTCACTAAGCAAATACTTCAATGTGCTTCTCCAGGCTTGACCGTTAACCCTTCAACACTCACACCAGACAAAGAAATGGCTTCTGCAATAGTCTTGTGTAATGTCCATTTGCAGGCTTTGAGAAGACTTTTTGAAAATTTTGGTGGTAACATTTTTTTTCAAATCTCTTGGTCTGCCTTGAGGGTTAATGGTTTGCAAACACCTCCATACTTAGTCCAAGAGCTACGGGACATTTAATGACATGTCTGAGGCCAAAAGGTTTGAAGGTCTTTTCTAAATCACAATTTTATGCTGATTCTGAAAATCCATTTCTTAACTTCTGCAACCTTTGCATTTTGGGTGAAAAATGCACTTTTGCTTGTTTTCGATAAAATTTTGAGAAAAAGTCCAAAATATGGTTTTCATCACACAGTCATTGAGCAAGTGCTTACCTACATGTAAACAAGTATGGTATCAAATTAAAGTTAATGAGGATACAAATGCATACATAGATAGTTATCATATATAGACTCAGATATATTCAGTAAAAGAGGCATTTTCCATAACAACCCGGAACTAAATTCTTTAGTTTCAAACATAATTTCCCAGAAAAGGTCTGTTTCTGTTTACATTTTTACCTAAACCATACGTATTTGTTTACTTAATTCGAAATAACTGTTTCGCATGTAATTCCTCCTGAAAGTTACCATAACTGTGTACTGATTTTGTGTTTTATTACCTTTATGCTAACGTTCACCCTAATGTCAGAAACTGCGAAAAATCGTTTAATCATTTTTCATGCCCATATGTTAATGGCTGATCTTATTATCTTCACACAGGATTGCTAACATATATTCACATATCAATAGGTGTTCATTCAAGATAACTGTCCGATTCATCAGTAGATGAATAATATTCCAGCACATCATCATCTTCTGGCTAAGTTGTGCCTGCAATTTCAATGTGACAGCATATATCGTCTGGGACTTGTGGACGTTCAAACCACTTGCTGGCATGACGACTATTCTCAAGAATCCATCCATTTTCCTCATGTTCCCAAGTGTATGAATCAATTGTAATAACATTTTTCCACATCGAATCAACAAGATTTGCACATTTAACCTTTACAGACTGACATGGTGGTAGGTTGCTCGAGTAATTTCCCTTAATCTTACTCAAAGGTTAAGACGGGTTCTTTGGGGCATAATGTTGCTGAAAAATCATGTATCACGCCACATTCAATAAAGATACATTTGCTTTACCATACATGCAATGCACAAACTTCTCCAAGTCTGCTAGCAAATCTGAAGCTATATCAGGTGATTCCCCTAATTTAACAAATACTGCGATAAATTTGTTGTCATTCTCCATAGACTCCAGTGGATGAATCTTGCCCTTGTGAAAGAAACTGGCTGTGTAAAAACATCCTGTGAAGCCATGAAATATACCTATGGCACTAGCAACTCTGGTCCCAGATTCTGTGCTAACATAGAAACATCAATATATCTTCTAGTACTATTGGCACTAATACCAACAACCATCCAAATATGTGCTGGCCTGATATATTCACGTGTCAGCAAGATTATCAGTACATCTGTGGCAGAAGCCTTAATGATAATGTTACCATCCGTGTTCGATGCCAAATTAAACGTCTGTCAGTTTCGTCATAGGTACATGTGAGACTGGGATCTCAGTCACTTAAAAGTTTCCATCGACAACTGCATACTGATAAGCTTTATCTTCGAGACCTACAAATAAGATGTCTAATCTGCTCGATGTACTGTGGTCTTTGTCACTCTTTCACTAGGAATCGTAACACAGCTGTTTTGAACAAAGGTGAACTGAGTGAAGCATTGAAGTTTTTTGGCCACTTGTTTTGGTCCAGATATCGTGAACTTGCTCAACATGGAACTGGAGCCCCTGAGGTCATGCTCAATATGTTTATGAATCACATACAAAGTGGAAACTCTTAGACAATTGGAATAATCGCGTAAGAATCGTTTTTGCAAGACCAAATGTTGCTGGTATATTCACTAGACACCGTATTAGAAACATTGCATCAACAGCACACACATCTTGGCTAATACTGGCTTACCACTTTGAAGTGTCTCTTCCAATTTATGCATTAGCTTAGATTTGTCTGTTTTGTTGATTGACCCATCCACATGTGCTAATGGCAATGGTACTGGTGTTCGGGGATACCGGAAGACTAATTCAAGGTCCAACACTTATTTTTACCTTCACAGCATCTGCCAAAAAATTCTTTACCTTGCATCTAGGAATTGGTTGCTCGAATCTTGTAGGATCTGCAAAACATTGCATCTGAAATTCTGAACAATATTTCTGCCCAGTCTCTACACAGTGTATAAGCTGGGTCTTTATCTTGTCTGATGTTGCCTTTCCAGTTGATAGACAATACAGGTTCCCATCTGTACATGCATCATCAAAGTGATTCAATGTACCATTGATGCATCGATGAGCTTCTGGAGGTCACTGTTGTCACGCAAAATACGAGAATGTGCGAGCTCACATGTTGTATCTGCCAACTTCCGCAATCCGGCCATGTCAAACAAATGGTCAAGGATCTTACTTTGCATGGCATGAGTGATCATCTACTTTTGTCTTGCACTATTATTCTGTGTAAACGCAGATATGCCAATTCTACGGGAGGCAGCATCAGCATTAATTGTCTGCTCTAAAGTAAGACAACTGGTGTTCTTGTAAATGTCTTGCTGCTTCGTCGGATAGACAAACCAATGGATAGGAGGATATCATGCGCACCGAGATGTGTTGAATCCATATTCAGGAGATTGAGATGATACCACACCATACATCTCGCATAGTTTGCATGGTTTGTTGCGAAGAAAATTGAACACATATTCCCCAAGACAGAAGATAAGGAGACCCAAGTCATTAGTACGTGTGGCATGACTGAGTTGCTGGTGAAGATAAACTAAATCTGCATATATCAACCAATACTGAACGGTTTCACCATGATCACCTGTTCTGGTTTTCTCAGTGAAATCATCATACATTTGCATTACCTCTATATAATCAGGGCTGGTAAGGTTTCAAAGTTCTCCATGGTATCAGGTGAGGGATCATTGCGAAGCCGTTCAAGCTTATCCATGAAACTCGGAGGCAGTGGTCTATTAATTGAAAGAAAACTTTTGAAATGTAACGTTTTAATAGCCAGGGCCAGCAATTTGTGAAGTCACTTGCACCTGTTGAAATGCTTTCCAGAAAGAAAGCCATTCAGCGACGCAGGGGCCAGTACACCAGTGTCTGTCAGAATTTGTGGACCACCAGAATCAGCTAGCCGGTATCCTATAGCTGAAAAGTACGCCATTTGTGTATGAAATGAACGAAAGCAAACAAATACATTATAATACATATGCGATTCTTCAGACTTAATTTTTGTAATGCTGGTTTGGCAATGGCAAGGCCATAATGTACTATTGCAAATTTTTGTCCACATTCAACAGCAACATTCTGTGAAATTTTCACTTTCTCTGCTGCAACAGTTGTTGACTGGAGGTTCAGATTGTTCATATAGCCAATCGTCTGCTGTGGCAAGTCATCAGTTGTTACCAGAGAGTT
Organism: Chaetoderma sp. LZ-2023a; assembly: GCA_034401795.1. Lineage (NCBI taxonomy): Eukaryota > Metazoa > Mollusca > Caudofoveata > Chaetodermatida > Chaetodermatidae > Chaetoderma > Chaetoderma sp. LZ-2023a. The sequence goes on from CM067369.1 coordinate 255,728,310, forward strand.
CCAGCCACCCCACATAGGTGTGTTGTTATAAAACACATTTGACATCATCCACAATTTATCTCGGTTTTTCATGGTCACAAGATTATTTGGTATATCACAGGTTTTTATATCCACCAATGTATTTGAAGGTAAATTGTACTTGTGCATGTAGACAAGAAATCAGAGAAATTAAATGTGTCGCCTGTCTCCTCTTTCTCACAGTGACGTTGACCTTGTGACCGCAGCTTCCTAATATTATAGGTAACCATGTATCAAAATTTAGTTCCAATAAGATTAACTAATCTTGAAATATAAATGTAAAGGATTTGCTAAATACCAACACTTAGCATTGGCAGCAGTAAAGTATTACGTCAGAATGACGTTGACCTTTAACATGGTGACCTCACTATCATCATGTTGGCTCCTTATGGCATAGATAACGATGTGTCCAAGATTGGTTTCAGTAGGTAGGAATAAGCACTTTAGGCAATGATGATTCGCTAAACACAGTAACCTAACATTCATGCCATTGTTGGAAAAGTGATGCATATGTTTAGGTTCTACTTCACAGTTGAGACAAAAATAAGGTGTAAATGAGTAAATTACTTTGCTCACATGTGTAGACTGGTAAAGCTGGCAACCATTGGGGATAACAACAATGTACACGTGTTTAATAACTTGTGTGTATGATGCTAATCATTATCATACTGTATTAGTAGACAATGTGATTTACGCATTTATGCCATATATATATATATATATTATAACTTTACCTAGTGCAGTCCCCTTAGTGCGCAGGTTCATGGGGTGAGGTAAGGGACAATTGGTGGGGCACTCATTGATACAGCCAACTGATGTTTAAATATTTGTCACAGCTGAATGTGTGCATGACATGATCATTCAAAGTTTCAAAACTGAGTAAAGTTCTAACTTTCCAAGTGTAGGTAAATAATTCTTCATATTTTCTGATATTACGTGGTAGGGATAGCATAATTGCAATATACCCCATAAAATACAAACAAATATGTTAACTTTCGGAATAGAGTGCTTGAAAATAGTTGTTTTAAATTGCTGGCATGGAAAATATATCATTTATATATAAATCTAAAGAGAAATGGAGTCTTTCTAGGAAATTCAGTTTGAAACTAAAGAATTTAGTTACAGGTTTTTATGAACAATGCCTCTTACTCAATATATCTGAGTCTATATATGATAACTATATTTGTATGTATTTGTCGCCTCATTACTTTTAATTTGATACCCTACTTGTTTGGGTTAAACCATTGTTCAATGAATGTGTGAGATGAAAAACATATTTTGCACTTTTTCTCAAGATTTTATCAAAAACAAGCAAAAAAAAGAAAGCATTGTTCACCCAAAATGCGGAGGCTGCGGCAATTAAGAAATGGATTTTCAGAATCAGCATAAAATTCTGATTTAGAAAAGACTGGAACCTTTTGGCCTCAGACATGTCATTAAAAGTCCCGTAGCTCTTGGACTAACTGTTCAAGAGTTGCGCATATACAACTTTCACATGCTAACTCATTAACCATTTATAACCCTCAAATTTGTTTTTAAAAATTCAATTATCTCATATAAAATGTCCATTTGCAGACCAAGAAAAGACTTTGAAAATTTAACACTGGAATGACTGGCTCGGTTATCGAGCCAATCATTCCAGTGGTAGGTTTTGAAAAATAGTCTTCTCTTGGTCTGCAAATGGACATTTCTCAAGACCACTGCAGAAGACGTTTTTTGGCTGATATAAGTGTTAAAGGGTTAGATATTCATTTATTAGTAGATGGACACCAGTGGGCACTTCAAGACTATTACTAACAGGCTTTTAAATAATGATCTTATGGGTGACAGCCCTCATGCTGGGTTTATCAGAATATACTGAGGGCTTCAACAGTATCATTCAGTAATCATATGGGTAGCTCAGAATACAAATTTGGTTTAATTTCCACTTAGTTTTGGGAGAGAGAATGACAGATAAAATTTTATTGATATTTGACTATTTGACACCAATCCCTTAGCCCCACCATTGAACAGCATGCAATGTAAATGTCATCTGGCATTCTGCAGTAATATGGGTAATTCACATAACTAATTTTGTTGAATTCTACCACACATTTTCAGAGGAGATAACATCATGGACAGTATTTATATGATATCTGACCTTTTAATTTGTTCCCATACTCTGACTTTTATTTGGGGGGGGGGGGGGGGGGGGGGGGGGGGGAGGGCAGAGGCAAATATAAATCATAGAATCCACAATTATATAGATAACTCATAAAATAAACTTGGTTGAATTCCAATAAATGGTTTCAAAGACAATAGTATTGTCGATACAATTTGTATGATATTTGATCTTTTGACCCACTTCATGACCCCCCAAGAGGTGGAACCAAATATAAATGTCATCTCGCAATCTGTACTCATATGGGTAATTTAATATTGTTAAACAGGAACAGGGTTAGCCAAGATCTTTAATCTTGATATATAATCTTGATAATCAGGGCATAATTTATCTGGTATCGCATCTCAATTTGCTATACATTCTGCAACATGCGTCGCTGTATCTGCTATGCAAAATTTGTACGGGATTGCAATTTATTATTGATTTTTTTAAGTTCTATTATTAACCCTTTCAATGACAAATTCCTGAAAAATTTAATTCTTTACTCTGTACATGCATAGCAAATTCTGTTGAATATTTGGAAATCAATATGACTGGAAGCCATTGCTGCCTTAGGCAGCAATGGGCGTCCAATCATATTAATTGCAAAAATATTCAACAGCTTTCCTGTTTGTTTGCTCTGAGATTGAGATCCAGGGAATTTATCCGTGAAAGAGTTAATTGCTATACATTTTTGCTGGCAAGTATATAATTTATAATTTGCATAACAAAGCAAGCTAGGCAAATATCAAATTCTAAATTATGCCCTGCTAATAAATTTATCAAATAATTTGGTAAATTTGATTTCTAATTTAAAGGCATTTGTAAATGAGCACAAATGGGCAATGATTATAAATTTTATGTAGTCGGAGAAGTTAATAATAATTTCTGATAGCCATGTAGGGTACAAGCTAATGGAGAACGCATTAGTTGAAGATGGACTACACATTGTTGTACGAATGGTGTGTCTTTACTATTTAATAAAGATTCTGTTGAATATTTTGAAACTAAATATAATGGGTAAATATAATCGCTTTTGTAGTTTCCTAATATGAAGTGGCGTGATACCGGTGTGTTGTATGATTCGTATCTCATATATTTGTTGAAATTGACATTGGAACATACGTGCAAGTTGTCTTCTATCTTGAATTTTAATTCTGCATTTTGTTTCTCTCACATACTGTTTTTGCAACAATTACTAATACAGAGGATCTGGAACGAGGTTCCATTTAATATCATTATTATCAACCAAGTCGGAAATTATCAAATTGCACAAGCTTCAGCGAGTGCAATGTGATAATTTTCGATATGGTTGATGATAGTGATATGAAATGGGACTGAGTTTGAGATTTTATTTATTAAATATTATATTTACTACTATTTTGACAAAATTCCCAATTAAGTCAATCCCTGATACCCAGTTGAATGCACCATTTTGCACTCCAGTTTTTGTCGCCATGACGCATCACTTTCTACGAGTTGCTAATGTGCCACAAAAAATGATGACAAACAAAACATCGTTATTTCAGACTTGAAATTACTTTTAATCCAACTTTACAAATTTCTGTGTCTATCTGTAATGTTTGTAAATGTGTAATATATTTTTATTACAAAGTTTAAATCAGCAACATTACATCTCCTGTCGTGGTTCCATTTTTTGGCACCATCGCCGCTAAGAAACATTTGTGATGTCATATCCATTATCTAACCAATGAAAATCATTCGTTGAATATTACACTTGTATTCATATCGAGACATATGGAACGGACTGAAAGATTTGTTTATATGATAAAAGCATGTAGATCACATTCCTAATTTGGTGTTATATTTTCCATGGTACATGCATTTTCTTATTTTTTCAGCGACCATTTGAGATTCATTCAAACACCAGCATGAATGATGTTAAACAATTGTTCAGCAGCACCAAGGTGCACTATCCGTCCTCGTGGGAAGAGGGAATGAGAGACCTAATCAAGGAGGTAAGCAGCACCAAGGTGCACTATCCATCCTCGTGGGAGGAGGGAATGAGGGATCTAATCAAGGAGGTAAGCAACACCAAGGTGCACTATCCATCCTCGTGGGAGGAGGGAATGAGGGATCTAATCAAGGAGGTAAGCAGCACCAAGGCGCACTAGCCATCCTTGTGGGAGGAGGAAATGAGGGACCTAGTCAATGAGGTAAGCAGTACCAAGGCGCACTATCCATCCTCGTGGGAGGAGGGAATGAGGGATCTAATCAAGGAGGTAAGCAGCACCAAGGCGCACTGTCCATCCTCGTGGAATGAGGGACCTAGTCAAGGAGGTAAGCAGCACCAAGGCGCACTATCCATCCTCGTGGGAGGAGGGAATGAGAGACCTAACCAAGGAGGTAAGCAGCACCAAGGTGCACTATCCATCCTCGTGGGAGGAGGAAATGAGGGACCTAGTCAATGAGGTAAGCAGTACCAAGGCGCACTATCCATCCTCATGGGAGGAGGGAATGAGAGACCTAATCAAGGAGGTAAGCAGCACCTAGGTGCACTATCCATCCTCGTGGGAGGAGGGAATGAGGGACCTAGTCAAGGAGGTAAGCAGCACCAAGGCACACTATCCATCCTCATGGGAGGAGGGAATGAGAGACCTGATCAAGGAGTTAAGCAGCACCTAGGTGCACTATCCATCCTCGTGGAAGGAGGGAATGAGAGACCTAATCAAGGAGGTAAGCAGCACATAGGTGCACTATCCATCCTCGTGGGAGGAGGGAATGAGGGACTTAGTCAAGGAGGTAAGCAGCACCAAGACGCACTATCCATCCTCGTGGAATGAGGGATCTAATCAAGGAGGTAAGCAGCACCAAGGCGCACTATCCATCCTCGTGGGAGGAGGGAATGAGGGATCTAATAAAGGAGGTAAGCAGCACCAAGGCGCACTATCCATCCTCGTGGAAGGAGGGAATGAGGGACCTAGTCAATGAGGTAAGCAGCACCAAGGTGCACTATCCGTCCTCGTGGGAGGAGGGAATAAGGGACCTAATCAAGGAGGTAAGCACCAAGGTGCACTATCCATCCTCATGGGAGGAGGGAATGAGAGACCTGATCAAGGAGGTAAGCAGCACCTAGGTGCACTATCCATCCTCGTGGAAGGAGGGAATGAGAGACATAATCAAGGAGGTAAGCAGCACCTAGGTGCACTATCCATCCTCGTGGGAGGAGGGAATGAGGGACTTAGTCAAGGACGTAAGCAGCACCAAGACGCACTATCCATCCTCGTGGGAGGAGGGAATGAGGGAGCTAATCAAGGAGGTAAGCAGCACCAAGTCACACTATCCATCCTCGTGGAAGGAGGGACCCAATAAAGGATGTAAGCAGCACCAAGGCGCACTATCCATCCTCGTGGAAGTAGGGAATGAGGGACCTAATCAAGGAGGTAAGCAGCACCAAGGCGCACTATCCATCCTCGTGGAATGAGGGACCTAATCAAGGAGGTAAGCAGCACCAAGGCGCACTATCCATCCTCGTGGGAGGAGGGAATGAAGGACCTAATCAAGGCGGTAAGCAGCACGAAGTCGCACTATCCATCCTCGTGGAAGGAGGGAATGAGGGACCTAATAAATGATGTAAGCAGCACCAAGGCGCACTATCCATCCTCATGGAAGGAGGGAATGAGGGACCTAATCAAGGAGGTAAGCAGCACCAAGGCCCACTATCCATCCTCGTGGAAGGCGGGAATGAGGGACCTAATCAAGGAGGTAAGCAGCACCAAGGTGCACTATCCATCCTCGTGGAAGGAGGGAATGAGGGACCTAATAAAGAATGTAAGCAGCACCAAGGCGCACTATACATCCTCGTGGAAGGTGGGAATGAGGGACCTAATAAAGGATGTAAGCAGCACCAAGGTGCACTATCCATCCTCGTGGGGTGAGGGAATGAGGGACCTAATAAAGGAGGGAAGCACCAAGGTACACGATCCATCCTCGTGGGAGGAGAGAATGAGGGACCTAATCAAAGAGGTAAGCAGCACCTAGGTGCATTATCTGTCCTCATGGGAGGGCAGCACCAATGTGCACTATCCATCCTCGTGGGAGGAGGGCAGCACCAAGGTGCACTATCCGTCCTTGTGGGAGGAGGGCAGCACCAAGGTGCACTATCCATCCTCATGGGAGGAGGGAATGAGGGACCTAATAAAGGAGGGCAGCACCAAGGTGCACTCTCCGTCTTCGTGGGAGGAGGGCAGCACCAAGGTGCACTATCCATCTTCGTGGGAGGAGGGCAGGACCAAGGTGCACTCTTGGTCCTTGTGGGAGGAGGGCAGCACCTAGGTGCATTATCCATCTTCATGGGAGGAGGGAATGAGGGACCTAATAAAGGATGTACACAGCGCCAAGGTGAACTATCCACCTTTGTGGGAGGAGGGCAGCACCAATGTGCACTATCCATCCTTGTCGGAAGAGGGCAGCACGAAGGAGGAGGGTATGAGGGACTTAATCAAGGAGGAAAGCAGCACCAACATGCAATATTCATCCTCCTGTGGTCTAATAAAGAAGTGCAGCGCCACGATTAACTACGTTATCCATCTTGCTGGGGCCTAATTAAGGAGTGCAGTGCCAAGGTTCACTATCAGTCGGTGAGGGAAAAGGCATGAGGGACTTAATAAAGATGGGCAGCACCAAGGTTCAATATCTGTTCTTGGTCATGTTGTTTAAGTCTTTCCCACTCATATCACCCAAATACGGCTTCTGAAGTGGTCTTGAGAAATGTCCATTTGCAGACTAAGGGAAGAATATTTTTCAAAATTTACCACTAGAATGACTGGCTCGATAACTGAGCCTGACTGGCTCGATAACCGAGCCAGTCATTCCAGTGGTAGAATTTGTTGAATGAGATTGATTATTTCTGCTATAGCTGTAATTACTACAGTTATTAGGAGGGCTGCAACACCAATGCTCATCGAGTTCAAATCAAACAGATTATAAAACATTGGTTTTTCCGTAAGTACTACATCTATTATATCTTGATCCATTCTGTTCTTTATTTGTTGCAGCTGCTGTATCTTGACCCATTGAAGCGGATATCTGACCTGAACATGCTCAAGAATAACAAATACTTAGAAGACACAAACTTTGACTTCATTTTGCAGCGAGAACAGCATCCCAGCTTTGTGCCTTCAGTGAGTATGATAGCTAGAGTTACACCCCTTATGATGCACCACATTAACACTCACTGAATTGTCATCTATCATTGTTAGGTCACCTGGCCCAAAGAGCAGAGTGAGCTTATTCCATGGCATCTGTCTATTCAGCATTCGTGCATCCATCCGTCAGCCAGCCGTCCGTCAAGTCACTTCTCCTTAATGGTATGATCGATTTCTACCAAATTTGTCGTGAAGGATCCTATGCTTTTAGGTTCCAGAAATTATATTCAGAATTTTGATTGGTCAACTTTTTTAGTGAAAATCTTAGGTTTTGTGAAACATTTAACGGAAATTGGCAAATGGCTTCTCCTTACTATTTTGACTTATTGTAACCAAATTTGGCTGAAAGGCTCATATGGTTATACGTTTCTTTCAAAATTTTAATTCATACATTTTTTGTGTGAAATCTTAGATTTTATGAAAAATTTATTGGAAATTGTCAAATTACATCTCATCTTTATCTGCTTTGATGGATTTTAACTGAATTTGATTAGAAGGAACCTATGGTCGTACACTCCAGAACTTTTGTTCAGAATTTTGATTGATAATTTTTTCGGGTTAAAATCACTGATCCTCCTTAACTTCGTGGCAGATGTCAACCAAATTTGGCTAGATGAACCATATCATGATAGGCTTCAGAAATTTTATTCAGAATTTTGCTTGCTAAATCTTTTGGGTTGAAAGTCATAGATTTTATGAAAAATTTACACGTAATCGGCAAAACGTATCTCGGAGTCCTTAGCTGCTTAGTGGATTTTAACCCTATTTTGATGTCAATATCCTATAGTGGTGTAGGCTCTAGAACTTCTAATTTTGATTTGACTTAGGTGGAACGATCCTATGCTGATAGGCTTCAGCATATCAAACAAGAATTTTGATAGGTCAATTCTTTTGGTGGCCTTGGATTTTCCTAGAATTATTTATCACGTATCTATTTGCATGCAAATGTTTCAAATGCAAATGGTCCAGGTGACCATCGCAGGCCCTTGGGTCTCTTAAGCCATTTAATCGTAAAATTTCATCCAAAAAATTTAAAAACTTGCTTATTGAATGCCCATTTGCAAGCCAATAGAAGATTATTTTACCACTGACTGACTCGGTTATCGATCCAGGCATGGCAAGGATAAAATGTTAAAAAATAGTCTTCTATTGGCCTGTAAATGGCCATTCTGCGAGAGCACTGCAGTGGCTGGTTTTTGCGGGTTTGGCCATTAACCCTTACCATTCTGATGTCAAAATTTTAAATTTTCAAATTAAAGTAAAAGACGAACGGGTGTTTATTTTTCAACAAATCTGGTGGAAGATGATGCTGTCGTAGACAGCAACGTCTTCCACCAAAATTGTTGAAAATGTACACTAGTTTCTTTGCTGGTGACACCATAAAAGATAGGATATTGACGTCAGAGTGGTGACACCGTAAAAGATAGGATATCGACGTCAGAGTGCTAAGAGTTAAAGCATTAATATCTTACTTATTGATGTTTAGCTCAACGTTACCAATTAAAGTTATATTGCGATACCATCTTCATCGTTCGTCAGGTGGTGTCATCCGTGTCGTTCAGTTTTAGTTTAGCTCAACTTAGCAGTTGATATCTCGTGTTTGGTTAATCATACTAGACCCAGCCTTGAATATATGCTTCCTTTTTTGAGAATGCATCACACAATAACATTGTTGTCAATAGGTCAAAGGTCAAATTCAGTGTCATAATGAAAGTACCTTTTTTTTCAACAATAGCACTTTGCATTTGCCTTAATGGTTCATATCTCATGCTAGGTTAATCATATTACAACCAAACTTGGAAACATGCCTTCCTATAATGAGAGTGGATGACACTATTCTTGAGGTCAACAGGTCATGGTCACTGCATCCTTAGTGAAAACATGTTTTTTTCCAACAATAACATTCTGTGTTTAACTCAACTTAATGTTTTATATCTGTGGTTTGGTTAAGCAGTATAATATAAGTTTTTGATAAGTGGGCATAACACAATCACCTTGCGCTCTAACGGTCAAAGGTCATCATCGGGTCACTTACAACCACATTTCCGTTTAGCACTAAAAAAACAGCTTCTATAGTGGTCTTGGTAAATGACTAATGTCCATGTATAAACCAAAAGAATACTATTTTTTTTAATTTGTCATCTGAATGACTGGCTCGATAACCAAGCCAGTCATTCCAGTGTTAATTTTCAAAAATAATAATCTCTTGGTTTGCAAATGGATATTTTCTATGAGGAAATTGAAATTTTCTTGTAGAAATTTGATGTTTAAGCCATGTTAGTGTGTATCGCTGATCTCATTGTTTCCAAATGTGCATAGTTAATCATCTATTCATTGTTGAGAAATTTATATTTTAACACTCATTGGTGCATTCAGCTATCCTAAGTATATTCACGCTATCTGAGTTATGGTTATGTTCAAGCCAATTTTCATTTAGCTTAAATTTCCCAATGGACTCATTATAATAATAAATTATAGCAATTTAGAATTATTACAGTTTACAGCATAGCAACAATTCACCTTTCCAGAGTACCCACCCATCATATGACGTCATAATGAACTGCGTGATGTAGGGCTGCGCGATATACCGATACCATATTTAAAACCGATATCCTGCACTGACGGTTTCATAACCGATTATAAAAAATAAATATCGAAAAACCGAATATGAACATATTTTCGGATTTTCGTATCAGGATTGTTAAAAATAAAAGATACTAACGAGCATGCAAATCGTAATGAATAATAATGGCCATACTTTCCATTAAGCTATGTTCAGGGCAACTAATAATTGAACGTGGCCCCAATTGCGCATATTGTGTATCAATGTAACTCGCTGTACGCCGAGAGAATTAAAGCAGCGAATTAATTAAATAAATATCCACTCGTCTTTTCTCTGGTAGTCTCAGGTAAATTTGCAATATAAAACACAATACTAATGTGGGAATTTGTCATTAAAATTTGTATCGGGGAAAACATTTCTAAACAACGGCATCCATTTTATTTACGTCACCGGCTAATTAACATAATGCAAAGTCGTCCCAACACTAAATCGCCCGAATGCATCAAAATCTCGCCAATAAATATAATGCTGAATACATTTTGCTGATTAGGATATAATTTTAAATAACATTATTACTCAAACCGTTTTTAAAACGTTATCTTCTATACACAATATCATATTAACTTATGAAATTCGCGATCGCAATATTACACTTGATATTTTCTTCAAGGTATAATTTCGTCCTCGGGCCGAATTGGAAATGAAAGAAGAAAGGGAGATAATTACATCATAATTAATTACAATCGCGTGATTTACGTCTTTTCGCAACCTGTTTTGCTGATTTATGATTAATTTTGACAAAATAAACGATGTTTATTTAACTGTGCGTAATATTTAGGCGGTCTAATTAATAATTTCACTCCTGCGATGATGGATATTATAAGGTATATTAAGCTTTAAAGGCGTAAAACGTTACGAATGTATCAGGGCGTGAAAATACGTTCTGTTTTCGTGCTAATTTTTATCATTTAAATTTTTTGTTTCATGTCCATAAAACTGATATTCAGTTAAAACCGATATGAAAAGTCATATCGAAACCTATATGGCTGTAAGCCAAACCGCGCAGCCCTAGCGTGATGTGTACAATGACATCATAATGAATGACGTCGATATTTGAAGACGGTCTATGCCTTGTTGTACAAATTGTTTGCTTTTACTATTTAATAAATATTCTGTTGAATATTTTGAAACTAATTTGGCTGGGCGCTGTTGCTGCCTATGGCAGCAACAGCACCCAGTCAAATTAGTTACAAAATATCCAACAGCTTCTCTGTATAGTTTTCAGGAAATTGATAGCTAGGACATTTGGTGATCGATCAATCCCAACACTGCGAGGTGTGGGTGGAGCGTAGTTAGTGATGGGTGGGGCATAGCTAACAATGGAAAGGTCCATTATAAAATAGCCTTCTAAAATACTTAGTCTACAGCATTTTCTACGACTTATCCCATAACCTGCTACACATTCGGTAGTGAGTAAGCCGAAGTCCATCTGGCTACCCCAGCTTCCTAAAGATCATGTCCATTGTTTATTAACAGAAACTAACATTTGTGTCAGAGATGCTATTCAGAGCCTTATTGGTACATCATGCAATTTGAATTAGGTCTTGGACGCAACTTCTTATATGATCAATGTTGCTTTTTCCTGGATTAATTTACATGCTTATTAATTTTACTACGTGGTCAATCATGTCAATGGCCATTCAGAATTGTGGTCAACATTTTTATGCTCCCCGAAAAAGATTTCGTGGGAGCATATAGTGGCCGCTTTGTCCGTTCGTCCGTCGATTCATCCGTCCGTTCACCATATATAAGTTTGTCCGGGGCATAGTTTCAAGACTTTTTCACATATGGTCACCAAACTTGGTATGTGGATGCATCTTAGGGAGAAGGTGTGTGGAGTATCAAAAGTAGGTCATGCTGACCTACCTTTCGTGGTTGACTGAATATCACAGAAAATGTTTGTCCATGCCATAGTTTCAAGACTTTTATACATATAGTCACCAAACTTGCTATGTGGATGCATGTGTTAGCGAGAATGTGTGTTAGAGTATGAAAAGCAGGTCAAAAATAGGTCATGCTGACCTACTTTTCATGGTCGACTGAATATCACAGAAAATGTTTGTCCGTGCCAGTTTCAAGACTTTTGCACATGTGCTCACCAAACGTGGTATGTGGATACATCTTAGGGAGAAGGTGTGCAGAGTATCAGAAGTAGGTCTAATGTAGGTCGTGCTGACCTACTTTTCATGGTCGATTGAATATCACAGAAAATGTTTGTCCGGGCTATAGTTTCAAGACTTTTTTATATATGGTCACCAAACTTGGTATGTGGATGCATCTTAGGGAGAAGGTGTGCACAGTATGAAAAGTAGGTCATGCTCACCTACTTTTCATGGTCGACTGAATATCACAGAAAATGTTTCTCCGGGCCATAGTTTCAAGACTTTTTCACATATGGTCACCAAACTTGGTATTGATTATTACAGAAAATATCTCTGTTCATTTTGAACATAGTTTTTATATGTATTTTTCATATTATGCCAAGCAAAGTCTAAGTGTGTTTATTTAGAGAAACGTAGTATTTGCTTTTATTAAGCTTTCCTTAACAAATTGTTCGTTAGAGCAAATCCCGCCGGACCAAAAGAATGATGGCCCACCGAATCATTCCTACTCCCCAAATTGTGGATTTAACATCATTACCCCAAACCAACAATATTTTAAGGATGGCCTAATATGGTGATATCTCATTGGCAATTCCATGTTCGTTTCTCTGTGTCTGAGCCACAGTTCCAAACCTTTCCCTGTAGCATATGCCTTCAGGGTTATCCATTCAGTTTCTCTGCAGAGTATGCCTTCGGGGAGCATACACCAATTTATTGATTTGCCTTGTTTCATTTTGAAGACAAATTTTTGCATTTCTTACCAAAAGGTTCATGTTTCTTAACAAAACCTTCACATTTAGAATTTAAATTTCCATATTTGTACAGTAATGTTTGTAATTCCTTCCTAATCTTTAACCCCTTCACCATATCTCACTTTCAAGGAAACCATACAGGAAAACTCGTGAATATTTTGAAATTAATTTGACTGGAAGCCATTAAGCCGCAAGTGCCAGTGAAAGGATTAATGTTTTCCATTTTACTTGTTGAAATCCTGATCATGCAAACGAATGATATAAGCCCAATGGACCTTTTGTTAAGATGACTAATACATGGGGTTTATTACAGTTTGTAACTAAACCTTGTTAGAAATTTAACACTAATATCAGCCAAAAACAGCTTCTGCTGTTGTCTTTTGTAGACTAAGAAAAGACTATTTTAGAAAATTTATCACTGGAATGACTGGCTCAATAATGGAGCCAGTCATTCCAGTGGCAAATTTTCCAAAAATAGTCTTATCTTGGTCTGCAAATGGATATTTTCTGTGAGAAAATTGAAATTCTTTTGAACAAATTTATGGGTCAAGGGTTAATAAAACATAGTTCTAGCAATATCATATTTTTCTTTATTTCAGAAAGATCATCTAAATTGTGATCCGACTTACGAACTGGAAGAAATGATCATCGAGGCTAAGCCGCTCCATAAGAAAAAAAAGCGGCTCGCCAAACAGAGTTCAAAGCGGGAGCATTCAATGAGTGCCGAGGTGCGGAGTGTACTAATAACAAACTTCATCATTAGTGGTTATGGAGTTGTGTCAGCTTCAATCACCCGATAAATATTTGCCATATTTGACGGGTCAGAAATGATAGTGGTTGAATCATTGGGCAGACACCTTGATCTGTTCCTTCTTAGTAATTAACACGTCGCATAGTATAAATCCTAGATAATACTTACTACAAAATTAAGCCCATTATGATTATTTTGAAAACTATTTGACTGAAAGTTGTTGCTGGCTGAGCCAGTAACAACTCTCAGTCAAATTGATTTCAAAACAATCAGATTTTGTGTGTGTATATCACTGTCCGTAATTCAGGATGAAAAAACTTAAGCAGCATTCTCCTCCTTATCCTCAGACTTCCCGCCAATAGAGGTTTCTGGGAATTATTGATTCTCAAGCAATACGGAGATCGAGACATCGCGTTATTTTTCTGTAATTTTAGTTGTGTCTTGTTGCATATTTGATGGTGATGAGAGGATATTACAAGATGACATTGATATGCAGGCAATGACAACCTTATCTTAAAACACTTTCCATATTATAGAGGACCAATAGGCTAAAACAGGTCAAGGTCATGTTGATCTTGGTACAATAAATAGTTTCTGATCCATACCTCCAGTTCCATGTATACAAACCTCATTTAAGCATTTTACCTCTTAACCCTTTCACCGACAAATCTCCAAAAAAGTAAATTCTTTATAATATAAAACTTATTTTGCCTGATGCAGCAACATCTTCCAGTCAAATTAATTTCAAAATATTCAACAATTTCCCTGTATGGTCGCTTTGAAAATTAGTTACTGGGAATTCATCGGTGATGTATAGATTAATATCCTGTTATAGTACAACCAAGCCAAACTAAATATCCAATTTACGCATCCCTAATGAGTTTGATCTGAACTCTGATGCTTATTGACAAGGAAGAGAATATCAATCAGATGAGACGTTTACTTCTGAAGAATTCTTGTTTTTATTAACGTCAGTTAAATGCTGTTTAACCCTTTCACTAGTGAAGTCCCTTTATCTCGATTTCATGTAATTCATATATAGGAAATCTGTTAACCCTTTAATGGTCAAATTTGTTCAAGTAAATCAAAATATTTGCTCAATGAATGTCCATTTGCAGGCCAAGAGGACATTTTTGAAATTTTACACTTGTATGACTGGCTCGGTTATCGAGCCAGGCATTCCAGTGGTAAATGTTAAAAAATAGTCATCTCTTGGCCTGCAAATGGACATTCCTCAAGACCACCAGGTTTTGGCCGGCTTGACCATTAAAGGGTTACGGTGGAAATGCAGTCAAGATATTGATGATGGGAGTTGGGACTCAAGTATTTCCGTTCAGTTCTTGTGTAAACTCTGTCATAGTTAATGGACCCATGAGGCGTAAAAAGCAATTTTCAACCTGTGATGTAAGAAATAGGCTGGTGAATATTTCTAAAACTTATTTGACTTGAATCTGATGCTGTATAGTTGCGCAATAGTGCATTGGTCCAATCTGTCAATCAAAGCGTACTTTTAGTGTCCAACTGACATCACATCAATTGATGTCACAAACAAAGGACGTCATTTACCTGAGTGCTGAGGAACTCAGAGGCACTGGATTTAAAAATTTTGGTAATATTTTTCAAGATTAGAAGACAAAAGCTTGCTATAACTTTTGCATCTGTTAAAAATAATCAGTTTATTAACCCTTTAACCCTCAAATTTTAAAACTTAAATTTCTTATAGAAAATGTCCATTTGCAGGCCAAGAGAAGGCTATTTTTTTTAATTTACCACAGTCATTCCAGTGGTAAAGTTTCAAAAATAGTCTTCTCTTGGTCTGCAATTGGACATTTCTCTAGGCCACTGCAGAAGCTCTAACATCATGTAATCCTGTTTTCTAGCATGCTTGTTATCTCATGTAGTCAGTCCTGTAGTATATTTTATCACTCATTTATTCCACAATTATGTAACCTCTCCACTTGGAATTATATCATTTATAGCAGAGCGAAAAAACATGTGCCAAAAATATATTCCATTGTTAACCCTTTAACCCTCATATCAGCCAAAAACAGCTTCTGCAGTGGCCTAGGGAAATGTCCATTTGCTGACCAAGAGAGGACTATTTTTGAAAATTTACCACTTGAATGACTGGCTCGGTTATCGAGCCAGGCATTCCGGTGGTAAATTTTCAAAAATAGTCATCTCTTGGCCTGCAAATGGGCAGTCCTCAAGACCACTGGAGAGGCGGTTTTGGCTGATATGAGGGTTAAAACATCAAAATGGCTAACAGTGCAGTTTAGACTAGCTAAACATTCACTAACTTTGGTGTTTTTTAAATGGAAAATGAATCTGTGTTTTTAGTAAATTGTTTTAATATTACATGTTGAATGATTTTACAAAAGATTATAAATTTTAATTAAAAGTCAACTACAGTACATCTCGCAAATAAGTTTAGATGTTTCCAAAACAGAAACGTGTTAGTTAATACAATTTTGAACACGATGTAAGAAATGTTCTGTTGAATATTTTTGAATAATTTTGACTTAATTTAATTGGAAGCCATTGCTTCCTTAGGCATCTACTCATTTCTCAAGAACACTACAGAAGCCGTTTTTGATCGACCTGTGTGTTAAAGGGTTACGACGGTTGCTAAAAATAAAAATCCTGTCCAAGCTAAACAAAAGTATTTTTGATTAAACCAGCTTGCTGTAATATTTAGTACCTCCACGTACAGACCAACAAAATGATAATTTCCTTGCTCTTTGCACATACAAAACATCGGTTCCGGCTATGACTGATTACGAATTGCTGAACTCATTACGTCAACTCCGTGTAAACAATAACCACACTCGCTTATTTTTGTCACGAGATACCCGATAGGATGCTATTGAAATTATGAGAGAAATCCCGACATATTCTGCTGTGGATCGATAGCGTTCACCCTTTAACACGCATATTAGCCAAAAACGGCTTCTGCAGTGGTATTGGGAAATGTCCATTTGCAGGCCAATAACCGAGCTAGTCATTCCATTGGTAAATTTCCAAAAATAGTCTTCTCTTGGCCTGCAAATGGACATTATCTTTGAGTAAATTTAAATTTTCTTGGACAAATTTAAGGCGTGAAGAGTTAAGAAAAACATTCAATTGATATGGCTGTCAGCTGGCAATCTATTTCCCTTCATTGCAGTTATTTAATATGTGGAAAACATTGTCGGACCATTTAGAGTTTCTATCCTATAACAATAGCTAAGATCTCACCGAAACAACATGCTCATTTATATCATTTGCCGCCCATATACATATATAAGTGTGTAATATATAGCATTTGCTTTGTCTATTGATCTATTCATCCATTTGTCCATCCATTCGATGGAATAAATTTACTTCTAGTGAAGTGACCACCAAACTATGGTTGGAGCTTGGTTTTGAGGGCCCGAAAAAGCGTATAGATTTTGTGGTCAAAAGGTCAAAGATCATGGTCACTGTTTACCCACTAAGGAAATTGTTACATTTCTCGATGATAACTTTAGGAAACTAGGGTGGGAGGTTTCCTTTGGAGCTCTGAAGAACATTATCGAATTTGTCATCAAATGGTCAAGGTCATGATGACCCAATTAAGGAAATTGTGATGAGCTTCTGGATGATATCATGAACTAGGTTGAAGACATGTTTAACAAACTTGGATGGGAGGTTGCCCTTGAATGTCGGAAGAATCCTATCGATTTTACTATGGGGAATCTGTGCGAGAAGTAATTTCAACCGTCATTAAACTGTGGTCGAAACCTGGATGGTGTGTGTGAAAGTTGTATTGCATGTCAAATGTAGGTCAGGATGACATACTTTTCACCATTCTCTTAATCATATACACCTGTGCAAAAGTTAAGCACCAGCAAAAACAATAGAACGTAGAAACATGATGGTACAACTAGGCTGCCATACTTTTTGTCCCCGCGTTAGCTGACATAATTCCAAGTACGAAATGCACATGCATGCATGACTTCACGCCTCTTGATGTCCGTGCGTGGCGGGAAACAGCACACGTGTTCAGTTATGTAAAAGTCCAGTTTGAGGTGTAGAACATTACATACAGATTTAGGCGACAAGATTAGGAATTTTGTGTTCATGACCGTGGTTTATTTGTACAGAGAGAATTAGCTCTTGATTGTGAACCGCTATGGCAAGACGAAGGTTAAGTGATCGTGTGAAATGGCAAATCATAGGCATGCATACCACTGGTATGTCATGCAGAGAGATTGGCAGACAGCTGAACATTAACCATACTGTAATCAGTCGTTTGATTGCAAAACATGGGCAAACTAACGAGGTGAAGGACAGGCCTAGATCTGGAAGACCGAAGAAGCATACTGCCCGTGATGATCGAGCCCTAGTACGCCTTGTTAGGAGATCTCCATTCACCAACAGCAGAGTGCTCAGCCAGCAATGGGAAACGTGCAATAGAGTGTCAATGTCTACCGTCAAAAGGAGACTGTATGCTGCTGGCATGAAAGCTAGGAGACCTGTCAGACGTCCTCTCCTCACTGCACACCACAAAGAGGAGCGTCTGAGGTGGTGCAACGAAAGAAGACACTGGAACATGAGATCCTGGAGACGGGTACACTGGTCCGATGAAAGTCGGTTCCTGCTTCATGCCACAGATGGTCGAACTCGTGTATGGAGGTCCAGACGCACGGCGTACGACCAACGTAACATCATGGAAGAAGTTCCATTTGGTGGAGGTTCCGTTATGATATGGGGGTGCATCTCATTTGATTGTAAGCTGGATCTGTTGACTGTACCTGGAACACTAAATGGACAAAGATATCAAGATTCCATACTGGATAGAGTTGTGGTCCCTCATTTTGTAAATCATGCACCTGGAACCCACCCTATATTCATGGATGACAACGCCCGACCACATCGTGCTAGAGCTGTGCATGAATACCTCCGCCAGAATGCCATCGAAACCCTACCATGGCCAGCAAGGAGCCCTGACATGAACCCTATTGAGCATATCTGGGACATTCTGGGAAACATGGTGGGAAGGAGGGATCCTCCTGTGCAGAACCTACAGGAATTAACAGACGCACTCCATCTTGAATGGCAACGAATACCACAATGGCGTATCAGTCGGTTGGTGACCAGCATGAGACGTCGTGTCCAGGCCGTCATCCAGGCACAAGGTGGATATACCCGGTATTAATAATGACAGTCTCAAACTCGTGCACAGATGTTAAACTTCGTTTTCAGACACCATTGATGACAATCTAGCCACGTGTGTCAACTGTAGGGCAATAGTTGTCAGTTGTGTCAACGTAACCATATTCAGGCCTCGTTTTCAAGTTCAAACAAAAACATACAGTGTTTCCCCACCATCATAATCAGCATTCCTCTAGTTGCATTATTACCTCTTGCACTAAGATGGATGGGTACATAAATGTTTATGCTATTGCTTTCTTCATAGCACATGAATATACCCTCGCATGTGCGTAAAAATAGGGTGGTGCTTAACTTTTGCACAGGTGAATATAAGCTAAAACGGCTTCTGTTGTGGTCTTGAGAAATATCTATTTGCAGACCAAGAGAAGACTATTTTTGATAACTTACCACTGGAATGACTGGCTCGATAACTGAGCCTGTCATTTCAGTCATAAATTTTCAAAAGTAGTCTTCTCTTAGTCTGCAAATCAACATTGTCTATGGAAAATTGAAATTTTCTTGAACAAATTCAAGTGTTAAATGGTTATGAAAGGAATATATTTGCAAACGTTGTCTCTCCTGAAAAGCTTAAATTCTCTTCCCTCAAGCCATTCAACCTAAGGATGCCAATCTTGAGGTAGGGCATGTCTTGGGCTAAACGTATGATGTCCTCATTTTCGTAGTTCATTTGGCATTAAAGAAAAAACTATGTTTTGACGGTGATGTGGGAGCTGTCGGGTTAAAGTTGGGCCTGTCCTTTAGCTTATGATGCAATCTTAAATAATATTGTGAGCATTATGTTTTTAAAAATAGAACACTGAATGTGCTTGTTGTTATTTGTCAGGATGCTGACCCGATCCATGCTAAAATGGACAATATTGGCAAAGAATTCAAGCCCTACAACAGAGATGGGTAAGAATAATAAAACATAACCATCCATGTGAAAATACAGGCTCACATAAAAATTGTCGCAAAGATAAAAAAATATTTTGCTTTATAATATTTTGTAAATACTTTGACTCTAAGCCATTGTCTGCCTATATTTTCCATCTATTCAGCATTGTTAAGCTTAGCTGCATATTTACCTTGAAGATATTACTTACTGGCCATCACGTCTCTTTGGCGCTTAAACCAGCAATGAAGGCCTTCTACGCCTTCCTGTCCTTGTCCAGTTTCTCGATCATGCCCCAGCATTGTGCTGTGTATTTTTCTCTGCCTCCTGTCCTGTGCCATGTAGTTTTTGGGAAGCCCAATGTGACGCTACCTTTATGATGAAATCCGCATCTTTTCTCCATACCTGACCAGTCCACTGTTAGTGTATTGCTTGGATGATGCTGGCTGCACAGGCTGTCATGGTAGGAGTGGACAAACTGCCTTGCATTCAGTTGGGAAATATTAAAAAATATTATTATTTTTTATTTCAAACTATTGACAATCTACTGTTTTTGCATCAATTACATCATATAATAGATAAACCGAGAAAACGAGATTTAGCCCGCGCATAGTGCTCTGGAACATTTTCCCTATTGAACGCAAGGCATGCCATGGTCGGTGAGAGATAGACCAATAGATTATTAGCTCATCTGTCCTGAAAAGCCAAGTGAGCTTATGTCGTGGCGACCGTCCATCCGTCAACCTTTCCTTTAAACGTCTTCTTCTCAAGAACTGCTGGGCCAATTTCAATTATATTTAGCAGGAAGCATCCTTAGGGCATAGGGGTCCAAGTTTGTTCAAATGAAGCCGATCGGCCAATTAGGCTGGTGGCCATCTTGGATTTTGGCCGATTTTTAGAAACGTCTTCAAAAATCTCATAAAAACACTTGAGGGATTGAAGGAAACCTCATGAAATATGATCTAGGGCAAGAGCTCAACCAAGTTTGTTCAAGGGATCTTGATTGCTCAAATAGTTTGGTGGCCATCTTGGTTGACCTAGTTTTAGCAAAAATAACTTCTCCAGAACCGCTGAAGGGATCATGCCAAAATTTGGCAGATATGATTAGGGACTAAGGGCCAGTAAAGTTTGTTCAAGAGAAGTTGATCCATTAAAAAACATGTCCGCCGTGGGCCAATCAAAATATAGCATGTTTGACGACCATATTGGATGTTTTTATTTGATGGATTTTGAGGCCGAAATTGGTGTTATAGGCTTTTCGGTATTCTGATCTCAAATTTGCAATTTTCGAAACTGTCAGATAAACGGTTTAGCGGCCATTTTGGGTCATTTTCCTGCCAAAAGCTCCCATACTAAAGCAATGGGAAATTTAAAATATCTTCTTCTCGAGAACTTTGGGCCAATTTCAATTATATTTGGCATGAAGCATCTTTAAGGCATAGAGATTCAAGTTTGTTCAAACGAACCGGATCGGCCAATTTGGCCGGCGACCATCTTGGATTTCGGCTGATTTTTAGAAATGTCTTTAAAAATCTCATCTCCCAAATCATTTGAGGGATCGATTCAGAACTCACGAAATATGATCTAGGGTAAGAGCTGAATCAAGTTTGTTCAAGGGAACTTGATTGACCAAATGGTTCAGTGGCCATCTTGGATGACATAGTTTTCACAAAAACAACTTCTCCAGAACCGCTGAAGTGATCAGGCCAAAATTTGTGATATGTAATTAGCAACTACGGGCGATTGAGGTTTGTTCAAGAGAAGTTGATTCGTCAAAAAACATGGCCGCGGTGGACCAATCAAAATATAGTGTGCTTGGCAGCCATATTGGGTTTTTTATTTGATGGATTTTGAGGGCGAAATTCGCTTTATATAGGTTTTTGGGTATTCTGATCTCAAATTTACAATTTTTGAAACAGTTGGATAAACGGTTTGCCAGCCATCTTGGATCATTTTCCCGCCAAAAGCTCCCATACTAAAGCAATGGGAAATTTAAAACGTCTTCTTCTTGAGAACTTCTCGGCCGATTTGAATTATATTTGGCAGGAAGCATTCTTATGGCATAGAGATTTCATTTTGTTCAAACGAAGCCGATCGGCCAATTTGGCCGGTGGCCATCTTGGATTTTGGCCGATTTTTAGAAATGTCTTTAAAACCATTTGAGGGATCAATTCAGACCTCATGTAATATGATCTAGGACAAGAGCTCACTCAAGTTTGTTCAAGGGAACTTGATTGACCAAATGTTTCAACGGCCATCTTGGATGACCTCGTTTTCGCAAAAACAACTTCTTCCCCAGAACCGCTGAAGCGATCAGGCGAAAATTTGTGATATATGATTAGGGACTAAGGGCCATTAAAGTTTGTTCAAGAGAAGTTGATCCGTAAAAAAAAAATGGCCGCTATGGACCTATCAATATATAGCGTGTTTGGCGGCCATATTGGTTTTTTATTTGATTGATTTTGAGGCAAAAATTGGTTTTATGTATTTTTGTGCATATTGTTATTTCAAATTTGCTGTTTTCGAGACAAGCGGTTTAGCGACCATCTTGGATCATTTACCCACCAAAATCTCCAATGCTCAAGCAATGGGAAATTTAAAATGTATTTTCGTGACAACTTGGATTTTGGTCGATTTTTAGAAATGACTTTAAAGATCTTCTCCAAAACCGTTTGGGGGATCAATTCAAAACGCATGAAATATCATCTAGGACAAGAGCTGCACCAAGTTTGTTCAAGGGAACTTGATTGGCCAAATGGTTTGGCGGCCATCTTGGATAACCTATTTTTTGCCAAAACAAGTCCAGGACCACAGCGGATTGGGCCGAAATTTGGGAGATATGATTAGGCACTGAGTGCCATTAAAGTTTGTTCAAGGGAAGGAGCTTAGTCAGAAACATGGCAGAAGTGGACCAATCAAAATGTAGCGTGTTTGGCGGTCATATTAGACTTGCATAAATGCCCACAAACACATTAAAAGACTACTCCTAAACCACCCACCAACAATTTTGACAAAAATGCACAGTGCTCCAGGTCAGCGACACAGGGCCTCTTGTTGAAAATGTTAATTAATAATCGTACATCACTATCTATGTGCTTATTTATTAACACTTTAAACCCGTAAAATTCCAGTGTTAATTTCAAGACATCTATACAGGGAAGCTCTTGAATATTTTAAAACAAATTTGACTGAATGAAACCTGTTGTTCCCGGTCAAATTAGTTCCAAAATATCCCACAGAATATTCAATACTTCAAAAAGATTTTAATGTTTCGGATGTGTGATTGTTAAAGGTTTGTTATATAGGTAGTAATAACAATAAACAGTCATTATCATTGTCGGCAGAGGTCATTCTAATTCACATTAACTCTCTCACTGCGGCAAGGCAACAAGGCAATAATTTAAATTTGCAGTAACTATAGACCTGTTGAATATTTAAAAACACTGACTGAAACTGGCCACCAACAACTGTCAGTCAAATTGTTTTCAAAATATTTAGCATGTCCAGAGATAAACTCCATGGAAAATGTAGTCTGAAGAAATTCGGCAGGCAGACGGTTAGCTGATACCCTGTGCAAATATTGGTAGAACTTGTGTTTAAACCAAATTTGTAAGTAGTCACGAGAATATTCTCACTCCTAAAGTTAAAATTAAATTTTAACCCTGGTCGGGGACCATAAGTGACCGACATTGCTTATTCATTTTATTGTTTCTGTGGATTATAACTAGATTAGTCTTTTTTCTCATTCGCAGCCGAAAAACATGTGAAAAGAGCAATGATACAAATAGAACTACGACGAACGATTCCTTGACGGGCGTAAAGAAGAGCACAAAACAATCCCAGAAAACGCCTGTTATTTCTATTACTAAACCTGATGATGACCGTAAGAATGGCAATACCAGCTGATAAATGGCTTCTTTGATCGCCAGGATGACGGTTTGTCCATGCATTAAGTAAAACAATCAGTTGCAATTTTAATTAATTTACATATAGCCAAAAACCAAGTTGTGCAATATATTTAAAATTACTTTTTTTAAACTGATAGTGCTTAGTTGTAAAGAAAAAAATGCTGAAGATGTTGCTTTTTTGTAGTATACAATATTGAAATGATTTTGCTCGTCGTTATGGAGCCATGGTGATGAGAATGTGTGGTAGCGTTTATGAAAAGAAATCTTTGATGTCTTTCTGAAATTCCCTAGGTGTAAGTAAGATCTTTGCTACGAGCTCACGTCTAGGTAATTTCCAAAAGACATCAAAGATTTCTTTGAGCCATGCTATTGAACAGAATATTTCTTACATCATGTTCAAAATTGTACTAACATCTTTTTGTTTTCAAAGCACGTTGTCTTATTACTGAGCTGTACTGTAACAAATTGAGACCAAATTAAGTTAACTCCACACATGCATGTGCGCATACATGAACTACTGAAAAATAACCTGTTATAATCTCATATTCTGCAGTTTTTAAAAAATAACTTGATTGCCTTAGCAGCAACAATTTATCTTTTAGTACTATCAAAGTACCATAAAGCATTTAAACCAGTGTGAATAATGTATCGTGCTCGTTGCTATCAATTGCATTTTAATTTTCTAATCTAACATATTGCAGAAGCATATTACCGAAACAGTCATTCCAGTGTTAACTTTGCTAAAATATTGTTTATTTAACCTGTAAATAGATGTAGAATTGATATTTTCTTGACCAATGATGACCACCAAATGGTTAGGTTGATCATTTAATTCTGAACAAAATGTCTGCCGCTAATGGTATACTGTTGTCCCTGGTCTGTCTCGCTGGCTCCAGTGTCAAAACTGTGATGACATGATGTGGAGGGCACCTCTGCGTCTCTCCAGTTATATGTCTCCTGAGGTACCGAAATACTGTCCAGAATAACCATGTTAGCATTGTCAGCACTGTCATTTGCACATCGTAAATTGTGAGGCGAGTCATTGTCCTCTACCTGAGAGGGAGCCGCTACGGTGCCCCGGCGGTTCTGTGGGCCAAGAAGAACTAGTTCGCGTAAATATCCCTGATTCTCCAGATACAAATTCTTTAGAACTGCTTAGGATAAGCTCTGTGGTACACGGATTCCTAATGCAAGCAGTTTGGTTCTAGTTCAGTTATCTGGATTTGATATGTGCATCGGGTAAGCATGACTACCTCTACCTCTCAAGCAGCGCTCACTCTTTTTGATTACAAGTCGCTGTCATGGAATAAATTTGCTCAACTATTCACGAGTTCAGTTGTGAGTTAAAGTTATAAACTACTGTCAATTGTAACTCAATAACTGTAGATCACGATGAATACATTTTAATTCATAGTGTAAATTTTCGACTATGAGCGTGGTGGGTGTAGTCTATTTGACTGTCAATTTGACTGCGTTGTTTCCTTTTCCTGGTAGGGGGGACATGCTGTCTCCCTCTGGATTCTAATCAAGCAAAAATCGAATTTCCGATGTTGATTAATGACTCTAATAAGTTAATATAAACAGTACGATTGTAGATTCTATATCTATGATGCAGGATTGTTCAATAACCTTACTAGTATGATCAAAGCTGATATTTCGACACGTTCTCCTCATGAGAATCATTAACCCTTCAATAGCCGCCCAGAACAGAAAACCGGATCTCTTGAGTGACTCTAGACATGCGTCGAAGGTGGTGTAGGTCCCCCCTTTCAGTCCTGGTGTCTCCTTTTTATACCCTTTCTCTATTGTGTCGCCTTTGCCGTCTCTACCCGTTCATTGGTCAGTTATTCCGTCGTTTACTATTTCCAGTAATTTCATCGTCCCGTCATATATATTTTGGGACATTACAACTTGTCCACTTATCCATCATTGGTCAGTCATTCTGTCATTTGCTATTTTCATCGATTCCATCATTCTGTCATTCCTATTATTGGACATGATTACCTGCGATTGTCAGCAATTCTCAAGAGGCGATGAGTGTCCCAACACTTCACCAACTCGTGACGAATGACTAATGACCACACGCAGTATTGGGTTATTTTTAATATTACTACTAGCTTCTGGTGACTGTCAGCAATTCTCAAGTGCTCACGCGACAGTGAATCATGCCCTCTAATAACTTTATACCCATCGACCAACAATTAACCACAATAAGCCAAATCACTTTCAAATTGTATGTCCGTCCATTAGTCTCGATTCCGTGAGATAATGGCCATATTTTGAGCATAGACATTTTCGCAAATAAAACAGATTCTCAAAAATAGCCTATTGGTCCGCAAGTGGACAGTCAATGAGCAAATGATTTGTATTTCTTGACAAATCCCCTTTTTCATCTGGAAAAGTCTATAGGACACTTCCTAAAGTCTAATTTTATAAGAGCTGACATGGTTGGTGAAACAGTTGTGTATATTGGCAAACTGGTGCCATCCGACAGTCAGTCATGTCAGGTTTCAGCAACTCAACTTATAATATAAATAACTTAACAGGTTAATCGTAGCATCAAATGTTTCTGAGATACCTTCACATGATTTATAAGATGGGTGGTTACCGATCATATTCAATGTCCACAAAATCTCAGATCGAAGGTGTCAAAAATTTAATATAATTGCTGTATGACTAGTGAAATGTAAATGTTCATTAATATGACTTTGTCCAGGTTTGAGGTGGAACCAATATGTGTCACACTGATCACACACATTAAAGCTACCATGTACCCTGCACTGCCATTGATCGCGCTCAGATCTACACACATCTGTACAGCTCCCGGCATCGTCAAGGGATGTATCCATTCCAAACCCAGCCAATACTCACCAGTGACATCTTCAAATCCTTATAAAGAAAGAGTGCTTACATCTTAAATATCTGATAACCCACCCCACATACACTGACATGGGGGCCAGGTGGTTCCTGTAGCTGTTTTATAAAAGAATATATACTTATAAAGAGCCTTCCTAATGAAACTTTGTCACTCATGTGCCCTTATTTTGGCCCATTCCTCACAGTGTGTGATACATGTGTCCTTACGTTGTCCAATTCTTCACAGCGTGCGACTCACGTGTCCTTACTGTATCCCATTCCTCACAGCATGTGACTCATGTCCCCTTACTTTGTCCCATTCCTCACAATGTGTGACTCATGTGCCCTTACTTTGTCCTATTCCTCACACCGTGAGACTCATGTGTACTTATTTTATCCCATTCCTCACAGCGGGTGACTCATGTGTCCTTACTTTGTCCCATTCCTCCCAGAGTGTGATTCATATGTGTCCTTACGTTGTCCCATTCCTCACAATGTGTGACTCATGTGTCCTTACTTTGTCCCATTCCTCCCAGAGTGTGATTCATGTTGAAGATTTTCACATGTCTAATGCAACAAACCTCTAGTCAATGTTTTTGAAGACGTTTCTCGCCGCTGACTGTACAAGATGGAAATTAGTCAACTATTTCTATTCGTCTTTGCTGGGCCTGTGTTCTGACTCGGTCGCTGATTCGACGTTCGGGGAAAGAAGTTGATGTCTTTCTTCTCTGATTCTAGATTGACAACTTGAAGCTCAATTCTAAGTAATGATTCTTTAATAAGTGATAGATGAAGAACTGTACAAGCAGATACAATGACTATACAGTAATGCTGAATACTTATCAAGTTTGGCGCAGGAAGAGCAAAGCGGATCTTGGTGTCTACTAACTACGTCGTCAGTCTGTCGCACGTTTATTATCAAAACTTCTCTGAATGATAGCCAAGACGATCCAAGATGATCATTTTTCACAACAGAAACCATTTTTATAGTCCCCAATCGCGTTCAGCCCACCTTCCAGTTCTGCATACTGTTCCAGTCATTGGTCTGTCACTACGTCATCTGCTATTTTCATATATTACCAGTCTTGTCATATACTAATTTTGGATCAGTGTGCTTCTTGAAAGAGTATGTCCTGTGACAATTAAACACGGTGATGTCGCAATTTTTGTTGTGATAAAGATTTCAACAGTCTTTCAAGGATTTTCTAGACATGATTCATGTCCACAAGATCATGCTTATAGTTTCCTTCTGAATTACATTTTCCCCATGTTCTGTCCCATTTCTGTCCATTCAGCCCTTCCAGCTAATACCATTTCAAAATAATCCCTTTGCCTTATGAGGCAGTGCCATTATATACTAAGGTTTCGACTTTCAGTCGAAGTTCGTTCTTATTTCTTATTACAATGTGTTTTAAATCTTTCAGCAGTACATAATTTGGTTTCACTCCAATGCCCTACCTTTCTATATCATGCGCAAATGCTTTCCGACCTGTTCACACAATCTGACACTGAACCAAATAAACAACTATTATTCCTGATAAGAAACTCCATGACATTAACTTCATCTTGATCATGCGCAGATGATTTTCTCATTTGTTCTTATAATTTGACATTGTGGACTAAATTAATATTTATTCCTCCAAGTTTATTGTGGTACTAATTTGAGGGGTGGGGAAAGGATGGCAACTTTGCCTTCTCCCCTTGTCTTCCTATCCTGATGGGTGGTTGTTGTTGACGTGATCTCAGGGTCGGGTTTCGCGTCCTCCCCTCTTTTCGATCTGAGGTGTTGTGGGTGGGGCCAAATATCCACGAAGTATCCACTAAATTTACACAGTGTCCTTACATTGTCCCATTCCTCACAATGTGTGACTCATGTGTCCTTACTTTGTCCCATTCCTCACAGCATGTGACCCATGCCCTTATTTTATCCAATTCTTCATAGCATATGACTCCTGTGTCATTGCTTTTCTCTCAATAAGGACCGAGCTGTATCCATTCATCATACGTGTATCATCATTCCTTTTCACAATGATATATTCTGTTGGAAATTTCAAATTTTAATTTGACTGGAAGCCATTGAATCCTTAGGCAGGTTCCAGTAAAACTATTTTTAAATATTCAACAGCTTTGCTGTATGACTGCACTGAAATGAAGATACAAATGAATTTCAGGATTGATATGATTCAAATGTTCATTTATACAACTGATTCAAGTTTGAGAAAGCCCTGAGATTCAAGCGATGATCAGTATTGAAGGAAAACATTCACTGAATATTGCAATCATTATATCACTGACCATTCAGGTTAACGTAGATGCAGTGGCTGTACCAGCATCCACCTCTGTCTGTTAGCACAACGCCCTGTTGCATGGTTGGGTGTACATCCCTTTGTGGAACCGATATGTGTCGCTCTGGTCAGACATTAAATCCTCAATGTACGGCATACCCTGCACTGCCATTGAACGCACTCCCATCCACACACATCTGTACCGCTCCCGGCATCATCAAGATATGTATTCAGACTCAGCCGGTACTCGCCAGTCGCATCTCCAAAGCCTTTTAATCTTATAAAGAAGGATGGTTGGTATTTTAAATGTCTAATAACCCAACCCACATACATTGAAGTGGGAGACATGTGGCTCCTTAAGGTGGTTTATACCAGTGTATGAATGAAAAACTAACTATGAGTTCCAATGATTTCTTAGCAGTTTTAAAATGGCAAAACTGTATTAGAAGTCCACCACTGACCTCTGCAATTTGTGTCAGAAAAAAATTTTAAGAACAAGACTGTAAGAATAGCATGTATAATAATAACAATCGCATCACGGGATCACTCTACTTTACATGGATCTCTACCCTGATACATTTCTGGACTTCTAAAAATCAATACAGGTTTCAGATTTGTAGATCTCGGCCACTTATTAAATTACTACTAACAGTAGTAGTCTACATATGAAGATTTCTGATGTCTATCCTCTGATGTCTATCCTGTTTCTATGCTACGCACACGTTTTCATGAAGTATACTTGATTATGAGATCTCTTCCGTTTTGGGTAAGGTTTGTATGCAAGGTTGCTGCGACAACCAACCTTACCGAGAACGAAAGAAATAGATATCAGCTCGCCTCGTTTATAGATGAACTTTAACGATACTTGTATTTGATATCCGGGCCTGATCTGACTGATTACTAGAACTTGCAGGTAAGCTACGGTGATCTTCCGTAGTCTCCAGAGTCAACGACAAACTATGTGCCAAACTTTTGCCTTGTACTTATATCACAAGGTGATCGTTTTATTCACTAATTTTAACTGTATAATGAACCTACAAAGTCGGTAACTTTTACTGTTACCAGTTTACGTATTTACGACAAATTTATTTCAATATTTTCCTAATCTTTCACAATGAACTAGCATTACTCCCAGCTGCTCTGGTTTGCTATACTATTCAAGCTAACTCTTGCCTACTTAAAGCCATTCGGCAAGAGCGTTTCACAAGGTGCGAGGCGGACCGGATCCCGACTGAAAGTTAAAGTTAAAGTTCCCCTTTTATACCATCTCAGTTTTTATATCTTGTTGTTCCCTAAAATTCCAACTGCTTCCCATGACAGAATGACCTATGCTTGTTTGACAACAAGTTTCGACCCGTGTACCTAACGTCTATGAATCTGTCAGAATGTCGAATGATCGGCAGACAAGTTACCATTCCTTTTAGCATGACTGATTACTTTTCGGCTAACGTTTATGAATCTGTCAGAATGACGAATGATCGGCAAACAAGTTACCATTCCTCCTAGCCTGACTGTTTACCTTTCGGCTCATTTTCTCAAGCTTTCGTGAGAATATAGATCGCTATCGTAACTAACTACGTCCGTACGTCATATTTAATCCGATTCCGGCTAGCCGCTAATCATTTTGTCAATTTGATAATGTGTACCTCGTCTGACAATGTATGCATATCCCACGCTGATAATGTACGTATTCCTCTTACAAGGACGCTATGGACGGTACCAGTTATCCAGTGCTAATAATATATATCCAAATAATAAATATATATCCAAATAATAAGATGCTGGTAATGCATCTAAGTATAGATGATGATGATCATTGCTAGTAACCGCTGATCGGTACATCTTAATATACATGGTGACATAGTCTATTAGCTCGCCTGGTATTCACATCTGAATTTTGAATTTTTACTCGGGACTTACTCGTACATATAAGATATCCAGCAGGGTCATGACTTCCCACAAGACAATCCCATATCTACACATGCCCCTCAACCGAAGTTAATTAGCCGTCTCTTGAGTCCTAAAGATCCAGCAGGGTCATGACTTCCCACAAGACAATCCCATATCTACACATGCCCCTCAACCGAAGTTAATTAGCCGTCTCTTGAGGCCTAAAGAGAGTGATAATTAACTCGTTGTGCACCATCAACAACCTAAACCACGCCCTACCAGAGTCCTCCAGACCATGTCATACATCCGACTACATCATATCTTAACTCCAACAATGTTAACTAAACATGTCCGGGTAACGGAATATCGGGCGCAATCGACCGTCCCCGGAAACATAGGAAAACAGCATAATTCTATACAAAATGCAAACTTGTCCGGGTAATGGAATATCGGGCTGAAATTACCATCCCCGGAAACACATTAATAGCATCATTAAGATATAACTATATCAGTATATATATGCGTAATATGACAATATCAATACAAACAAAATTACAGTGCAAAATCATTACAACTCATGTTCAAGCATTATGATAGTATAAAAGTCAATTCCCTACCACTGAGTGTTCCATACAAAACATATGAGGTTAACTCCAAAATGTCATTGGGATGAGTCCACTCGGTCACTAAGATCCACGTTAGGTGTACCAATGTCATTGTATAGCTCCACGTCTATCCAGTCATCAGCCGTCGGGTCGATCTCGGTCCTGGCAATAGCGTTAGGCGACGACCCGGCAAACATCTCCACCATTACCGGCAGGGCTGCAGTTCCCCGCGGTCGCGGAGGATGAATATGACGTGGCGCACTACTATGGGCCGCAGGTGGCTTGCATTTAATCCAAATCCACATGCGTTGTAAGATGCCACATTTATATAAAATAAATATCACAACAATCACCGCAACGGAGGAGCCCGTTGCATACGATACGAGAGAGTGTACCCCCATGCCATCGACCAACACTGGGTCGATCGCGGATAGCGGTGCTAGCGGCACGTACTTGGACTTTCGTAAATGGTTCCAGGGTTGCATTTTCAAGTGATTCATTATCATGGATTGGTTCAGAACCCCGGTCACATTCAAATGGGGAAATTCAATGGCCAAACTAACCCGAGTGTACGTCCGACTGTAAGACGCTACAGGCTCGAATTGCCAGCCTTTCCCACTATACCCACA
The DNA here is from genome assembly GCA_034401795.1 of Chaetoderma sp. LZ-2023a. Classification (NCBI taxonomy): domain Eukaryota; kingdom Metazoa; phylum Mollusca; class Caudofoveata; order Chaetodermatida; family Chaetodermatidae; genus Chaetoderma; species Chaetoderma sp. LZ-2023a. The sequence goes on from CM067369.1 coordinate 255,760,104, forward strand.
TTCACCAGACATTAACGCATACACTCCATTATTCACCACACACCGGTCGGTCAGTCGTCCGTCACAGTGTATATCCATCGTTTCACCGAACGTTTGCAACACTACGCCTATTTCCTTATCTGCAAACAATTTGCTAGATGTTTCATTTGGTTCGGAAAGCTGAATATTACAAGCACTGTTAGTTGTGTTGGTTAACAGGCTTACAATGCACGGAATGTGGGTCTTGTCGACCCGTAGTGGACCATGACACACTCGGGGCTCCTCCCCGCGACATTCGGAGGGCGTGAAGTACCATCCAGTCTTGGTGTCAAGACCGATGCTGGTTCGCGCGATCAGTACTTGCATGTAGTATCCCCTCGCATTTAGCGGTTCCGGCCACGCATGCAACCCGTATTCGATATATTCGCCCCCGTCGATTAGCGGTAACGTCGCTACATAATGGAGTCGTGAGTCGTCTTTCCATAATGGATACACGACCACGTTGCGGTAGTACCATTGATACGGATGTATCATCCGATTTCCCACATTAACTTGTTTGGCCACGGAATCGAGGTCGGCAGGACTGAATAACTCTTCTGTTAGCCTACCCAGTTCTAGGGACGCCGTTTGTCTATGAAACTGCGCTGCTGCCTTCTGGTAGCTATACATTACACTTTCGGCGGAGTCAATAAGGTGTCCAAGTCGCACTAATGCGTATAATTCGGCGTGTCGGGTGGCGTGCACTTTAAATACATCGCTCACATTTCTCGTTAATTCCACTAGGCTGGTGGTAACTTCGTTGATACGGTCAACGTTGGTATTGATCCCTACGAAAGCCAGTTTCACATGGGACGCTAGTTCGTTGGAGAAATGTACCAGACGATTCATATCCCTCAAAGCAATCTTGACTACCTTTTTAATCGCATCTATATCACCTGAGGTAGCGGTACCGAATAGGGACGAGGCTATGTCCCCGACAAAGTTGAATAAGCCACGTTTTTGTCGTATACTGTCCCTACTCACCATATTTTCTTGTGTCTTAACAGAGATCTTCCTAATATTGTTAACACGATGTTGCAAACCGAAAATGTCTTGAATGCTTAATGAAGTCTTCCGGCCGACGTTCGCAATAAGAGCACGAAATTGTGCTAACCGTTCAAGAAATTTGGCGGGCAAATAAGGGTGGTCGATAGACACCACTACAGTCCATTCAGCTCGGATAACGGATATATCCTCGGGTTTAGTTATCATTACCCCGTTTGGTAACCTATGTACACTAGACTTTTTACACATTCCACTTATTAAACCCACCATGGCTACTACCACACTAAATCGCAAAATATGCATGATTCCACGTTCTGCGATGCTTACTAGTACAATTATAGACAGAAGGATAATTAGCGGCGGCTACGTCGCCTTATAACTGCCTCTATACGATCGATGAAGTCATCGTACAGGTGGCGGCCGAACGCGCCAATCCTGAGCCGTTTGCTGTCAAACTCGACTTCCGGCGCATGGCTGCACTTGCGCATAAAGTAACGAGGCATTGGCATGTTTCCATTGGTTCCGGCACACTCTCGGGTACTTCCTCCGAGCTGTCCATCACCACCGGCTGAGGAGTCACGTGAGTTTCCATCAGTGACTCATGGTTTCGAGTCTCACTCGTACCTGGTTGACTGATGTTACTATCAACCATCCTACCCCTCTTGCTCACCCCTGGCTCGTTGTTAGAAGCCTGTCGCTTCCTACGAGCTCTCCTACCAAAAGTCGCCTTAGGGTCGGATTCTGGCCCATCTTCGGACCTTGGGAGCCTCATCTCCCTTGGATGATGGCTATCTTTCGTACCTTTTGCAGGGTTACGAACAGGGCATGCCCGTACCTTGTCCCAGCACATTTCTGAGTCGACTACACGTAACTTAGATATGTTTAGTACGCGCACCTTCCCAGACCTTTGATGCCGGACGTGAGCCACTGGCCCATTGACCTTAAAGATCTCATATTCGGGGTCACTGTGAGAGGTCAATTTCATGCGTTCCTCCGCCTTTACGACCACCGAATCACCCACCTTGAATACACCAGCGTTTGCACGCTTGTCAATCTGCACACGGTGGACCTCACGAGACCTAGCCGTTTCCATACGAGCGCGCAGTAGGGCATTGTTGAGACAGGTCAGTTTCTCACCAAGATCCTGCGATGCGTCTACGGAAATAGCAAACGGCAGTCTTGCCCGTCGACCGTAGGTTAGATAAAATGGCGTATATCCTGTCGTGGATTGACGAGTACTGCGATACGCAGTTAACGCCGCACCCAATTCATCCTCCCACGCGCGAGAAGCATTGTTAACCCCTTTCTGGATTAAGTCCTTAAGGGTCCGATTGAACCTCTCGGTACGCCCATTGGTTTGTGGGTGGTAGGGACTCGATCTCCTATGGTCGATCCCATGTTCTCTAAATCGCTCTTCTGGTGACTTAGAGCAGAACTCTCTTCCCTGATCGGTTATCACAATCTCAGGGACACCATGACGTGCGACGTACTCGTTGAAGAATTTGTCCTCAACGTTTTGCGACGTCTTAGCCGGAATCGGATACGCTTCTGCCCACGCAGAACAGTGATCGACTATCGTCATGATATACACATTACCTTTACTCGACTCTAACAGTGGACCTATTAAATCCATACCGATTATCTGACTCGGATAATTAGCCATGGGCATCTCACTGTACCTTGGTCGGGTAGTGACGGGTCTGTTGACCTGGCACGTCGTACACGTCTCTAGCATACATACCACGTCTCTCCTTAAAGACGTCCATACAAACGAATCTCTTACCATACCGATGGTCTTTTGCAGACCTTGGTGACCGGCTCGTTCGTGAGCCATCCGGAGCACTTTCTCACGGAACGGGGTAGGTAACATGATTCTGGAGTACTCAGCATCCAATGCTGAAGGCGTAATTAAAGAATATAAAATACCGTTCTTGACCTTATACTCCTCCGGGGTGTTCTTGAACAACTCCGGGTATTCCTTGGTCTGCTCGGCACACAACTCGTCGTAGGGAATGTCGAATACCTCGAGAGGGACATGCGGTAACGCACCCTCGTCTACATCCGGTATGACAAAGTCGCCTGTGTCTAAGGTGGCGATCTCCACTGGACGACGCAACCTGGACAACATGTCCGCTCGAATATTCTTCGAGCCTTGGATGTATTCAATCCTACATCCGTACTCGGCAATCAGCACCGCCCAGGGCTGCACTTCTCCCACAAACAAACTCTTCAGGGGTTTGTGGTCAGTATACATGGTGAACTGCGCGCCAAATAGATAAGGCCTAAGCTTCTTCAATGCATATATCACAGCATAAGCTTCCTTTTCTATCACGGGCCAGTTTAGCTGACTGTCCTTCAGGGTCGAGCTTACGTATTGTATCACTCGTTCTATACCCTTACCATCTACCTGTACCAATATCGCACCTATCGCATAGCTAGACGCGTCGGTGTAAAGCTTATATGGAGCATTTAAATTCGGATAGGCGAGAACCGTCTCACTACACAGCAAGTTTTGTAATTTCTTAAACGCTTGCTGTTCCTCCTTACCCCATTCAAAATGTTTATATTTCTTAGTCAATTCTATCAAAGGCTTAGCAATTTCGGCATAGCCTTGCACACAAGAGCGGTAATAACCTGTAGCTCCAAGGAAACTTCTCACCTCACCCACATCGCGCGGCGGTGACATTTCTCTTATGACCTTGACCTTCTGAACCTGAGGAGCCACCCCTTGTGCCGAAACACGATACCCTAACAAGTCCACAGACTTACGGGCAAATTCGCATTTCTTTTTCTTAACCTGTAAATTGTATTCTCGGATCCTACGCATAACCTTACTCAAATGATGTGCATGCTCAGCCGGATTTCTCGAATATACGACTACATCATCGACAAAAACATGCAAATATTTTCCCACAAATTCTCGGAAAATATCGTTCATTGCCCTCTGAAATACGGCACCTGAGTTGCAAAAACCAAACGGCATCCGAACAAAGTCGAACAAACCTTCACTACAAACGAACGCTGTTTTCTCTATGTCTTGGCTGTCCATCGGTATCTGCCAATAGCCAGACTTCAAGTCCATAGTCGAAAATATCGTTGCGCCACGCATCGAGTCAAAAATACCAGTTATATTCGGTAATGGATAACTGTCTTTGCGACATACAGAATTCAACTTCCTGTAGTCAACACAAAACCTCGTGTCCCCATCCTTCTTGGGCACTAACGTAATGGGCGACGCCCAGGGTGACGACGACGGCCTTATGACGCCCGCTGCCAGCATTTCAGCCACTTGATTTTTGACTATATATTGCTTGGCAAGCGGTAGACGGTAGGCTTTCTGCCTTATAGGAAACGCATCTCCTGTTGGTACCGTACACTTCACTTTGGGGATCAATCCTAGTGTTTGGACGAGCCGTATCAAAGTTATCCGCAATGTCCTCAAGCACTTTGTCGATAGCTTTATACCCGGTCGTTTCTTTACAACTCTCATACACATAATTTGTCTGTTCCCTATAGGGATATTCAAAGGGATATATCTGGCCAAACCATACTACTACTTTGGCCCGATAGTCAATCTTTGCATTTCCCAAGTGCAAAGCATCCGCACCCAGCAAACATTCATGCTTCATTGTCGCTACCACCGTACTCGGAATAGGTTGGGCATTATTAAATTTTACCTGGGTCTCCCCCAAAAGTTCTATTGGGGAACCATTTACTGCCAAGAGCGTCTTCGCCCTTTTTAATGGCCTAGCATTCAACATGCTACGCCATATATCCTTGCGAATCAAGGATGTACTAGCACCAGTATCCACTAAGGCATGCAAGTACTCACCCTGATCCGTTGGACCGTTTTTATCTAATCTTAGACGGATTAGAAACCGCTCGGTCGGTATGCTTACCAACGGTCTCCTCCGTCCTTGTTTAACGAAGGGCTCCTTCGTCCATTAACCACTTCCGCGTAACTGTCCCGGCCGGAGGACGAATTGTGTCCGATACCGTATGAATAACGGCCCATTTCATCTGTCCCCTCACCGGTCAACACAAAACCGTCGCGGTCTTCATACTCGTCCCGATCACGAAACTGATTATTCATGTCCTTTCGGAGGTTACACGAACAGTCACGGGGTGTTACGTTCTTCTCCTGCTGCCGTCGGTCGACGATGCCGATGTTCATGTCCTCGGTGCGTGGTCGCTTGATGGCCCTTCGTGTGGGTGGACCCTGTTGCTGGCCCCATGCGGGACCATTCTGCGGCAGACCTCTTGATGGGCAGTCCCTCACGTAGTGGCCGTCTTTGCCACACCCGAAACATTTTATTGTTACGGCAGGAGTCGTCTGCCGACTCATGTACGCCCCAAAACAATTCTGGGCCGTGTGTCCTTCTCTTCCGCAACTAAAACATGTTACGGACGGTGGTCGTCGCGGTTGCTTGGGACGCGGGGCAGGCTTCCGGGCGACTTCCTCTCGCGGCTGCATTGCCTGACGGCAGTCGCTTTTGTAGTGGCCTACCCGGCCACAGTTATAGCAGGTAACGTTTTGCAAGTTCTTGTTTCCTTCGGCTGTTCTTGGAGAGGGTGGAGTGCATCGTTTCGTTGGTGGAGATACAGCCTTCTTCTCCGGCTTTGCTTGCCTGGATGCCGGTCTTGGAGCTTCCTCAGCCATCTGTGAATCGTTGACAAGGCCACAGAGCTGTTCTATCATCTTGCTCTGCTGAGCAATTTGTCGCTGTAAAGTCTTGACTACATGCCAAATCTCTCTCTCCGTCCGGCTCCAGTACATTCACCTCCATCTCTTCTTCCTGGCGCTCATCATCTATTTTCATCGCCCTCAGCAGGTCATTGCACGTTTCCTCTTCCTCAGCTATTTCAATCGCCCGGGTCAAGGTTGTGGCGCGCTTCCTGATTATCCTTTTGCTTAGCCGTTTATCACTTAATGCCTTCAGATATATTCCCAATATAGTACGGCGGTTGTCGTCATTCTCTGTGAGATAAGCTCGGCTGCTAAGCTCCTTGTACCTTCTGTTAAAGGTAATAATGGTTTCATTGCGCCGTTGTCGCACTCCTTCCAGATCATACTTGATCCGTTCTCCTTCGTTTGCTGACACGAAGTTCAGCGTGATGTAGTCTCGAAATTCATCGAAGGAGACATTCTCTCTCACCTTCCCCACCAAGAACCCATCAATGGCTCTCGACAATTGTCCTCTGGCTGCCCGTGTTATGATATAGGCAGGTACACCATCAAGCCGTCCCTCGTTTGCTACCCATGCTCGTCGAGTCTCGTCGAGGAAGGTTCTCACCTCCTCCGGCACCACTCCGTCACAGGGTTGTATGCGGTAAATCGTGTCCTGGATCTCCCTCCGGTACACCCGCTCGGCTTCCCGACGGTTGCTGCTATCTATAATGGCCCCCGCCATCGCTATGCCCATTGCCTGCATAGCGGCGATGGTTTCTGGTCGAAGCTGGTTGCCCACTGGTATCACCATGGGTGGCATAGTTGGGACAGCGGGTCTCTTGGGTCCCGTCGCCATGCTATCTCTAGTTATAATGAAGGTCAATAACGATTTTTCGGAGACGGGGTTGCTCGGGGCAGACTATCTCGGTGGTGATTCTGGTGCTGTCGGCCAACTTAGCCGCCTCTAGGAATGTCTTTATACGGTCCGCTACGTCGTTTAATACGATGGCTGAATTGGAGAGCGGTGTCTCTGGTCGGGCCATATACTAGTTACTCACGGTTGACTCCGGATCCTGGCTGGTGAAGCCACTGAAGATTTCTGATGTCTATCCTCTGATGTCTATCCTGTTTCTATGCTACGCACACGTTTTCATGAAGTATACTTGATTATGAGATCTCTTCCGTTTTGGGTAAGGTTTGTATGTAAGGTTGCTGCGACAACCAACCTTACCGAGAACGAAAGAAATAGATATCAGCTCGCCTCGTTTATAGATGAACTTAAACGATACTTGTATTTGATATCCGGGCCTGATCTGACTGATTACTATAACTTGCAGGTAAGCTACGGTGATCTTCCGTAGTCTCCAGAGCCAATGACAAACTATGTGCCAAACTTTTGCCTTGTACTTATATCACAAGGTGATTGTTTTATTCACTAATTTTAACTGTATAATGAACCTACAAAGTCGGTAACTTTTACTGTTACCAGTTTACGTATTTACGACAAATTTATTTCAATATTTTCCTAATCTTTCACAATGAACTAGCATTACTCCCAGCTGCTCTGGTTTGCTATACTATTCAAGCTAACTCTTGCCTACTTAAAGCCATTCGGCAAGAGCGTTTCACAAGGTGCGAGGCGGACCGGATCCCGACTGAAAGTTAAAGTTCCCCTTTTATACCATCTCAGTTTTTATATCTTGTTGTTCCCTAAAATTCCAACTGCTTCCCATGACAGAATGACAACAAGTTTCGACCCGTGTACCTAACGTCTATGAATCTGTCAGAATGTCGAATGATCGGCAGACAAGTTACCATTCCTTTTAGCCTGACTGATTACTTTTCTGCTAACGTTTATGAATCTGTCAGAATGACGAATGATCGGCAAACAAGTTACCATTCCTCCTAGCCTGACTGTTTACCTTTCGGCTCATTTTCTCAAGCTTTCGTGAAAATATAGATCGCTATCGTAACTAACTACGTCCGTACGTCATATTTAATCCGATTCCGGCTAGCCGCTAATCATTTTGTCAATTTGATAATGTGTACCTCGTCTGACAATGTATGCATATCCCACGCTGATAATGTACGTATTCCTCTTACAAGGATGCTATGGACGGTACCAGTTATCCAGTGCTAATAATATATATCCAAATAATAAATATATATCCAAATAATAAGATGCTGGTAATGCATCTAAGTATAGATGATGATGATCATTGCTAGTAACCGCTGATCGGTACATCTTAATATACATGGTGACATAGTCTATTAGCTCGCCTGGTATTCACATCTGAATTTTGAATTTTTACTCGGGACTTACTCGTACATATAAGATGTCCAGCGGGGTCATGACTTCCCACAAGACAATCCCATATCTACAAGGTGAAGTCACCACGATCACCTGAGGTCACAATGTGGTCACCAACATCCCCTGAGGTCACTAGACGTCATCTCTGATCACAGAAACGAATGTATCACCGGTGATACATGGTACTTTCTATATGTAACTAGTCAGGTGAAGTCACCACGATCACATGAGGTCACAATGTGGTCACTAACATCCCCTGAGGTCACTAGACGTCATCTCTGATCACAGAACCGAATGTATCACCGGTGATACATGGTACTTTCTATATGTAACTAGTCAGGTGAAATCACCACGATCACATGAGGTCACAATGTGGTCACCAACATCCCCTGAGGTCACTAGACGTCATCTCTGATCACAGAACCGATTGTATCACCGGTGATACATGGTACTTTCTATATGTAACTAGTCAGGTGAAGTCACCACGATCACCTGAGGTCACAATGTGGTCACCAACATCCGCTGAGGTCACTAGACGTCATCTCTGATCACAGAACCGAATCTATCACCGGTGATACATGGTACTTTCTATATGTAACTAGTCAGGTGAAGTCACCACGATCACCTGTGGTCACCAACATCCCCTGAGGTCACTAGACGTCATCTCTGATCACAGAAACGAATGTATCACCGGTTATACATGGTACTTTCTATATGTAACTAGTCAGGTGGTCACCACGATCACCTGAAGTCACAATGAGGTCACCAGCATCCCCTGAGGTCACTAGACGTCATCTCTGATCACAGAAACGAATGTATCACCGGTTATACATGGTACTTTCTATATGTAACTAGTCAGGTGGTCACCACGATCACCTGAGGTCACCAACATCCCCTGAGGTCACTAGACGTCATCTCTGATCACAGAAACGAATGTATCACCGGTTATACATGGTACTTTCTATATGTAACTAGTCAGTTGAAGTCACCACGATCACATGAGGTCACAATGTGGTCACCAACATCCCCTGAGGTCACTAGACGTCATCTCTGATCACAGAACCGAATGTATCAGCGGTGATACATGGTACTTTCTATATGTAACTAGTCAGGTGAAGTCACCACGATCACCTGAGGTCACAATGTGGTCACCAACATCCGCTGAGGTCGCTAGACGTCATCTCTGATCACAGAACCGAATGTATCACCGGTGATACATGGTACTTTCTATATGTAACTAGTCATGTGAAATCACCACAATCACATGAGGTCACAATGTGGTCACCAACATCCCCTGAGGTCACTAGACGTCATCTCTGATCACAGAAACGAATGTATCACCGGTGATACATGGTACTTTCTATATGTAACTAGTCAGGTGGTCACCACGATTACCTGAGGTCACCAACATCCCCTGAGGTCACTAGACGTCATCTCTGATCACAGAACCGAATGTATCACAGGTGATACATGGTACTTTCTATATGTAACTAGTCAGGTGGTCACCACGATCACCTGAGGTCACCAACATCCCCTGAGGTCACTAGACGTCATCTCTGATCACAGAAACGAATGTATCACCGGTTATACATGGTACTTTCTATATGTAACTAGTCAGGTGGTCACCACGATCACCTGAGCTCACAATGAGGTCACCAGCATCCCCTGAGGTCACTAGACGTCATCTCTGATCACAGAAACGAATGTATCACCGGTTATACATGGTACTTTATATATGTAACTAGTCAGGTGGTCACCACGATCACCTGAGGTCACCAACATCCCCAGAGGTCACTAGACGTCATCTCTGATCACAGAAACGAATGTATCACCGGTGATACATGGTACTTTCTATATGTAACTAGTCAGGTGAAGTCACCACGATCACATGAGGTCACAATGTGGTCACTAACATCCCCTGAGGTCACTAGACGTCATCTCTGATCACAGAACCGAATGTATCACCGGTGATACATGGTACTTTCTATATGTAACTAGTCAGGTGAAATCACCACGATCACATGAGGTCACAATGTGGTCACTAACATCCCCTGAGGTCACTAGACGTCATCTCTGATCACAGAACCGAATGTATCACCGGTGATACATGTTACTTTCTATATGTAACTAGTCAGGTGAAGTCACCCCGATCACCTGAGGTCACCAACATCCCCTGAGGTCACTAGACGTCATCTCTGATCACAGAACCGAATCTATCACCGGTGATACATGGGACTTTCTATATGTAACTAGTCAGGTGAAATCACATGAGGTCACCAACATCCCCTGAGGTCACTGGACGTCCCTGAGGTCACAATGTGGTCACCAACATCCCCTGAGGTCACTAGACGTCATCTCTGATCACAGAACCGAATGTATCAGCGGTGATACATGGTACTTTCTATATGTAACTAGTCAGGTGAAGTCACCACGATCACATGAGGTGACAATGTGGTCACCAACATCCCCTGAGGTCACTAGACGTCATTTCTGATCACAGAACCGAATGTATCACCGGTGATACATGGTACTTTCTATATGTAACTAGTCAGGTGAAGTCACCACGATCACCTGAGGTCACAATGTGGTCAGCAACATCCCCTGAGGTCACTAGACGTCATCTCTGATCACAGAACCGAATGTATCAGTGGTGATACATGGTACTTTCTATATGTAACTAGTCAGGTGAAGTCACCACGATCACCTGCGGTCACCAACATCCCCTGAGGTCACTAGACGTCATCTCTGATCACAGAACCGAATGTATCACCGGTGATACATGGTACTTTCTATATGTAACTAGTCAGGTGAAATCACCACGATCACCTGAAGTCACAATGTGGTCACCAACATCCCCTGAGGTCACTAGACGTCATCTCTGATCACAGAACCGAATGTATCACCGGTGATACATGGTACTTTCTATATGTAACTAGTCAGGTGAAATCACCACGATCACATGAGGTCACAATGTGGTCACCAACATCCCCAGAGGTCACTAGACGTCATCTCTGATCACAGAAACGAGTGTATCACCGGTGATACATGGTACTTTCTATATGTAAATAGTCAGGTGGTCACCACGATCACCTGAGGTCACCAACATCCCCTGAGGTCACTAGACGTCATCTCTGATCACAGAACCGAATGTATCACCGGTGATACATAGTACTACAGCAGGTTTCCCGAGTTTCGTCGCGATAGGTTAAGTATTAACGGAATTATGTCTAGTGTCCAAGGGAATACCTGACCAATAGGTGGTGGGCGCTGGAATACCAGCGCTATCGGGGTGACTTGTTGCAAAGTTAATAACTTTGCAACGGTTAATAGCAACACTGATATCGGAGCGGGACTGTATAGGTAAACCTTCTGGGAACGTGGTCTGTAAATTTCAAAGGGGTAGTCCTATTTTCCAGAAAGTTATTAGATCGGATACATAGGTAATCTAGCGTACATCTATAGCGGACTTGTATGATTTTGGACGGAAATTTTCAGATATATCATCGCTATATGTCAAGTTCATAATGATCGTATTTCTACAAGATCGCGATGAAACGGGAACGTGGTCTGTAAATTTCAATGGGGTAGTCCTATTTTCCAGAAAGTTATTAGATCGGATACATAGTGAAGATTTTCTGTCTTCCGATCTAATTTAGAAATATATCTACTACACTTCTGATAAGAATATGATGTACCGGTTGCTGCGACAACCTCTTATCAAAGATGCAGTAGTATGATTATCTGCTCGCCTCGTCTAAGGTAATGGTGACGATATTTATATTCAATAATCTGGGCCTGATCTGACTCTGGTAAAAGATGGTGGCTCGGGACAGTGGTCTTCCGTCGCTTCCAGACTGGACAATACACAACCCAAACTCTTGCTTCGAGAATATCGAAGTGATAATTTATTCTCTTAAGTTTGACTGTCTAATATGGCTACGGATATGTGTGACTTATGCTGTCACGATAGAAAACAAACCGTTAAATAAAACTCTAAGTAAATATGAGTGGCTTATACTACCACCAATCTCTATCAATTATGGGTGGCTTATACTACCACCAAATACTTTGAGTAACTTTTACTGTCACTCGCGTCTATAGAAATAACTGATTTTCATACAATACGAATACTGGTTATTCTATCATTACAAAGTTGCGTTTCACGATTCTCTAAATCATTTTCGTCAAAAACTGTTCTTGGCTACTTAAAACCATTCACCAAGAACTTGTTTGAATTTCGACAAATTCAGTTCCACAGAACTATACGGACCGAGGCTAGGCTTTCTTAAGACTAATATTTTCAGAACCAAGATCCTTCTAAAAAGTTAAAGTCCACTTTTTATACTTCTCTGGAGCCCTCTACCATGTTCGTTTGGGTTCCTCTTTCCAGAGTTTGATTCGATGCTCATTGATTGTGACGTCATCCTGACTAATCAAACTCCGATTTTCTCTCTTAGGAAAAGAACACCGAACAAGTTAAAGCGGCCTAATTGACTCATGAGTGTGGAATTCTATCCGATAACCTCCCCCAAACTTGACAGTGATAGATATTGTTTCCACAATTTTTGTCTGGTTTTCTAATCTTCTTGGCGCCAGACGCTACCACGTCCTCGTCCGGCCCCTTGCTTATTAGGCTTGCGCCTGCATTTTACAAGGGTGCCATGACGTAGTGACCATGTGGCCCATCTGATTCACCAACATCTGGTGTCGTATCTGGTGTCGTGGGTCGCCTCTATAGAAATATAGAAACTCGGTCACATTATCACGGTCCTATGGTAAGTCGGTCGTCGCCACGTTACTACGTCATTCTATGAGTCATTCAGTCTGTGCTACGTACACTCTGTCCGTAGCACCCTACCGACCTCTTGCTTGAATATTTAGAAAACTATTGGTCGTAACTTCTGCTGAATACTATAAAAGGTTATGCCACGACTGCAGCAACAACTTTCATCTTTCAACCACCGACAGACTCCATCAGCTCACTGCCCTAAGTCTTAGTCTATTCTATTCCAATTTCATCCGTACTCGGCAATCAGTACCGCCCAGCGCTGCACCTTCGTGTTTTTAACTTCGCCCACAAACAAACTCTTTAGGGGTTTGTGGTCGGTATACACGGTAAACTGCGCGCCAAATAGATAAGGTCTAAGCTTCTTTAGCGTGTATATCACCGCATAAGCTTCCTTTTCTATCACAGGCCAATTCAACTGACTGTCTTTAAGAGTAGAGCTGACATACTGAATCACCCGCTCAATACCCTTGTCATCCACCTGTACCAGTATCGCACCTATCGCATAGCTAGATGCATCAGTATACAATCTATACGGAGCATTCAAATTCGGATATGTGAGAACCGTCTCACTACACAGCAAGTTTTGCAATTTCTTAAACGCTTGCTGTTCTCCCCGACCCCACTCAAAACGTTTATATTTCTTAGTCAATTCTATCAAAGGCTTAGCAATTTCGGCATAGCCTTGCACACAAGAGCGGTAATACCCTGTAGCGCCCAGGAAACTTCTCACCTCACCCACGTCGCGTGGCGGTGACATTTCTCTTATGACCTTGACCTTATGGACCTGAGGAGCCACTCCCTGTGCTGAAATACGATATCCTAACAAATCAACTAATGGTTGGGCGAAATCGCATTTTGATTTTTTAACTTGCAAATTATATTCTTGAATTCTACGCATAACTGTACGCAAATGCTGTGCATGTTCAGCCGGGTTTCTTGAATATATGACTATATCGTCGACAAAAACATGCAGACATTTTCCCACGAATTCTCGGAAAATATCGTTCATTGCCCTCTGAAATACGGCACCTGAGTTCGCAAAACCGAATGGCATCCGAAGAAATTCAAACAAACCATGACTGCAAACGAACGCTGTTTTCGCTATGTCTTGGCTGTCCATTGGTGTCTGCCAATAGCCAGACTTCAAGTCCATAGTCGAAAAGATCGTAGCGCCGCCCATAGAATAAAAAATGTCTGATATATTCGGCAAAGGATAGCTATCCTTACGACAAACGGAGTTCAATTTCCTATAGTCAATACAAAATCTCGTCCCCCCGTCCTTCTTAGGAACCAACGTAATGGGTGACGCCCATGGGGACGACGACGGTCTTATGACGCCCACTGCCAGCATTTCAGCCACTTGATTCTTGACTATATATTGCTTGGCTAGCGGTAGACGGTACGCTTTCTGCCTAATAGGATAGGCATCCCCTGTCGGTACCGTACACTTGACTTTGGGAACCAATCCTAAAGTGTTTGGACGAGCAGTATCAAAAATATCTGCAAAGTCCGCCATGACTTTGTCGATATCTCTATATCCGGTCGTTTCCTTACAGCTTGCATAGACATAATTTGTTCTCTATGCGGATATTCAAAGGGATATACCTGGCCAAACCATACTACAATTTTGGCCTGATAGTCAATCTTTGCATTTCCCAGGTGCAAAGCATCCGCTCCAAGTAAACATTCATGCCTCATTCTGGCCACAATCGTACTAGGGATGGGTCGGGCGTTCTCGAATTTTACTTGTGTTTCCCCCAACAACTCTATCAGGGAACCATTTACAGCTAAGAGCGTCCTTGCTCTTTTCAATGGCCTAGCATTCAACATGCTACGCCATATATCCTTACGAATCAAGGATGTGCTAGCACCAGTATCCACTAAGGCATGCAGGTACTTACCCCGATCCGATGGACCGTCTTTATCCATTTTTAGACGGATTAAGAACCATTCGGTCGGTGATCTCACCAACGGCTCTCTCCGTCGTCGTTTCCCGGGCTCCTTCGTCCACTAACTATTTCGGCGTATCTGTTCCGGCGGGAGGGCGAATTGTGTCCGATACCGTATGAGTAGCGGCCCATCTCATCTGTCCCCTCCCCAGTCAAGATAAAACCGTCTGTCTTCGTATTCGTCATTTTTCTTCAGACGATTGTTCAAATCTTTCCTAACGTTCCTGGAACAGTCGCGCGGCGTGATGTTCTTTTCCTGCTGTCGTCGGTCAACTAAGTCAATGTCCATATCGTCGGTGTGGGGACGCTTGATCTCCCTGCGGTCGTTTGGACCCTTATGTTGGGTCCCGGCAGGACCATTCTGCGGCGGATATCCGTGCTGAGGGCAGTCTTTCACATAGTGGCCATCTTTGCCACACCCAAAACATTTCACTATTACGGCGGAAGTCATCTGCCGGCTCCTATATGTCCCAAAACAATTCTGGGCCATGTGCCCTTCTCTCCCGCACTGGGAACAGGTTATGGGTGGCGGTTGTGGTCGCGGTTGTGGTCTCGGTCGTCGTGCGGTTGGTTGCATTGCCTGACGGAGGTCACTTTTATAATGGCCGACCCGGCCACAATTATAGCAGGTAATGTACTGCTCTCGTCCCCCTGTCCTGACTGGTCGGGGCAAGGGTGGGGCGCATTGCTTTACCCGCGGGTCTGTCCTCCTCGTGGGTTGGGCGACCCCGGTTACCGACTTCTGTCGCTGTAGCTGTATGTCTCTAACCCAGCCACAGAGTTGCTCGATCATCCTGCTCTGTCGAGCAGTCTGTCTTTCCAATGTCTTGACGACCGTCCATATTCCCCGTTCCTCTGCCGACTCTAACATGTCTACCTCCATTCTTTCTTCTTGATTATGATCGCTATCGATCTTCATCGCCCGTAACAGATCGTTACAGGTCTCTTCCTCCTCGGCGATCTCTATTGCCCGGCCCAACGTTGTCGTTCGCTTTCGGATTATCCTCTTACTCAACCCTTTGTCGCCGAGCGCTCGTAGGTAGATACCGAGAATAGTTCGCTGGTTATCGGCGTTGCTTTCAGGGTACGCTCGTCGGCTGGCTTCTAGATACCTTCTGTTGAAGGAGATGACGGTCTCATTTCTCCGCTGACGGGTGCCCTCAAGGTCATATTTGACCCGTTCGTCCTCGTTGGAGGAGACGAAGTTCTTTGTAATGTAGACATGGAAGTCGTCGTATACTATCTCCTCCCGTACTTTGCCCGCCAAGAAACCGTCCAGGGCTCGGGCTAACGGTCCCCGTGCCGCCCTGACTACCACATAGGCAGGTATTCCGGCCAGTCGCCCCTCGTTGGCGACACAGGCACGTTTTGTCTCGTCCAAAAACGTCCCCTGGGAAGAATGTTCAGCTGTTTGAGCTTCATTATCTTCAGACTAATATTTTCATGCAGCTTACACATACATGTGTCACGCTCCTTCAGAGTAGGTGAAACTACCCAGAAAGGCCGCAATCGCAGAAATGTTGGGTAACTCACACTATTTTCAGAAAAGTCACGATTGTACTGTTGATGAATGTGTTTTATATCGCCACACAAAAAGCGTTTTTGTTTTTTTACTTTACACCGCGTTATTGTATCACGTTTTCCAGTGGTCTGTCTGCTGATATCATCTCTAGTGAAAAAGTGTTTGATTAGGTTTATGGTTTCGCCGTGAAGCCTAGTTCTCTGAGTTACTGGAACATCTGTGATATTATTAAGACATGATAAATTTGCTCTGCATAGTCTCTGAGAAAACCTGAATGTCTTCGTGGCATGTTTTAGTAGTTTGTACTTCTTTAGTACTTTGCCTGAAATCAAACACGAAAGAGCACGTTTTTGCTTAATGTTGGAGTTGTTTTTATATTTGTTTCGCAGTTCTGTGGCTAATACATGACCAAACAATAGTGATTTTTTAACGTGTGGTTTGACCTTGCAACCCTTAAATTGTTGTTTTGTTTTAGATTTCGGTGTCA
The DNA here is from genome assembly GCA_034401795.1 of Chaetoderma sp. LZ-2023a. Taxonomy (NCBI): domain Eukaryota; kingdom Metazoa; phylum Mollusca; class Caudofoveata; order Chaetodermatida; family Chaetodermatidae; genus Chaetoderma; species Chaetoderma sp. LZ-2023a. The sequence goes on from CM067369.1 coordinate 255,776,854, forward strand.
GAGGCGTGTCCCCATTAAGTTTTATTCTGAGTATAAAAGCGTTTCTTATAGCGGTCACATTCTTTCTGAGTATTTCTCAACCTCTGTTCTACACTTTTGAGTTGCCGATATACTTTACTATGCTTTCGCCTACGTTTCTGTTGTCCTTTTGCCTTTGCTGAAGAGGAAGCACGTGCATTAGAAAGTCCAGACGCACTTTGCTCAGGATCACGAGATATGCTTCCATTATCTGGTGTTTCTGGCGGACTTTGATATGATGACATAGACATGTCTTTTTTGGCTTTCCGAAAACGTTCCTGTCTCTGACGCCATTCCTTCCTTTGATTTCTCTTATCTCTGTCTGATAGACTACTAACTAAGCGTTCTTTACCACATTGCTTTCGCTCTTCATACCGCATGCGCATCTTTCTAAGATATTTCTCCCTCCTTTCTGGATCAGTATTTAACTTTTTGCGATATCTCCTCTGCTTCTCAGCTGCCGTTAGGGGCATCGCGAATCCTGTAACAGGAATGACATGCGATATTTTAGAATCAGAGGGCACCTGCTTTACAGCATTAGAGAATACTTGTCTATCTTTAATCTTTTGGTACATGAAAGATACTATTTATTGTACTAAATACATTTATTGGATATTTTGCAACTAATTTGGAATTAATATTAATTCCAAAATATCGAATAAAATATATTTAGGATAAACTGCCATCAGGACCAGTGAAACGCTGTATTTATAGACGGGTAGATTTTGTGTGGTGGGTCAAATAGCCTTTACTAATCTATTTTATGAATAGGAAACTATATAAATTGGTATATGCATAATGGTGTACCTTTGAGTATACCAGTCGTATTAGTGCATATATTGGGTTGCAAGAATGCAAGTATTACTAATTACTTATGATGCATGACATCCATTAAACCGGTACATACAGAAAGCCTTTGTCACGACTACGACAGCTTTGACATTGACCTTTGACCTTGACCTTTAACCAGGCGACCTCTTTATTTGGTTGCTCGTTCCTGTTCGAGTGTGATTGGTCAGTACTAAATTTGCGCGTGAAACAGAGGCGTTGTGTCACTTACGTTACCATCTAGTCACTTAAGTTACTCGTAGTAACATAGGTGACGGTAACTTATGTGACAAAATAGTAACATAGGTGACCGTAACATATGTGACAAAATGTAATACATTGCATATTCTGAAACAAACTATAGACGAGATCCAACAAATTCCATGTGTGATATAAAGTAATATATGAGCTATTTAAAAAGCAATGCAATTCAATCGCAAAAAATAAAAACGCCACGAAAAGGATTAGTAACTGAAGTGAGTTGTATTAAAGATACGTTGCCTGATGTCTACAAACGCTCCCCAAAAAGATGTGGATATATGCTTCTTCAAAACTAATGCTGTTCTTTCTCAATTAGTAAGACATTGAAGGTTACGCCAGTCACGTGGTAAAGGGAAGTAACTCATACCCTCACTCTATGGGGCAGACAACTCAGCGGTAACTTAAGTGACTCCAAACCTCGGGACACGACAAAGTGATGGTCGAACTAATATCACTTATTAATTTATTAGCAAAAAACACATGTGTACATACTAAAAAAACATGTCATATTAAAATAATAACAGGCTGCTATGTATAAATTTGACCAAACTCTGAAATATTGGACCTAACCTTGTAGCAGTTCTTTAGGGACAGTAACTTAAGTGACATTTTGCTTAAATGAACACTTATTTAAAACTGATAAGTTAATTATATTTATTTATTGGTTTCCTATGATTAAATAGATGTATTTCAACAATTTAGGTGTTGATACTATATTTTAACTGAAGAAATAAGCATACTTTGACAATTGACATGAAACTGACCGTTCTCAGATTTTCACCCACATGGTACTTTCTATATGTAACTAGTCAGGTGGTCACCACGATCACCTGAGGTCACCAACATCCCCTGAGGTCACTAGACGTCATCTCTGATCACAGAACCGAATGTATCACCGGTGATACATGGTACTACAGCAGGTTTCCCGAGTTTCGTCGCGATAGGTTAAGTATTAACGGAATTATGTCTAGTGTCCAAGGGAATACCTGACCAATAGGTGTGTGGGCGCTGGGATACCCGCGCTATCGGGGTGACTTGTTGCAAAGTTAATAACTTTGCAACGGTTAATAGCAACACTGATATCGGAGCGGGAGTGTATAGGTAAACCTGGGAACGTGGTCTGTAAATTTCAATGGGGTAGTCCTATTTTCCAGAAAGTTATTAGATCGGATACATAGGTAGGGGAGACCGGGGCTAGTTGTTACGAGTTTTCAAAATTCCCTTCTATATTTTAAACCATCAGAGATAACATTACGATATGCTGTAGTCATATAGTCTACTATGTGTCTTAACAGAAACATCATATATCAGCTTTCCACATTGTCTTGTTTTTTAAATAAACCAGCACGTGTGACAAAGAAAATCTGTAACAACTTACCCCTTAGACGGGGGTCACTTGTTACACTATACGGGGTATGTTGTTACAATAAAAACAATCAGTAAATTACAAGAATGAGTAAACAGGTTGGATGAAAGAATTGAACAGTATAAATTTTAATTAAATCTATAGAAGCTGATAAAAATGTGATGCGTTTGTTGGCTTTGATGCATATCAGACCAATTTGTAAAGATTAACAATTAAATAAAAAGTCAATGCTGGTCAACTGTTCTTGATCAAATTACTGTTCTTCATCAGAGTCACATAAATGACAGACGTAGAAACGATCACCGTTGGTACATTCTTCGTGTGACCACTCCTTGCAGCTAGTGCACTCAACCCACTTTTCACCAGGACGAGAATCTGCATAGTCCTCACCGCAAACTAGACAATTGTACTTTACCTGGCTCTTTTTGCTACACTTCATTGGATGCTTCTTGATGGGCTTTTTTGATATACTATTGTCACTAATAAGTTTTCTTTGTGCTTTTCTTCTTTTCAGCATTCTCCTTAGCGAATCGTAGCTTCTCCCGTTCAGGTGTATCTGTCAAGATCGCGGTATGACGCTTTTTTCGGGTGCATCCTGTTCCTTTTCTTGGGCTTGCCTTTTTAAATCGTCGCAACATTTCAGGTGACACAACAACGCCTAGAGGCAGGTCATCAGCATGGCCCTCGGCACTCGTTCCAGGCTGGTTAGAACTGTCAGCATTGTTTTTATCAATGGTGTAGGTTGAGGAAACCTGGGGCGTTTCTGGCACAATGACATCGCTTTCTCCAGACGAGGTAGTGGCAGAGGCATCCCTTGTTTCGGAAGGTGGAGTCAACTCAATGGCAGTGGTACCACTTGTTTCTGGCTCAGAGCTAAGATCACCTTCAGCAGCAGGCCTATCTTGTGTCTCATTGCCAGATATGTTGTCATTAATCTGTGGAATCTCTTCTAATGGACGATCCGTCACGCTACTTGGCAAGAATTCATCTTCTCCGAACACGTTTCGGTTGAAAGGGTAGACACCGGACACCTTGAAGCCATTTTGTATATTTAGAGCAGTTGTTGCCAGTGGCAATGCATCTGTAGTAATGCCAGGTATATCGTAGATCGTCATGGTCTTTTCCGGGTTTCTTTTCATCCACCCATCACATCCAGCATTAAAGAACTTTTTGAACGGTCCATAAACGCTCCTGTCCAGTGGCTGCAGCTTGTGGGAGCAATGTGGCGGAAATGTAACAATGATGATACCATTTTCCCTACACAGATCAATTAGGTCGAGTGAGACGTGTGAGTCATGATTATCCATCAGGAGGAGTACAGGTTTCTCTTTCGTACACTTGGTAACATTGATAAAGTGTCTTATGAATATAAGGAAGTTTTTCTCTGTCATCCATCCAGAGGGGTAAGCCGCACCTATGCAGCCCCGGGGACCTGCATTTATGAAATGGTCTCACAGTATTACCGTTAGCACTAACTGCAAGAACCATGGTTACTAAAGTTCCCCTTTCTGCTGATGTTACAGCCGCAACTTGCTTTGCTTATAACGGTCTAACACTTCTGAAAGGTTATTGAAGAATTTGTCGACATTGGTCCTATTGAAACTGGTTGCACGACTTAGAGACGTGGCTTCGGGGGTACGTATGGACAATGAATTGTGGCGTTTAATGAAACCCGAAAACCAGTCAGCGCCAGCCCTACCTTTGTCTGCCCAGTTTGGTGGAAATTGGATATTGAGAGACTGCAAATTCATATGCGAATTCTCTGACTTCTCTCGGTGACAGGCCGTAGTAGATCTTGGATGCTTTTAATATGTAGTCAACTAGTAGCTTTTCTTGGGTGGGTGCGAATACGATTCGGATCTGTGTGTAGCCAACAGTTGCATCTTGTCCAGCTCTCAGTTTCTTGCAATATCGATGAAGGGTCATAAAGTTGATCTGCAATAAGAACATAAATAAAATCCATGTGATATATGCTAGAGCACATCCGTTTTGGGGGTGAGGCGATGTGGTATGCGTTTTGGACATGGTCGGGTGGTAATGAATGGTTGTTCATTAACCCTTAGCACACTGATGTCGAAAACTAGATAGTTACCGAGTCAGGAAAGGAAAGGCTGGTGTCCATTTTGGAAACAATTGCTTCTGAAACCTGTTGCTGTCATAGCCAGCAACAGCTTTCAGCAGCATTGCTTCCAAAATGAACAACAGCTTTCATATAAAATTAAATTAAATTTTAAAACTTTCGTGTGCTAAGGGTTAATGTAGTTGGTCTAAAAACCACCTGCCTTAACTAGCCACCATCTTATGGGCCCAAATGCCATTTTACTAGCAACTGACTTGTATCTAAGAGACTATAACTAATAGATCTTGAGAAATATTACGTTAAATATTTTGAAATTAATTTGCCTTAGATCATATGGCATCAGCGGCTTCCAGTCAACTTATTTTCAAAATATTTAACAACTCCCATGAGACTGCCTTGAAATTGCGATATGCCTACTCGGATTTCATTTGAGGTTACATTGATCAATTAAACCAGAGCTATCTTATATAGCCTATGGTAGGCCGATTATAAAGATTTCATGCACACATCCCGATCTCTCCCTTATCCTCCCCACCACCCACACCCCACCCCAACACACAAACACCGGGGTTTTATGCGGGGGTGGGGGGGGGGGTATTTATCCCCAACCCCATTGAGGTAGCATGCCCCCCCCCCCCCCAATGAATCTTCAGGAGTTACACATTTTTCCGCAATTTGTATAGGCACTACACCTGCATTCAATTAATCCCCCCCCCCTTCACTGAATTCCTGGATAAAAGCACACACGCGCGGGCACGCACGCACACACACACTTCTGTCAGCAATGTTTAATAATGTTTGATAATTCTTACAGTGTAGGCCTAGATTGTTTTTCTCTTTCATTCTGTTAACCATTTCGACAATACATAGCAGCTCTGACAAAAATTTTATGAGGTAGGCCTAAGAAATATCATGCAGAAATGTTGAAACTACTTTGACTGGAACCCGTTGCTGGCTCTTCCAGTCAAATTATTGTCAAAATATTCAGCGTCTTTCCTGTAAGGTTGTCTTGAAATTGAGATAAAAAGTGCTTTAATCGGTGAATGGGTTAACCCTTACGTTGTAATCATCGGCGACTTTCCGAATGCTTTCTGCGTAACGAATTACTCTGTCCGCCGCCACGTTCATAATGTCATCGCTTGCCGTTTCTGCTCGATTCGTCTTCCTTTTATAGTTACGTACCATTGTTGGTTCACGAAACCTGCAAGAAATTGACAGAATCTCTTTAAAATATTAGCTAAACCATACGGGGCAAGTTGTTACACAATACATTAGTGCAGGGGCAAGTTGTTACAGCACGTAACAACGTGCCCCAGTGTATATACATCACATCTGACACTATATAGGCCAATCACACTCGTGGGTATCAAACTTCAATGTACGTATAAATTAAGCCAAATCACCATGCTATGAAATAATATAATGCAATTTGTCATGCATATATTTGTAAATGACACAGTAAATATATTGCGCATTCGAAAAAAGTTACTAAAATGGGTATAAAATTAACTTTTCTTCTTACCTTTTAAAACCCGTATTCGAATTTCGCGCAACGTGTTTAAAGGGGACGTAATGCAGGCCAGATGACGTTGTACGACGCGTGGCGCTATGTGCTTATTTGTCTCCGAGTTATGGGCCTTGTAACAACTTGCCCCTGTAACGACTAGCCCCGGTCTCCCCTAATCTAGCATACATCTATAGCGGACTTGTATGATTTTGGACGGAAATGTTCAGATATATCATCACTATATGTCAAGTTCATAATGATCGTATTTCTTACACGATCGCGATGAAAATCGGTAGACACGTTGTCCGTACATAGGACAGCATGTTTCCCGAGTTTCGACGCGATAGGTTAAGTATTAACGGAATTATGTCTAGTGTCCAAGGGAATACCTGACCAATATGTGCGTGGGCGCTGGGATACCCTCGCTATCGGGGTGACTTGTTGCAAAGTTAATAACTTTGCAACGGTTAATAGCAACACTGATATCGGAGCGGGAGTGTATAGATAAACCTTCTGGGAACGTGGTCTGTAAACTTCAATGGGGTGGTCCTATTTTCCAGAAAGTTATTAGATCGAATACATAGGTAATCTAGCTACATCTATAGCGGACTTGTATACTTTTGGACGGAAATTTTCAGATATATCATCGCTATATGTCAAGTTCATAATGATCGTATTTCTTACACGATCGCGATGAAAATCGGTAAACACGTTGTCTGTAGGGGAGATGGGGGCACGTTGAGCCAAAAAATGCTTTATGTCAAATAACTATCGAATTTACGACATACTATCAATTTGTCTTTGCATTAGCAGCAGGTTAACATGCACTATATGCAACTAAATGCAGATTATATAGGTCGTCTGTTGGAGTAAGAAGTTATAGCGAGATTTATGTGTCGTTTTTTTGTGTCACAGTGTGCCCCGGCATGGGGTACATTGTGACAGAGGCCGGGGCTGCGGGGCACATTGTGCCAAATGATAATTGACTGCATAGAAGAGGATAAAGGCATGCTCATTGGAATGAATTTGAAAATGGTGGCTTGTCCTTAGCAATGGGTTGTAGTAACTGATGTTCCGCACATAATAATATATAAAGACCAATAGTATAGGTGACTGGGGACGTCTGTTTGAACTCCAATCGCCGCCTTCTGAAATCCATGCCATACTTGTTTGCAAATGTATAAACAAGGCCAAACCAAATACTCTCAATAGCATTGTTAGCTATTTATCAAGCTATCAAAATTAAAACTGACAAAAAACTAATGAACAATTAACCGATAAACAAGTATGTTCTGTCAAGTGACAAAATCAATGAATGTTAATCTGAGTCACAGTTGTCGCACACATAGGATTGCGTATCCCTAGAGGTACACGCCTCGTGAGACCAATCCTTGCACTGCAAGCACTGAATCCACTGTTCACCAGGACGGCTATTTCCGTAGCTTTCACAGCATACTAGACAGATGCATTGATCGTCATCATCTGAACTGCTTTCTAGCTCTTGATAGGTCAACTTTTTCTTTCCTTGTTTCTTTGGTATTTGCTTCTTGGCTTGCGACCATGGCTGTTTTGTCGATTTACCCTTCGTTCCTCGGCCCTTTGCACTACGAGCAGCGAGGGCCGCCTCTATCGCTGCTTTTTCAGGCGTGTCAGTTAGCACCCGGTGTACATTTTTCTTCCACCTACATTCACACGTTTTCTAGGTGCCGCTTTTGGATATGGCATGATATCCTCTGGTGTTCTGATTGGTATGTTTGGAACAGACAATGTATGTTCTGGCGTAGATGGAGTAGCACGAGTGGGTGATTGATGTTGTTCTGACTCGCTTGCTGTGCTCGTCGATGTACCGGGAACAGCAACATCTGGTACTGGGGCAGATATAGGTGCAGTACTGTCACTGGCTACATGTTCTTCTACCGGTTCTCTGGCGTTACTTGTCGATGGCGTGGCATCTGACTCATTAATAGGTGGAGTGACAATATTCTCTGGGTTCTGAGCAGGATTAGGGCGATCTGTTACATATGCTGATAAGAATTCATCCTCTCCAAACACATCACGATTGAACGGCATGATCCCAGAAGCAGCAAACCCGGACTGGATGTTCTTGGGTGTAAATGCCATTGGGTATGCCACGCCTACAATCTCTGCAATGTCATAGATTGTCATTGGAACACCTGGGTTGTTGACCATCCACATGTCACATGCCGCATTGTAGTGTCGCTTAAAGGGTCCATATACCGACAGGTCTAATGGCTGTAGCTTATGGCTACAATGTGGTGGAAATGTGAGTAATGTTACACCATTGTCCTTTTAGTGCAGCAGATTAACCCAAAATATATGAGGTATTGTGCACTTTGTGGTACAAGCATGAAATTTGGCAGGGAGATTGGGGATTCTATCCCCATTATTTTAAGATCTGGACCCATCCTGAAAGTCACATGTGACGGGTTTGGCAGCAATTTTAAGATTTGCCATATTCGGAATCTAATTTGAGCCATTACAGTTTCTGTGTCAACTTCTACTAAAGGAATTAGTTCAATTTAAATAAGTAAATATATACAACTTTAATGCTTACTACATTTAAACATGAACAATCAATAGAATCAAGTTCCAAGACGGCAAAAAATTTCAAAATTGCCACAAAACATAGCACTTTGTAACAAGAGGCCCAAGGGCCTGTGACGCTCACCTGGACATTAGCTTTAAATTCACAATATAAATATTGGACTACAGTGACGATAACTACATATATTGCCCATAATATTTTTGAAATCCAAGATGGCCACGAAGACAATCACGAAATAAACAAGAGCTCAGCAAACGGTGCATAATACCCCGCCCCGCTAAAAAGTTGAGGAAAATTTTCAGTAACAGGTGAATTAGAAAAGATGATTTCTCTCCACCTAATATTTACACTGAAAAAAGAATTTCTAATCTAAGTTCGAAACTTGTCGAGATCTGGCCTGAAAAAGATTTTTTTAATGATTTTTAAGCACTTCAGGGGAGATAACTCTAGCAAATATGTACGGATCGCGCCAAAATAAAATCATGACACATCGTCTCCGCCTAATATGTACACTGTGAAAAGAATTTCTAATCAGAGTTCGAAACTTTTCGAGATCTGGCCCGGGAACAAATTTTGTACGATTTTGAAACACTTCAGGGGAGATAACTCTAGCAAATATAGACAGATCTCGCCGAAATAAAATCATGACATGTCGTCTCCACCTAATATGTACAATGTACCCTTCAGGCCAGGTGAGCTAAAAATATGAACCGCTGGTAAGTAGGTTTATTGTAGTAACTATCTTTTACAGGGACATATAAGCCCTGTCTATGTTTGTATGTAGATATGATATACAAGCAATATAAAATGGAATGAGCACTCATAGAACAAGACCCTCGCCATCTGTGTCACTTTGCAAAAATTAGATTTTGCTTGGTTTTTCACATTTTTCGGATTTTTGGTTTAATCTGGATTCAGTTCAAATTACTGCTAAATGTAATCTTAAGTATTACATCCCACATTCTTATTTTAAAATTTGGGGAAAATTAGATAATTCCTTTTCAAGATATCAGTTGATCCAGGTTTTGATCCAATCCATTCGAATTTGGACACTTTTCGCTGGATCATGATGAAATTCGACCTTTGTTGTTCGAGAATTTCAGCCAGGTCGTACCAGTAGTTTCCGATATATCCATGCACAAAGACACACACATAGACAGACCCGATAGCAATACCATCGTCCTCATGTTCGGTGAGGATGACGATAAACATCCTTATTAACTGTAAGGCCGCTAAATTCTTTCAGACATACATGTATATCTCTGATTCTGAAGGATAATTTGAAAATAATTAACGGTTTCAAAATTAAGCCAAATTAAATTTATCCCCTAGTGAAACAGTGAACTGTTTGACTGCTGGAATAGTGGAGACGACATCGTCCATGTGTTATAATTCTGAATCTGTTAAATCTTCTGAAACTAATTTGACTGAAAGTCTTTGGTGCATGGTTAATCCACCTAAAGCGTTCAGTCGATTATTTTCAAAATAATCAACAGTTCCATAATTATTGCCACTAAAATTACTGTATATATCCTGTCACACATAATTCAAAATACCTATCAAATTACTCACTTAATATACTAATCATACATAGAAATACTTGATTGATAAATGGGTACAGTAACTGTTGTTAGCGTAGTGAAATGCTAGTTGATAATGTTCACATTAACTACCAACTTACACGTTTGTATAACATATTATAGTTCATGGATTAATACTAAGAAGTCAACTTGGAACTCTAATATCAAATTCTAATCCTGACAATTTCCTGAACAGGCACAGAGGGAAGTACATTTAAGCACTGCTTTCATACATTTACACCGTCCTCGACATGTCTTCTTACAACTACAGTGTATGAGTTCATAGCACGACTTCGATGCTTCTGGGAGCGTAGTCCAGAATGGTTGCCAATCCGTGGAACTCTTAATCCAGCCCCAATCAGACGGATTTGGCAACTGCGGATTTGATGACAAACACATATTCCAACAGTAGCACTGGTAACGGGCTCGCTTTATGTGCTGCTCCAATGCAGCCTGAGTTGGTGGAATGTTCTCCAATGTACGCGATTTCTGGGCGAACAGTTGCTTCCTAGCATCATTGACTCTAATAATATCACTTGTTCTAGAATACATGAGGACAACAAAGCGCTCTAATAGTTCCATAGACTTGTCACTGATAGTTTCTGAAATGTTCATTAGCTCCGCAAGTGCCTCAGTTACCTCAGGGAATGAGTTCCACGTTGACCACGCTGTGTTTTTCCCTATACCCCCAAATGACGACACCGTGTCACAGCCCGTAAAGGCATGAAACATTGGAAGGGTAGCAGATTTCCGGGGTCCAATGATTGTAACTATTTCATGGATGGCTACGAATCTGAAATGTCCACCTGTACCGAATGCAACCCACAATTCATCTGCTTGTATTTTGTTTAGCGTCGCTATTGCCAACACCACAACATCAGTATCAACGGTACGCACCAATAGTTTTTTGCAACCCTTCTTAGTAGCATCTGCCATGTGTAAAAACAGACGCGTGTCAGCTTCCTCGTGTGAACACGGCGACAGTTCTGAGATATCTGTCTGTTCAGAAGAGCAGATCACATTAGTTCCATCAGTTGCATATATGTTCCTTCCTTCTCCTTGCAAAAGCATAACTTGGTGTGACAAGAAACTGAACAGTTCTGTTTTGTTCTCGTCCACGCGCAAAAAATCCTTCCAATTCTTGGGCATTGCTGAAGAGGAAACAACTCGTCTACGCACACCTTTTCCCCTCTTTTGCCTGGTGGTACCCTTAAGGCTAGCTGGCTGATATTGGTCCCACACTATATCAATACGATTGGTATTCTGAAGCTGTGAGGATACATAAGGCACAAACACCTGCTGTGCATACTCTAAGAAGGTTTTTGCTGTTCCAGGATTCAGCATCTGGACCACAGCGGCACCATCCAGAAATTTGGCATCAACAACTGGAGATTGTTCTGTTGTGATTGTCCCTGCTTCAATGCAAGGCATTAGATCTGCCTTTGTACCAAGCCGTAATTTACCCCCTAATGACAGTGATGGAGGGGATCCTTGATTTTCATGGCAGAAGAATTGGTCCACATCACCATCTCTCGCCTGACAAGCCACATATAACCTAGAGAACAAATTACAATCACTCTTTACTGACTGCAACTGTAGTTTATCTTTTGACAGTACTTTGACTGATGGGCGGCTGAAGAGAGGTAACTTGTTCTTGGGCAATGGATCTGTAACAGGCTTAACACAATTGGATAACCGTTCATCAACAAACTTAGTGAACTGTTCCTCACCAAGGGTTTTCACTTTTCTGATAGTTTCAGCAACTGAACTGTTCATAATATCTTTCGTGTCTAGAACGAGAAGATCGGCACTGTCCTCCAGAAATGGATTTCCCATCTCTTGTATAACTGCTATGAGGGACTTGACATCTTTCAGAAAGGCAGACTGGACCGCGGGTTGTTGGTCATGATGAAGACCCTCCAGGTTTTGCTTGACTTTTGATCCACTAATTATCTGATCTTCTTCAAACTCTCTAACCAGCCGTGCCACTTCAGGGCCCGCAACAGTCCAGCGACGCAATGCTGCAGGATTGTCAGTCAGTCCAACTGCTCCTCCCGATGTTTTAACCAAACAATTATTCTGCTCGTGGCATTGGTCGATTGCCATTGCTGAAAATTTGTTGCTTGTTTTGTGGACCACGAATTTTCCAGAACGAAACTCTGCAAGGATGTCTGGATGCTTCGAGGACAGAATCATCATGTCGCGGATGTGAACAGATAACCAGCGGGCATAGTGTGTATGATCTAATGCAAACATCCATGGTGTGATCTGTGCTAGTGATTGTAGATACAAATCAAAATTTCCTTCCCGAATTGATCTTACATAGATGAGAAGCATGATCTCTAAGGACAGAACGGTAAGCCAGTAATCAAAATGGACACTTTGAACTGCCCGCTGTGCACACCAGTCGTCAAAGCTGAGAGTAGTTGGAGACGTTTCTGTGTATGCCTGATGGATCAAGCAATGTAGACTCGCTGCTGTGACCTGGTGAGCATGGCGTGTTTTCGTCACGTGGCTTGCCGAAATGAACGAATCTGCTGTGCCAGAGCTTGCAACATCAGCTTGTGTCAGAGCACTCGTCCATCCACTGTCTTCGAGCCAATCCCCCAAAAGCTATAATATAAGACAACAATGTTTGTAGATTTAGTATGCTTAATAGGACATTCACACATGTGCAATGAAAGCCCGACACACTATCTGTAAACCCTGGATGGAATTATCTGGGGAGACCTAGCGATTTGCCAATCATACAAGTCCAAAATGTTTTGCCTTGGAAAATGTCGATTTGCAGATGAAGAGAAGACACTTTTGGAGAAGTTATCACTGGAAAGACTGGTCCGATAAGCAAACCAGTTATTCAATTGGCAAAGTCTACAAAAATGCTTCTCTTGGTGTGTACAGATGGACATTGGAGAGAATCTGAATTTGATAATGAGAATGTTAAAGGCATAATATGCTGTGGGTAGGATGATGTATAACAGTGTTGCTTAAGGTAGGGGTTACTGACTTATTGTCTTTTCATATCCCGAAATGAACATCCAATCAAGCACGCATTATACTTTTCTTGGCCAATCGTAACAATTAAAGGATTAAGAGATTTATTTAATGAAACTGAGATGAGGATGGTGAGGTGGATGTGTGGTGTCTCTCTGAAGGACAGACTGTCCAGTGCAGAACTCCGAAGAAGAACGGGAATGGAGGCGATTGGAGATGTGATGAGAAGGAGCAGACTGAGATGGTATGGTCACGTGGAGAGGAAGGATGACGCCGACTGGGTGAAGGGTTGTACCAAAGTGACGGTGGAGGGGACAGCTCCCTCTGGCAGGCCGAGAAAGACCTGGCAGAATACTGTGTCTGCCGACATGAGACTGCTGGGAATAGACCAACGGGACGCCAGGGACCGTGTCAAATGGAGGAAGGCCATAGGAAGAACAAAGGCGAACCCAGCACAGCCTGGAAAAACCACCTCAAAACGATAAAGAAGAAGAAGAAGAAGAAGAAACTGTATCATATTCATTGGTAATATTGACCAGCACACATAGTTCCAACTTGTATTTTGACAATGTTTGGATCAAGTTGTAGTGTTTAGATTAGGTAATCCTCTAATGACTAAAACATTTAGTAATTATTTATTTTCATATTTTGGATGACGGTTTAGAGTGCCAAAACAAAAGTTATTTTGAAAATTTCCAGCTGGATTAGCTGTCACAGTACAGTCAATCAAGTTGGGAATTTTCTCTGATAGTCGTTTCATGACCTGTGTAGGAGGACATTTTCCAAAATTATGACAGCCACTGTTTTTGTCATTTATTAGATGAACACATTATGATATTGGTGAACATATTTATTGAAATTTCCAGTTCAGTCAATATAATTTCAAAATATTTAAGAGTACTAGATACTAAATGTCAATTTGTTATCATGTATGTATTATATCTTTGGATATTTTGGAATAAATTTAACCATGAGGAATATACTTGAAGCACTGTACTGGAAGCAGTGTTTTATACTTACCTTTAAGACTGCCATTTCAATATGTAGGCCGCCAAACATTATTATGAAGGAGTCTTCTCCATGTGTATCTGACCACGTCCATTGTATTTGCTTGGCTATGGCATACAAGGGTTGGTCAGCAGCAAGGACAGGAATCTGACCAGGGTTGAGATGCTGAACAGCTGCCTTGACTAGATCCATAGAATGCTTAATCATCGCCACCGAGTGTGCATTGTCCAGGAACAGGGGCAACAGGCCATTTAGTGCAGATGGAGGGCAAGATGTTTGCTGCATGTCAGCATGATAGGCTGACCAGGATATCCAGTCTCCACTCACAAATGTATCATTCTCTGTGGCCGTCATCACTTTGTTCAGCCAAACTCTCTCTTCATCTGAGGCTTCAACTGTACGTCGATTGTCTGGAGGCTTTACAGGTCCACACACCACTGGTGCGTTGAATTCTTTTGTTCGTAGTGAAGCTGGTGGAACAGATGTGAAGCTTGATGGTAATGGAGGTACCACTCTGGTCGAGGAGGTGTCTTGATTAATAACCAGTTCGTCACGTGCCATGCCAGTTGATCCATGAGAGAGGTGCTGTATGATGGAAATGCTTGTTCCATGGAATGAATCATGTGAAGTAGCAGAGCTGGGATTGTGGTCTACGTTATCAACGGCACTTGTGGTAAATAATCCATGGCGCATCTTTGGTGGGCACACAACATTGTCTAATTCGAATCGTGTACATACCCCCTTCGCAATGTCTGATGTTATTTGCAATAACCTGTCATACGATATACACAATCCCAGACTAAAGAACGTGTCAACCAGAGATCTCTTGCGGGTGAGACCATGAATTTTAAGAGCAACGTATATGGGAAGGGGACTCTCACGGTCACGACTATGGCGTGCTGTACTTGTTGAATTGGCGGCCCGTGCATATTTAACACTGTTGAACATCAAGAGCTGAGATATGGAAAGAGCAGCAATTCTATTTGAGGAGCCGTTTTCTGTCTGAGTTTTAATGTTCGGGCCTTCCTGTATCATTTCTACGAGTGTCAGCAAAGTGGTTGGTATGGACTCCTGTTGACAACCCTCCTGAAATGATCCGTTGAAAGAGAACTTTTGATTGAACATTTCTTGACGCACAATCTGAGCAGCTCTTGCTAAGCACAGTGCTTCACTATCACGGTCACATGCCTTTCGTAGTGCACCTCCAATGTTCTGGTCAAAAGTAAGAAGTATTCCACGACCATCTCTGTGAGCTATAAGGTCAGGAACTGCTGCTAGCAATCTGTTTTTCAGTCTTGTGCTGTGAATTCTGTTGTCCGCAATAATAGCCCCTAGCTGGATAAGACGCTTTGCATACATATCTGCTAGACAGGCTAACTCGAAGACCGCAGCTGTATCTTCCTCTGTTCGGAATTCTTCTATATACGCAACTAACTGTGCAAAGACAATACCATGCAGATGATCATCCGGTTTGTCACAATTAATGGTGGTAGCCGTCCTTGACGCTTGGTTATATAAATTTACTAGACATTTGGGATGGTATTTTGCCTCTTGCGCTATCATATCTCCCGGGGCTAACTTTGCCAACAGTTTAGTATCTTGTAAGTCATGGGCACATTTGCGGACACGAAAATTTATATCGAAGGTTGAAGCTTCACGAAGACCCAATTGTCCTGCTAGTTCCCCGCAAAAGAAGCATGTTGGTTCAACTGATTTAGCTTGGCCTGAACCACGTCTGTTAAACATTGAAATGGGTATTTTGTCCTTTACAGTTTGTTTCTTCATTGCACGTTCTAGTTTCAAATCACTGAATTTTAACAAGCATGTTTTGTGCCATGCTGCCAGATTTCTCTCAAATGTTGCTTCGATACCACTTCCGTCATCAAGTCGGTCAATGTCAATGTCCATTGGTAAACACCTGATTTTATTAAATTCATCCATGTTATTAGCGAAAGACCTATACGCACTTCCAACACTTTGATTCAATTTCTTCACGGGACATTGGAGAGCATCCCCTGTATCTTTCTGGCACAATGCGCACAGGTCCCAATTTGTGGATGTGAGTGACTTGGGCTGTTTTGATCCGCTTGGTTGGTCAGGATCTACTAGCATGAAACGTTTGGCCATGGCTAAAAGATGTTCATCTACTCTAATCTACTAAACCTGAAAAACAACAAGAACTATAATTTAGTGTTATACCTAAAGTTGGGATAATTTATACATATCAACATATCATTAAATATGCAAATTGGCGGCCATGAAATATGCAAATTGGCGGCCATTTTGAATTTTTCTATCATTTTGGGAGATAAAATAATAGGCCACTATAATTTTTCCTTCATTTTGGGAGATGCCATTATCTTGCATGTGTCTTGATGGTATATGCTACATGCTTTATGTTAATTTTGTCTACAATAATTCGTTCATTCGTCATTATTTAGTACCGGAAATAGTGAAAAATAGGTTTCGCATACCGGAAAAGTAAAAATGGCTACCACGGTAGATCCAGGCGACTTTCGGGATGGGTCCAGTTCTTAAAATCATCTGTAGTGTATGTAGATTCATTATACAAAATCTCTTGCTTGTACCAGAAAGTGCACAATTAAGTGGATACTCTGCTGCACTATTTGCAAGGTTCAATAAATTGATTGAAATGTGACTGTCATGGTTATCTAATAACAAAATCACGGGGTTATCCTTTGAGCACTTTGAATGTTTTATAAAATGGTTCACCCACGCAACAGTGTTGTCTGAAGTCATCCATCCACTATTGTGAGATACCCCAATTGTTCCAGGTGGTGCTCCCTTGAGCATGTGATCCTTGAAATGCACGCGTGGAAATATCATAAATGGTGGGATTGAGTTTCCAAGCGCATTTACTGAGCAACACACTGTGACTAACATACCACGTTCTGCTGAAGTCACTCTTCCAACTTGCTTCACCCCTTTCATGGCAATGACTTTCACAGGTTTTTTAACAGTGGTCACTCCAGTCTCGTCTACATTGTAGATACTCTCAGAACCATATGCATTGCGCGATAAGACGCTTTGGAGATTGTCAAAGAAGTCGGACACATTCTTTTTGTTGAACGATGTTGACCGAGACAAACTTGTTGCTTCAGGAGTTCTAAGTGAAAGGGATGTGTGGTGATTCATGAAACCTTGGAACCAGTCCTCACCAGCACATTTATTTTCAGTCCAGGATTTGGGGATACTGTAGATGTCGGAGTAACTTTAGCGAGAACACAAACTCTTGCCTTGTAGTAAATTCACACGGTGATGCTTTTATTTGTCATCTTTAACTATACAGTAAACTTACAAAGTTAGTCACTTTTACTGTGACCGATTTTCGTATCTTATAATGACCAAGAAATTAATTCAATATTTTCCTAACTGAATAGCATTACTCTCAGTCGCTCTGATCTGATATGCTATTCAACTAGCTCTACTGAAAATAAACGTTCATCAAGAACTTGTACGAGGTGCGAGGCGGACCGGACTAACCATTAAAGTTAAAGTCCATATCTTATACTTCTTTGGAGCTCTTTACCATGTTCGTTTGGGTTCTTCTTTCCAGAGTTTGATTCGATGCTCATTGATTGTGACGTCATCCTGACTAATCAAACTCCGAGTTTCTCTCTTAGGAAAAGAACATCGAACAAGTTAAGTGATGGAATCCTATCCGATAACCTCCCACAAACTTGACAGTAATGGACATTGCTTCGACAATCATTGCTAATCGTTTCTTAATATCTTATTCTGACTAACGTCTTCTGTCAACTTTTCGTCTGGTTTTCTAATCTACTTGGCGCCAGACGCTATCATGCCCACGTCCAGCCCCTTGCTTATTAGGCCTACGCCTGCATTTCAGAAGGGTGCCATGACGTAGTGACCATGTGGTACATCTGATTCACCAACATCTGGTGTCGTATCTGGTGTCGTGGGTCGCCTCTATAGAAATATAGAAACCCGGTCACCTTATTACGGTCCTTATGGTAAGTCGGTTGTCGCCACGTTTACTACGTCATTCTATGAGTCATTCAGTCTGTGCTACGTACACTCTGTGCGTAGCATTCTACCGACGCTCTTGCTTGAATATTTAGAAAACTATTGGTCATAACTTCTGCTGAATACTATAAAAGGTTATGCCGCGCCTGCAGCAACAGCTTTCATCTTTCAACCACCGATAGATTCCATCAGCTCACTGCCCTAAGTCTTAGTCTATTCTATTCCAATTTCATATTCCAATTTCACTTATTGTATCAGCTATATTTTCGTGTCAGTTTTGCATCGACTTGATGCACACACTAGATCGCGCTAATACATTTTCGCTCATTGTGTTATCCGTTCCCTAGCTCGTCTCGTATTCAAAAATATAGTCATATTCTTTGCTGGGGGTCTTGTCATATTCTTCGCTGGGGGTCTTGGACTGCAAATATAAGATGTCCCCGGGGTCATGACCCCCCAGAAGACAATCCCATATCTACATACGCCCCTCAACCAAAGTTATTTGACCATCTCTCTTAAGGCCTTAAAGAGAGTGTCAACTAACTCGTTGTGGACTATCAACAACCCAAACCAATACCAGTAGCCTGAACGGATACCACCTGATATTCATCCAATTTGTCAAGAATTTAATAATACAGGGCAATATATTATACACCAATACTTGTCCGAGTAGCGGAATGCTCGGAAATACATTAGTAGTATTCGTTAGTGTATGGTTGATAATTATACAAACATACATGTCCGGGTAGCAAAAGACTGCCCCCGGAAACACATTAATAGCATCATTAAACCGTGGTCGATAACCTCGATCCACGCGTAACTTAACAATAAAAGCGAGCAATCGGTACAGTTTAAAACAAGTGAATATATATTACATAATGTATTAATATAAACTGCCGCTACTGCCAGCAGCGACAACATGGTCAGCAGCGACACACTTTTCGCGTGTCGTAATGATTCGTCGTCACACGACACAACATTATAGTTCAAAACCTTAATCCTACAGTGCAAATACCATTACAGATCATGTGAATCTTTCCTATTAATAAAACAGTACACAGTACGGTATCATGATAAAGTTCGCGCCACAATTA
Source organism: Chaetoderma sp. LZ-2023a (assembly GCA_034401795.1). Taxonomy (NCBI): domain Eukaryota; kingdom Metazoa; phylum Mollusca; class Caudofoveata; order Chaetodermatida; family Chaetodermatidae; genus Chaetoderma; species Chaetoderma sp. LZ-2023a. Next base: position 255,796,164 of record CM067369.1, read on the forward strand.
TTAATATTCACCAATTATTGTTCCAGTAGAAACATATAAAGTTAGTGCCAAAATGTCATGGTGATACCTCCAAGCGGTTTATGCTCACGTTAGGATCCACCACGTCAACGTACATCTCCATCTCTATCCAGTCGGCAGCCATCGGGTCGATCTCAGTCCTGGCGTTAGCATTAGGCGACGACCCGGTTGCCATCCGCAGCGGCTCCGGTAGAGCTGCAGGTCTCCGGGGCTGCTGGGCCTGAATAGTCGGTGCGTTCATGTGAATCGCAGTATGCGGTTCACTACTATGGGCCGCACGTGGCTTGCATTTATGGGCCGCACGTGGCTTGCATTTAAGCGCATTCCACATGCGTGATAACACGCCACATTTATATAATATAAGCACAATTACTAACACAACTACGAAGGAACCCGTTGAATATGATACGAAGGAATGTACCCCAATGCCATCGACCATCACTGGGTCGATCATGGATAACGGTGCTAGCGGCACGTACTTAGACTTTTGTAAATGGTTCCACGGTTGTAGCTTTAAATGGTCAACTATCATGGATTGATTCAAAACGCCGGACACATCCAAATGGGGCATTTCAATGGCTAGGCCTATTCGAGTGTACGTCCGACTATAAGACGCTACAGGCTCGAATCGCCAGCCCCTCCCACTATACCCGCATTCTCCAGACATCAATGCATACACACCATTACTCACCCTACATCGGTCCATCAGTCGTCCGTCGCAATGGATTTCCACTGTCTCGCCGAACGTTTGCAACACTACTCCGATATTCTCGTTGGCAAATAATTTACTAATGGTTACGTTTGACTTCGTTAGTTGAATATTACAGTTGCTATCAGTCGCATTTGTCAGTACACTCACAACACAGGGCATGTGGGTCTTGTCGACCCGTAGTTGTCCCTGGCACACCCTAGGGTCGGCACCACGACACGCCGACGCAGTAAAGTACCACCCAGTCTTGGTATCTAGACCAATGCTGGTACGGGCCAGCATCACTTGCATGTAATACCCCGTCCTGGCCAGTGGTTCAGGCCATGAGTGTAGTCCATATTCGATATATTGTCCTCCGTCAATCAACGGTAGCGTCGCCACATAATGAAGTTTCGATTCGTCCTGCCACAATGGATATACCACTACATTTCTGTAATACCACTGATACGGTCTTAGCCTATATTCCGCACTAACCTGTTTCGATACGGACGTCAGATCGTCGGGACTAAAAAGTTCCTCCGTTAGACAACCCAACTCCAAGGATGCCGTTTGCCTATGGAATCGTTCAGCTGCCTTCTGGTAGTCATAGACCACATGTTCAGCCGAGTCTATAACATGTCCTAAATGTACCAACGCATAGAGTTCCAACAATCGAATCCCCTGCTGCCTGAGCGCTCGGCCCATGTTGCCCGTTGCACTGGCCAAGTTGTCGCCTAACTCGTTAATACGGTCCGTGTTCATACCAATATCTCGGAAAGCTAATTTGACGTGCGACGTCAACTGGTTGGTAAAATGCACCACTTTGTTCATCCTCGTCATCGCCCTCTTTACCACATCTCGTATGGCATTTATATCCCCAGATGTAGTGGTACCGAACAGCGATGATGCGATGTCGCCCACAAAGTTAAATAACCCTCGCTTCTGCCTAGCGCCACTTTGACTACTCATGGTTTGCTGTGTTTGGCTTGCCATCTTTCTTACCCCCCGTATTCGATGCTGTAATCCGTATATATCGTTCCCACTCAAAAACGATGTTTTGGTACCCATGCTAGCGGCGAGACTGGCCATTTGGGCCAACCGTCCCAGGAACTCCGCGGGTAGGTAAGGATGGTCGATGGATACTATCACGGTCCATTCGGCCCGTATCACTGACACAGTCTCCGGCTTAGTTATCATGACGCCGTTTGGCAGGCGGTGTATACTCGAGTCCTTGCATATACTTGATACCATGCTAAACCACAACGCCATTATACACAATTTAAACGAATACATTTTAGTATCTTGCGAACAAATTTAGTCTTAATTGTTATGATATTTTACGTACTGGCTATTTGCGATGTTAAAGTATAGCGATACAATACACACTATCGGCGGTTGTGCCGCTGAATAACGGCATTTATACGACTGACGAAATCAGCGTATAGCACGTCATCGTAAGAGGCGGAGTCTATCACACCAATCCGGAGTCGCTTGTTACCGGATTCGTCCTCCCGCCTATACCCTTGCTTTCGCTTCAAGTCTAACCGGAGTTGCTTGCTGTCAAAATCGTCATCTGGTATATGTTTGCGCTTGCGCAGCATATAAGGATGCGATGGAAGCGTCTCCATTGGTTCAGAGGCAGGCTCTGGTGCCGCCTCGGGAGCGTCAGTCACCATAGGCCTAGGAGTGTCGATGATATCACCCAGTGACTCATGGTTTTGATTGCGACTCGTATTGGGTTGAACCTTTTTCCGGTCAACCCTCTTACCCCCTGTACGCACCTCTGGTTCCATATCCGAAGCTGGCCGCTTCTTACGAACCTGGGGTGTCGTATCTGCATCGGTGACCATAGGTTCTGGCTCGGGCAACATCGCCCTGGGGTGATGGCTAGCCTTCGTCCCCCTGGTAGGGTTACGAATGGGACGTGGTCGTACCGCGTCCCAGCACATTTCTGAGTCGACTACGCGCAACTTACATATATTAAGTACACGCACCTTACCAGACCTCTGATGGCGGACGTGCGCCACAGGTCCGTTGATCTTAAAGATCTCATATTCGGGGTCACTGCGAGAGGTCAACTTCATCCTCTCTTCAGCTTTTACGACCACCGAATCCCCCACTTTAAACTCACCAGCGTTCGCACGCTTATTAATTTGTTCCCGGTGAACCTCTCGAGATCTAGCTGTCCCCTCACGAGCACGCAGCAAGGCGTTGTTGAGATACGTCAGTCTCTCACCAAGGTCCTGCGACGCATCGATGGGAATGGCTTTCGGCAATCTCGCCCGTCGCCCATACGTCAAATAAAATGGCGTATACCCGGTCGTTGAATGACGAGTACTGCGGTACGCTGTCAAAGCCGCACCCAACTCGTCCTCCCACGCCCTCGAGGCATTGTTGACCCATTTCTGGATCAACTCTTTAAGGGTGCGGTTGAATCTTTCAGTATGTCCATTGGTCTGCGGATGGTATGGGCTAGACCGTCTATGGTCGATACCGTGTTCTTTAAACCGCTCCTCCAGAGAATTGGAACAAAATTCCCTACCCTGGTCGGTTATTACAATCTCAGGGACGCCATGACGCGCGACATACTCGTTGAAGAACTTTTCTTCCACATTTTGAGATGTCTTCGCTGCAATCGGATATGCTTCTGCCCAAGCAGAGCAGTGATCGATCACCGTCATGATATACACGTTACCCTTTTTCGATTTTAATAATGGACCGATCAAATCCATTCCAATTATCTGACTCGGATAATTGGCCATGGGCATTTCACTATACCTGGGTCGGGTAGTGACAGGTCGGTTGACCTGGCACTTCGTACATGTTTCAAGCATACGAATTACGTCTTTTCTTAAAGACGTCCATACAAAAGAATCTCTTACCATACCGATGGTCTTCTGTAGACCTTGGTGACCAGCTCGTTCATGAGCAATCCGGAGCACTTTCTCACGGAACAGGGTAGGTAAGACAATTCTGGGGTACTCAGCGTCCAACGCTGAAGGCGTAATTAAAGAATACAAAATGCCATTCTTGACCATATACTCCTCCGGGGTGTTTTTGAACAACTCCGGGTATTCCTTGGTCTGCTCGGCACACAATTCGTCATATGGTATGTCGAATGCTTCCAGAGGGACGTGAGGTAACACTCCCTCGTCGACGTCTGGTATTACAAAGTCGCCCGTGTCTAACGTCGCGACTTCCACCGGATGACGTAACCTGGACAACATGTCCGCTCGAATATTCTTCGAGCCTTGGATGTATTCAATCTTACATCCGTACTCGGCAATCAGTACCGCCCAGCGCTGCACCTTCTTGTTTTTAACTTCGCCCACAAACAAACTCTTTAGGGGTTTGTGGTCGGTATACATGGTAAACTGCGCGCCAAATAGATATGGTCTAAGCTTCTTTAGCGTGTATATTACCGCATAAGCTTCCTTTTCTATCACAGGCCAATTCAACTGACTGTCCTTAAGAGTAGAGCTGACATACTGAATCACACGCTCAATACCCTCATCTACATCTACCTGTACCAGTATCGCACCTATCGCATAGCTAGACGCATCAGTATACAATCTATACGGAGCATTCAAATTCGGATATGTGAGAACCGTCTCACTACACAGCAAGTTTTGTAATTTCTTAAACGCTTGCTGTTCTTCCTGACCCCACTCAAAACGTTTATATTTCTTAGTCAATTCTATCAAAGGCTTAGCAATTTCGGCATAGCCTTGCACACAAGAGCGGTAATACCCTGTAGCGCCCAGGAAACTTCTCACCTCACCCACGTCGCGTGGCGGTGACATTTCTCTTATGACCTTGACCTTCTGGACCCGAGGAGCCACTCCCTGTGCTGAAACACGATATCCTAACAAATCAACTGATGGTTGGGCGAAATCGCATTTCGATTTTTTTACTTGCAAATTATATTCTTGAATTCTACGCATAACTGTACGCAAATGCTGTGCATGTTCAGCCGGGTTTCTTGAATATATGACTATATCGTCGACAAAAACATGCAGACATTTTCCCACGAATTCTCGGAAAATATCGTTCATTGCCCTCTGAAATACGGCACCTGGGTTCGCAAAACCGAACGGCATCCGAACAAATTCAAACAAACCGTGACTGCAAATGAACGCTGTTTTCGCTATGTCTTGGCTGTCCATTGGTATCTGCCAATAGCCAGACTTCAAGTCCATAGTCGAAAAGATCGTAGCGCCGCCCATAGAATCAAAAATGTCCGATATATTCGGCAAAGGATAGCTATCCTTACGACAAACGGAGTTCAATTTCCTATAGTCAATACAAAATCTCGTCCCCCCGTCCTTCTTAGGAACCAACGTAATGGGTGACGCCCATGGGGACGATGACGGTCTTATGACGCCCGCTGCCAGCATTTCAGCCACTTGATTCTTGACTATATATTGCTTGGCTAGCGGTAGACGGTACGCTTTCTGCCTAATAGGATAGGCATCCCCTGTCGGTACCGTACACTTGACTTTGGGAACCAATCCTAAAGTGTTTGGACGAGCCATATCAAAAATATCTGCAAAGTCCGCCATGACTTTGTCGATATCTTTATATCCGGTCGTTTCCTTACAGCTTGCATAGACATAATTTGTCTGTTCTCTATGCGGATATTCAAAGGGATATATCTGGCCAAACCATACTACAATTTTGGCCCGATAGTCAATCTTTGCATTTCCCAGGTGCAAAGCATCCGCTCCAAGTAAACATTCATGCCTCATTCTGGCCACAATCGTACTAGGGATGGGTCGGGCGTTCTTGAATTTTACTTGTGTTTCCCCCAACAACTTTATCGGGGAACCATTTACAGCTAAGAGCGTTCTTGCTCTTTTCAATGGCCTAGCATTCAACATGCTACGCCATATATCCTTACGAATCAAGGATGTGCTAGCACCAGTATCCACTAAGGCATGCAGGTACTTACCCTGATCCGATAGACCGTTTTCATTCATTTTCAGACGGATTAAGAACCGTTCGGTCGGTGATCTCACCAACGGCTCTCTCCGTCGTCGTTTCCCGGGCTCCTTCGTCCATTAACCACTTCGGCGTAACTGTGCCTATCATCCGACGCATCCTTTCCGCTACCGTTTGAATGACGGCCATATGCATCGGTATTTTCACTAGTTAAAATAAAACCATCACGATCAATATATTCGTACTGGTTACGTCGAGCATTGTTCATGTCCATTCGATTGTTCCTTGAACATTCTCGTGGCGTCGTTCGTATGTCCGTCTGTCGGTCGTTTACCGCGTCGATTTCCATGTCCCAATTGTCTTCTTCACGTGGACGCTTCGCCGCTCGTCGTACCAGCGGTCGATCTGTTTGTCCGGTTGGTTGCTCTTGGCACTGGTCACGCGCACCACGCGGACAATCTCTAACAAAGTGACCATACTGACCACATCCGAAACATTCCGTGCTTACGGCAGGAGTCATCTGCCGTTTCATAAATGTCCCAAAACAATTCTGGGCCGCGTGTCCTTCTCTCCCGCACTGGGAGCAGGTCATGGGTGGTCGCTGTGGTCGTGGTTGTGGTCTCGGTTGTGGTCGTCGCGCAGTTGGTTGCATTGTCTGACGGCAGTCACTCTTATAATGGCCGACCCGGCCACAATTATAGCAGGTAATGTGTTGCAATTCTCGTCCCGCTCTGACTGGTCGGGGCGAGGGTGGGGCGCATTGCTTTCCCTGCGCGGCTGTCTTTTTCGCGGGTTGGGTGGCCCCCGCTACTGGCTTCTGCTGCTGTAGCTGAAGGTCTCTGACCAAGGCACACAGTTGTTCGATCATCTTGCTTTGTTGGGCAGTCTGTCTTTGCATTGTCTTGACCATGGACCTTATTTCCCGTTCCCCTGTCGATTCTAAAGTGTCTATTTCCATTCTCTCTTCACTTCGGCCGTCATCGATTTTCATGGCGTTAAGCAGATCGTTGCACGTTTCTTCCTCCTCTGCGATTTCGATGGCCCTAGCCAATGTAGTGGTTCTCTTCCGGATGATCCTTCTGCTCAAACCTTGGTCATTGAGCGCCCGTAGGTAGATGCCCAAGATTGTTCGCCTGTTGTCGGCGTTTCCCTCGGGGTAGGCTCGAACGCTGGCCTCCATGTACCTCCGATTGAAGGAGATGACTGTCTCATTCTTTCGTTGGCGGGCTCCTTCAAGGTCATACTTAACACGCTCCCCCTCGTTTGTGGATATGAAATTCAGGGTGATGAATTCGTGTAGCTGCTCGAATGTGACCTCATCACGGACCTTGTCTATAAGAAATCCGTCGACGGCGCGGGATAGCTGTCCGCGGGCCGCTCGCGTAATGATGTACGCCGGTACCCCCTCGAGACGTCCCTGGTTGGCGGCCCAGGCTCTTCGGGTTTCGTCGAGAAAGGTTCTTACCTCTTCCGGTACGACGCCATCACATGGCTGGATGCGGGTTACATGGTCGCAGATCTCCCGTCTGTAGACCCGTTCTGCCTCTCGCCTGTTGCTGCTGTCGACAATGGCCCCTGCCATTGCCACACCCATGGCCTGCATCGCTGCTACCGTCTCGGCCCGAGGTCGGTCGATTGGCGGTAGTCCTGGGTCGGTAGGGCTTTGTGGTGGTCGCGCCATTTTGCGGGACTAATGGTACAGCAATTTGATGGTTACTTGCTGGAGTCGGGGTTGGTCTGGGCACTTCACGTCGGTCGTTATCTTTACCGATGAATTCTCACTGTATTCCCGATGCTGGATTACAGTTGTACTGGCCGATAGCTTGGCCGCCGCTAGGAACACTTGCACTTGGTCCCCCAGGTTTTTTAATACTACTGCGTCCGGTTGGTCCGTTTGGGCCATACGCTATGTACTCACTGTTTTTAGTTACTCTGGAATCCTGGCAGTGGCCCGCCACTGAAGATTTCTGGTGTCTCCTAAACTCGAACTGACTACACTCGCTTACGTCTTCGATAAGATTTGTATGTGTGGTTGCTGCGACAACCAGTCTTACCGACGACGAAAGTGATGGGTACACGCTCGCCTCGTTGGAAGATGAAAGTAACGATATTTCGTTTGTACCCGGGCCTGATCTGACTATTCTATGAAGATAATGGTAAGCTACGGTGGTCTTCCGTAGATGTCGGAGTAACTTTAGCGAGAACACAAACTCTTGCCTTGTAGTAAATTCACAAGGTGATGCTTTTATTTGTCATCTTTAACTATACAGTAAACTTACAAAGTTAGTCACTTTTACTGTGACCGATTTTCGTATCTTATAATGACCAAGAAATTAATTCAATATTTTCCTAACTGAATAGCATTACTCTCAGTCGCTCTGATCTGATATGCTATTCAACTAGCTCTACTGAAAATAAACGTTCATCAAGAACTTGTACGAGGTGCGAGGCGGACCGGACTAACCATTAAAGTTAAAGTCCATATCTTATACTGCTTTGGAGCTCTTTACCATGTTCGTTTGGGTTCTTCTTTCCAGAGTTTGATTCGATGCTCATTGATTGTGACGTCATCCTGACTAATCAAACTCCGAGTTTCTCTCTTAGGAAAAGAACATCGAACAAGTTAAGTGATGGAATCCTATCCGATAACCTCCCACAAACTTGACAGTGATGGACATTGCTTCGACAATCATTGCTAATCGTTTCTTAATATCTTATTCTGACTAACGTCTTCTGTCAACTTTTCGTCTGGTTTTCTAATCTACTTGGCGCCAGACGCTATCATGCCCACGTCCAGCCCCTTGCTTATTAGGCCTACGCCTGCATTTCAGAAGGGTGCCATGATGTAGTGACCATGTGGTACATCTGATTCACCAACATCTGGTATCGTTTCTGGTGTCGTGGGTCGCCTCTATAGAAATATAGAAACCCGGTCACCTTATTACGGTCCTTATGGTAAGTCGGTCGTCGCCACGTTTACTACGTCATTCTATGAGTCATTCAGTCTGTGCTAGGTACACTCTGTGCGTAGCATTCTACCGACGCTCTTGCATGAATATTTAGAAAACTATTGGTCATAACTTCTGCTGAATACTATAAAAGGTTATGCCGCGCCTGCAGCAACAGCTTTCATCTTTCAACCACCGATAGATTCCATCAGCTCACTGCCCTAAGTCTTAGTCTATTCTATTCCAATTTCATATTCCAATTTCACTTATTGTATCAGCTATATTTTCGTGTCAGTTTTGCATCGACTTGATGCACACACTAGATCGCGCTAATACATTTTCGCTCATTGTGTTATCCGTTCCCTAGCTCGTCTGGTATTAAAAAATATAGTCATATTCTTTGCAGGGGGTTTTGTCATATTCTTCGCTGGGGGTCTTGGACTGCAAATATAAGATGTCCCCGGGGTCATGACCCCCCAGAAGACAATCCCATATCTACAATATGATGCACTACTATCTTTCCTATACTTCGCAATATATCTGGTAAGTGTCATTCGATCAACATTAAACTGCTTAGCACTAGCACAAATTTTCAGTCCATTCTCTACTACGGATTTAGCAGCACGTTTCATGAGATCTGGGTCCACCAAGCCTCGGTCTGTCTTTCTCACTCTGTGACGGGCCATGACAATCTGCTGAACCAAATGGAAAATAAAGATGTTTACTAAATGTTTTGATAGTAGTAGTAGTAGTAGTAGCGGCAGTGGCAGCGGCAGCAGTAGTAGTAGTAGTAGCAGTAGCAGCAGCAGTAGTAGTAGTAGCGGCAGTGGCAGCGGCAGCAGTAGTAGTAGTAGTAGCAGCAGCAGCAGTAGTAGTAGCGGCAGCGGCAGCAGTAGTAGCAGTAGCAGCAGCAGCAGCAGTAGTAGTTACTGTCGTGGTGGTGGTGGTGGTAGCAGCAACAGTAGTAGACCTACTAGCGGTGGTAGTTGCAGCAGCTACAACAACAATAACAACAACAACAGCAGCAGCAGCAGCTGATGGCGACGATGACGATGAAGTAGTAGTAGTGGCGATGGTGGTGGTAGTGTTGTTGGTAGTGTCGGTATGATGGATGCGGTTGTCTGTAATCTGACAGTTTCTGTGGGGTACATTGAGCCACATGCACAATGTGCCCCATCAGCAATGGCTCAATGTACCCCACACTACCCTCCCACGTGATAATTCCCGCTGTGCTAAAAGTGCACGTGGCAGAACATTAATTTTATATCAGCGTATGGCCACTACAAGCATAATTATAAAACCAGAGTTATGTCTATTTCTAGCACATTAATGGTATAATACATGGGCTCGACTGAGGCGATGAAAAATTTACATAAACTTACCTAATTTGGTTTTCTCACTCTGTTGTTTGAATGCGACGTTCCTCTTGCGATTTAGTGACGTTATAACAGGGGATACCCTAATTAGCTATGCATGATATAACGATATTGGGATTCCCCTTTTTATTTTCCTTATATGGCGTCTGGATCAACCTACCCAGTGGCTCAATGTGCCCCCATCTCCCCTACATAGGACAGCATGTTTCGCGAGTTTCGACGCAATAGGTTACGTATTAACGGAATTATGTCTAGTGTCCAAGGGAATACCTGACCAATATGTTCGTGGGCGCTGGGATACCCGCGCTATCGGGGTGACTTGTTGCAAAGTTAATAACTTTGCAACGGTTAATAGCAACACTGATATCGGAGCGGGAGTGTATAGATAAACCTTCTGGGAACGTGGTCTGTAAATTTCAATGGGGTAGTCCTATTTTCCAGAAAGTTATTAGATCGGATACAGGTAATCTAGCGTACATCTATAGCGGGCTTGTATAATTTTGGACGGAAATTTTCAGATATATCATCGCTATATGTCAAGTTCATAATGATCGTATTTCTTACACGATCGCGATGAAAATCGGTAGACACGTTGTCCGTACATAGGACAGCATGTTTCCTGAGGTTCGACGCGATAGGTTAAGTATTAACGGAATTATGTCTAGTGTCCAAGGGAATACCTGACCAATATGTGCGTGGGCGCTGGGATACCCGCGCTATCTGGGTGACTTGTTGCAAAGTTAATAACTTTGCAACGGTTAATAGCAACACTGATATCGGAGCGGGAGTGTATAGATAAACCTTCTGGGAACGTGGTCTGTAAATTTCAATGGGGTAGTCCTATTATTTAGAAAGTTATTAGATCGGCTACAAAGGTAATCTAGCGTACATCTATAGCGGACTTGTATATTTTTCGACGGAAATATTCGTCATTCTTGGATAGATGGATGGATGGATGGGTTGGTGGTCAGGCAGATACCCGACATCATGGGTGGATGGTTGGGTCAAACATACATTGATAGCCAAACATAGAATATGTTGATCGCTATATGTGAATTTCCGTACCCTTTCCATGATCGTTTCTATTACTGCAAGCCCATGCTTGACATGCGGACATGATGTGATTTAACCATTTCACGTCAGCACTGGCCTCTGCAATCATCAAGTTGAGGACGCAGGTCAAAAGAAGGCTATTTTGAGAATTTACAACTAAAACGGCTGTCTCAGTAACCGAACCAGCCATTCCAGTGGTCAATTTTCAAAAATAGTTTGCTTGGCCTGCAAATGGCCATTCAATAAGGAAATATTCTGATTTTCCTGACAGAATTTGGTCATTAAAGGGTTAATTAATATTCGGCCTTCATAGCGCGAAGTAAGCAGGTAAATCTAAAAGCGCTGGCGATATTTTACTGGTGTGTCGTTGACGTCATAATCTCGCTCTCGTTGCGAGAAAATGGATGCGCCCAAGAGTCACGTTTTCGAGCGTTTTGGGCATATTCATTTTATTATTTCTCGGCAGTGGAACAGTGTATTTACACACACATCCTATATTCTATTGCTGCGAGCTCATCTTTTATTGAAAAGGTGATGGACAGACAAAGTAACTTATAAAAGCTGTCCCGACTCGGGTATAAATATATGGCATCTTTATTCAGATAACTCATATTTATTGTTTTTAACTCTATACTATATATATAAATTATATGAAATAAACAGCATACCTTAACCCTTTAACATCCATATCTGCAAGAAAATGGCTTCTGCAAATGGGCTTGACAAATGTTCACGAGAAGAATATCTTGGAAAATTTATTGCTGGAATGACTAGCTCGATTTTCCAAAATAGTCTTTTCTTGGTCTGCAAATGGACATTTTTATGAGAAAATTAAGTTTTCTTGAACAAATTCTAGGGCCAAAGAGTTCAGTCTGATTTCTGAAATCACATCTCCATTAACAATCCCACATCTCTGAAATAACTTGATCTCCACCTGCATGTCATGTGACAACAATGCATTTTATTCCTTCCAGGTCTAACATCTTACATTTACTAGCAATAATTTGGACCCAGAAGAGAAATCACTGCTTATAATGATTTCTACTTATGACCGCTAAATGTATGATGTTGTTGGACCTGCATTCACATACTATTATGTGCGTATTCTCATAGCTACTCTGGTATAGGTATAGCATCATCCTCCCAATACAGGTTGACTAGTGTCAACTCCTGCATGAACCATACCATTTTGTCACTACCATACTCAAGTAACCATCTAACCGTGGGCATCTTAGCGAGTATTGGAAGTAGTTGAAAATATCTTTTATCTATCACAGTTGATCTTGGGAGATGCGGATGTAGCTGCTAACATGTAATGTTGCTACAGCTGGTGGTAATCTAGTGCTACTGAGGCATAGAATAACCCAGCCCTCACCTAGTGATGGGCGGGGCATAGCTCAAAATGGAAAGCTCCATTGCAGTACTATCTGGTCTAATTGTCGCGTGTGGGTTTCTGCCATTAACTTTTTCCTGATTTGTTTGGTCATCTGGACTGGATAAATGCTAATCTGTCACTTTCTCAGATTTCCAGGTTCAGACAGGTGTTTCGCCTGACGGTATGACTCACAAGCACCTAATTCTGTCAAGCCAACCAAACACGACTTCTGCAGTGGTCTTTAGAGATGTTAATTTATAGAACTAGAAATTATATTCTAGAAACTAAAAAACCTAACACTGGAATGACTGACTCAGCTTATACAAATACCAATATATGCTCTCTGCGTAACTAAATAGGCTCAAATTCACTTTACCTACAGACATTCTCTATCACAATCATTATAGCCAGATCTGAGTGATAGTTTAAATATCTGCTATGTGTAAAATTATTATTTTGCTTTCATTATATTCTGATATTTTTAGTCATTAATTATGTTGACGTTTATTATTTTTTAGCTGTTCTTCGTTTATGTATGAGATTATATATATTAATAATAATAATAATAATAATAAATAATAATAATTATTATTATTAGCTCACCTGGCCTGAAAGGCCAAGTGAGCTTATGCCGTGGCGACCGTCTGTCGTCCATCAATTATATTTGGCAGGAAAGCCTCCTGAGGGCATAGGGATTCAAGTTTGTGCAAATGAACTTGATCAGCCAATTTGGTCGGTGGCCATCTTGGATTTTGGCCGATTTTAGGAAACGTCTAAAAAATCTCCAAAGCTACTTGAGGGATCGATTGAAAACTCATGAAATGTCATCTAGGGTAAGAGCTGAACCAAGTTTGTTCAAGGAAACTTGATTGGTCAAATAATTTGGCGCCCATCTTGTGGATGACCTAGTTTCCCCGAAACAACTTCTCCAGAACCGCTGAAGGGATCTGACCGAGATATAATTAGGTAGTTAGGGCTATTAAAATTTGTTTAAGAGAAGTTGATATGTAAAAAAAACATGGCCGCCCTGGACCAAGCAAAATGAAGCACATTTGGCAGCCATTTTTAATTTTTTTATTTGATGGATTTTGAAGCCGAAATTGGTTTTATATATGTTGTCGAGTACGCTGATTTCAGATTTCAAGCTTATTTGACAGGAGGCATCCTTAGGGAATAGGGATACAAATTTGTTCAAATGAAGATGATCGGTCAATTTGGCCTGTGGCCATCTCGGATTTTGGCCGACTTAGAAACGTCTAAAAATCTCACTGCTTGTGGGTGATCGATGCAGACCTCATGAAATAGGGCAAGAGTTGAACCAAGTTTGTTCAAGGGAACTTAATTTGCCAAATGGTTCAGCGGCCATCTTGGATGACCTAGTTTTCACGAAAACAATTTCTCCAGACCCGCTGAACGGATCAGGCCAAAATTTGACTGATATGATTAGGGCCGAATCACCATTAAAATTTGTCCATGGAAAGTTGATATGTAAAAAAAGCCATGTCCGCCATGAATCAATCAAAGCATACCGTTTTTGGTGGACATCTTGTATTTTCTGCAAATTTCTGAGAAAAACATAGACTTAATTGGCCAATTTTAATAAAACTTGGCTAAACTTTCTTCACAGAAATCTGATTGGTAAATTTTTAGTGGTCATCTCATTTTGTTCTGTTGTGCCAGTCGCCAATAAATCCAGGTGAGCAACACAAGCCCCTTGGGCCTCTTGTTTATTTACTCATTAGATCATTCCACGAACATTTCTCAGTATTTTTAGCTGCAAGTTAGCTAGTATGTCATTCTGTCTGTCTTATTGACTGCCAGCCTGCCTGTCTGTCAGTCAATTTTTTTTATATATTTGACACAAAGTCATGGCTATAGTGCTTGTACAGGATTGTTTTGCTTATATATAACTAATATGATGAAATAAAATTCATTTATATAATAACCTTGTTTTTAAATTATGTGCTGCATAGCATAGCATAACAAAATGTTAAAGTATTTTCAAAATAATCAGTATGAGTAATGTATTACACTGTATTAGTAAATATCATGACAGATATTGTGTAGTGGGGGATAGACAGTCAATTCAAGTGCATAAATCTGATGTCTGAAAGTGAATTTAGCTGAGATCAGCTGAGATGTGCTGTATTTACCATGAACCTTTGTCCAACACTTGCTGTCACAAGTAACATTGAATTGAAAGCTGTCATGGGAACAAAGACAAAATGGCTACAGATAAGCGGAGCTTTTTCTATGCTAGCCAAAAGCTTGCCTAATTAGGTGTTTTACTATAAATGCCTAGGCAATGCACCATTCCTAGTTTATCCATCCATCATATGACGTCGTAATCAACTATGTGATGTTTAAGATGACGTCATGAATGACTTGATATAGTCCGTCTTTAATGCTTAATAATGCGACACAGTCTTTACCATTTAATAAATATTCTGTTGAATAGTTTGAAACTAATTTGGACACTGTTGCCAGTCAAATTAGTTTAAAATATTTAACAGCTTGCTTGTAGTTTTCTGGAAATTGATAGAGTTCAGAGATCGATTGATCCCAACACGAGCGAGCTGTGGGTGGAGCTTAAATAGAAATGGGAGGGGCATAGTTAAAACTGAGAAGGTCCATTCCAAACAGCTAACCCAATATGGTTTCTGTTGTTATCATGAGAAATGATAACCAGTCATTCTAATGGTACATTTCAAAAGTGCTACTTTCTTGACATACAATGTGGGATTCCAGTTTAAATCGATCCCAAAATGTGTAAAGCATGGGTGGAGCTTAGCTAGACATTGGCGGGGCATAGCTAGAAATCCATGCCACTATACTTATGCTTTATATCTTTGCTTGCCCATGATCTGAAACTGAAATGTACTGTCAGTATTTTCCAATATGAATTCGTTTAAGATTCATTTCATGATGGCCACATTTGTAAACATGTTGAACATTTTGAAAATAAATAGACTGACCCATCAAATGAGAGTCAGTTAAAGTATTTTCAAAATAATCAGTATGAGTTTAACATGTACAATGTACCGTAATACTAAACATCATGATAGATATTGCGTAGTGGCATAAAATTCAACTGCATAAATCCGCTACTGTCTGAAAGTGAATTTATTTTGGACATCAGCTGAGATTTTAATCAAACGGCGCCGTATAGTTTTTAAATTTAATTAATAATATAGTCTAGCTGTGCCATATATCAGATTTAGTGCACTGTATAGCGTGTACCGTGTATTAATCTAATTGTTTGTCGCTTTAAAGGTAAAGATTCACATCAGTGTTATTACAGTAAATAAGTAAATATGTCAAATGTTAGCTTCACAATCAAAAAAATTAAAATCGAAGTCTCACGAGAACTTACAAATTAGTAAACATTCTGTTGAATATTTTGAGACTGGGAAGGAATGGGAGCTGTTGCTGCCATAGTAACATGTCGAGGTGGCAGCAACAGCCCTGGTCAATTTCAAAATTTCAACAGCTTACCTGTATAAGTAGATTGTCGGAATTCATGTTTTAAATTGATTCCAAAATGCCTAAGAATTGGATGTTGATTAGCTAGAAATGTGCGGCCTATAGCTAAAGATGTGAAGTAAGTTACACTGACCGGCTCATTTATAGCAAGTTTCTATCATCCAACATCAGACTGATGTCCAGTACACAGTTTTAACCCTTTCACAGACAAATCCCGGAAAAGGTATATTCTTTACAATGTAATACTTATTCTGTTTAGTTTTCAGTCAAAGTAATTAAAAAATATTAAACAGTTTTCCTGTATGGCTGTCTTGAAAATACGACATCGGGAATTCATCGTTGAAAGAGTTAATCTCATTAACAGAGGACAATCACTACTACCATGTTTGTTTTGTGATCTTTGTATAGCCTCATAGGCGCATAATATACATAACATTACTACTCATAACTATACATAGAACGAATTATCATATTGTACAAAGTATTTTCTAATGTCATTGGATTTTGAAATAGTCATTAAAATTAGAATCATTATTGGTATTTTTATTAATGTTAACCCTTGAAAATGAGCAAGCTGGCCAAAACTGGCTTTTGAGGGGGTCTTAAGAAGTGACCATTTGCAGACCAAAGGAAAACTAAATTTTAAAATTTTAACACTGAAACTAAAATTTTCTTGACCAAGTTTGATAATTAAAGGGTCGCTCTTAAAGTTATCCTGAAGCATGAAGATTAGAAAATATTTGGAAAAAATTCAGAGGTGATCGTCTTATTTTCTGAGCCAACATTTTGGCTTGATATTTTTTGGGATTCTATTGAAAATGCTCGGTATAAAACCATTCCCGTACTGCCAAATGATATCTTGATCCTATGTGAGAAGTGAAACGTGCTAAGCTAGATATTTCTTTAGAACAACTTGACTGGAGGTTGTTGCTAACTATAGCAGCAACATCTTTCAATCAAATTGTTCATGAAAATATCACGGGAAAATCCAAGTGTCACTAGCTCATGGTTTGAAAATAATTTAACTGAAAGCAAATTGTTCTCAAAATAATCAACAGACTTCAATATAGTAACACTTTCTGAAAATATTTTGAGCAGATCGATTGACAGTTGTTGCTCACTAAGGCAGCAACAACTTTATCAAGTCTTTCCAATAGTAAATTTTAACAAATTTACCCGCAGTAGACATTCACTAAGCAAAAATTAAATTTGTTTACTGATCTAGACAATTGAATGATTAAATATAGCAGGTAAATCTAGTCTAATGTATGCATTGTTAAATGTTATAAACTTCTAAATTCTTGTACATGTCTCTGATGTGGGGGATTGTGCAATATGTTAGAAATAATATCTCAATACAATTTTAATTAAATGTCCGACTACTGCAAGACACCAGAAAATAATTTCAAGGGTCAATAACTCTGGACCGGGTAAATATTTTGAAAACAATTTGACTGAAAGTTGTTGGTGACTAACAACTTTCAGTCAAATTGTTTTCAAAATATTTTAGCATGTCCAGAGTTAAACACCATGGAAGACTGTAAATTTATTCATTTCTGACACGCACCAGAATCTCAATATTGATGTAATAAGAGGAAGGCTTTTGAATATTTAGAAAATCACTTGCAACATTTTCAAAATATTCAATACATTATTTCCATGCATTGTATCTGCATAGAAGACTTCAAACTGAGTAGTCAGAAGAACTACAGGGATGTCCAAAAAGACTCCCCCCACAGCTCAGCACTTTACTTTCCCAAGACTTATGCAGGGGAATCAGTGACTCTTCAAACTGAGGATTCAAGAGCAATACAGCACTACCTAACCTTAAGATGGAGCATGCTTCTTACTGCATTACCCAGGTTCTAAGAGTGGACCCATGTGCAAACATCAGCACTCCAATCAGGAGATGAAAAGGAAGCATACAGGATATATAATCTCCACACCATGGAGTCTCTAGGCACATGGTTAAAGAGCCATTAGCCAGTAGGCTGTCCCCCCCCCCCCCCCCCCCCCCACAAATCCAATTTTATAAATTCTTCCCTAAACATTCTGGTCAATATTTTGAAACTGATATGACTGGGAGCTATTTCTGCCAGCAATAGCGCAGTCAAATTAGTTAGAAAAATATTCAGCAGCTCATCTCAGAAACCTGAATTCTCAAAATCTAAATTTGAACTACAAAGTTTCAAATCGTTTCCAACAATCGTAAAAGCAGGCGGAGCTAGAAATGGCTGGGGCTGCTCCCCATATGAATATACTGCTGGTACTAAACCTGTCAATTACTAAACATCTGGAATGATACCAGCTGATTTGAGAATAACATATACAAGTTTATATAATAACCATTGATAATTGACATTTATAATGATATATGTATTTATTGCTGTTTATTTAAAATAAAGTTAAAATAATTTTGACTGCTTGTTTTTTATTGCAACCCTTGTAGTGACATGACCCATACTTTGCTAATCAAGAAGACGATTTTTGAAAAGTTACTCATCTTCCGGTTCTTACAGCACTTATTCAACATCACTTATGCTACACCGAATTCGCCTTTCCAGAGATCCATCTATTAATCTGATGTCATAATCAGCTAAGCGGCATGTAGGATGATGTCATAATCATTACGTCATAAATGATTCTATAGGGCCTGTCTTTAACTCGTAATAGTCTAACACTTACAAATTGTATGTTTCTACTATTTATTAAACATGCTGTTGAATATTTTGAAACTAATTTGACTGCAGCAACAGCACCCAGTCAAATTAGTTTCAAAATATTCAACAGTTTACCTGTATAGTTTTCTGGAAATTGATAGTCAGGGAGTTCAGAGATCGATCGATCCCAACAAGAGCGAGGTGTGGGTGGAGCTTAGTTAGATGGGCGGGGAATAGCTAAAAATGGAAAGGTCCATTGGTGTGTCCTTAATCCAGTCTACTCACCTGAGTTGTAACAATCCATTCTACCACCACAATGAGCTACACCGAGGAGAGATGAAGTCAGTTAACCCATCAAAAGGATCTTGTAGCCTCATTCTCTACCGAGTCCATGAGATTCCCATTTCAACTACCCTTCCTTGAGCAACAGAGTCAAGGAAGGCGAGTTGAAAGTTAGTATTGGTAACCGAATCTGCATGATTTTCTCAATATTATAATAAAAGAATATATAGAATTCAACTCTTCCTTGTTTGTCTATCACAAAACTTGCAATAACCTTGCACATTTGTAGCTAAGCTGTGCCCACTTTATTTTACACATGTTGGGATTGATTTCAAATTGTGCATTCCCAGAATCAGGTAACGGGTTGCACATTTTGAAACTAATTTAACTAGGCAGCAACAACTCCCAGTCAAATTAGTTTCAAAATATTCAACAGATGTTTATTAAATTCTAAATTCAAAGACATAAAATTTTGATACATTCGTGACAAACAGATTTTGTGATGGATCTACGCCATTTTGATTGACGTCAGCTATTGACAGATCGACAAAACGTAGCTAATATTTCAGGATTGGCTAATACAATTGCAACTAAACTTGGCTAATACAATTGCAACTAAACTTGGCTACATGGTTGCCTATACTATTAGGAAGCAGCATGATGACATTGAGGTCACAAGGTAAAATGTCACTGTGACCTTGATAAAACCTTTCAACGTTAAGCTTTTATACCCGACCCCAAAAATTGCAGGTATTATGTGATGGCATTTACATGCTGGTGGGCGGCTGGGCAGGCGACAGAGTGGTTTCCGCACAATAATTCTGCTACCATTTATCGGATCTGAAATCAAATATGGCTGCCAGCAACCAGCGACCATCTTAATATAGAAGGATGACTATGTCTGCAGAAGAAACCTATTGAAATCGACAATGATCCTATGACTAGACTAGGTCCAAGGAAGAAAACCTATTGAAATCGACAATGATCCTATGACTAGACTAGGTCTAAGGAAGAAAACCTATTGAAATCAACAATGATCCTATGACTAGACTATGTCTAAGGAAGAAAACCTATTGAAATCGACAATGATCCTATGACTAGACTAGGTCTAAGGAAGAAAACCTATTGAAATCAACAATGATCCTATGACTAGACTATGTCTAAGGAAGAAAACCTATTGAAATCGACAATGATCCTATGACTAGACTAGGTCTAAGGAAGAAAACCTATTGAAATCAACATTGATCCAGCCAGGCATTGGCAGCTATCTTTAAAATTGGTTTCCGGATGGTAACTCCTCTACCATTTATCGGATTGCTTTGAGCCTATAGAAGGATGACTATGTCTGTGGAAGAAACCTATTGAAATCGACAATGATCCTATTGAAATCAATGTTGATCCAGCCAGGCATTGGTGGCTATCTTGAAAATAGGTTTCTGGAGGATAACTCTGCTACCTTTATCGGATCGCTTTGAAACTGTATAGGATAACTAGACTAGGTCTGAAGAAGAAACCTATTGACATCAACAATGATCTGAATTGTCTGCCAACCACTGGTGGCCATCTTAAAAATTGGTTTGTGGTCTGAACGATAACTCCACTACAGTTTATTGGATAGCTTTGAAACTTCAATGGATGACTGGACTATGTCAGAGGAAGAAAAAAACCCTCAGATTTTGGAATCACCAATCTACATCGTTGGTCCCTATGGGATCTGGCGTGTAGGGTGGGTGTATCCTGTACTTCATTTGTTCTTTTCCAACATAGGTTTTTGTTGAGATCCTCAGGGTATGAGGAAGAACATGTATAATTTTAAAGGACACGTTCTGTCCACTATGATTGGGCAAATTAAAATGCTGAGCAACAGGAGTATCTAATATGTGTTTTTAATATCCCTTCGATATTCTTCCGCCCATATGTGGAATTCACGTTTGGTTTCCTCCACAAACTGTTAGTGGCATTATGTGAATGTGAGTAAGTATATGACATTGCGTGTGTCATATGTCTTGAGGAAGAACCCTATTAAAATCGTGGGGAAGAAATCGCACTTTCTGATAGCTCTCATTCATTGCCTTGTTATCATGGCGGGGTATTATATGTCGTTTGCGGAGCTCTTGTTGAGTTTAGCAATACTTCTCGGCTTATATATTGGGATTAATTAATCCTACTGAAACTAAACTTGGATACATGCCTAGCTATAATATTGGAAGCAGCATGATAACATTGAGGTCACAAGGTCAAAGGTTATGGTCACTGTGACACAGAACTAGCCATCTTAGTGGTAGCTTTTCTAAATTGTCTAAAGGTGTATCTGTTTATCAAAAGTAGGTCAATGTGACCGGCGTTTCACGGTTCATTGAATAATCAGAGAAAATTCTTGTCTGGCTGTAGTTTAAACGAAATCACAGATTTCTTTTTTCATGAGAGAGTTGATACTTACCTCCCTAACACTTTGATATTCCCAAATATCGACTCACTCAATAAACACTTATATTAAAAAAGTAAGGTGCCCCTACTGGACAGGTAGTCAGGTGACAGTCCGGCGGATGCCAGCCCAAACTCGCGCATGCGCAGACTAGCACTTCCTCTGACTAATTTATTGGCTGACACAATGCAACTAAGAACGCCTGAAGACCGAGCCTCTGTGGGGTGGAGAGGCCGGGTCCGTGTTAGGGAGGAAAGTATCAACTCTCATGAAAAAAGAAATCCATGATTTCGTTTATTTCACTTCAAGAGTATACTTACCTCCCTAACACTTTGATATTGCCAGAATTCGTCAGTGAATTTGGCGGGAGGGAGGCGAGGTCAAAAGACCAGCTATTCCCTATGCGCTTTTCTGCATTTAAGGCACTTAAACTTCTGAAATTGTGTGGAAACACAACCAGGGAATGACTTGAACATCGGATGACACAACCGATGTCTTTGAGAAGACCATATGCTTATAACCCCCCCCCCCCCTTTTTTTTCTTGGGGGGGGGGGGGGAGACAGAATGACCTCAATGTCCCATACGCTCTCTACGTACTAGTGTTAAGTACTATAGGACATCAGATGAAAAAGGCTTCATCTTCATATACTCTCAACTAAAAAACCACATAAAACACGTATATACCATCACCATACCACATAAAACACGTACCATCACCATGTTAGCAACAAAGGGTCACGTGACAAAGATAATCAACAATGAACAACACATAGATAAGACTGACTTTGTAAATTCCATGTTGCTGTCATCAACTTCCCCTTACTGAAGACTGATGCAGTACTGACAAGTGGTTGTTTCCATTGCTAAATTGTGATACTGATAAAACAATGAGAGAACCTCATCAAAATATGTACACCTAAATTATCTTTTCAAAATCGATAAGGCGAGAGTATTCGAAGTGTCACGGAGGTAATGGTCGGTGAAACTTGACTCACAGTAACACTGAGCTACCGACACAATGTTATCCACCAGAACCCCATGAAACAGGGCGGTGGAAGCCACTACGCCGTGAACACTGAGCCTTGGCTAAGTCAACTTGTTTACCTGTGATGGATTTATGACAAAATTTAATACATTCTATAATCCACCTGGAAATGGTGTCCTTGGAAGCCCTACCATGAGGTTCAATATACAACAACCATAATGCTGTTGGGTCCGTCCACCATTCCTGGGTACATTGTTTGTACTGTTTAATACTTTTGAAGTAGGATCATATCTTGTCTAAGCTGGTAAAAATATGGGTTGACCTGGATATTTGAGACAGGTTTTTAGCCATGAAATTAATCGCCTAAGGCCTTCCCCTGTAACGACATAACAGTCTGCCTCGGCTGATAAGGCATGAATTTCAGTTCTCCGCCTTGCTGAGGCCGCAGCAATTAAAAATAGTTTTAAGTGTTAACAACATTTTCATAGAAATGGAACTTAGTGGTTCAAATGGCTTATCAGCTAGTACTTGAAGCACTAGAGATAAACTCCAAGACGAATCACTTGGTCTTAGATTGCCCATGCCTTTAATTAAAGTATTTAATGAACTTATTTCATCACTTCCCCTATTAGCCAAGCAAGGGATAACTGACATTAAAGCTGACTTGTAGAGTTAGGCTTGAGGCTATAGGCATCAAAAAGGTGACAGAGGAAATCGGCTACTACCTGAATTTTTCAGCACCATTCTGCAAATCTGTTGATTTTATAGTATATACTTTGGCGGTTCACCCATTTCTGGCTTTTGCCATAAACATGGCCGCTTGCTCAGAAAATCCCTCCTTAATTCTTGATTCCTTGACAACATCCATGCAGTCAATCTGAACATTGACGGATTGTTGTGAAGGGCCATGCCCTGGAAGATAATATTTTAGTATGAGGGAATTTATTTCCTCCTCTATACATAACCGTTGATCTGGATCTCTTGGATTTGGAGTCCAAATCGGTACCAGAGACAGCTGTGATGATGGTCCCACTATCCAGTCGGGATGATACCTGACTGAAAGCCATCGCAAGACTAAGCGGTCCCGAGGCAACCGCTCCCAGCACTGTCTCTGGACCCAGATGCACTGAAATGATCATTTCTGTGGTAACCGACTCATCAGGCACGGTTACCACGACCAGATCCTCTGTGCGCGGGTGGCTGCCTGCACTGGAGGTGCATGCCCCCTCGCTGCTGGCCGGAGCGTGTGCGGCTGAGGTCGGCGCTGCGCTGGTGGCTGCCCTTTGACTTGGCCACTGCCACCACGGACCTGCTGAGGATGGTACGCAGGGGGAGCTGGGCGAACGCACTCTCCGGAGCACCTCGAATTACTCGCACATAGCTCTCTGGTTATTTACCAGGGTGACCGTCTCTTGGAGGTACCTACATCCCTCACCCCCAGAGAACAGGACCTGTCATAGGCGT
The DNA here is from genome assembly GCA_034401795.1 of Chaetoderma sp. LZ-2023a. Taxonomy (NCBI): domain Eukaryota; kingdom Metazoa; phylum Mollusca; class Caudofoveata; order Chaetodermatida; family Chaetodermatidae; genus Chaetoderma; species Chaetoderma sp. LZ-2023a. The sequence continues at coordinate 255,819,863 of CM067369.1, forward strand.
ATGCAGCAGCCTATTATACAAGTCCTGGGATGGGCACATGTTGTCCAAAGCAAACGTGCACCACGCCCGGACACTCCTGATAATTGACCGGGTTAAACATTGGCTCTGGACTGTTACCGAACTAGGCTGGCGCAATGAGGATGCCGTTACTACCTCCTGCAACAGCTGGGAGACGTGCGAGAGCACAGCAATAGATGCTCTCGTGCAACGTGGTGTTTGCCGAGTGCAGTGCGGTGGGCTTAGGCACCACACCATACTTCTGGTACTCGCCAGGTTCGATGCGGCATCGCTTTAACATATCAATAACATGTTCAGCCAGTGGCGGAGATGGCATCGCGGTAGCAGCTAGCTTACCTGCCAACCACGGATGCTGGTCCTGCTGTCCAGCCGACTGCTCCACAGTGAGATCTGGCCTGACATTTATTAGCCACTGACACGCGTCAGACAAGTCTTCCTCTGTGGCTACCTGCGAATGTTCGACTAGGCGTGGGCCTTCATCGTCCTCTAGAACATTCGCAGGTGTGAATGTAGCTGGAGGTACCGATACTACTGGCAAGCCAGCGAAAGCATGCAGGCCCGAAAGAGCAGGCATGTTCAATGCTCTGGCTTGTCCAGGAGACGGCGCCGTGGCAATGCGTGGTGTATAACTCACCACGCCACAGTCCTGGCCAGCTGCTGTCATACCATCGTCAAACCTAGGTATGCAATACGGCTTTCCATCGGCTCCGAGCCACCTTCCGCGCCGTGACCGCTACTCCTGCATGAGTAGACCCATGGAAAATGTTGCCTGTGCTCCCTGCGAGGGGTGCATTTTCGTCAATTTCCATGGACACAGCGTTAGGTGAACCCAGCAAATAATCCTCTTCCTGGCCAGACAGGTTAGACTCCAGGTCAGCAAAGAACGCTAACCCAGACTGGACTGGCCAGGAAAGGTACCTAAGAGGATAAAGTACCTGTGGGCTGCCGATACCCCAGGGAACCCGATAAGCGGGAACCAGGGTCCAGCGGACGAACTACAGGCGCGGAAAACCTGCTGCCAGTGTCCTTATAATGAGCTGCCCCTTGAAAAGGGACCACCTCTGAATCCTGGGCGAAAACTGGTAAATCCCTTGCGGGAACCGATTCAGAAGTGGTGATTATCTGTTCCGGAGCCGATGAAGGAGACAACAAAGAACTTGGTCCAGGGAGCATGTTGCAAAGCAACTCTGGTACAAAATCCTTTATTGTCTTCTTCATCTCTCCCATTTCTAGATGGAAGGCTTCCATATCTATGGATGCAGAAGCCTTCCTCCTACCCTTCAAACCTACACTCTCTCGATCTTTTTTCGATCGTCTCTCCTCATCACTCGCTTTCTCTTTTGCCTGAAACAACCAGAAGTCTGTCATTAGTTCACCCGGCCCCCCCCCCCCCCCCCCCTGTTTACAGATATGACAATTTAACAGTGGCCCACAAGTACTGCATTCGAAGCAAGGGTGAGGGGCGAAACGAGGCTTCAAAAAGCGACCAAAACTAGGACAACCAGGCTTCTGAAAGGCCATAAGACAAAGCCACTGAGTATTTTAGTTAATGAATTAGTAAACTCAAACCAAAAAAAAAGAAAAAAGTGAGGCTACTGGCCATAAAGACCACTACACCAATAGATAAATCAGCGGGGACAAAACATGTTGCTAATAACAAGTGCAAGGCTGATTATGATGTCATATCTTAAAAAATAAGAAGACAATCCGGCTAGAAAACAACATCCAGCTGTAACGACGAATTGTATTCATAATCCAGAACATACTAACTGGAAAGGATAGCAATACAAGCTTTGCAAAGCATCACATAAACAATGATAAATTGGCAGCAGTTTTCAGAAATATTTCTAAATGGTTTAGAGTGGCTAAATATCATAAGACTAGAATACCTGCTTCTTTAGCATAGCCATACTACCCGATCTGATGCACTGGAAACTCCACCAACTATGACCTCTTAAATCTCTTCACTATCAAGGGGGGGGAAGGGAAATGGACCACGAATGCAAAGTGAGAAGCTTTTCTTCCGAGAACTCCAACTCACTCTGGGTATAGACTTTTTTCCCTAACATGTTAATGGGAAATGGAGCAATGGTGGAGAGAAAAAACAAACCCTCTGATGCTGAAGTGTCCTCTTCAATCATAGATATGTACCTGTGGACACAAACACAAAGAGAGATTAGTATTTCATAGCGCCAGATATGAATAAACCAGTTTTAATGGCGCTTATCATGTCTAATCGTGAGCCCCGGAAACATATGACAAAAGGAATCGAGGCGTGAATTAGACAGAACTGTAATTGAAATCCCCTGATAACTTGGTCCTGCTCCTTCCTCTGAATATTTCGCATGATCCGACATTGTTATCAAGAATAAATTGAGTTAATTTAGAGAACTAGCAGAAAACTTTAAAGCAAAATTAGTAGCATGTGTTCTCTTTGGCCAAGAAATTGGAAAAGAGGAAGTGCTAGTTTGCGCATGCGCGAGGTTGGGGCTGGCATCTGCCGGACTGTCACCTGACTACCTTACTTTTTTAATCTGAGTGTTTATTGAGTGAAAGTCGATATTTGGGAATATCAGTCTTAGGGAGGTAAGTATACTCTTGAAGTGAAATCAAAGGTTTTCATATACTGTCACAAAAGTTTGCGTATGGACGCATTGTAAGCTAAAGGTTAGTTGCATAACAAAAAAATGTCGGCGTGACCCACTTGTCATAGTTCAATGAACATCATACAAAATTCTTCGCCGGGCTGTAGTTTGGGGAATTTTCCTATACATTAGTCTAAATATGTGTATGGATACATAGTAGGCAAAACATGTCACATCAAATGTAAGCCAGTGTAACCGACTTTACACAGTTAACTGAACATCATAGAAAATTCTGTGTCTTTCCCCAATGTATTATAGTTTCAAGACGTTTTGGAATACAGTGAAAACACTAGGTGTATGGATGCATCACTTTGACATACTTGACAAAGTCCAATGAATATTTAATAGAACTTCTTGTCCAGGATGTAGCATCTCAGCATGACCTACTTTTTATGGTTCACCGAGTATCATAAAATTCTTATCCAGGCTCTAGTTTCAAGTGTCTTAAATATACTGTAACCAAACATTATGTACCGAGGTATCAAAAATATATACACCTGTGCAAAAGTTAAGCACCAGCAAAAACAATAGAACGTAGAAACATGATGGTACAACTAGGCTGCCATACTTTTTGTCCCCGCGTTAGCTGACATAATTCCAAGTACAAAATGCACATGCATGCATGACTTCACGCCGCTTGATGTCCGTGCGTGGCGGGAAACAGCACACGTGTTCAGTTATGTAAAAGTCCAGTTTGAGGTGTAGAACATTACATACAGATTTAGGCGACAAGATTAGGAATTTTGTGTTCATGACCGTGGTTTATTTGTACAGAGAGAATTAGCTCTTGATTGTGAACCGCTATGGCAAGACGAAGGTTAAGTGATCATGTGAAATGGCAAATCATAGGCATGCATACCACTGGTATGTCATGCAGAGAGATTGGCAGACAGCTGAACATTAACCATACTGTAATCAGTCGTTTGATTGCAAAACATGGGCAAACTAACGAGGTGAAGGACAGGCCTAGATCTGGAAGACCGAAGAAGACTACTGCCCATGATGATCGAGCCCTAGTACGCCTTGTTAGGAGATCTCCATTCACCAACAACAGAGTGCTCAGCCAGCAATGGGAAACGCGCAATAGAGTGTCAATGTCTACCGTCAAAAGGAGACTGTATGCTGCTGGCATGAAAGCTAGGAGACCTGTCAGACGTCCTCTCCTCACTGCACACCACAAAGAGGAGCGTCTGAGGTGGTGCAACGAAAGAAGACACTGGAACATGAGATCCTGGAGACGGGTACACTGGTCCGATGAAAGTCGGTTCCTGCTTCATGCCACAGATGGTCGAATTCGTGTATGGAGGTCCAGACGCACGGCGTACGACCAACATAACATCATGGAAGAAGTTCCATTTGGTGGAGGTTCCGTTATGATATGGGGGTGCATCTCATTTGATTGTAAGCTGGATCTGTTGACTGTACCTGGAACACTAAATGGACAAAGATATCAAGATTCCATACTGGATAGAGTTGTGGTCCCTCATTTTGTAAATCATGCACCTGGAACCCACCCTATATTCATGGATGACAACGCCCGACCACATCGTGCTAGAGCTGTGCATGAATACCTCCGCCAAAATGCCATCGAAACCCTACCATGGCCAGCAAGGAGCCCTGACATGAACCCTATTGAGCATATCTGGGACATTCTGGGAAACATGGTGAGAAGGAGGGATCCTCCTGTGCAGAACCTACAGGAATTAACAGCCGCACTCCATCTTGAATGGCAACGAATACCACAATGGCGTATTAGTCGGTTGGTGACCAGCATGAGACGTCGTGTCCAGGCCGTCATCCAGGCACAAGGTGGATATACCCGGTATTAATAATGACAGTCTCAAACTCGTGCACAGATGTTAAACTTCGTTTTCAGACACCATTAATGACAATCTAGCCACGTGTGTCAACTGTAGGGCAATAGTTGTCAGTTGTGTCAACGTAACCATATTCAGGCCTCGTTTTCAAGTTCAAACAAAAACATACAGTGTTTCCCCACCATCATAATCAGCATTCCTCTAGTTGCATTATTACCTCTTGCACTGAGATGGATGGGTACATAAATGTTTATGCTATTGCTTTCTTCATAGCACATGAATATACCCTCGCATGTGCGTAAAAATAGGGTGGTGCTTAACTTTTGCACAGGTGTATATATAAAATACATATTGTGTTCTCAACATTCCACCTAATTTTTACTCGGCTATCCATCATGAGCAAGTCCACAAGCAAGCCATTTATACCTGGCTTGACACGTTAATGTGATGACATTGGTGAGTGTTACACCATAAATGAATTTAATAACTACAAACGGTAAGGAATTTGTTCTATAAAATACTGTATTTTTTCAAATACTCTTATTAGCAAGCACTTTACAATTAACTCGCTAAACTATTATACTACACTTATTGAAGAATTATGTTAATTTACATATAGTACATAGTATGCCACCTGCTCTCAGAGAATCATTGCAATACTCATAAAGCACAACATATACTTTACTTCTTCAAATCTTAGCCGCCTCATAATCTCAATGCCATTTACAGAGGGAAATAATTAACTAATGAAACAGCCACTCATAAATTTGAGGGTGCATGACCAAACAAGACGCCGAGGGCCATGTATCATTCATCTGGAACAGTGACATTTCAAGTAGAAAGGCCATGTTCTACGTGTACAGACCCTTAAATTTTATAGGGCAGAAAAATCCTGCCAGAAACAGAAATTTAATTTTTAACAGTACAAATTGTGGAAGGGCATTTTAGTAATAAATTTAACCCTTTCACGATGAAGCGGGCCAAAACCAGCCTCTGAAGTGGTGTTGAGGAATGTCCATTTGCAGACCACTGCAGACTATTTTTGAAAGGTTACCACTGAAATGAGTGAAAAAATAGTCTTCTCTTGGCTCGCAAATGGACATTCACTAAGGAAAACATTAAAGGGCTAAACAATTTTCTGGACATATTTGGAAATCAAAGATCGACCGATCATAATTCTAAAGAAGTTCTGGAGCCTACCACAATAAGACTGACACCCCAATTTTGTTCAAATTCGCCAAGGAGTAGTGTTTTAACCTTTTAATGGTAACATTTGGTCAAGAAAATCTATTTTCTTATTGAATGTCCATTTACAGGCCAAGAAAATATAATTTTTGAAAATTTATCACTGGAATGACTGGCTGTTAACGAGTGGTAAATTTTCAAAAATCGTATTCTCTTGGCCTGTAAATGGTCATTCCACAAGATCATAACAGAGGCCAGTTTTGTTTGTCACAGTTACCTTTACCTTTAACCTTCTGCCTTCAATGTTATCATGCTGCTTCCTAACATTATAGGTAACCAGGTATCCAAGTTCACTTACAATACGCTTAACCAATCCTGAAATATAAGCTGAGAAGTTTTGCCAAATGCAAAAACTTAATGTTGAAATAACAGAGTTCTATATCACGGTCACAGTGACCGTGTGACGCCAACATCATCATGCTGCTCCCTAACATTATAGGTAACCATGTATCCAAGTTCAGTTACAATAAGCTTAACCAATCCTGAAATATAGGTCGAGAAGTTTTGCTAAATGCAAAACCTTACGGTTGAAATAACAGAGTTCTGTATCAAGGTCACAGTGACCTTGACCTTTGACCTTGTGAAAACAACATCATCATCACCATGTTGCTTCCTATCATTATAGGTAACCATGTATCCAAGTTTAGTTGCAATAGGCTTAACCAATCCTGAAATATAAGCTGAAAAGTGTTGCTAAACACAAAAACAATGTTGAAATAACAGAGTTCTGTATCTAGGTCAGAGTGACCTTTGACCTTGTGACCCCAACATCATCATGCTGCTTCCTATCATTATAGGTAACCATGTATCCAAGTTTGATTCCAATTGGATCAGGCATTGTTGAGATATAAGGCAATAACTTTTGTTTAATGCAAAAACGTAACGTAAAATATTAACAAAGATTATACCGTGATCTTTGACCCCCATAACCTTGACCTCATGATGTCTGCATCAGCATGCTGCTTCCTTTTGATGTATATCACCATGTACCCAAGTTTGGTTCCAATTGGATAAGGCATTGTTGAGATATAAGGCAATAGCTTTTGTTTAACGCAAAAACTTAATATAAAATATTAACAAAGATTATACAGTGAACTTTGACACCATAAACTTGACCTCATGACCTACCTGCATCAGTGTACTGCTTCCTTTCGATGTATATCTCCATGTATCCAAGTTTAATTCCAATTGGATCAGGCATTGCTGAGATATAAGACAATAACTTTTGTTTAACACAAAAACGTAACCTAAAATATTAACAAAGATTATATAAAATATTAACAAAGATTATACTGTGACCTTTGACCCCTGTAACCTTGACCTCATGGCCTCTTTATCGGCGGGCTGCTTCTTTTCGATCTATATTACCATGCACCCAAGTTTGGTTTCAATTGGATCAGACATTGCTGAGATATAAACTTAACTTAAAAGTTTACGCCGCCGCCGGAAAAGTGATATCTATGTCTCAATCCCGCTTCGCAGGTGTGACAATAAAACACACTGTTTAGGAGGATGTTTCACATGATTTCTGGGAAACTTGATAATCCAAGATAGGCACCAAAAAAACTTAACAATAAAGATTCACATTAGAAATGTTGAAACCTACCACCATAGGAACCTTCCATCTAAGCTTTGTTGACAGCAGACTATTGGTTAAGGAGTACCATTTTAAAGTATTTGTAGAAATTTAAGATGGCTGCAAAAAATTGAACAATCAATTCTGAATAGAAAGTTCTAGAGCTCACCCCAATAGGATCTTTGCAGTCAAATTTGGTTAAAATTTGCCAGGAAGTTTAGGAGATATATCTTAAACAGATGCATGATAACTACATAGTTTGAAGTCTACCATCAGAAGAGTACTGGGGCAAATGAAAGGCACATTAGGCCATACAGATCAAACAGCACAAGATGACGATAAACAGAGACTGGAACTCACACTGTTTTATGACATTTTCCTGATCCCTTGAGGTCTTGCAGAGTTTTGTAATGAACAAGAACCACCAGAGCTCAGGGTGAAGCTCAGGCGATATGAGGGAACTATTCCAAGTGAGGTAATACATTAGCTTCAAGTCGTTTAACCCTTTAATGCTCAAATTTGTTCAATAAAATCTAAATATCTGCTTACAGAATGTCCATTTACAGGCCAAGAGAACACATGTCTTCTCTTGTCTTGTAAATGGATATTCCACAAGACCATAGCAGAGGCCGGTTTTGGCTGGTTTGATGACTAAAGGGTTAAAATGTTTAATTAAGTCATAAATGTTGTTTTCAAAATTAGGTCTGAGTCTTTTCCATGTTTCTCCATTTGTCTTTCAAGTTCACTGTTGTACGACTCCGGAATTCATATTGTTCTAAAATCTGAGCCCAGTTTCCCTTGCCAAATTTCTTCACACCCAGAATCAGGCTGTTCTCCTCTGCTTCAGTCCATGGGATCCGTTGCTTCCGGATTAAATTGGATGCAGTACTAAGACTCTTATGCATCCGTAGATGTAGAGGCACGTCTGGGTTCACTGCAACATAAATGTGCATATTTAAGCATAAGGACAAACAATAAAATCAGTGTGCATGTATGTGTGCGTGCGTGTGTGCGCATGTGTTGCGCGCATTTTGTCTTTCATGCATGTGTGTGTTTTAAGAACATGTAAATAGGATCATATCCTGAAGCTGATTTGTCAGTTAATAGAGCTCTAGTGATGGCACTACATCTTGTATAAATCTGCTTATTTGATTAATTGTACATGTACTGGTGGGGTGGGTTGGAGATGCATAAAGCTTTGAAAAAACACTAGTATTAACTATATAAATTACTCTAAACGTGAATTGCTAACAACAAAAATTGATACTGGTGATCAGGCCACTACACAGGCGCCAGGCTAATTGACAGATAATAATGGTCATTGAGAAATCTGAATTAATATGCTATTAATAATAATAATAATAATAATAAATAATAATAATAATAATAATAATAATAATAATAATAATAATAATAATAATTACATTTATATAGCGCAAAACTCCATGCAATAGCATGCTCTAAGCGCTTGAAGATCTACAGAATAGAAGTGTTTTGAGACTTGATTTGAAAGAGTATGACATGTTTTGATATCTAAAGGGAGATTATTCCATTCAGAAGCAGCGGTGAAGGAGAAAGTCTTCTGTCCATATGTTACCAGTTGTTTCAGTATGTTTCGGAACTTTAAGATTTCTGTTGTTTTGTGATCGGAGAACGCGAGCTGAAGCATAGGGCTGTACGAGATCTGACAGGTAAGTCGGCGCCGTGTTGTTTACACATCGGTAGGTCAAGCAAAGAATCTTGTAACAGATTCTCTGCTCTATTGGCAGCCAATTCAAGTCACGAAGCACTGGAGATGTATTCGTATAAGATAATTCTAGCCACGGTATTCTGTACAGACTCAGACTGGAGCTTATGAATGAGCGCCTTTGGAGCGCCAGCGAGCAAACTATTACAGTAGTCCAGTCTCGATAGCACCAACGAACAAACGAGTGTAGTAGTTGCTTCTTTTGTCAAGTATTTTTTTTAGTATTACACACTAGAGTACAATATGGGGAGACACGATTGACCTAAGAGAAATGAAGATTCAGACATGTTTACCACATGATTCTTTAGAAATTGCATGAACACATACATGAAGCCACACCAACCGCCAAAAGTTTGATCAATCTGAATTCTGAATATCTGTTCTGAAGCTTAGCACCATAGATTCCTTCCAGTCAAATTTGGTTGAAATCCATGAAGCGTTTTGACAATTTCCGGTAAATTCTTCGTGAAATAAATATTAAATAGAGGTTCTGGATTCTGTGACAATATGGTCCTTCTAGCCAAATTTGCTTGAAATCTGCCAAGCTGCTAAGGAGGATGCATTTTGACAAATATATTGTAAATCTTTCATAAAATCTCAGATTTTCACCAAAAAATTTCAAAAATAAGAATTATGAATAGAGGTTCTGGAGCCTAGATAAATGGAATACCCAAACCCAAATTTGGCTGATATCCATCAAGCGGTAAATCAAATTTCTGAATAAGAGTTCCTGAGCCTGCTATCGTATGGTCTTTCTAGCCAAATTTGGTTGAAATCCATAGAGCGGATAAAGAGATGTGCTTTGACAATTTCCAGTAAAATTTTTTCAAAACATCACGATTTTCACCAAAAAAATTGACCAATCAAAATTCTTAATAGAGGTTCTAGAGCTACCACAATAGGATTCTTCCAGCCAAATTTGGTTGAAATCTGTCAATCAGCTAAGAAGATGTGTTTTGACAATTTCCGATAAAGCTTTCATAAAATCTAGGATTTTCAACCCAAAAATCGACCAATCAGAAATCTGAATAGAAGTCCTATAGCTTCTACTGCGATAGGATCCTTCCAGCCAAATTTGGTTAATATCCAAAAAGCCATTTAGGAGATGTTTTAAAGCAAAAGGTGGCGGATGACGGACGACGGATGGATGACAGACAACAGACGGAAACCATGTATTAATACTTTAACCCTCTAATTTGTTCAAGAAAATTTAAATTTTCTCATAGACAATGTCCATTTGCAGACCAAGAAGACTATTTTTGAAAATAGTCTTCTCTTGGTCTGCAAATGAACATTTCTCAAGACCACTGCAGAAGCGGTTTCTGGCTGATATGAGTGTAAATGGTTAAGTTCACTTGGCCATTCTAGTCAGGTGGGCTAATAATGGCAAATTTCAACAGTTCAATATTTAATTTCATTAAAACATGTCACAAAATAAGTAATCTAGAAATAATGCCATATTTACAGCTATTTTACAATTCATAACGTTTAGCACCTTAGGAAAATGTAAGTTGACTTTACATTTGACAAACAACTATATTGGAGATTGGAGATTTTCCATTATTTTATTTTGCCATCATCCTCACTCATATTTAAAATAATAATGAAGATTAATTGAATAATCGTGCATGCCTACGTGAATCATCAACAGAGCTAAAGTGATGACACCACATCTAGTACACATCTGCCTGTCCATGTAGAGCTAAAGTGATGACACCACATCTAGTACACATCTGTCTGTCCATGTAGAGCTATAGTTACTTATGCCACATCTAGTACACATCTGTCTGCCCATGTAGAGCTAAAGTGATGACGCCACATCTAGTACACATCTGTCTGTCCATGTAGAGCTAAAGTGATGACACCACATCTAGTACACATCTGTCTGTCCATGTAGAGCTATAGTTACTTATGCCACATCTAGTACACATCTGTCTGTCCATGTAGAGCTAAAGTGATGACGCCACATCTGTCTGTCCATGTAGAGCTAAAGTGATGACACCACATCTAGTACACATCTGTCTGTCCATGTAGAGCTATAGTTACTTATGCCACATCTAGTACACATCTGTCTGCCCATGTAGAGCTAAAGTGATGACGCCACATCTAGTACACATCTGTCTGTCCATGTAGAGCTAAAGTGATGACACCACATCTAGTACACATCTGTCTGTCCATGTAGAGCTATAGTTACTTATGCCACATCTAGTACACATCTGTCTGTCCATGTAGAGCTAAAGTGATGACGCCACATCTGTCTGTCCATGTAGAGCTAAAGTGATGACACCACATCTAGTACACATCTGTCTGTCCATGTAGAGCTATAGTTACTTATGCCACATCTAGTACACATCTGTCTGCCCATGTAGAGCTAAAGTGATGACGCCACATCTAGTACACATCTGTCTGTCCATGTAGAGCTAAAGTGATGACACCACATCTAGTACACATCTGTCTGTCCATGTAGAGCTATAGTTACTTATGCCACATCTAGTACACATCTGTCTGTCCATGTAGAGCTAAAGTGATGACGCCACATCTAGTACACATCTGTCTGTCCATGTAGAGTTATAGTGATGACACCACATCTAGTACACCTCTGTCTGTCCATGTAGAGTTATAGTGATGACACTACATCTAGTACACATCTGTCTGTCCATGTAGAGTTATAGTGATGACACCACATCTAGTACACATCTGTCTGTCCATGTAGAGTTATAGTGATGACGCCACATCTAGTACACATCTGTCTGTCCATGTAGAGTTATAGTGATGACACTACATCTAGTACACATCTGTCTGTCCATGTAGAGTTATAGTGATGACACCACATCTAGTATACATCTGTCTGTCCATGTAGAGTTATAGTGATGACGCCACATCTAGTACACATCTGCCTATCCATGTAGAGTTATAGTTACTTATGCCACATCTAGTACACATCAGTCTGTCCATGTAGAGTTATAGTGATGACGCCACATCTAGTACACATCTGTCTGTCCATGTAGACTTATAGTGATGACACCACATCTAGTACACATCTGTCTGTCCATGTAGAGTTATAGTGATGACGCTACATCTAGTACACATCTGTCTGTCCATGTAGAGTTATAGTGATGACGCCACATCTAGTACACATCTGTCTGTCCATGTAGAGTTATAGTGATGACGCCACATCTAGTACACATCTGTCTGTCCATGTAGAGCTAAAGTGATGACGCCACATCTAGTACACATCTGCCTGTCCATGTAGAGCTAAAGTGATGACGCCACATCTAGTACACATCTGCCTGTCCATGTAGAGCTAAAGTGATGACGCCACATCTAGTACACATCTGTCTGTCCATGTAGAGCTAAAGTGATGACACCACATCTAGTACACATCTGTCTGTCCATGTAGAGCTAAAGTGATGACACCACATCTAGTACACATCTGTCTGTCCATGTAGAGCTAAAGTGATGACGCCACAACTAGTACACATCTGTCTGTCCATGTAGACTTATAGTGATGACATCACATCTAGTACACATCTGTCTGTCCATGTAGAGTTATAGTGATGACATCACTCCTGTATATATCTGCCTGTCCATGCAGTTACAGTGATGACATCACATCCTGTATATATCTGCCTGTCCATGCATCATCAGCAATGGTGTTATTTTTCGTTATTCCTTGATCAATTGATCAACACCAAACTTGATCCAAATGTTCCTATAAGTACCTACCACCATTACTACTATTTCACAATGTAGCTATTAGACACCTAGATAGGAATCTTTGGAACAGGGTTGGTGTCTATCTCTACCAATTAACCTTCCAATAGAGGAATCCAATCTGTCAGTCAATAATTATATACGTCACAGGAAGGCTGATGTCACAATTAAAATACCTCTTAAATGGCATACCTAAGTCCATCAGTAACTATTAATTGTCTGCCATGAGTACGAATTGTGTATCTTTACTACTTAATAGCCATTCTGTTGAATATTTTGAAACTAATTTGTCTGGGTGTTGTTGCTGCCCAATGAAACGAGTTTCAAAATATTCAACAGCTTACCAGCAAATTTGTCTGGAAATTGATATTCATGGTGTTCAGGGCTGACTAGATCCCAACATGGCCAAAGCATGGGTTGAGCTTAGCTAAAGATGGGTGGAGCATAGCTAAAAGTGCATTCATCCATTGGTTGATTCTGTGGAAAACCGGTGTTATGGCTCTTGAAAACATTCAAGTATGGGACAAATGGGAGCATGCGTGTATGTATGCATGCGTGTATGTATGTGTACGTGCATCTGTGCTCATGCCAGTGCATACGGGCATGCGTGCATGTGCATGCCAGTGCATGTGCGTGTGTGTGTGTGTACTAACCGTTATCCTCATCTGATGCGTCTGATAATGTCTCATCATGAGGGGACCCCGTTTGTAGTGATTTTGTTCGACGTTTGACTGTGTGCAGTTCCCTGAGGATTTACACATATTCAATAAGCCAGAGCAAATCTCATGAACCTCCACGCCCGCAACCTTCCCTCTAAAAATAGCACATTTATGCTTAAAAAACTAAGTAAGTACCTACTATTTGCTAACAAGGCATATCAGTAAACTGATGTATGCTCCCCAAAGGCATACTCTCCGCAGGGACACTGTAGAAACCATGGCCCGGACAAAAATACTCTGTAATGTTCAGTGAAACATGAAAAGTAGGTCAATACTTTTCATACACAACACAGCTTAGTTCTTGTATAACAAAAACTCTTGAAACTACAGGCTGGACAAAAATCTTTCTGTAATTTTCAATGAACCATGAAAAGGTCGAAAGGTCATGGTGACCTACTTTTCATACACTGCACACCTTTTCCCTAGGATGCATCCACATATCAAGTTTAGTTTCTGTATGCCAAAAACGCTTGAAACTATAGACTGGACAATAATTCTCAGTAATGTTCAGTGAACCATGAAAAGTAGGTCAAAAGCATGTTCATGTCAAGAACATGTTCAAGATCATGTCACTACTTTTCATACACAACACACCTACAGCATCAAAAAAGCATCCGCTTTTGTTTCTACGAGAATTCTTAATACTTACCAGATGTACTATTATGATAATGTCTATTATCTAGTCTAGCTCAAAATAAACAATTAAAACTCCGCACTCTCCTGGTCCTGCCCCTACTGTGTCCGGGAATACCATAGCCACAGGTACCGAGTCAATTCCCAATCACAGTCAGATTCGTCTTATGTTTGCCTTGGCAAACTGCGAAAGCAGCTCAGCCTCACCTCAGCAGGGCGGCTGAGGCAGGGCCATAGTACATCTGGTAAGTATTAAGAATTCTCGTAGAAACAAAAGCGGATGCTTTTTTGATTCTACTTCGAATAATACTTACCAGATGTACTATTATGACAAACTCCGGATTTCGACAGCCAGAAAATGCCAGTGGGAGGAGGTGAGGCTCGAACCAGCACTCAACTACCATCCAACAGAGAAGGTTGTGAAGAGACTAGAACCCTGGCATACGCTTGGGTTCGTCTATCTGACTCATAGAGTGCTAAACTTCCATGGTCTAGACCGCGCTCCCCCCCCCTCTTTTGTCCGCACAAAATTCAGAGGGCTGTCACTGGGGATGCAACACACACCAGACCCGTGTCAGCCCCAAGTCTCAGCTAGGGCAGTCCAGTAGAGTGCAAAGAAGCTACTACAACTTCTAACTTTGAAAAAATATCAGTATATCGACTAGATTTTCAAATTGGAATGAGTCTAATGTCTGGTTGACAGGATAAGAATACTCTTGTACCAGACTATTTACCTAAGCAGTCTGGTATTTCGACTGTAAGTAAATATATTTATAGTCACTTAATTAATGTAAACACTCACCATTTTTGAGTGCTTGATCTTTTCTTGATCATCACAGGAGCTCGGCGCAATCCACGGTCGTACTCAGTCATGTGCATAGCGTTTGTTCAGTGTAGGCGGAAGACTTTAGTGATGTGTGCGAAGTAGTGGTCGGACGTGGCTTAGTTTAGGTTTGACAGATTGGCGACGGCTACCGGATTAAGTGAGTTGGAGATGTCGCGAAGGTAGAAATCAGTGAATGACGACTCGGCATGCCATTGTGCTACAGACATCACCTCCTCTAATGAGACACCCTTATAAAGGGCCGATGATGCTGCTAGTGCTCGGACCTGATGGGCATTCGCATGATCAATTTGCTTTCCTGTAGCGATTTTGTGTGACATCTTAATAGCGTCAACTATCCAACGAGAAATAGTATCTTTCGAGGCACGTAAATGGGGAGCTTTGAGACATAACCACAGAGATTTCGGGTCGTCTCTCCACTCATTAGTACGTTTCTTATACATTTTAAGACATCTGACAGGACACCAAACAGACGAGTTTGGGTCATGTCTAGTTAAACTTGGCAAATTGATCGGCTGTCCTGGATATTTAAGTGACTGATTCTTTGACAGGAAACAAAAACGTGGAAGTAGTCGTAAACCTTCACCCGTGACGACAAAACGGTCTTGTTCGGCAGAAAGCGCATGAATTTCGCTTCTCCTTCTCGCCGATTGCTCATTCCTTTGATAACTTCATTCAAGGTGTCATTCTCCACTCCTTCAACAGTGAGACTGGGAATGACTGAAGCTAATGCAGACTTATATGCTGCTAGGGTAGAAGGTACAAGTTTGTCAACTTCGTATAAATGACATATAAAATCCGCTACGTGTTGAACAGATGCAGAAAAGGGATTAATATCTCCTCTCTCACACCACTGTGCAAATTTGTTGATTCTATAATTATATGTCTTTGTGGTTGAAACTCTTCTGGCTGAAGCAACAAACTTCGCTGCTTGCTCAGAAAAGCCACCCTCAATTGCACGCTGCTTGACAACATCCATGCAGTCAATCTGAACATTTCCGGTCTGTCGTGGAGGTACAGACCCTTGTTCTGAGAGATTAGATCTCTGGCATCTGGCAGAGAGACTGGATTGCAGACCAGAAGGTCCAGCAGATCCGTAAACCATGATCGGCCTGGCCAATACGGGGCGATCAGTAGTACCTGGCACTCCCCCTCTCTTATTTTTGCCAGAACTTTCGGGATGAGAATTGTTGGAGGGTACGCATACACGTACATCCCCTCCCAACTTATTGCCAGTGCATCTACTGCTAAGGCTAGCGGGTCTGGGATCGGTGACACGTAAGTGACCATCTTTGCGTTTTGATTCATCGCAAACAGGTCGACATTTGGCTTGCCCCATTGTTTGAATAGAACCTCTGCTACCGATTGGTTGAGCTGCCATTCCGTCGGACGACAAACCGTCCTTCGACTGAGAGCATCCGCTAGGATGTTCAATCTTTCTGGAATGTGTGCTGCCCGAAGAATAATATTCTTCTCTTGGCACCACAGCAGAAGGTTCCAAACCATCATACACAACTCGGGTGATCTCGTCCCGCCCTGGCGGTTCAAATAAGACACCACTGTCGAGTTGTCTGTCCTTATTAGGACAACTTTGCCTTGAATTAGGCTCTCGAACTTTCGAAGTGCAAATACCACCGCTAATAGTTCGAGCACATTGATATGTTTCTGCGCATTGGTCCGATCCCATTCCCCTGACACTGACTGATTGTCCAATACCGCTCCCCAACCCGTCAACGATGCATCCGTAAAGATGGACATCTTAGGTTGAGGAGGTTGTAGAGGAACACCTCGCAGGAGATTCTGTTCGGATAACCACCACTGAAGGTGGAATATCAACGGTTCTTTGACTGGAATCCTCAGAGATAACGGATCCGTTTTCTGAGACCAGAATGACATTAGATACATCTGAATCGGCCTGCGCCTGAGTGCCGCATATGGAACCACCTTCTCCAGAGATACTAGTAACCCCAGTATCCTGAGAAACTGGCGCGCCATCAGATAGGCTCCTAGAGAAACCGACTCCAAAACTGCAATCAGGCTTTTGACTCTGCTCTCCGCCGGAAAAGCTACGCCGTCCCTGAGATTGAAAAAGATTCCCAGATAGACAAACTCCTGGGATGGAGTCAGTTCTGATTTCTCTAGATTTACAATCCACCCTAGATCCTTTAATAAGGCTAGGACTACCTGCAGATTGCTGCGCAGAGTGATTGGATTCCCCCGCTTTCAGCAGCCAGTCGTCTATGTACGTGTGAACAGCTATGTTTCTCCTGCGAAGTAAAGAAGTCATGGCGAGAACCACCTTGGTGAAGACCCTCGGAGCTGTGGTCAGGCCGAACGGGAGAGCATTGAATTCCCAAACATTGTCTTGGAATGCAAAGCGAAGGTACTTCTGAAAAGGAATTGACATTGGAATATGAAAATATGCATCCTTCAGATCTATCGACACTCCCCACATGCCTTTCCTCAACCCTGTCATTACTGCTGCAACCGTCTCCATCTGAAATTTGGGAGAAAGAATAAACTTGTTCAACGGTTTGAGATTGAGAATTGGTCTCCATCCTCCGGTACGCTTCGGAACAAGGAACATGACCGAATAGAAGCCCAGAGAAGACTGATCCTTGACTAAATGAATGGCCTTCTTCTGATGAAGAGATTGTATTTCTGACAGAAACAGGAGTCCATATTGGAGTCGAGGTTAACGGAACTAACGATTGATGGATGAGCCAGTCCGGATCGTAGCCGTTTCTTATCCACTGACAAACTAAACAGTCGCGCACGACCTGTTCCCATTGGTTTAGGAATAGCTGAAGTCTGCCTCCGACGGAAGGAATCTGCACACAATTGTCGGTCAAGATTAGCCGATAAGACGCTAAATCACTTGGGTGAAGATTCTAGACTCCATCTGTCTCTGAAGCCATCGGTAGTGGTTCCGCCGGAAACCCGTCAGGAACGAGCCCCACGGCCGCCCCGCGGCTTCTTGTGGTATGACGGTCCGGAACCGCCGCCACGGCTATCCTTACGGTAGCCGCCTCGGCCCGAACCGCCACCCTTCCTGTCTTCCTCATACGGCCTCTTACTAGAGGACTTGTATGAGGACGAACGGCCAGGTCCTTGCGATCCGGATGGCCTATGGGCATCACGGCCAGAAGGACGGAAGGGCGATCTAGGACGCTGCCTCTGCTGCTCCTGTCTCTTGCGGCTGAGTCCTCTTAGTCGACTTCCACGACTTGCCGACCACTTCTTGCTCCGCCACCATTGACGCAACCTTGGAGAGCGCTTGTCGTGCCGAGCCGCCGAACAAGCCTGGACCAATGAAGGGCGCAGAAGATAATGCAGCCCTCATTTCCGGTCCTGGTTCTACACAATCGAGAACCATTCTCCGTCGCTCTGCCAACGTTCTAGTGATTACCCTGGCCAGGCAATCCTGAGACAGGCGCATGGTGTCCCGAATAACTCCGGGAGCAGCCTCTGGCACCTGTCCGCCTTCCGCCATGCAGTCCAGCATACCCTGCAAGACGGTACACCCGTGCGACAGCGCAGCCATGGCTGCCCTCGCCGCATCCTCAATGAGCGTGAGCTCATTGAACGGGTTTTTGTTGGTCTGCGAAACCAAAGGACGTGACCGCCCCTTAGCCTTCCCAGCCAACGGCCTATTCAGCGCCTCTTGTTCCGCAACGGAAAGCCGTGGAACCCGGGCGTACTGATGATAGGCCAGCTCCAGAAAACGGACCCTACTCCTTATCCCCTTCGGGGCCTTTGGTAATGCATAGTCTGGCTGAACCAGACGGTATGCCGCAACTTCCAACATGTCAGAAGTCTGCGTATCCAACGGGAGTGTCGGCATGGCAGAAGAGCCACTTGACAGAGCGCTAGCAGCACGCTCTGACATCCGTTCCATCGCCGGATCGCGCTGAGATCCTAGATCAGATGCCAACCCGAGACGATTGGTCATCCATCCAAGGACCTGCACCCATTCAGCTTCGGTGCAGAAAACGGACTCGTCCATCAAAGAACTGCCGTTCTCATCCTCCCTCTCTCCCTTAGATGAGAGGGCCACCGACGATCCATGCTGGGCGCTACGATACGCGTCTCTGCCATGACAGAGCGCATCCATAACGCGACTACCGGCGGCACCGGTGTCCAACGAATCGCCAGACGCGGATTCCCCGCAATCCATCGGCTCCCGCACGGGATCCGGGACTATGACCGCCTTAACTACGGCTGGTACCGTCACTCCGATAGGAGCCGCACCTAACGCCGCCGGGATACCAGCAGGAACCGCAAAACACGGCTCCGCCGGCATCTCCGGTTGCACAAATAGCGGATGGAATATGCCCGACGGAACGTCGACATCACCATCCGCCTGGCAAACCCGTACCCCTGGGACGTACTAGGTCTTGCCGTCATCGAAATATCCGGCATGCCGGAATCTTCCATTAGCAGCAGATCTTCCTCCTCTACCGTCGGCTCTTGAGCCAAGGACAGAGAAGGGGCAGGTGCATGACCCTCAGCAGAACTAGCCGGACCACCTAATGGTTGTCCTGCACCAGCTTGCCTCACCGGGACCGTGGACTGCAACGAGTCAAACATCGCCTTGAACTGGGCCGCCCATACGCCCAGCGCTGAATCCATTCGTTCATTCAGACGTCCTTCAAGTCCCATAAGAGACGCCTGCTGCAACTTCGCTGCCTTGTCCTTCGCGATCCTCTCCAGCCTCGCACGTCGATCCCTGTCAAACTCTGCCACCATTGCCGACGACCACTTCACGCACACATCACAAGGGCTGCCGACCTTACACTGAGCGCACGCCACACAGTGATGTCCCAAGTACTTCCGCTTCATGAACCTGTTGCACTTCTGGCACAACGTGTCCAGATTCTTAGGTTTCTGCGAACACAGAGAAAAATTAAAACGCTGCACATGACAAATGATGACGAGCAATACGCACAATCGACTTGATAGTTAAGATTTCTTAAACACATTAACTTTCTCTTAAATTAATGATAATCAAGTTCTTAGGCAGGAAATATTTGAAACTTTTTTGAGTGAAAATTTTTTAAAACACACAACTCAGCCTTCAACTAACGTTAAATAACCAAGGCTACATCGCTACAAACACCCTCGACAATGAAGCGAAAGCTAATATCGGCGATAAACAGAGTGCATAGACATACCAAGCCAAGAACGACATAATACATGGGCGACGCCATTTTGGCTAAGGGCGCGTCCATCTTTAGAGGAACCGAGCCGCAAGAGAAAATTAACCGAGTACCCGAATTAAACTAAAAGTTAACGGGTACAGAAGCGACTCCAACAATGGCTAACATTTTAAAACAATGTGCCAATTTAAGGAAATTTCAAACAGTCATTATGGCACGAATGAATAAATTCTAGATTGATACAACCTGCCCCTGTGATGATTTCCCCAGTTCCTCCATGAAGCCACCGATGTAATTCCTTTCAACAACCGATAACCGCTTAAATTAACGAAAATTTGAGCACACTCAAATTGCGACTTGACAAAAACGCAAAATAGACGAATCTGACTGTGATTGGGAATTGACTCGGTACCTGCGGCTATGGTATTCCCGGACACAGTAGGGGCAGGACCAGGAGAGTGCGGAGTTTTAATTGTTTATTTTGAGCTAGACTAGATAATAGACATTATCATAATAGTACATCTGGTAAGTATTATTCGAACTAGAATATACAGTATCCACACATGAAGTTTATTTCCAGTATACCAAAAACTCTTGGAAACTACAGCACGCACAACAATTTTCTGTAATGTTTAATGAATTGTGAAAAGTAAGTCAAAAGTAGGTCACGCTGACCTATCTTTTATACACTGCACGCCTCCTCCGTGAGATGCACCCACATATCAAACTTAGTTCATGTATAACAAAGAACTCTTGAAACTACTGTTCAAAGCCTACCACTCTACGTCATAGACTTTAAAAGGTTTATACAGAAATCTCATTAGTTAAGTACTTCGGCAACCATTTTGTATTTTTCTAAATTGACTGGAAATTCTTTAAAAAACTACTCATTAAATGTTGGGTCCATTGCAATTAAGTTTGGCTGTGTGAACCACAGTCATGCTAGGGCTTTTAAAGCCATGTTTGTCAAATCTGATCAGTGGATAATGAATAGCTTTTTTAAACCCTTAATGGTCAAGAATGGGCAAGAAAATTGAGATGTCTGCTTCGTGATTGTCAGTTATCGAGCCAGTTATTCCAGTGGTAAATTTTCAAAAACAGACTGGCATTCCTCAAGCCCATTGGACTTTAACACTTATATCAGCAACAAAAAAAAGGCTTCTACAGTGGTCTTGAGAAATGTCCATTTGCAGACCAAGAAAACTGTTTTTGAAAATCACTGGAAACACTGGCCTGATACCCAAGCCAGTAATTCCAGTGGTAAATTTTCAAAAATAGTCTTCTCTTGGTCTGCAAATAGACAACTTTTATGTGAAAATTGAAATTTTCTTTAAAAAAGTTTGGGAAAATCTGAGCCGACCACTCCAGGATCATTCAAACCAAGTTTGGTTCAAATTGGCCTACCGTATTTCACCTAATTGAAGCCCATGCTCTAATAGAAGCCTATAAAATGGAATCCAGATGTACGACAGAAATTGCTTGAATGTCCGAGAACTTAGATGAGATATACCACGTCTTATGTTGGCAAGCCTCCGGCCTTTTTGCGTTTGGAGGTGCGGTGTTCTCGCAAGATCTCATACGCTAACGGGAGTTTGTTAGCAAACAGGTACCCATTGCTCTGTTCAGACCAAAAGTACAATAATCAGTTCCTATCGCGCAATAATAATATATAGCAATTCCGAGTTCTGAGTCAGAGTCCAGAATATTTATATCCGAGTATTCGCTCTAAGTAAAGCTCTAAATAAGGTTGAATTTGGGTTCGTTGTCGGGTTACACGGACCGGAAATATCACGTGGTTGCTTTGCCTATCTATGCATGCCCATACTTTTACTCTCACTTGAAGCAGGAGTAATCGAGTCAAATTTGTACCACCTGATACGAATTTGTACCACATGATACCATCGTCCGATTATACTCTTGGTCATTCGGATATGTTGTCAAGGTACCCCGCTTACCCTGACAACTTACCCGAACTTAGCCTAATGCTTGTTTGCAATTCGAGGCGAATCACGTGATTTATATCTTTTTGCGACGACATTTCATGTTAAATTCAAGATGAATTTTGATGTAATAAATTATCTTTATTAATGGATACGCAATATTTAGGAGCTCCAATTTAATAATTTCAATTCCGCGATGAGGCTTTTGAGGTATACATAGTCTTAAGGTGGCGAGAATTTTCTACCGGGAGATTGAGTTCAATTTTCATGATATAATTTTTAGGAATTTTTTGGGGGAAAACTTTAATATAAGCCCACCTCTTTCTCAGAGATGTTGGTTTGGAAATTGAACACCTCTTGTCCTAATAGAAGCCTAGGCTTCAAATAGGCGAAATACGGTCCTGGTTAATGAAGTAGTCTGCTATAGAAACGTTGATGGATGACAAAAGGTTATCATGGCATATGCTCAGATGTTGCATCAGGCCAGGTAAGCTAATAATATATATTTATACAATCATACCTGTTAGAATTCTGTCCCTCCTGTGATCGTCTGGCTGTAAAATATGACAAAATAATCATATTTCACATTCTGACAAACTCATTGTGTGCTCTCAGTTCTGCTTTCAAATGATAATTGGCACAAACAGCGATGCCTAACAACAAGTGTTATGTTTCTTATACGGTTGTAAATTATTAGCAAAAAAAGAACAATCGTCATGATGGTTTGTCCTATTATCAGCCCTTTCGCATGCATTGCAATTTATAGGTGCAATCTGTCATGTGAATGTAAACATATGTTTGACTAATGTCACAATAAGAGACCTGTTATCAATGGATAAGGGATCGTGTTTGTTACTCTTGCGTCTGATGTCATAATCTATTACATCACTAATTAGCTGACATCGCAGTCATAATGACGTATATAGCTGTCACAAAAAAAGTCTGTCGTTGATGAATTTACAATTTAATAAATATTTTGTTGAATATTTTGGAAGTAATTTGACTGGCAGCTGTTGCCATAGGCAGCAACATGTCCCCATCAAATTGTTTTTAAAATATTCAACAGACTACCTGTATAGTTACCTTAAAATTTAGGCAATGAAAACTCAGTTTTCAAAGTTTCAAATGAATCCCAACACAAGTAAAAAGTCGGCAGAGCTTAGACAGAAATGTATCCCTCTCTATTGTGACAATCTATGCAATCTTTTCTAATCTATACGGAGAGCTTAGCTAGAAATGTATCCCTCGCTATTGTGACAATCTATGCAATCTGTTCTAATCTATACGGAGAGAGCTTAGCTAGAAATGTATCCCTCGCTATTGTGACAATCTATGCAATCTGTTCTAATCTATACGGAGAGCTTAGCTAGAAAAGTATCCCTCGCTATTGTGACAATCTATGCAATCTGTTCTAATCTATACGGAGAGAGCTTAGCTAGAAATGTATCCCTCGCTATTGTGACAATCTATGCAATCTGTTCTAATCTATACGGAAAGAGCTTAGCTAGAAATGTATCCCTCGCTATTGTGACAATCTATGCAATCTGTTCTAATCTATACGGAGAGAGCTTAGCTAGAAATGTATCCCTCGCTATTGTGACAATCTATGCTAATCTATACGGAGAGAGCTTAGCTAGAAATGTATCCCTCGCTATTGTGACAATCTATGCAATCTGTTCTAATCTATACGGAGAGAGTTTAGCTAGAAATGTATCCCTCGCTATTGTGACAATCTATGCAATCTGTTCTAATCTATACGGAGAGCTTGCCTAGAAATGTATCCCTCGCTATTGTGACAATCTATGCAATCTGTTCTAATCTATACGGAGAGTTTAGCTAGAAATGTATCCCTCGCTATTGTGACAATCTATGCAATCTGTTCTAATCTATACGGAGAGAGCTTAGCTAGAAATGTATCCCTCGCTATTGTGACAATCTATGCTAATCTATACGGAGAGAGCTTAGCTAGAAATGTATCCCTCGCTATTGTGACAATCTATGCAATCTGTTCTAATCTATACGGAGAGAGCTTAGCTAGAAATGTATCCCTCGCTATTGTGACAATCTATGCAATCTGTTCTAATCTATACGGAGAGAGCTTGCCTAGAAATGTATCCCTCGCTATTGTGACAATCTATGCAATCTGTTCTAATCTATACGGAGAGAGTTTAGCTAGAAATGTATCCCTCGCTATTGTGACAATCGATGCAATCTGTTCTAATCTATACGGAGAGAGCTTAGCTAGAAATGTATCCCTCGCTATTGTGACAATCTATGCAATCTGTTCTAATCTATACGGAGAGAGCTTAGCTAGAAATGTATCCCTCGCTATTGTGACAATCTATGCAATCTGTTCTAATCTATACGGAGAGAGCTTAGCTAGAAATGTATCCCTCGCTATTGTGACAATCTATGCAATCTGTTCTAATCTATACGGAGAGAGATTAGCTAGAAATGTATCCCTCGCTATTGTGACAATCTATGCAATCTGTTCTAATCTATACGGAGAGCTTAGCTAGAAATGTATCCCTCGCTATTGTGACAATCTATGCAATCTGTTCTAATCTATACGGAGAGCTTAGCTAGAAATGTATCCCTCGCTATTGTGACAATCTATGCAATCTGTTCTAATCTATATGGAGAGAGCTTAGCTAGAAATGTATCCCTCGCTATTGTGACAATCTATGCAATCTGTTCTAATCTATACGGAGAATGAAACTGTTAGTAGATAAATGTTACTTTTAATTCCTGTCTTATTATGTAACAAACCCCTTATTAACTACTGGACGGATTTCACAAACCTGGCTTAATGACCCTGAGCATGACTATGGCTCACAAGCCAAGCTTAATTACAATCGACTCAACATTTAATGAGTAGTTCATTTAAAAACCTAGACCTTTTTTGAAACTTTATCACTGGAATGACTGGCTCTATAATTGCCAGCAAATGGACGTTCTGAAAGCAAATACCTAGATTTTCTTGATCAATCTGGACCATTAAATTGTTAATAATAGCATCCATGAGGATCAAGGTTAAAGGTTAAAGGTTAACTATCCTTAATCTTTATTCATTTGAACGCTGTTCTACACATGTAAGCAAAATTAGCAGAGTTTAGTCAATATGAATTCTGCAGCATTAAATATCTCCTCTATCCTTCTCATTGCTGATAAGCATATGAGCTCAGTGACCATGACCTTTGACCTTGTGATCATGCCGATTCCCAACAGCATAGGCAACCATGTATCCGAGGTTAGTTCCAATAAGGTTAATCAATCCTTAAATATAGGCTAGACGCAAAACTTAATGTTGAAAAACAGTGACGTATCAAGGCCACACTAACCGTAATATCGGCATGCTGATGCCTAAAAGTATAGACAACCAACTGCTAGACAGTGTTTCTCATGACATATACACCTGTGCAAAAGTTAAGCACCAGCAAAAACAATAGAACGTAGAAACATGATGGTACAACTAGGCTGCCATACTTTTTGTCCCCGCGTTAGCTGACATAATTCCAAGTACGAAATGCACATGCATGCATGACTTCACGCCGCTTGATGTCCGTGCGTGGCGGGAAACAGCACACGTGTTCAGTTATGTAAAAGTCCAGTTTGAGGTGTAGAACATTACATACAGATTTAGGCGACAAGATTAGGAATTTTGTGTTCATGACCGTGGTTTATTTGTACAGAGAGAATTAGCTCTTGATTGTGAACCGCTATGGCAAGACGAAGGTTAAGTGATCGTGTGAAATGGCAAATCATAGGCATGCATACCACTGGTATGTCATGCAGAGAGATTGGCAGACAGCTGAACATTAACCATACTGTAATCAGTCGTTTGATTGCAAAACATGGGCAAACTAACGAGGTGAAGGACAGGCCTAGATCTGGAAGACCGAAGAAGACTACTGCCCGTGATGATCGAGCCCTAGTACGCCTTGTTAGGAGATCTCCATTCACCAACAGCAGAGTGCTCAGCCAGCAATGGGAAACGCGCAATAGAGTGTCAATGTCTACCGTCAAAAGGAGACAGTATGCTGCTGGCATGAAAGCTAGGAGACCTGTCAGACGTCCTCTCCTCACTGCACACCACAAAGAGGAGCGTCTGAGGTGGTGCAACGAAAGAAGACACTGGAACATGAGATCCTGGAGACGGGTACACTGGTCCGATGAAAGTCGGTTCCTGCTTCATGCCACAGATGGTCGAACTCGTGTATGGAGGTCCAGACGCACGGCGTACGACCAACGTAACATCATGGAAGAAGTTCCATTTGGTGGAGGTTCCGTTATGATATGGGGGTGCATCTCATTTGATTGTAAGCTGGATCTGTTGACTGTACCTGGAACACTAAATGGACAAAGATATCAAGATTCCATACTGGATAGAGTTGTGGTCCCTCATTTTGTAAATCATGCACCTGGAACCCACCCTATATTCATGGATGACAACGCCCGACAACATCGTGCTAGAGCTGTGCATGAATACCTCCGCCAGAATGCCATCGAAACCCTACCATGGCCAGCAAGGAGCCCTGACATGAACCCTATTGAGCATATCTGGGACATTCTGGGAAACATGGTGAGAAGGAGGGATCCTCCTGTGCAGAACCTACAGGAATTAACAGACGCACTCCATCTTGAATGGCAACGAATACCACAATGGCGTATCAGTCGGTTGGTGACCAGCATGAGACGTCGTGTCCAGGCCGTCATCCAGGCACAAGGTGGATATACCCGGTATTAATAATGACAGTCTCAAACTCGTGCACAGATGTTAAACTTCGTTTTCAGACACCATTAATGACAATCTAGCCACGTGTGTCAACTGTAGGGCAATAGTTGTCAGTTGTGTCAACGTAACCATATTCAGGCCTCGTTTTCAAGTTCAAACAAAAACATAGTGTTTCCCCACCATCATAATCAGCATTCCTCTAGTTGCATTATTACCTCTTGCACTAAGATGGATGGGTACATAAATGTTTATGCTATTGCTTTCTTCATAGCACATGAATATACCCTCGCATGTGCGTAAAAATAGGGTGGTGCTTAACTTTTGCACAGGTGTATATAAATTTTGGAGGTCTCAGGGACCACTCAGCCAGAAATTTGGGGGTCCCATCCTGAAACATTGGGGTCCCAAAATGAAAACCTTGGGTTCCAATACAGTTTTTCTCATCCATGCTAAAATTAGACGGTACAATGTACTCACACATAAAAATTATACTGATTATGCTAGATAAAAATAATTAATATTTAATAATTATACAAGATTTTCAGGGGTCCCATAGGACCCACTTTCACTACTTTTGGGGATTACAAGTTGCATTTTAGGACCGCAAAAGGACCCTTAAGTGAATCCCTGCTAATAGACCAAAACTATCGAGAAATATAAGCTGAAGTGAGTTTGTGCAAGTTTAGAAATAATAGAAGATGCTTACCTGCTGTAATAAATGCTGTCTGATGACCAACCTCTTCCCGCATCACCTGAAATATTATTAGACCTTTTTGAAAATACATTGGTAGATATTATGTAATATTTCTTATTGAAGGGACCAGATTTCCAAACCATCAACATCACCTATTTATCTCAATGCAGTTTGAAAAAAAAGGTGAGGATATTACTATCTCCTCTGAAACCGTTTGGTGGATTGTGCGATGATGTTAATATCAGGCTCCACCTCAGGGTGGGGTGGGGTCAGAAAGTCAAAGCTGGCAGAATTCAAACAAATTTGGCATGTAAGTCACTCATATGATTGCAGATTGCAAGGCAATGTCTACATTAGGCCCCGTGCTGTGTGTGTGTGTGTGTGCGCGCGTGTGCGTGTGTGTGGGGGGGTGTTTCAAGGAAATACTGTTTCAGGTTACCGTATACATGGGTCTTGCAGATTTCAGAGCAGTAAACATAGGATTTTGACAGCAAAGTCACTCCTCTCCCCACAGTGAGTACACTCATAAAGTGCCATGACGATGATCTCAACAAAACTTAACCTTTGCTCTTCACCTGACTCTGACCGTTGGTCTATGGCAATAAATCTAACACATGATGTATGTTCAACATGCTGATAATTTCAAATTTTGCTTTAAAATAAATTGGCTCTCAATCTTTAATAGCAAACATATCAGCTGTAATCAATATTGTCAAAAACGCCCATAATGGATTAGCAAAATGGCCGAAATCAACTAAGACAGCTGTCTCGCTGAAGTTTTGTTAATTAGCATTAAATAATCTGTGTAGACATTTCTGCCTCTGCAGCAACGGCTTGCAATCATATTAATTTCATAATATTTAACGGGTTTCCTGTTTGGTTGCCCTCAGATTGAGACACAGGGAATTTATTGGTAAAAGAGTCAAATAACCTCTTCTACATTGGTGACATAATTATGAGAGGCGGCTGTGCTAACATTCTATCTAATGGTTTTCCAGTTTATCCATCAATCATATGATGTTACAATCAACTATGTGGCCTGTAGGATGACATCATAATCATGAATGACATAGATAAGTTCATCACGAACACAGAATTGATGATGTACTAAGCACTGTTGTAAAAGTTGTATGTCTTTACTATTTAATAAAAATGCTGTTGAATATTTTGAAACTAATCTGACTTGGCACTGTTGTTGCCATAATATTCAGCAGCTTACCCGTTTATTTTCTGGAAATTGATAGTCAGGCAGTTCAGGGATCGATCCCAACATGGCCAAGTGTGGGTGGAGATTAGCTAATGATGGGCGGGGCATAGTTAAAACTGGAAAGGTCCATTCTCAGTGTGGGTGCCATTCAGATCATTAGGCCAAAGCCACAATCCACCTGACATAAGGATCGACAAAAAGAAGAATATTTTGATACAACTTCCAGTGAAATAATGTTCAAAGTAGTACTCAGATTAGTTGTATCATTTGTAACATGAAATGGCAATACCTGCCTTCGATGAATGAAAGTGTTAAACTGTATGTACAAGTGTTTGCTAAGGAAGCGCATGAATTAGCAAAGAAACGCAAGCAATGGGTAGATCTGATCTGTCACTCAAGTATATAATGTCATAATGAATCACGTTACATGTAGGCTGACGTCAATCATAATTGAATGAGATATACTCTGTCATGAAGCTGGACAACCCTGTCAAGTGTAGGAATTATGTCTGATGAATTTACTATTTAATAAAAATTCAGTTGAATATTTGGAAATTAATTTGACTAGGCACTTTGCTGCTATAGGCACCAACAGCATCCAGTCAAATTAGTTTCAAAATATTCAAACGGTTACCTGTATAATTACCCTGAAAATAGGATTCTGAGAATTCAGGATTCAAAGCATATAAATCGATCCCAACACGCGCCAAACGTGGGCGGAGCCGAGATAGAAATGGATCACCCTATTATAATATAATACACACCTTATCACGAATTAATTGTTTCTTTTTATCTAAACTCTCCATTTCTGCTTTTGTTACTACTTTGCCGTCATCAACGCCCAGAAATTCAGCCACAGAGGCAATCATTGATGATTTGAATAACCTGTAAAAATGATACATATAATAATTAGGATGTGTGATGTTATAGTCTGGTACATGTGTCATTGTCAGCATTAGACATAGTCTGGTATAAATTGTTGGAAGAGGGAAAGAGATCTTTCATGTTAAGTTTGATGGCAATCATTGGAAGAGGGCAGGAGATCTTGCATATCAAGGTTGATGGCAATCATTGGAAGAGGGCATATCTTGCATATCAAGGTTGATGGCAATCATTGGAAGAGGGCAGATCTTGCATATCAAGGTTGATGGCAATCATTGGAAGAGGGCGGGAGATCTTGCAAATCAAGGCTGTATGTACAAGTAGCTGGAAAGACACACAAGTGATGGCCCACCCCCTTTTTAGTCACACCATCAACCTACTTATGAAGCATCATTAATACAATCAAGCAACAGTTGTCAAAGGAAAACAAACTATTTGCTTTCCTAAAGTATGGTGGAGGTGGTAGTGGGGGGGGGGTATAAATATTCCATAGTAATCCTTCATACCTAACAAAGAATTAGAAAAGCCTGCTCGAGAGACCACATGTTTAAAGCCTTTGATAGGCAACCTGGCCAAAACCAGCCTCTCTCTGTAGTGGTCAGGAATGTTAATTTGCAGGCCAAAACAGGAAATATTTTTGGAATGACTGGATCAATAACTGAGCCAGGCATTTCATCGGTAAATTTTCAATAATACTCCTCTCTCCGCTTGAAAGAGGACATTCAGTAAGCAAACATTTCAATCTTCTTGTCAATTTGAACATAAATGGAGGAAGAACCACTATATTTTGTCTCCAAAAGGTGTATTATATAAAGTTATTTTTATTAACACTCTTATTGGTAAAACTTGTGGGAAAAAAAATTTCCTTATTCAAATTCCTTTTGCAGAACAAAAGAATACTATTTTTGAGAATTTATCACTGGAATAATTGGCTTGATTATCTACCCAGGCATTCTAGTGATAGATTTTTGGAACTAGTCTTTTCTTGGCCTGCAAATTTGTGCACATTCTACAATACCATTGCCAGTTTTGGCTTATTAACCATTATAGGCATAACAGGCCATCTGTCTATAATGAGCCACTTAGGACAGGTTTTACTGTGGCTCCATAAGGTGGTCACCTCAGACAGGTTTTACTGTGGTTCCATAAGGCTGTCACCTGAGATAGGTTTTACTGTGGCTTGAGCTGGTACGCTGTATAGCAAGAAGGATTATTACTAATTGTATGAAATGGATAAATGGAGATTGAGAAATCAGACACTGCATCAGCACCATCATCCTATTGCACAATCCTCCCACTCCGCTCCAGTATCGAGTACCATGCTTGCAGGCTTTTGATGTCTGCGCTGAGTTCACGAAACTTCTTAATGAGCTGGGGGTCGGTCAACTTTCGCCAATGAAATTGTTCGATAAGAAATAAAGGAAGTACACAAATTTACACATGCGTGTAAGCCAAACCAGGACTTTGTTTCCGAAGAAGTTTACGTTTTCTGTTCCTCAGATAACTCGATGAGAGCAAAACGATTGCAAACCTTTGCAAATATCTCTTTCCAGTTCAACAGCATCGCCATCATTGTTGTTGTTACTGTAAATTAGGTCACCTGATGAAGTCTCACATATCGAGCGAAGTAAGCTGAAATCTGATTGGTGGACTCAAATCGGCTTGTAATGTTACGTCACATAGCAAGACATTAAATGCCTGCAAGTATGGCCATGAACAGCGATGCTATGTAAGTGGGCGTATATTAGTACGATGCGTCACCACATGACATGTCAGGGTTTTTTTGTGCTAAAGCAGAGAAGATAGTCTTACCTGTCCTCATTGTGCATTTTCTTTTTCTTCCTAACACCATCCAGATAAGTGTTGTATTCGTCTGCAACCTGGAAGAGAAAACAAAAACATTAAATTTATTCTGATTAAACTAAATTTAAGATTTTAACCCAAAAGAAATAAATTGACCAATCAATAGTATATAAATTCTGAAGCTTAACCTGATAGAGTCCATCCAGCCAAATTAGGTTGAAATCCGTCAAGCAGTTAATGAGGAGTAGCGTTTTTAAACAAAGGTTAACTGGTGGATGATGGATGACAGACGGTCACCGAGCATATCAGTGACCATGACCTTTGAGCTTTTGACCAAAACATCATTGTGTGATGCCGTGTCATTATAAGGAGGCATGCATCCAGGTTTGAGTCAAGTATGATTAACCAAACCTGAGATATAAACAGAAAAGTTGAGCTAAACGGAAAATGTTAATGTTGAAAAGAATATGGTTATTACCAAGGTCACAGTTACCTTGACCTTTTGACCACAACGTAGTTGTGTGATGCTACGTTCTTTTAAGGAGGCATGTTTCCAAGTTCGGCTCCAGTATACTTAACCAAACCCGAGATATAAACTGACAGGTTGAGCTAAACGGAAAATGTTAATGTTGAAAAAAACAAGGTTTTTACCAAGGTCACAGCGACCATGACCTTTTGAGCCTTAGGCCATCATGAGATGCTGTTTCATTATAAGGAAGCATGTGCCAAAGTTTGGGCCCAGTATGATTAACCAAACCTGAGATAAACAGAAACATTGAGCTAAACGCAAATTGGACGCCGACACCACAACCGCTGCGGGACGATGTGCAGGGTATCGCAAAAAATCGCAGTCGAGCTAAGAATGTGAGCGAAAACACAGATAGTGAGTAAAAACTTATCCAAAATACTTAATAAAATGTGAACTGTCATACCCTGAAAAGTGAGTACTGATTAAACATTAAAATGGACATTGAACACAACAAGACTTCAACAGATCAAATATTCAACGACAAAAACATTTGCGATAGACAAGAGTGATTTGGTCCTAAATGGCGAAGTGTCGAAAATATGTTAAATTTTATGAATCTATATTCACTTATTAGCCGCTATCAGCATGATGTAATCGATAGTAGACATTTCACCAATTTCAAAAACTTTAATTCCCCTTGCAGAAATGGCAAGGATCTCTCATCTCTTAGCTCTTGCTACCAAAATCACAGATTTTATCCTAAAGAAATAAAAACACGATATATAGCATCTATAATAGGTTAAAAAAACAATTGGACACATACATTGTGGACAAACACATAATCACACTTGATGCAGACATACTCATCATGGATGCATACATAATCAGAAAATTAAGACTAAAAAATTAGATTTTTGCACACCAAGGTCACAGTGACCGTGATCTTGCGACATCATACAGATTGCTAACATCATGTTCAATGATGTATTCAAGTTTTGCACCAATAGTTAACAAATCCTGAGATATAAGCTGAGATTTTCCTATTAAACTATATTTGCTAAAATATAAGGTAATAAGGATGATAATCAAAGATTGTTGATCTATGTCCCCCATTCCACATTATCAGACTGTTTGATCCCAAAATTGATAGGCTTCTTCGGACCATCAAGGACAAGCTCCCACGCAAAATTGCTAATGATCCCTTCAATAGAACTCGAGTTATCATCCGTAAAACACACTATTACGTCATTAATTAGGTCACACTGACATTGACCTCAAAATCGATAAGATTCTTTGGACTACCAGGGACAAGCTCCCATGCAAGACTGGTAACGATCCCTTCAATAGAACTCAAGTTGTATGTATGATTACTGTATTCTGCGGCTGTAGTAGTAGAAACATCCTAAAGGTGCAATCAGTCCTTCTTCGCTTTTGCCCACGGTGTCTTGTCCTCAGCCAAAATCTGTAGCTTCCTCGGGTCCATTCTTGACTTAAGTGTACCTAATCCTGCTTTCTTGAGGTCACCTCGTAGCACGCTTAGCAGATTTATGCAATGACATCCTCTCCTGGCTCTGTATTTGCTGGCTCCGAGTAGGGCGAATTCCAAGGCTCTCTGTGCTGGTGTGTCTTCTGGCATCCTTAGCACATGGCCAAACATGGACGATCTTTGCTGGCCGACTTTTACAGACAGCGGCGGTGTATTACACATCTTGTATAGTGCATCATTGAATATTATGCTCTCTGGCCATCGGTGTCCAGTGATGGTGCCTAGGTGTTTGCGGTGGCAGGCATCAAGTTTGTCTAGCCATTGGAGCTGCCCAGCTGTTAGAGTTACACATCATCAAGGACACGCAGGTTGCATTGTATAAACGTAGTCTTTTTAACAAGGGCATCTTTGGTCTACGAATCCATAGCTTCCAGAAGGACTGGAAAGATGTTCCCCATGATGCAGCGTGCAGCAATGGCAGCAGTACTGCAAAGCAGTGAGCCCAGGATTTTACTTTTCCTCCATGGTTCGCCGCCACTGAGTGGATCGTCATTTTCTTTAGTTTCATGCTTTGTTGATAGGTATATGTGGGTGAGCTCTGTTTTGTTTCATTCATAAAGAGATTCTCAATTTTTAGTTTGCTTGCAGCTATTGGGGGAAGTTCGTCAAGGAGTTTCCTTTCCTCATCTAAAGTCCACATCGTCGGCATATTCCATCTCTAGCGGCATGCCCAGTATTGACACCGGGGGGTTTGGTCTTGTGGACATCTCCCGCATGGATTTCAATGCAGCAGCCAGGTAACAGGTGAAGAGCACAGGGGATAGACCATCTCCGGGTGGGGAGCCGATTGATGTCTCAAACACTACAGACTTCAATGACTTGACTCGTACTCTCAGCTTGGTGTCTGCAAGTGGTAGTCTCACTAGTCGTAGCTCATCTTCATTGCAACTGGCCTGGCGTAGTACATCTAGGATCTTTGAGCGTTTAATTGTGTCGAAGGCGCGTGACATGTCAATGCCCATTTTGTGAAAATCCCAGTGTTTGGACATGACTACTAATATAAGCATGCATTGAGCCCATACAATGTCTGCACAGCTGCATCCACGTTTGAAGTCACTTTGACATGATCTGGTGAAGTCATCGATTTTGTCTCGGATGCGGCATAGAGTAACATTGGATAGGATTTTCTGTATGCTGTTAAGGAGCACAATGGGCCGCAGATTGGCTGGGGAGGCCAGGTGGCTTCTTGGGCTTGGGTAGCGCGATAAGGATAGCTTGGCCTACAGTGTCGATGGGAAGGTGGTGCATAAAAGCTGAATTGATTATGTGCGTGATCGGTTTTGAGATAATGTCACTTGCATATTTGAATAGTTCATTGCTCAGGCCATCAGGTCCAGATGCACGTCCATTTTTCAGGGCTTTAAGTGCCTTCTCAACCTCTGCTGTGTTAATTGGTGTTAGTAAAGGCCTGGGGTCTCCTGAGAATGTGTGCAAGGGCTCATCATCGTGGTCAGTGAACTGTTCCTTGAACCATTCTTGAATTGCCTCGGCTTTGCCCTGGTCAGTCCTGATAAAGTGTCCTTCAGAGTTGTTTACAGTTAGTGGTAGTGTGTAGTCAGCAACTCTCAGGGCTCGGGCCGCCCGAAACATTTTGTGGCAGTCATCCGTGGCAGTGATTTCATCTGCTAGGGCATCTGCCTGTTGGATAGTAAGATCTTTTAAGCGTTTGTTAATGTGGCGCAGAATGTTATTGCGTTCCTGGCGTAGTTTGGTGTGATCTTCACTTTGGCCACTTTGATAGATGCGCAAACGTAACGCTTTCTGTTCTGTTGATAGAACTCGAGTTATCATCCAGAAATGCAATATTACGTCATTAATTAGGTCACCGTGACCGTAACCTCAAAATCGATAGGGTACTTCGGAACACCAAGGACAAGCTTCCACGCAGGATTGGTAATGATCCCTTAAATAGAACTCAAGCTATCATAAGGAAATGCATTATTACATCATTAATTGTCAACATGACCTTGACCGTTGACCCCAAAATTGATAGGCTTCTTTGGACACCCAAAACAAACATCCGAACCAAGCTTGGTAAAGGTTGCTCCAGTAAAGCGAGTTTTTCCAAAGGACAGACGAACGAACGAATGGACAAAGCAAATGCTATATACATATATATATATATATAATATATG
The DNA here is from genome assembly GCA_034401795.1 of Chaetoderma sp. LZ-2023a. Classification (NCBI taxonomy): domain Eukaryota; kingdom Metazoa; phylum Mollusca; class Caudofoveata; order Chaetodermatida; family Chaetodermatidae; genus Chaetoderma; species Chaetoderma sp. LZ-2023a. Next base: position 255,855,391 of record CM067369.1, read on the forward strand.
ATTATGAAAATTTGTAATCGATTATCGTTATTTTATTATTATTTATTTATTTGTTTATTTATTTATTTAGTTTTAGTTTTTCATTTCCAGTTCTGTCCTGACACGCTAATCTGTTATAGTGGCAATAACATGTGGTAATGATTACAAGACACGTGCATTAACAACTCATATCTTTATTATTACACATTAATCCGAGGATTAATTTATAGAATAAAGGCGGCAAGCGCCAACTGTTGATAATCTGAATAGCGCGCAATGGTCATGTTAAAATAACGGGAAGGTAGATCAAAATAATAGGGCCAAGCTACTGGCCAAATTCATTTAACCGCGTATCTTGAATATAGATATTAAAACAGACGGTTACAAAATAAAATAAAATAACTAATTAATTAAATAATTAATTTAAAAATTATTTTAAATAACTTAATTTAAATACGCTAAAATAAAATAAAATAAATAGTTAATTAAATAATTACTTAAAAAATTAATTCAAATACTTAATTTAAATTATTTATTTATTTTAAATAATTAATTTAAATAATTAATTCCACCGGCAATTTCATCCAGATTTCTTCATTACCCTGTACGAATCACAAACCGCTAACGGTGTTTTCTATTTAATTGAATTCACTATTGCGTCCTTCCACGGCAGTCCATTGAAGTGCACCGCCTTTCCCCGCACTGCTTTGTTCATCAACCAATCCAACACAGCGAGTGTGTACTGCACGATATGGACGGGTGTACAGGCGCTGTCAATCAGTTGCCTATTTACTTTTATCAATCAATCATTGGCTAGTTTGATAGTTGTTTAAGAGGCGGTCTCTTAGTACGCATTAGAATTATCAAATCTGTTGACTATCTGTTGAAATCTGCTGAGAAAAGCGTTGAATTAAAAATGTTTCTACATGAATCATGGATATGTTGACAACATATGGTGACTTTGCTAAAAGAAATTGCATTTTATTATTATTATTATTATTATATTTTCCAGATTGCAACAATTGTACTCTCAGCAGCCGAATACGTAAGTAGATGCGTCATGTACCCTGTAGTGTCTGGATTGTTAAGAAATCATTGGTGACAATGTTTAGCACTCTTCTTTACTAAACAACTACACATCAACACATACGCACATGAATATCCATCATTACTAGTATTCAATCACTGTAAGTGGATATATAAAACCAATATGCTACCTTAGTCCCTGTCGGGTTAACACTGTTTAGAATTAATGAGAATACCGAGCAACGATCGATTAACTGATCGATTGAACTGTCGGTTAATTGAATACCTAGATAATCGAAAATTAGCTGCACTATATATATATATATATATATATATATATATATATATATATATATATATATATATATGTGTGGGGCATAATAACATTTACTAAACACAAAACTTAACATTCTCCTCAGTCGAAACGTGATACAGTACCTATGTCTCCCATCCTACTTCGCTGATGCAGACAAAAATCACAATTTGTACAAGATCAAGTGCGATAGTTCAAAGTTAAATTCCAGCAAACCAAGCAACATACCTCATCAATAAATGGCCGTGTAAATGTCTCTGTAATCTTGCCCAAAAACGCCACAATTTGTGAAAGAAATGACTCAAAGCTGTGATCCTCTAGCTGCGAACAGTGGTCATCCTCACTGTCCAGAACATTCTTCACCAGCTTATGACTGATCTATAAAAGAAATAAGTTATGAACTGACACTGCGTCACTCAGCGGAGGCGCTTACCGATGCAGATCTTCACATTTGCAATAAGCCAATGGCTTCCAATCAAACATCGTATTCAAAATTATACTAACAAGTTTCTGTTTTTGTTTTGGAAACATGTTAATCTATTTCTGAGCTGTACTGTGTTTAAATATTCTCTCTATTGATAAGCACATTATTTTGCTTATATTTTAATAGTGGATAAAAGAAATAGCTTTATAGCTCAGCTTACTATTATTTCCCGTTGATAACAACAAAGCAGTGATTGGATTATGGCTTTACATATAGAGAAAGAGAGATACCTGAAATCTAGCTCCGCAGTATGGTAGTCTGCATAGCTTCCAAACAAAATAACTAGTCTAAACTCCTATATCTCTCAGTATACTCTATCAGACCACTTAAAAATGATTGTGTGGGGACTAGGCTTGCATGATTACGCGATTAAATCGAAAATCGCAATTATGTTTTAAATCATGAATTTATATGATTAAAAATTAAATAATTGAATAATCGTGAATATTTTCTATTGCTTAAAATATTTCAAAACTTAACTTTCAATTACTTTTTAATGCAATCGGTCATGAAAAATGACATTTTGCTTAGTGAATATATGTTCATTTGCAGGGCAAGAGCAGACTATTTTTGAAAATGTGTGGCTGGAATGCCTGGCTCGAGAATCGAGCCGGGCATTCCAGTCATACATTTTCAAAAATAGTGTTCTCTTGCCATGCAAATTGACTTTTCTAAACACCATTGCAGTTTTCATCATTGATATTCTTTTGTTGCTATGTCTTGTTAACTTGTACCCAAGTTGATTAATCGAGTAATCACGATTATATTTAAATACTCGATCGCGATCACTCAAGGCAATAATCGCACAAGCCTAGTAGGGACATTTACTTTAATTTTTTTTAGCTTGATAAAATAGGGTAAGCTAGTATTTTGGTTTTATTTTTAGGAAATGTTTTGAGACATAATTTTTCTTAATCCCACTTAAATGAAAGTTTCATTTTGTGTATTTCCGGGAAATATAAGGGGGAAAATTTCATTTGCGAACAAACATTGAACAGTTTGGTACATAAAACTTATCTTAGGAGTGGGACAAACTGTTGCTGTTTGCATTAGACAGTAGGATTGCACGATTTTTCGATTATTCGATTAATCGCGATTATATAATTCAAAATGATCGTGGACGATTATAAAATGAAATAATCGTATAATCGCCATGTTGAAATTTTTGTCAAGACACTTTTACGCTTGTGAAACTCTGCTCACGTTACCAAGCATGGAAACAAACATCCGGCTATCAGCCGAATGTGTGAATGATTAAATAAACTAAATAAATAAATAAATAACTGATTTGTTTGCATTGACTCAGGATTAGTTTTAGATGAATAAAGATTGTTCACTTGGTCGCTATTTGTCCTTGTTGTTGTAATCACACACGCTTATCCCGCATTCCCCATTCTCTGAATAGTTATGCGCTAACGGTTTCACCCAAAAAAGAACTGATACCACGGAAATTCAACGCATTTTCTCACGTAAAAATTCTCACCGCCTACACCTATGTTTAATGTATACCTCAAAACATCCCCGGGGAAGTGAAATTATTTGATTTGAGTGCCTAAATATTGCGTATCCTTTAATAAAGGTAGTTTATTACATCAATATGAATCCACAATTTGATATAAAATGGCGTCACGAATAAAATACAAATCACATGATTTGCCTCCAATTGAAGTTTATTTTAGAGCGAGTACTCGGATATAAATATTCTGGAATCGGGGACTTGGAACTCGGGAATTTCTATATATTATCATTGCGCGATAGGAACTGCATATTATACTGATCTGAATAACGCATACCCGTTTGATAAACTCCCGTTAGCGCATAATATCTCGCGAGAACACGCCGCATCCCATCGCAAAAGATCCACTGGCTCGCCAACCTAAGAAGTCGGCTATATTGTCGTTCGTAATAATTCAATTTGGATCATTTAATGGTGATCGGCGTTACAAAATTGATGCACATTTTCTCCCGTACTTGTTTGGTACATAAATTTGGCCTTGCAATATATTTATAAGGAAGCTATTTAATCACGCCAAGACTGTATTAAGCGCATTTTAACTACAAAAGTGTGGAATAAACTTTATTATATCTTGAACATACGTGGCCTAATATTAGTATTAATCTAACAGGTGGTCGAGATTTACAAATCCGAGGCCTGTATTGACTTCTAGAGGGGCCGGAAATGTATCAGGGCAGAGATCTGTCTTAAGTCGACACACCCTGTGACACGATTGCTATTATTATACACGCGGGTGGGCTTCTAATACAGAGTTTTGCCGTTTTGAAACTGCTAAGAAATCATTGGAGCTCATATGTCAAAGTTAGGGGGTGGACTTCTATTAGAGCATAGGCTACAATTAAACGAAATACGTTACCTTCCGTTTTCCGTCTAGAAAAATCTTGATACATTCCTTTGTTTGCAATCAGCAACTGGCGTATTCTGTCCATGTATGTACACATGTATACCCATGTGCCTAACCCATAATCTTACAATCTGCAGTAGCATAATACCGTCCTCTAAGCAGCATTGATGTAGTTAATATAGTTCATGATTAATCGTATGATCGCGATTATTTTTCTTAAATGATCGCGATTATGAAAAGTGAATAATCGTGCAACCCTATTAGACAGATACATGTAATATAGCCTGTTGTCAAATTTGCACAATGGAAAAGAATTCTACTTTTGGCATAGGTAAAATTAAGGTCGGTAGGTATGTATAATGTTTTTGTTTTTTAATTTTGCTAAAAACTATAGGATAGCAGGCATAAGTCAGGGTAGGTCGGGAAATCGGAACCACAATATTCTTTTTTGCTAGGCCTCACCCACCTTGTCAAGTACTGAAGAATCTTTCCAGAGCCGATTGGACACTTCCTTAGCCAACGTGAAATCATTCTGTCGACAGCATACAAACACTGCCTACACAAAAACATCAGCCATTAGATTAGTAAACATATATCAAGAAGATTTGACGAAGGTCAGTCAGGCGTCATAACATAGTATGTATCTCGCTTAAAATAACATACTGGGTATATCAATACCCCTCGTTAGAACTTAACTCCTTAAAACTCAAACTGGCCAAAAACAGCTTCTGCAGTGATCCTGAGAAATGTCCATTTGCACACCAAGAGATTAGTTTTGAAAATTTATCACTGCAATGACTGGCGCGATAACCGAGCCAGTCATTCCAGTGTTAAATTTTTCAAAACTAATTTTCTCATGGTCTACAAATGGACATTTTCTATGAAAAAATAAGAAATTTCCTTGAAAGAACTAAGAGTTTACTTACGGGTTAATGGTGAAAATTGGTCTAGAAAATCAAAATGGACTTGTATATTGAATCTCCATTTGTAAGTCAAGACTACTGGTATTGTTTGAAAATTTACCACTGGAATGACTGACTCAGTTATTGAGCCAGGCACTCCAGTTAAAAATTAACAAATGTTCTCTTCGCTTGTAACTGTAAATGGATATTCCTCAAGGATACCGGGTTTTTTTAGTCGGCTTAATCATTAAAGAATTAAACGAGAAGTTGCAAGGCAATACAACACAAGTTCAACACCCGCTTTTGTTGAAGTGAAACAAACTATGTGGAACTCTGGTCCATATTTTCTCCAAATATTACATTTCAAGAGCTATCATAATCCCATGATAAATTGACAATAATGAGCGGACTGTGATTTGCTTCAAATGTGTTCTTACACAAAAATTAACTAGTCTAAAAAAAAAATTTTAAATCCTCATACACGTATCGTGTGTTTTATTGAAATTGTATTTAAGGCTGTGTTAACTTAAATATTGATTGAAGAAAATTTTTTTTTTTAAAGTCACAAATGTATCATACCTAGAAAACGTAAAACTGAAAATATTTAAGACTAGAATACGCATTAGATGGCGCGACATCGCAAATCCGCTTTTGCAAATTTGGCACTCCATACCCCCACCTCACCCCACAACGCCCCAGTGGTTGAGCCTAATGTAAACATTCTCTCGCAATCCGCAATCATATGGGTAGCTAACAAACTAAATTTGATTGAATTCTGCCAACTTTGAATTTCAATCAAACTTGTCTCTTTATTTTTGGAATCAACTGTGAATTAATCCTTTAAAGCCTTCTATTGATCTACAAATTGACATTACTCAAAATCACTGACGACGCTGTTTGTGTCTGGCTTGAGTGTTAAAGATTAGATGGTCTTATTAACTGTCTTGCATTACAAGTCACCAGAGAATAATTTCAATGAGTGAAAACTCTTAACCAGCTGAATATTTTTGAAAACAATTTGACTGAAAGCTAAGCCACCAACAACTTTCAGTCAAACTGTTTTCAAAATATTTACCAGGTCCAGCGATATGACCTCTGGAACATACCGTCTGCAGAAACTCAGCAGTCAGATGGTCAAGAAGAATACACACCTGAACTTTCATCTGACGAATAATACAAGCACCTTCAGCTTTCAGTGCCGGAAAATAGTCGAGTATATGTGTGAATATGATCAAAGCTTCCTCGAGCATCGTATTGTCCATATTAGGATTGTATTTATAATTGTAATCCACTCCATCAGACAGACGGCACATAAGTAGCAGCAGCTGATGCTTCAATGTATCATCAGAACAACGCTTTACTGATTGACGTAAAATTCCTAAAAATAAAACAAATACACATTAAAGGGTGAAGTGAATTTAATTTAAATTGTAATATTAGTCACTTCAAATTATCTATTCAGGTGATTAAAGTTCTCATCTATTCATAAAAAGATAATTATCCTAGCTAAATGTAGGCCTAGTTGTTACTTTAGGGGCACTTTAACTAACTAGAGCTGTAGCCGCCATTTTGGATAGACATTTGCTGGCGCCATTATTTCAGACTATTGTCTTCGCCAGAGCGCAATTGTTGATATAAAACCTCGTAATATTAATGCTAGTCATTCTTCTGCTGGCTTCTTAGGTGAGCACATATATTAAGTGCCTAGCATAGTTCAATACCAGTTATATATTTGCTATGGTACAGGTGACAACAAATATATTTATGTTCACTGAAAACTGTAGCTCCCTATAGCAGCAACAGTTTTCTGTCAAATTGTTGTCAATATAATCAGCAGGGCAGTTAATGTTGTAAGACTTGCTGACAATATTTTGAGCAACTTTATTGACAGTCATTTCTGAATAAGGCAGCAACACCGTTCTCAAATTTTGTTAGCTAACAAGTGCATGTATGGTAAAACTAGTTAGGCCTATATTGTATGCGGAATCAAGAACCAGTATTACAAATGCTCGAAAATTCTGTTAATTTCATTGTCAATCAGGAGGAAAGCATATTATTCAATTCACTGTAGGCTTATGTCACAGGCAATCGTGCACACGCTGGTGGACAGCTGGGTCTTTGTGAACATATTTCACACTGGAATACGCGTACATGAAACAGGAATAACTAATTGTGTACGCACTTGTTACCTAACAAAACAGAAAGCCTGCTGATTATTCTGAGAAAATTTGATAATGTTGTTGCTGCCTTAGTCAGAAATGACTGTCAATAAATTTGCTCAAACTATCTTCAGCAAGTCTTCCAAAATTGATTGCCGTGCGGATTATTTTGGGAACAATTTGATTGAAAGTTGGTGCATCAACAATTTTCAGTTAAATTGTTATCAAATTATATTACGTATTGACAATTGTATTATCAGCTGATTATTTTAAAAACAATTTGACATAAAATTGTTATTGGTATAAGCAACAACATTTTTCAGTAAACTTGTTATAAATATATTTATTGCCACTTGCACCATAACAAATATACAACCACTATTGAATGAAGGAAATTTCAATTTCCCTTTCTCTGAGATCTAACAATACTTACCATTACATTAGTTATTGATAACAGCACCCTTGGGTCTGTCACCTAAGAATCTTCTGATTTTTAAAGCTCTAACCGGTTCCTGGAACCGTGTACCCGTCCCCCATAAATGGGTACCCGTTACCATGAGCCAATTACATGTTTGCATAGCTACCAAACAAGACTAACACATGGCTTGCCTCCGTGGGGCTGGGAGGCAGGGTCCGTAATGTAATGGTAAGTATTGTTAGATCTCGGAGGAAGGGATATTGAAATTTCCTGCATTCTCCTTCAATCAATACTTACCATTACATTACTTATTGATAACACCAGATTTGATTGGTTACCTGGTGGGAAGGGGCATACCATACAAAGTTTCTTTTGCCTCTAGAGAAAGATCTAGACTAAATTTGCCACATGGAGACCTAAAAGGAGCGACAAGCTTGGGACCGAATCACATTCGCATTACCGCAACCCCACCCTTTCTCCAAAAAGGGAAGAGAACTAACGAACATGCATCTCGCCTGAAACACAAGTATGCCAAGAGGGATAACAGCTCTTGACACACACAAGACTGGGAATGAGCATGAATATATAAGATGAATGAACATGATATATAAACATATACAAAAAACAGTAACTTGGATTACCTTATGACTTTTAGATTGCAGACTCCACACCACCAACCGTCACACCTTGGCCTAACCTGACTTTATGTTGAACATCCTCTCGCTGACCATGTCTGTCATCCCTAATATAGCACTTAAGTTCCTAAAAGGCGAACGATCAGTGGGGTCACTTAACTAGTTTTCAAGACTGATAAAGCGAGTTGTTTGGCCGAGTCTGATATGTCCCTCATATAGTAGTCTGTGAAAGAGGACTCACAGTGCCATTGTGCAATGCCCATGATGTCCTCTAACACGACACCATTGAATAGGGCAGTCGAGGCGGCTATTCCCCTGACATCGTGAGCCCTGGCACATTGCACCTGGTGACCATTCCCAATCTCGTGGGTAGTCTGAATGCATTCGACAACCCAGCTAGAGAGAGTATCCATGGATGCGCTGCCATATGGCTTCTTATGGCAGATGCACAGATGCCTATCCTTTGACCGTAGAGAGTCAGTCCGTTTCTTGTACTTGGTCAATGCACGGACGGTAAACCAGGCACTGACATCACGATCATACCTGGTTAGTTTTGGTATAATGATCGGTTTGCCCGGATATCGCAGATTGATTCTTTGACATAAATTCTGCTCTTGGAAGCAGTCGCAGACCCTCTCCACAGACAATAAATCGGTCCCTCTCTGCTGGAAGAGCATGGATCTCACTGCGCCATCTATTCAATCCAATTCAAATATTTTTTATTTTATAGTAGCATTTCACATTTATATTACAAAGGGCAGGTAGTCCATCAAAGGCAAAGCCTGTGTGGTGATGGACCCCTAACATATATTAGACAAAGAAACATTACAACATTAAATTACTGTACATATTACAAATAACAACATTACACGTAACGCACACAAAAACATAATTAAGTTACTAGTAGTTAATTATAATAATATAAGTATATATATATATATATATATATATATATATATATATATATATATATATATATATATATATATATATATATATATATATATATATATTATATATTTTCCACTTGCACCCACAGTATATATGCATTATCTTTTTTTTTTACATTTAGTGCTAGAAGATCTGCAGTTTTAAGTTGCTAGAGGTAATGGAGAGGGGGGGGGGGGGTTGGGGAGGTGGGGGGGGGGGGGGGGGGGTCGTTCATCGAGCTTATAAACAGCAATCCCGTATGTAATGTAGTATTATTATTATTATTATTATTATTATTATTATTATTATTAATGTAGTATTATTATTATTATTATTATTATTATTATTATTATTATTATTATTATTATTATTATTGATACTAAAATAGTGTATGATGAGCCATAATGTATGATGAGCCATGGTGGTAGTGATAATCTTCCTAAAATTAATGAGATTGGTAAATCCATCAGATTTCCACAGCCATACTCCCTCCTCATGTGGTCTAATTATGTGATTAACCCTTTCCCTGATGAGTATCCTATATCTCGCTTAAGTCCTGAGGCAACAAATTAAGAAGACTGTTGAATATTTTGAAATTATTCCGACTGGAAGCTGACAGATGAACGATACAGACATTAAATTACATGTTTCGAAGGATCCAACTATTACACATTACAAATATAAATATATAAATAATAGATGACTTTGGTTACTATAAAAATACACAGAGATTGAAGGAAATGTCAATTTCCCTTTCTCCGAGATCTAACAATACTCACCATTCTGTTACTTCTGATATACAGCTGGCCTTGACAGCGGCTCTAGGATTATAGACTTAGAAAGCTTTATCCACTCCTGGGAACCGGGCACTCGGCTCCCAACTGCCGAGTACCCGTTTACCATAGAGCTCATATTGTTTGCATAGCCACCAAACAAGAGAAAACTATGGCTTGCCTCCGTGGGGCTGGGAGGCTGGGTCCGTAACAGAATGGTGAGTATTGCTAGATCTCAGAGAAAGGGAAATTGACATTTCCTTCATTCTCCTTCGATCAATACTCACCATTCTGTTACTTCTGATATACACCAGATTTGATCAGTAACCTGGTGGGAAGGGGCAAGCCATAAATGCTAATTTTTCCCCTTGGAGAAAGATTTTAGACTTCAAACTTGACTAACGGAGACCTAAAAGGACCGTCAAGTTCATGGAACCGAATCACATTCGCGTCACGCCCCCCCCCCATTTTTCATCCTAAGAAAAGGGAGAGAACAAACGAACATGTATCTCGCCTGAAAACACAAATATGCCAAGAGGGTTAACTACTCCCTGCATATTCCATGTATTAGCCTGGGAATGAGCATGAATATATAAGATGAATGAACATGATACATATACATAATACAAAAAACTCTCAGTATTGAATTACCTTATGATAATTGGACTTCAGACGTACCGCCTCCAACCATTCACCGGTTTGGCCATCAGTGACACAATCTGGTTGACATCCTCTCGCCTGACCATGCCTGCTTTAGGTTATTTTCTTACCAAAGTGACAAAAGGGTGAAGAGCAGTGTGGTCACTAACTATCGTTTCAAAACAGCTAAGGCGAGTGGATTGGCTGAGTCTGACACATTCCTCATACAGTAATCTGTGAATGAGGACTCACAGTGCCATTGTGCAACGGCCATGATGTCCTCTAACGGAACACCATTGTAAAGGGCGGTCGAGGCGGCTATTCCTCTGACATCGTGTGCCCTTACACCTTGCACCTGGTGCCCAGTCGCCATCTCGTGAGTAGTCTGAATGCATTTGACCACACAACGAGAGATAGCATCCATGGATGCGGCGCCATAAGGCTTCTTATGACAGATCCACAGATGTCTATCGTTCGACCGTAACGAGTCAGTCCATTTCTTGTACTTAGTCAAAGCACGGACCGGGCACCAGACACTGGCATCACGATCAAACCTAGTTAACCTCGGTATAATGATCGGTTTGCCGGGATATCTCAAGGATTGATTCTTTGACATAAACTCTGCTCTAGGCAGAAGACGCAGACCCTCTCCAGAAACAATAAATCGGTCCCTCTCTGCAGAAAGCGCATGGATCTCACTGCGCCTTCTAGCTGAGGAAGCTGCCAATAGAAAGACCGCCTTTAGAGTCAAATGCTTTAGACTAGCCGAACGCAACGGTTCGAAAGGGTGCTTGGCCAGTACATTAAGCACTAAAGATAGACTCCAGGCCAGAATGACTACCGGTTGTCTCGGTCGGAGATTGCTCATTCCCTTCAACATCACATTTAACTGGGCCACCTCTGGACTATCCCTGTTGGCTAGACAAGGGATAACTAATGCCAAAGCTGACTTGTATCCAGCAACTGTGACGGGAGCTAGTCCTGAAAAGAACAGCTCACAGAGAAAGTCTGCTATTTGCTGAATAGTGGATTGAAAGGTATCAATACCCTTTTCTTCACACCAGTCTGCAAATCTGTTAACCTTGTTGTTATATGACTTGAAGGTTGACCTCCTTCTCGCAGCCGCGATGAAATCAGCAGCCTGTCGAGAAACGCCTTCCGACGTGGAACGTTGTTTGATAACATCCACGCAGTCAATTTGAACATTTCGGGACGCTCGTGTAGGAAGCGTCCCTTGGCCTGGGAGATTATGTTCGGAATCTCGGGCAACTGCACAGGATTTTCGGTAGAAGAATGGTGGGTGGGTACGCGTAAGCGTGCATCCCTCTCCAGCTTATCGCCAGAGCATCTGTATCGACGGCATTTGGGTCTGGAATCGGCGAGACATACGTCATGATTTGAGCATTTTCCTTTCTGGCGAACAAGTCCACGTTGGGTTTGCCCCAATGCTCGAAGATCCGTCGCAGAACTGGAGGGTTGAGGGACCATTCTGTTGGCAGAATTCTCTGTCTGCGAGACAAAGCATCCGCCAGAATGTTCAATCGGCCAGGAATGTGAGCTGCTTTCAAAACAACCGAGTAATTCCTGCCCCATTGAATCAAGTGCCACACTCTAATACACAGAGTGGGTGACCTGGTCCCGCCTTGGCGATTTATATATGATACTACTGTCGAATTGTCCGACCGTACCAATATCACCTTGCCCCTGATCATCGGAAGGAACTCTTCCAGCGCCAGTTCCACTGCCATCATTTCCAACAGATTGATATGCAGCTGACTCTCCGGGAGAGTCCATGTGCCCGAGACCTGGTGTTCTCCCATGCAGGCACCCCACCCTTCCAGCGATGCATCCGTCTAGACAGACAGCTGGGGGTGGGGTAGGTGCAGCGAAACCCCTAATAGGAGATTCTGACGCTGTTTCCACCATAGAAGATGCGATATTATCGGCTCCAAAACTGGCACCAGTTTTGACAGGGGTTCTGTTCTCTGTTTCCACAGAGACATCAGATACAACTGGATAGGTCTTCGCATTAGAGCAGCGAACGGAATCACTTGCTCCATGGAGGCCATCATGCCCAGCATCTGAAGAAACCGCCTCGCCTGAATGTGGTTTCCCACTCGAAAACTCTTGAGGATGGCTAACAGAGACACCACTCTGGGCTCTGACGGGTAAACCCTGCCCTCCTCGAGGTCGAATCGCACCCCCAAATAAACGAAATGTTGAGTGGGTGTCAACTCGGATTTCTCCTTGTTGACTATCCAGCCTAGATCTGAAAGCAACTTCAGAGTCAGAGCAGTATCCACGTTCAACCTGGCTGCCGAGTCTGCCTTGAGCAGCCAGTCGTCTATGTAGGTGTGTAGCGCCACGTTCTCTTTTCTGAGAAACGCTGTCACCGCAAGGACCACTCTTGTGAAAACCCTCGGAGCTGTTGACAGGCCAAACGGGAGAACTGTAAACTCCCATACTTGATTCTGAAACGCAAATCTCAGAAACCTGTGCCAACTCCGATTCATAGGAATGTGGAAATATGCATCTTTCAGATCGATCGATACACACCACATTCCTTTCCTCAATACCGCCATTACCGACCTCGGCGTTTCCATCTGGAACCGAGGCATATTGATAAACCAATTTAATGGCCTGAGATTGAGTATGGGTCTCCATCCCCCTGTGCTCTTGGGGACAAGGAACATGTTTGAATAGAAGCCTGGAGTGTTTCGGTTTGCTGGTTTTATTACTCCCTTCAGAAGCAAACCCGACACTTCCTTTTGAACGGCTTCTAACTTGTCTGGCTCCCTTGGTACGGGTGTCCAGACAGGTGTCAAAGACAGATTTTGTGGTGGAAAGTCCCACCACTGCGGCATGTGACCCTGGGATAACCATCCCAGGACCAGACTGTCTGACGTCACACCTCGCCAGGCCTCGACGAAACGCATGAGCCTTCCACCCACCATAGACGCCTCGACGTCTAACGGAGTTGTCCGGCTCGCAGTCCGCTCCCCCCTCTCTCTTAACGAGAGAGAGAGAGAACCATTTCGTTCTAGGCACGACGGGTATAACTGGCACCGCTGTTCCTGTCGCACAGGCGCGGTCCAGGCGGATATGAAGGGAGCTTTCGTACCCGCAGGTACGCTTCGGCCCCTTCTGTCCGCCCTTTGAGGCCTTACCCTTACCCTTCCTCTTGCCCTTCCCGCCTCTAGGGCGGTCAGGAGCAACATTGGGGAGGGTAGGCGCCTCTACAACCTTCCTGGATTTCTTCGCCGGCGGCGGCTCCGAAAACCCAGCTGAAGCAGAAGTCGCAACAGGCCTAGCTTTCGCCTTGCCCTTATGCTTCTTCTGCTTCTTTGAAGGTTGTCCCGTTAGCGGTTTCCCCACAGCCCCTAGTGTGTGCGCTTGCCGCACTAGCTCTAGCTGCAGGTTTACCGCTAACCGATTCTGTGCGATACTGGCGGTATCCTCTAAGCTGGCCCTCGCTTGGCCACCGAAGATGCCAAGAAGACGCTCCCTGACTGCCGTAGCCGGATGCATATGGTCAATGACCATTTGCCTCCTGGATTTCGTCACTCGCGCTTGCACCCTTGCCAATGCGTCCATAGACAGCACCAGGCCGTCATTGACACACGAAAGCGCCACAGGTGGCACAGGGTGGCCTGCCCCCGCTTCAGCCCACACCGACTGAAGGAGACGATACGAGTGGTTGACAGCGCTCATAGCTGCCCTCACACCCTCATCGCATAGGGACAGGACTTCTTCTCGGTGTACCTGAGACTTGTCCACAAGTGCCGGACCGGGGCCACCCGCCACGGCACTCTGGACGCCCAGTACCCATCGGTCATCCTCAGTGACCGACGGGACTACACCATATCTGTCGTATTCCCCCCGCGGAATACGACATCTTGCCCGCACCTCCCTGGAGGCCGCAGGGAGCTGACCCTTGGTCATAAGTTGTTTGCTATAAATAGCCTCCAACAAATCTATGAACCGTGGATCCAGTCCCACCGACTGGATCCGGGCTGCGGGCAAAATCCCCGTCCTGATCGACGCAACCGACGGACGGGGCGCATCTTCATCGGCCGTGGCCGAAACCACAGGCGGGTCAACCCTGGCTAGCCACGCCAGAGCCTCTGACCAATCTACCTCCGATGAAGACACACCCGCAAACACGTCACCCGTTGACGTGTTCACGGGCCTGCCAGCCACGGCCTCCCGGCAAGGAGCCACGGCTGACACGCCAGGCACTCCGCTACCACACGGTTCTGCCGCCACCCCATGAAACACTCCGGTCCATGGGGTAGGTCCGCACGGAAAACCGTACGGACCCGTAGCAGTCGCGGAACCATAGCCGGACACGGGCGCCAACGGCACCCCACGTCCGACTGCCGGACCAGGCGAGATAGGCGAGTACCACGCCCGGCCCGGCACACCCGTTCCCGTGATGGCTGGTGTCAAACCAAGCCGCACGGAACCGGTGCACGGTACCAGATTGGCCTCAGCCACAGGCGGAGCCGCTGCCCTGGCTTGCGCCAAACCAGACAAATGGAGGCCGCAGCAACCTCTCCTCCTCGTCTTCAGACTCCGAAGAGTCGTCACTAGACGAGTCAACCGTGGAACCGTCCAGGCGGACGGCTCCCACACCTGACGGACCGGCCACCGCTTCTGGACCACCCGGAGGTGGCCGCAGAGAAACAGAACCCGTCTGGCCGGAGCCAGGCGGGACTGCCAGGGGGGCCGTACGAGACGGCCCCCTCGGTAACCAGTCCAGAATCCTGTCCGAGGACAGGATCCGTACCAGGCATGGGGAGAAACTGCCCCCCAACCTTTGGTAGCAGGGACGACGCCAGCGTCGGCAGAACGCTATGCAGAAAACCCTGCATAGCCGGACCAAACCACGCCGGCGGTGCCATCTCCGCCACCTCCAGCTGGGGACGTGGAGCACCCCAGCAGCCGAACCGGGCGCTCCACGATTTACTCTCGGACCGCCTGACCCCGCGTCAGACCCAGCCAAGTCCTTCTGGGCAAGGAACTTAACCATCATCTCAACGGACCACACTGCACAAACATTACACCTATGATCAATATTACAAAGGGAACACCTAAAACAGACATGGTCCTTGAACACGACACGGACAAACTTATGGCATTCGTCACATGATGGCGGGGCTGGCTTGGCCTATAAAATAAGCACAAACCTACAATAAACAAGCGGAACGAGACCCGGATGGAAGGCAGACAATTAATTTTCAAATAATTTGACTCATAAATTAACTGTAACCCTCCCGCACCCCACCCCGGGTGTTACAACAAAGATCGCATTGATTATGACGACAAGAACGAGGCGGGCATTAAACACACCCATAATAGATCCTCCAGGATGTGTAACGGCTCCAGGAATCATATCGCATAGCATTCGGGGTATAGTTACTAATCAATATAAATTATACTCCTAACGAAAGCAGCACGATATGTGAAGAAAACAACAAAATGTATAACAAACTGCTGTATCACACGGTAAAACCGCAGACCACGCATCTACTCAAGAATTTTGAAACCACCGATCATTGCAAACCGATCGTGATCGCACGTAAACCTGATCATTCTAAAGTTTCCGGTACCATTTTTAGTACGCAGCACCCAGAACAAGATGCGCGAATTAATGAAAAAATTTCTTCTTCACATAAACATCCGAGCGACCGGGTGTGACGTCACCCGCTCGGATCCTACGGAGAACGACGTCAGCCGATATTCGTGTTAGAAATACCGTAGCATAACACCTATTTTCATATCTGCCGATCGCATGTTGGGGGTTAAAGAAGGCGATCGTCTGACATATATCGTTGTTAGCACACGTCCCAGATTCTATGGGGTCAGAAATTGGAACATGCGACACAGCGAAATTTAGAGACCTAAGTCTTTTAACTATGGATAATAAAGAATGATACAACCTGGTTATCCTCGGCGGTATTCTCCATAGTATCCTTTAGTTAATCCTTTTCAAGAACACACAAACTATCACCACATATTAAAGACTTAGATTTTCTTTCACAAAAAAACACTAAAATCCTCAATGCAGAAAGCATGTATTGCACTTGTTGCTATGCAAACAAGAATGAGCTCTATGGTAAACGGGTACTCGGCAGTTGAGAGCCGAGTACCCGGTTCCCAGGAGTCGGTAAAGCTTTCTAAGTCTATAATCCTAGAGCCGCTGTCAAGGCCAGCTGTATATCAGAAGTAACAGAATGGTGAGTATTGATCGAAGGAGAAACATCCTTCCATTTACATCCACAGCATTATTATGCAGCCAACAATATGATTCCAGTCATATGGAATATGAAGCCTTTCAAAATTTGCATTCAAAACACACAACAGAACTAAATGTGTATCATAAGAAACGAACTTTGTCAAGGACTCATCAGTGAGAGGGTTAGTAGGCTTCTATAATAATTGTCTTGAGGTTATTTTTGAATGATTTTTTGGTGATAATCTGTGTGCGGATGTCTGTATTGCTTTTTTGATTGCTTTTGTCTGGAGGCTTCTGTGCGGCAGAAGGATGTATGCAGATATTTTCGTGATCGTGTGTTGTGTGAGTGTATGGCTTCATTATTCATGAAGAGGTTTAATAATGGGGTTGGTAGATTATTGTTATAGAAGTCTCTGAGGACGGCGTATAATTGAAGCGTTCCTATATCTTCAATCTTTAATAGTTTTTCTGTTTTAAAAACATTTTGACCCGCTGTTGGTTGAGAAAATATCTTTATAGTGTTTTTCTGAAGTGTCTTTTTTTAGTTTTGATGAGTAAGTGTTAGTCCAAATAGTGTTGCAGTATGTGATTTGCGGTAATATTAATGTTAGACTTGCGCGATTTTTGTTTTGAAACATCGCGATCGATTTTATAAAAAATATCGTGATTTTCAATTAAATCGTCGGTCCAAATTCCCAAAAGTATAAACCGGGGTAACGTGACTTGTTTCTAGAAAACGTTGAAATAAATGATACAAAAATATCACGAAATTAGAACACATTTTCATGCGATGAATTCTTACCATCCTACGTCTATGTTTAATGTATACATTATAATCCATCATCGCGGGAGTGAAATTATTAATTGGGAATGCTTAAATATTGCGTATAGTTTAATAAACATTATTTATTTCATCAAAATTTGAGATAAAATGTTGCAGAGAAAAAAAATATAAATTACATGATGTATCAGCTTCCGCTTATAGCCTCCCTTTGTAGGACGAGTTTAGGTCATTACTTGAGTAACGGGAAGACGCTAATATTAGTACCCGGGAAGATACTGCTCAATCCACATACATAGGACTTTAGCTTTGAGTAGGTAAGAGTGTTACGGCGTAAACTAGTCCTATAGTGAAGTTTATAGTTGCTTTCAGAATGTACGATTTACATTTAAGAGTAATCAACCGAACGCACAGTTCAAAATCAAACAATCCGGAATGCTGTTGCTTTATTTTTCGACAACCGAATCAAAAAGGAAAAATTGTAACACCGCCTGAAATTGCTAACTCTAGAATTGAAAAGAATTATGTTCACTGATTGCCTAAC
This sequence comes from Chaetoderma sp. LZ-2023a, assembly GCA_034401795.1. Taxonomy (NCBI): domain Eukaryota; kingdom Metazoa; phylum Mollusca; class Caudofoveata; order Chaetodermatida; family Chaetodermatidae; genus Chaetoderma; species Chaetoderma sp. LZ-2023a. The sequence continues at coordinate 255,873,572 of CM067369.1, forward strand.
ACTCTGCAACTAAGTATATACTTGGCATTTCATGACAGACTCAGGGTCTGCAGCGAAAGAAAGAAAATTATACGGCGATTCGACGGAGTAACTAGCTGGTTTTCTCAATGACAAAGGTGTTACCTCGCTATTGTTAGCTTGTTTATTGTAGCGCTTTGTGTTGTGATTAGTAATTATTCGACATGTGCATGGCACGGCGGGATATAAACACAAGGAACACAGGCGTGAATCGATTATAATTGTACTCATGTACTGATAAAATGCAACGGAAAAGTACACACTTCAGATTTTAAAATAACATGAAATTTTTGACGATTTTCCAATTTCTCCTCAATTACATCATAAAAATTGTGATTTAAAAAATAAATCGAACTTCACGATTAAATCGAAAAATCGCGCAAGCCTAATTAACGTGCTATATAGCATTTTTATAAGATGGTTTGGTCGACGCATAATACCAATGTTCTTTGCAACCTTTGACGTTACAATTTGTATATGTTTCTCCCATGTGAGTTTCTTGTCCAAATAAACACCTAAGAATTTTGCAAATTGTGCATCACATATTTCTTGATTATCTACATAAATTTTAGGGAGATCAGTACTTTTCATTTTTTTTATTTGTGAATAAGATATATTTTTTTTTGCAACATTGAGCGATAATCTGTTAACCTTAAACCAATGAATTACTTTTTCTATTTCTTCATTTATGTTTTTGTATAAAGTATCAATGTTTTTATGGCTGCAAAAAGCTTAGGTATTGTCTGCAAAGAGAATTAATGACAAGTGTTTGCAAATTTAGGTATAGACTGTTTTCTTATGGCAGGCAGTGATCAACCCCCGCGTCAGCCAAGGTTTAGTCAGGTTAGTTTTTATTCTTTTAACATTTTTGAGTGGGAAACAGTGCTCATACACGTCTGTGCATAAAGCGTGGAAAGCGTTGTAGGCATCTTCGCATGAATCACATTGGATTATGTTGCTCCAATAAATCGTGGCCATTTTGCTTTTGAATTCATCAATATTTTCTTTCCTAAAATCTCTACTTGTTATGGTTTCTTTCTTGGTGGCTTTTTGCCTGATTTTATTTCGTTCAGTATAATATATCGGCAATTAGTAATTTGACTTCTTCATTGTCATAGTCGTTATCCGGTATACTTGGTTAGTAGAATGTGTTTAGTTTAAATGGATTAAAGACTGTATCAAGCAGGAGATAAACTGACTATAATTCATGTGATCATGATCACTATTTAGATCATGGATATTTAACATAAAGTCTGATTGATCATCGTAGTGATTAAAGGGAAACAACTCTCTATTGCATGTGATACACCACCATGGGTCATTTTCATCCTCTAAGGCTCTGTAGTCACATAGCGTGAGCTTAGAACAAGTTAGATGTATCCAGTTATCACATAGGTCACATTTGATGGCATACTGATTTCTTTTTACTGGCTTCTTGCACAATGAACAGGGTAACTTAATGGGCATGTGGGAGGGGTGGGAAGTAAATTACCAATAGTGTTTTAGACTGCAGTTCTGTAAAAAAGATTTTCCATTGGTGCAAGTGGCTACCTAAATAAAAGGATTTGCCTCAAAATGGCTTTTTTTTAAATGATATGACAGTTGGTTAATTATTTGGTAATTATAGATATTTAAATGAATCTATAATATATTTAATATGTCATTAAACATGTTTAAAGTGGTTAAGAAAAGGTCTGTAGACTTCTAAGAAACAACAGGGTATATATACATGCATAAATGTAAATCAGTGATGAAAAGAACTGTTATATTATGCTACAACTAGAGGTAATTCAGTAGACAGCTAAAGGAGACATAATAAAACAAGTATTCTGTAAGTATTGTATATGTCCCCTACCGGGTGAGATAAATCTGCAATTTAGCAGCAGTGTATGTGAGACGCGAACTTGGTCTATAACTTCTCAGTTCGCTGGTATCACACTTGGAGAGCCGTTCTCAAGATGAAATCTGTGGTTTTCTGCAGTTCTTCCACAGGCCCATACAGCTTTTCAAGAAAAGAGGTTGACAAAGGCCAGATCTCATCTCTCAGCAGCTGATACGTACTGCAACATTGAAGGATGTGCTCTGTGGTCTGTTCTGCTTCTCCACAAGGACAAGCGGGCGATGTCGTAAGGTGGAACCGCCTGTACATGTGTTGGTTTAGTCTGTTATGTCCAGTTCTGAGACGAAAAATGGTCACTTGCTCTGGCCTCGAGAGATGATGGTAGGCATCTTCTGATTGAGGTGTTCTATAGAGAGACTTGATGATAGTCTTCATCTCTGTATGGGTAACCATGTTTTCTGTCTGATTCTCTTCTGCACCCACCTTTGCCATCTTGTCTGCTTCCTCATTTCCTTGGACTCCACAGTGTGAGGGGATCCACTGCAATGCTATGCGAAAGCATTTGATGGTTTGTAGTGCTTCTTCAAGTTGTGGCAGCTTACCTTTGGTGATAGCCTCAAGGACGGAGCGGGCATCAGATAAAAAGACAATCTGTGCAATAGGGTCTGCTGTTTTGCTGATGGTATTAGCTGCATGAACCAGCGCTTCGACTTCAGCTCTGTAGTTTGTGCAGTGTTTGCCTGTCGGTATTGCAGCTGACTCATGTTGTCCGTTTGGATACTGTATGTGCAGTCGGGCACCTCCGCTCCTAATTGCATCTTTGGCTGATCCATCTGTGTAGATCCTTATCCATGTCTCCTGAGGCTACATTTCTTCCAGCATGGCTAGGGTCAGGGCCTTCTTGCTCACATCACTGTGTTCATCTTTGGTTGTGAGATGAGGTACTGTGGTGCGAATAGCTATGCTCTCGAGTTTGTTTTCGCAGGGTGGAGGATCAAGGGTGTGGTTTGGGTCTTCTATTTGTGCTAGCAACATTTCTTGGTGTTTCCTTTGAAGTGCTTTTGTCGCTTTCACAAAACTTGATCTTTTAAGTCTTCCTGATGACAGCTGTGCTTCCCTGATCTTCATCGGGTGGTTGTTGAATGACTTGAACTTTGCAGCTTGGATCAGTGATTTGCATTCCCTTCCTTTGCTAAGTGGGGGGATGCTTGCTGTCTGCTCCATTTTTTCTATTGGTGTTGATCTCATTCCACCAGTGATGATGCGCAGTGCCTGGTTTTGTACCCTGTCGAGGTTCTGTTGATGAGATTTAGCTGCTGTCATCCATGAGCTTGATCCATACTCAAGGTGTGGTCGTATGGCGCCTAGGTAGATGGTCTTGAGGATCCTTTCATTAGCACCCCACTTTGTTCCTGCCAGCTTCCTCATGATGTTTAGCTTTCTTCTGGCCTTTGCCTCTGCATTCTGGATGTGCTCCTTCCATGTTAATCTTCTGTCATAGGTGACTCCGAGGTATGTCTGCTGGTCCTCGTACTCGAGTGGAGTACTGCCCAGTGTCAGATTGCCAACCTTGGTTTTGGTGGACAGTGAGAATAGCATGGCTGATGATTTTTCTTTGTTGATGGTAATACACCAGCGATTGGCCCAAGCTGTAATTCTGTCCAAGGCGAGCTGCATTCTGTACGTGGCAGTCGTTGTGTACTCCTCGGTGCACCAAAGTATGAGGTCATCTGCATAGAGGGCTGCTTGGATCCCATTGGGCAGCTCTGCTACAATGTCATTAATGAAGAGTATGAACAGAGTTGGTGATAATACTCTGCCTTGTGGCACCCCTTGTCTCAGCAATACATTCTGTCCAGATTGTCCATCCACCAGCACCCTATCTCTGCGATTGTGTAGGTATGACTTGGTCCATTGGAACATGTTGCCACCGATGCCTGTGTGCTGGAGCTCCATGAGGAGGCCATCCTTCCACACCTTGTCAAATACCTTCTGCAGATCGATAAAGGCAGCTAGCATCACCTTCTTGGCTTGAAAAGTGTCCTCTATGACCTGCGCAAGATGTGTTGTTTGATCTTCTGTGCTCCTGTATCTTCTGAAGCCGGCCTGCTCTGAAACTATAATGTTCTCCGACTCCAGGTACCACTGCAACCGCTGGTTGATGATGCGCTCCATGGTCTTGCATATGCAGCTTGTAAGACTGATAGGACGGTAGCTCAGCACTTTCGTCTTGTTCTTCCATTTTTTCAGAATAGTCTGAGTCATTCTGGCTTCTTTCCAGCACTGAGGACCCTCTCCATTGGTCCAACTGAGATTAAAGATGTCTAGCAACTTGTGGAGAGATGCATTACCAAGGTGTTGGATCATTTCATTCGTAATGCCATCTGGCCCGGGAGATTTCTTCTTCTTCAATTGGCGGATAGCCCTCTTCAGTTCTGCTAAACTAATGTCAACTTTCATTGCATCGTGAGTGTTGGTGTCTGTTCTTTCCTTTTGCTCTTTTCTAACCTCTTTTTGACGCATTCGTGGTATAGAAATGTTGCTTTCTTTTGCATATGCCTTCGCAAAGGCATCTGCAGCCATCTTTCCTGACAGTGTTTGTCCATCTTCTTCAAGAGTAATCTTCTCTCCCCTGACACCCTCATCATTCAGTGCTTTAGTCAGTCTCCATAGTTTTGTGGTGTCTCTCTAAATTAAACCCTGCCATCTTTTCCCTCCAGCTTCTTCTTTTGGCCTCCAGCTTGGTCTTTAGATACCTGGCTTTAGTTTGTTGTAGCGTGAAGTGGTTTTCATGATGGGGATTACCCTCTGCATCTTCTCTGGCCTTGTCTAGTTTATCATGTGCTGCTTGCAGTTCTGTTGTCCAGTAGGGGCGGTAATTTTTCCTGAACCCTCGAGGAATCGCTTCGTTGGCAGCCTTGAGGATACTTGAATTAAATTCCTTGACCACATTGTTCATGTTTCTCCCTTCTACTGCTATATTTTGGGTAAGCTCATTGGAACGAATGCCGAACAGACTCCATTTTGCCTTTTTGTAGTTCCACCTTGGAAGTTGCGGTGAACTTGTCGAAATACTTCCAGAAAGAGAGAGGAGGACTGGGCGGTGGTCGCTTCCTCCTAACCGCGATCCGACCACTCTAGTGAGGTTTCTGTGAATGTCTTCTGTACAAAATGCCAAGTCCAGCGTTGTTGTCGAGTGCCACCGGCGCAAGTAGAAGGTAGTCTGATCTGTGGGATCGTTGAAAAGTAAAAGGTGCTTTTCATCTTGCCATGCTTCAATGTCTTCTCCTCGTTTATCAAGTGTTCTGTATCCCCAGCTCTGGGACTGGCTATTAAAGTCTCCCACAATGAGGAAGTGGCAGTCCGAGACCTGGATTGTGTCAAGTGATAGATTCTTGTCATTAGGGCAGTAATAATTGACAATGTCAATCACAGAGTTGCTGGTTGTTACCTTCATCTTGATATATTCTGCCTCTTCCATAAAGGTTTTGATCTGGCTGGCGTTCACGCCGTTTCGGACCACGGTGATCACCCCGCCCTTCTTTCTTCCTCTTCGATCACACCGGAAAATCTGGTAACCTCTGATCTTAAATGGTTTTCCTTCTTGCAGGTGTGTCTCTTGGATGCAGCAGATATCAATGTTGTTTTCGTACAGGAACTGTTCGAGCTCTGATTTCTTGTTGGTAACCCCTTCTGCGTTCCAGTGCATGATGTTGATACTGGGGTTCTCTTTGGGTTTGGTCTTATCTTTCGGTTGGCCAGTAGCTCTCCATCCTCGACCCCTGGCTCCACAAGACGAGTTTATGGGACCTCCAGTAGCTGAGGGTGGGCTCCTTCAACTGGCGGGATCTGGACCATGGTTGGCTTAAAGTTTGTCCATGCAGTGCCAGATATCTGGGCCCAATGTGTAGTCAAAAGGTCAATGTCATGGTGTGCGCGTGTTGCAAAAATTTGTGCTTGTTTCTTACAGGTCTGCATAAAGCAAAAGAAAGTTGAGCAATCAAGACGACAGACCTCCTTTTCTTACAAGCTGAAACTTCAAGATGGAACATGTGTAACAGTTTGCAAACCCCTCTGCTTCGACCATTGGTCTGTCTGAAAGAACAATCGCCTCATGTCTGAAGCAGATGACAGAGTGCAACAACAATCAAGCTCAACCAAAGACTCCTAAAAGTGGTGAGTAATGAATATTTGGCAAACCTTTCTGAATAGACCTGGCATACACAATATTGTAGTAAGTTACATTATTATCCAGATAGCCTTTTGCTGCTGAACATTTGTAGGCATTTAGCCACCATAGACATGGAATTCTGATACCTGCAGGTCCATCTCCAGCTAATAATCTTTATTTGGTCAGAATTAGTTACGTGTCTGATTGTTTCCTCGCACTCTAGAAGCATATTTTGTTATTTTGCTCACTACTTTTAGGTACCATACATCACATACCCGTTGTATATCTTCCAGCATCTGCCATCATTCATATGTGAAACAAACTACATACAGTATCTTTGTAACTACGAGAAATATATGCCTGAGCAAATGTAGACTTGTTTGTGGATCAGAATGTCTATAAACGATTCTTAGACCTACCAACTGGAATATCACCATTACGATTTATGTGTAGTATGTATTGACTAATTATATCTGACAGGCTAACAGGCTTATGTTTTTCAATCTTAGGGAAAATGGCTCCCGTGAGAGATAGACATTGCCTTTGCAATGACCTGGCTTTCAGAGATTCCAACTGTCCTGTCACATTACTGCTACAATACCCCTACATACCAAGATAAGAAGCTTTTGTATCCAGGCAGAACAATCTCCAACTTACATGACGAATACACGAAAGCAGCAGAAGAATCCAGTGCTAGAGTAGTCAGCATGACATTTTTCAGTGAGCTCTTTCACAAAGACAATTACTCTGTGTTCATAACGCGAAAAGATCAGTGTGATGTCTGCGTGACTGCAAAGCATGGACATGCTGATACTGCTACATCTACGAAGCATATTCCGTCTAAAGATGAGGCTAGGACTGAATAAGATATAGAGACTGGTGATGATAAGAAGTCTGTATGGACAACGGATCTTCAGGCAGCGCTTCTCTGTTAATAGACAAAGGCAGGCGCAATGTATTATAAGACCAAACTACAGGTACACAACTTTACCATATTCAATCTTCAAACCAACGACGGATATTGTTATGTGTCACATGTGTTGAATGAATTTTGTAGGTGATCTCAGTAGTGAGGTATTTGCTTACCTTCAATACCAACTCTTTAGTCAGGTACTTGATGACAATCATATCACAGAAGGGATTATCATCTGGAGTGATGGGTGTGGATTGTGGATCTCAGAATCGCAACATGACTGTTGCAAATGCATGTCTATATCTAGAAATGAGGCGTAGATTAGATTGTGCAGAAATATCTCATCGCTGGACACACATAAATGGAGTGCGATAGTATGCACAGTGCGATTGAAAGGAAGATCGTCACAGATATTTTCACTCCTCATGGTTACATCGTTATCATGGAAACTGCCTGTATCAGACCATCTCCATACCATGTTCGACAGGTGAATCATATTGAAATAAAGAAGCTGAATGGTAATTACATCACCAGCATCCGACCAGGAAATGAAACTGGGGATCCTACAGTGCATCAGCTGAATGGTCTGGAATTCCAGACATCAGGGCAAGTCAGATACAAACTAGGGTTGCACGATTATTCACTTTTCATAATCGCGATCATTTAAGAAAAATAATCGCGATCATACGATTAATCATGAACTATATTAACTACGTCAATGCTGCTTAGAGAACGTTATTATGCTACTGCAGATTGTAAAATTATGGGTTAGGCACATGGGTATACATACATGGACAGAATACGCCAGTTGCTGATTGCAAACAAAGGAATGTATCAAGATTTTTCTAGACGGAAAACGGAAGGTACCGTATTTCGTTTAATTGTAGCCTGTGCTCTAATAGAAGTCCACCCTATAACTTTGGCATTTGAGCTCCAATGATTTCTTAGCAGTTTCAAAACGGCTAAACTCTGTATTAGAAGCCCCCCCCCCCCCTAACTCATAAGATAATTTGTAAGAATAGCGTGTATAATAATAACAATCATGTCACAGGGTATGTCTACTTCAGACCGATCTCTGCCCTGATACATTTCCGGCCCGTCTAGAAGTCAATACAGGCCTCGGATTTGTAAATCTCGACCACCTATTAGATTAATACTAATAGTAGACCACGTATGTTCAAGATATAATAAAGTTTATTCCACACTTTTGTAGTTAAAATGTGCTTAAAACAGTCTTGGCGTGATTAAATAGCTTCCTTATAAATATATTTTAAGACCAAATTTATGTACCAAACAAGTATGGGAGAAAATGCGCATCAATTTTGTAACGCCGATCAACATTAAATGATCCAAATTGAATTATTACGAACGACAATATAGCCGGCTTCTTAAGTTGGCGAGCCAGCGGCTCTTTTGGGATGGGAGGCGGCGTGTTCTCGCGATATATTATACGCTAACGGGAGTTTATCAAACGGTGCCCGTTATTCAGATCAGTGTAATACTCAGTTCCTATCGCGCAATGATAATATATAGAAATTCCAGAGTTCCCGATTCCAGAATATTTATATCCGAGTACTCGCTCTAAAATAAACTCTTCAATTGGAGGCGAATCACGTGATTTGTATTTTTTTTCGCGACGCCATTTTATATCAAATTGTGGATTAATTTCGATGTATAAACCACCTTTATTAAAGGATACGCAATACGCTCAAATCAAGTTTTGAGGTATACATTAAACATAGGCATAGGCGGTGAGAATTTTTAAGTGAGAAAATGCGTTGAATTTCCGTGGTATCAGTTCTAGGACTTTTTTGGTGGGGAAACCGTTAACGCATAGCTATTCAGAGAATGGGGAATGCGGGATAAGCGTGTGTGATTACAACAACAATGACAAATAGCGACCAAGTGAACAATCTTTATTCATCTAAAACTAATCATGAGTCAATACAAACAAATCAGTTATTTATTTATTTAGTTTATTTAATCATTCACACATTCGGCTGATAGCCGGATGTTTGTTTCCATGCTTTGTGTAACGCGAGCAGAGTTTCACAAGCGTAAGTGTCTTGACAAAAATTCCAACATGGCGATTATACGATTATTTCATTTTATAATCGTCCACGATTATTTTGAATTATATAATCGCGATTAATCGAATAATCGAAAAATCGTGCAACCCTAATACAAACTGGACTTTTCAGGAGGTTCACTCTGGGAGGATTTGCCTCAGATGATTACTATCCCAACAGAACGCATACCATGGATTCGTATCTTTGATGCACCTCGACCTATCAAATTGAGGAAGTTTAATGACCTCCAATCAATGAAACATGTCATGCCTCATTACACCCATCACTTCTATGACAGCCTGCCACATGTTTAAGCATACTTGTATTTCATTTTTCAGCAAAAGTGACTAGTCTTCAAAACGGTTGTCTTATTAAAATTGCCTAAGTAATTGACTATCCTAATCATTTTGCCTAAGTCATATTTAAAAGTGCCTAAATCACTCACTGTTTCTCTAGTTTTTGCCTAAGTCAACTTGAGATAGAATGTAATTAACACAGCAACTTGTGCTCATTGCTTATTAATCATACTGTGCAAAAAAGTAAAAATAAATACGCTTTTGTTCATATTTCAAATAGTTTTTTGTGTTTTTCGCAAAACATGGGAAAATGACATAGGCAACTGTCAAGTTCAAGTTCAAATTCATTTATTTTGCTATAAAATGCAGGAAATTTCAATTTCCCTTTCTCCGAGATCTAACAATACTCACCATTCTGTTACTTTCTGATACACAGCTGGCCTTGGCAGCTGGCTCTAGGACTATAGACTTAGAAAGCTTTACCGACTCCTTGGAACCAGGCACTCGGCTACCAACTGCCGAGTACCCGTCTACCATAGAGCTCATATTGTTTGCATAGCCACCAAACAAGAGAAATCCATGGCTTGCCTCCGTGGGGCTGGGAGGCTGGGTCCGTAACAGAATGGTGAGTATTGTTAGATCTCGGAGAAAGGGAAATTGAAATTGCCTGCATTCTCCTTCGATCAATACTCACCATTCTGTTACTTTCTGATATACACCAGATTTGTTCAGTAACCTGGTGGGAAGGGGCAAGCCATAAATGCTACTTTTGCCCCTTGGAGAAAGATTTAGACTTAACAACTTGACTAACGGAGACCTAAAAAGGACCGTCAAGTTATCGGAACCGAATCACATTCGCGTCACTGCCTCCCCCCCTTTTCTCCTAAGAAACTCACGAACATGTATCTCGCTTGAAACACAAATATGCCAAGAGGGTTAACTGCTCCTTGCATATCCACATGTATTAGCCTGGGAATGAGCATGAATATATAAGATGAATGAACATGATATATAGACATAATACAAAAAACTCTCCCTAATGAATTACCTTATGATAATTGGACTTCAGACGTACCGCCTCCAACCATTCACTGGTCCGGCCATCAGTGACACAATCTGGTTGTCATCCTCACGCTCGACCATGCCTGCTTTAGGTTCTTTTCTAACCGAAGTGAAAAAAGGGTGAAGAGCAGTGTGGTCACTTAACTATCGTCTCAAAACAGCTAAAGCGAGTGGATTGGCTGAGTCTGACACATCCCTCATATAGTAATCCGTAAATGAGGACTCACAGTGCCATTGTGCAACGGCCATGATGTCCTCTAACGGAACACCACTGTAAAGGGCGGTCGAGGCGGCTATTCCTCGAACACCGTGTGCCCTTACGCCTTGCACCTGGTGCCCAGTCGCCATCTCATGAGTAGTCTGAATGCATTCGACTACCCAACGAGAGATAGTATCCATGGATGCGGCGCCATAAGGCTTCTTATGGCAGATCCACAGATGTCTATCGTTCGACCGTAACGAGTCAGTCCGTTTCTTGTACTTAGTCAAAGCACGGACAGGGCACCAGACCACTGGCATCACGATCAAACCTAGTTAACTTCGGTATTATGATCGGTTTGCCGGGATATCTCAAAGATTGATTCTTTGACATAAACTCTGCTCTTGGCAGAAGACGCAGACCCTCTCCAGAGACAATAAATCGGTCCCTCTCTGCCGAAAGCGCCTGGATCTCACTGAGCCTTCTAGCTGAGGAAGCTGCCAATAGAAAGACCGCCTTTAGAGTCAAATGTATTAGACTAGCCGAACGCAACGGTTCGAAAGGGTGCTTGGCCAGTACATTAAGCACTAAAGATAGACTCCAGGCCAGAATGACTACCGGTTGTCTCGGTTGGAGATTGCAGGAAATGTCAATTTCCCTTTCTCCGAGATCTAACAATACTCACCATTCTGTTACTTCTGATATACAGCTGGCCCTGACAGCGGCTCTAGGATTATAGACTTAGAAAGCTTTACCGACTCCTGGGAACCGGGTACTCGGCTCCCAACTGCCGAGTACCCGTTTACCATAGAGCTCATATTGTTTGCATAGCCACCAAACAAGAGAAAACTATGGCTTGCCTCCGTGGGGCTGGGAGGCTGGGTCCGTAACAGAATGGTGAGTATTGTTAGATCTCGGAGAAAGGGAAATTGACATTTCCTGCATTCTCCTTCGATCAATACTCACCATTCTGTTACTTCTGATATACACCAGATTTGATCAGTAACCTGGTGGGAAGGGGCAAGCCATAAATGCTAATTTTGCCCCTTGGAGAAAGATTTTAGACTTCAAACTTGACTAACGGAGACCTAAAAGGACCGTCAAGTTCACGGAACCGAATCACATTTGCGTCACAGCCACCCCCCCCCTTTTTCCTCCTAAGAAAAGGGAGAGAACTAACGAACATGTATCTCGCCTGAAAACACAAATATGCCAAGAGGGTTAACTACTCCCTGCATATTCCATGTATTAGCCTGGGAATGAGCATGAATATATAAGATGAATGAACATGATACATATACATAATACAAAAAACTCTCACTTATTGAATTACCGTATGATAATTGGACTTCAGACGTACCGCCTCCAACCATTCACCGGTTCGGCCATCAGTGACACAATCTGGTTGACATCCTCCCACCTGACCATGCCTGCTTTAGGTTCTTTTCTTACCAAAGTGAAAAAAGGGTGAAGAGCAGTGTGGTCACTAACTATCGTTTCAAAACAGCTAAAGCGAGTGGATTGGCTGAGTCTGACACATCCCTCATATAGTAATCCGTGAATGAGGACTCACAGTGCCATTGTGCAACGGCCATGATGTCCTCTAACGGAACACCATTGTAAAGGGCGGTCGAGGCGGCTATTCCTCTGACATCGTGTGCCCTTACGCCTTGCACCTGGTGCCCAGTCGCCATCTCGTGAGTAGTCTGAATGCATTCGACCACCCAACGAGAGATAGTATCCATGGATGCGGCGCCATAAGGCTTTTTATGGCAGATCCACAGATGTCTATCGTTCGACCGTAACGAGTCACTCCGTTTCTTGTACTTAGTCAAAGCACGGACCGGGCACCAGACACTGGCATCACGATCAAACCTAGTTAACTTCGGTATAATGATCGGTTTGCCGGGATATCTCAAAGATTGGTTCTTTGACATAAACTCTGCTCTTGGCAGAAGACGCAGACCTTCTCCAGAAACAATAAATCGGTTCCTCTCTGCCGAAAGCGCATGGATCTCACTGCGCCTTCTAGCTGAGGAAGCTGCCAATAGAAAGACCGCCTTTAGAGTCAGATGCTTTAGACTAGCCGAACGCAACGGTTCGAAAGGGTGCTTGGCCAGTACATTAAGCACTAAAGATAGACTCCAGGCTGGAATGACTACCGGTTGTCTCGGGCGGAGATTGCTCATTCCCTTCAACATCACATTTAACTGGGCCACCTCTGGACTATCCCTGTTGGCTAGACAAGGGCTAACTGATGCCAAAGCTGACTTGTATCCAGCAACTGTGACGGGAGCTAGTCCTGAAAAGAACAGCTCACAGAGAAAGTCTGCAATTTGCTGAATAGCGGATTGAAAGGTATCAATACCCTTTTCTTCACACCAGTCTGCAAATCTGTTAACCTTGTTGTTATATGACTTGAAGGTTGACCTCCTTCTCACAGCCGCGATGAAATCAGCAGCCTGTCGAGAAAAGCCTTCCGACGTGGAACGTTGTTTGATAACATCCACGCAGTCAATTTGAACATTTCGGGACGCTCGTGTAGGAAGCGTCCCTTGGCCTGGGAGATTATGTTCGGAATCTCGGGCAACTGCACAGGATTTTCCACCAGCAGATCTAGAAGATCCGTGAACCACACCCTGCTCGGCCAATACAGCGCTATTAGCAGGACCAGACACGGTTCCTCCCTGACCTTCACCAATACCTTCGGTAGAAGAATGGTGGGTGGGTACGCGTAAGCGTGCATCCCTCTCCAGCTTATCGCCAGAGCGTCTGTATCGACGGCATTTGGATCTGGAATCGGCGAGATATATGTCATGATTTGAGCATTTTCCTTTGTGGCGAACAAGTCCACGTTGGGTTTGCCCCAATGCTCGAAGATCCGTCGCAGAACCGGAGGGTTGAGGGACCATTCTGTTGGCAGGATTCTCTGTCTGCGAGACAAAGCATCCGCCAGAATGTTCAATCGGCCAGGAATATGAGCTGCTTTCAAAACAACCGAGTAATTCCTGCACCATTGAATCAAGTGCCACACCCTGATACACAGAGTGGGCGACCTGGTCCCGCCTTGGCGATTTATATATGATACTACTGTCGAATTGTCCGACCGTATCAATATCACCTTGCCCCTGATCATCGGAAGGAACTCTTCCAACGCCAGTTCCACTGCCATCATTTCCAACAGATTGATATGCAGCTGACTCTCCGGGAGAGCACATGTGCCCGAGACCCGGTGTTCTCCCAGGCAGGCACCCCACCCCTCCAGCGATGCATCCGTGTAGACGGACAGCTGGGGGTGGGGTAGGTGCAGCGAAACCCCTAATAGGAGATTCTGACGCTGTTTCCACCATAGAAGATGCGATATTATCGGCTCCAAAACTGGCACCAGTTTTGACAGGGGTTCTGTTCTCTGTTTCCACAGAGACATCAGATACAACTGGATAGGCCTTCGCATTAGAGCAGTGTACGGGATAACCTGCTCCATGGAGACCATCATGCCCAGCATCTGAAGGAACCGCCTCGCCTGAATGTGGTTTCCCACTCGAAAACTCTTGAGGATGGCTAACAGAGACACCACTCTGGGCTCTGACGGGTAAACCCTGCCCTCCTCGAGGTCGAATCGCATCCCCAAATAAACAAAATGTTGAGTGGGCGTCAACTCGGATTTCTCCTCGTTGACTATCCAGCCTAGATCTGAAAGTAACTTCAGAGTCAGAGCAGTATCCACGTTCAACCTGGCTGCCGAGTCTGCCTTGAGCAGCCAGTCGTCTATGTAGGTGTGTAGCGCCACGTTCTCTTTTCTGAGAAACGCTGTCACCGCAAGGACCACTCTTGTGAAAACCCTCGGAGCTGTCGACAGGCCAAACGGGAGAACTGTAAACTCCATACTTGATTCTGAAACGCAAATCTCAGAAACCTGTGCCAACTCCGATTCATAGGAATGTGGAAATATGCATCTTTCAGATCGATCGATACACACCACATTCCTTTCCTCAATCCCGCCATTACCGACCTCGGCGTTTCCATCTGGAACCGAGGCGTATGGATAAACCAATTTAATGGCCTGAGATTGAGTATGGGTCTCCATCCCCCTGTGCTCTTGGGGACAAGGAACATGTTTGAATAGAAGCCTGGAGTGTTCCGGTTTGCTGGTTTTATTGCTCCCTTCAGAAGCAAACTGCAGGAAATGTCAATTTCCCTTTCTCCGAGATCTAACAATACTCACCATTCTGTTACTTCTGATATACAGCTGGCCTTGACAGCGGCTCTAGGATTATAGACTTAGAAAGCTTTACCGACTCCTGGGAACCGGGTACTCGGCTCCCAACTGCCGAGTACCCGTTTACCATAGAGCTCATATTGTTTGCATAGCCACCAAACAAGAGAAAACTATGGCTTGCCTCCGTGGGGCTGGGAGGCTGGGTCCGTAACAGAATGGTGAGTATTGTTAGATCTCGGAGAAAGGGAAATTGACATTTCCTGCATTCTCCTTCGATCAATACTCACCATTCTGTTACTTCTGATATACACCAGATTTGATCAGTAACCTGGTGGGAAGGGGCAAGCCATACATGCTAATTTTGCCCCTTGGAGAAAGATTTTAGACTTCAAACTTGACTAACGGAGACCTAAAAGGACCGTCAAGTTCACGGAACCGAATCACATTCGCGTCACAGCCCCTCCCCCCTTTTTCCTCCTAAGAAAAGGGAGAGAACTAACGAACATGTATCTCGCCTGAAAACACCAATATGCCAAGAGGGTTAACTACTCCCTGCATATTGCTTGTATTAGCCTGCGAATGAGCATGAATATATAAGATGAATGAACATGATACATATACATAATACAAAAAACTCTCACTTATTGAATTACCTTATGATAACAGGACTTCGGACGTACCGCCTCCAACCATTCACCGGTTCGGCCATCAGTGACACAATCTGGTTGACATCCTCTCGCCTGACCATGCCTGCTTTAGGTTCTTTTCTTACCGAAGTGAGAAAAGGGTGAAAAGCAGTGTGGTCACTATCTATAGTTTCAAAACAGCTAAAGCGAGTGGATTGGCTGAGTCTGACACATCCCTCATATAGTAATCCGTGAATGAGGACTCACAGTGCCATTGTGCAACGGCTATGATGTCCTTTAACGGAACACCATTGTAAAGGGCGGTCGAGGCGGCTATTCCTCTGACATTGTGTGCCCTTCCGCCTTGCACCTGGTGCCCAGTCGCCATCTCCTGAGTAGTCTGAATGCATTCGACCACCCAACGAGAGATAGTATCCATGGATGCGGCGCCATAAGGCTTTTTATGGCAGATTGCAGGAAATGTCAATTTCCCTTTCTCCGAGATCTAACAATACTCACCATTCTGTTACTTCTGATATACAGCTGGCCTTGACAGCGGCTCTAGGATTATAGACTTAGAAAGCTTTACTGACTCCTGGGAACCGGGTACTCGGCTCCCAACTGCCGAGTACCCGTTTACCATAGAGCTCATATTGTTTGCATAGCCACCAAACAAGAGAAAACTATGGCTTGCCTCCGTGGGGCTGGGAGGCTGGGTCCGTAACAGAATGGTGAGTATTGTTAGATCTCGGAGAAAGGGAAATTGACATTTCCTGCATTCTCCTTCGATCAATACTCACCATTCTGTTACTTCTGATATACACCAGATTTGATCAGTAACCTGGTGGGAAGGGGCAAGCCATACATGCTAATTTTGCCCCTTGGAGAAAGATTTTAGACTTCAAACTTGACTAACGGAGACCTAAAAGGACCGTCAAGTTCACGGAACCGAATCACATTCGCGTCACAGCCCCTCCCCCCTTTTTCCTCCTAAGAAAAGGGAGAGAACTAACGAACATGTATCTCGCCTGAAAACACCAATATGCCAAGAGGGTTAACTACTCCCTGCATATTGCTTGTATTAGCCTGCGAATGAGCATGAATATATAAGATGAATGAACATGATACATATACATAATACAAAAAACTCTCACTTATTGAATTACCTTATGATAACAGGACTTCGGACGTACCGCCTCCAACCATTCACCGGTTCGGCCATCAGTGACACAATCTGGTTGACATCCTCTCGCCTGACCATGCCTGCTTTAGGTTCTTTTCTTACCGAAGTGAGAAAAGGGTGAAAAGCAGTGTGGTCACTATCTATAGTTTCAAAACAGCTAAAGCGAGTGGATTGGCTGAGTCTGACACATCCCTCATATAGTAATCCGTGAATGAGGACTCACAGTGCCATTGTGCAACGGCTATGATGTCCTTTAACGGAACACCATTGTAAAGGGCGGTCGAGGCGGCTATTCCTCTGACATTGTGTGCCCTTCCGCCTTGCACCTGGTGCCCAGTCGCCATCTCCTGAGTAGTCTGAATGCATTCGACCACCCAACGAGAGATAGTATCCATGGATGCGGCGCCATAAGGCTTTTTATGGCAGATTGCAGGAAATGTCAATTTCCCTTTCTCCGAGATCTAACAATACTCACCATTCTGTTACTTCTGATATACAGCTGGCCCTGACAGCGGCTCTAGGATTATAGACTTAGAAAGCTTTACCGACTCCTGGGAACCGGGTACCCGGCTCCCCACTGCCGAGTACCCGTTTACCATAGAGCTCATATTGTTTGCATAGCCACCAAACAACAGAAAACTATGGCTTGCCTCCGTGGGGCTGGGAGGCTGGGTCCGTAACAGAATGGTGAGTATTGTTAGATCTCGGAGAAAGGGAAATTGACATTTCCTGCATTCTCCTTCGATCAATACTCACCATTCTGTTACTTCTGATATACACCAGATTTGATCAGTAACCTGGTGGGAAGGGGCAAGCCATACATGCTAATTTTGCCCCTTGGAGAAAGATTTTAGACTTCAAACTTGACTAACGGAGACCTAAAAGGACCGTCAAGTTCACGGAACCGAATCACATTCGCGTCACAGCCCCCCCCCCCTTTTTCCTCATAAGAAAAGGGAGAGAACTAACGAACATGTATCTCGCCTGAAACACCAATATGCCAAGAGGGTTAAGTACTCCCTGCATATCGCTTGTATTAACCTGGGAATGAGCATGAATATATAAGATGAATGAACATGATACATATACATAATACAAAAAACTCTCACTTGTTGAATTACCTTATGATAACAGGACTTCAGACGTACCGCCTACAACCATTCACCGGTTCGGCCATCAGTGACACAATCTGGTTGACATCCTCTCGCTTGACCATGCCTGCTTTAGGTTCTTTTCTTACCAAAGTGATAAAAGGGGAAAAGCAGTGTGGTCACTAACTATCGTTTCAAAACAGCTAAAGCGAGTGGATTGGCTGAGTCTGACACATCCCTCATATAGTAATCCGTAAATGAGGACTCACAGTGCCATTGTGCAACGGCCATGATGTCCTCTAACGGAACACCATTGTAAAGGGCGGTCGAGGCGGCTATTCCTCTAACATCGTGTGCCCTTACGCCCTGCACCTGGTGCCCAGTCGCCATCTCATGAGTAGTCTGAATGCATTCGACCACCCAACGAGAGATAGTATCCATGGATGCGGCGCCATAAGGCTTTTTATGGCAGATCCACAGATGTCTATCGTTCGACCGTAACGAGTCAGTCCGTTTCTTGTACTTAGTCAAAGCACGGACCGGGCACCAGACACTGGCATCACGATCAAACCTGGTTAACTTCGGTATAATGATCGGTTTGCCGGGATATCTCAAAGATTGATTCTTTGACATAAATTCTGCTCTTGGCAGAAGACGCAGACCTTCTCCAGAAACAATAAATCGGTTCCTCTCTGCCGAAACCGCATGGATCTCACTGCGCCTTCTAGCTGAGGAAGCTGCCAATAGAAAGACCGCCTTTAGAGTCAAATGCTTTAGACTAGCCGAACGCAATGGTTCGAAAGGGTGCTTGGCCAGTACATTAAGCACTAAAGATAGACTCCAGGCTGGAATGACTACCGGTTGTCTCGGGCGGAGATTGCTCATTCCCTTCAACATCACGTTTAACTGGGCCACCTCTGGACTATCCCTGTTGGCTAGACAAGGGATAACTGATGCCAAAGCCGACTTGTATCCAGCAATTGTGACGGGAGCTAGTCCTGTAAAGAACAGCTCACAGAGAAAGTCTGCTATTTGCTGAATAGTGGATTGAAAGGTATCAATACCCTTTTCTTCACACCAGTCTGCAAATCTGTTAACCTTGTTTTTATATGACTTGAAGGTTGACCTCCTTCTCGCAGCCGCGATGAAATCAGCAGCCTGTCGAGAAAAGCCTTCCGACGTGGAACGTTGTTTGACAACATCCACGCAGTCAATTTGAACATTTCGGGACGCTCGTGTAGGAAGCGTCCCTTGGCCTGGGAGATTATGTTCGGAATCTCGGGCAACTGCACAGGATTTTCCACCAGCAGATCCAGAAGATCCGTGAACCACGCCCTGCTCGGCCAATACGGCGCTATTAGCAGGACCAGACACGGCTCCTCCCTGACCTTCACCAATACCTTCGGAAGAAGAATGGTGGGTGGATACGCGTAAGCGTGCATCCCTCTCCAGCTTATCGCCAGAGCGTCTGTATCGACGGCATTTGGATCTGGAATCGGCGAGACATATGTCATGATTTGAGCATTTTCCTTTGTGGCGAACAAGTCCATGTTGGGTTTGCCCCAATGCTCGAAGATCCGTCGCAGAACTGGAGGGTTGAGGGACCATTCTGTTGGCAGGATTCTCTGTCTGCGAGACAAAGCATCCGCCAGAATGTTCAATCGGCCAGGAATATGAGCTGCTTTCAAAACAACCGAGTAATTCCTGCACCATTGAATCAAGTGCCACACCCTGATGCACAGGGTGGGCGACCTGGTCCCTCCTTGGCGATTTATATATGATACTACTGTCGAATTGTCCGACCGTATCAATATCACCTTGCCCCTGATCATCGGAAGGAACTCTTCCAACGCCAGTTCCACTGCCATCATTTCCAACAGATTGATATGCAGCTGACTCTCCGGGAGAGTCCATGTGCCCGAGACCTGGTGTTCTCCCAGGCAGGCACCCCACCCTTCCAGCGATGCATCCGTGTAAACGGACAGCTGGGGGTGGGGTAGGTGCAGCGAAACCCCTATTAGGAGATTCTGACGCTGTTTCCACCATAGAAGATGCGATATTATCGGCTTCAAAACTGGCACCAGTTTTGACAGGGGTTCTGTTCTCTGTTTCCACAGAGACATCAGATACAACTGGATAGGTCTTCGCATTAGAGCAGCGTACGGGATAACCTGCTCCATGGAGACCATCATGCCCAGCATCTGAAGGAACCGCCTCGCCTGAATGTGGTTTCCCACTCGAAAACTCCCGAGGATGGCTAACAGAGACACCACTCTGGGCTCTGACGGGTAAACCCTGCCCTCCTCGAGGTCAAATCGCATCCCCAAATAAACGAAATGTTGAGTGGGCGTCAACTCGGATTTCTCCTCGTTGACTATCCAGCCTAGATCTGAAAGTAACCTCAGAGTCAGAGCAGTATCCACGTTCAACCTGGATGCCGAGTCTGCCTTGAGCAGCCAGTCGTCTATGTAGGTGTGTAGCGCCACGTTCTCTTTTCTGAGAAACGCTGTCACCGCAAGGACCACTCTTGTGAAAACCCTCGGAGCTGTCGACAGGCCAAACGGGAGAACTGTAAACTCCCATACTTGATTCTGAAACGCAAATCTCAGAAACCTGTGCCAACTCCGATTCATCGGAATGTGGAAATATGCATCTTTCAGATCGATCGATACACACCACATTCCTTTCCTCAATCCCGCCATTACTGACCTCGGTGTTTCCATCTGGAACCGAGGCGTATGGATAAACCAATTTAATGGCCTGAGATTGAGTATGGGTCTCCATCCCCCCGTGCTCTTGGGGACAAGGAACATGTTTGAATAGAAGCCTGGAGTGTTCCGGTTTGCTGGTTTTATTGCTCCCTTCAGAAGCAAACCCGACACTTCCTTTTGAACGGCTTCTAACTTGTCTGGCTCCCTTGGTACGGGTGTCCAGACAGGTGCCAAAGACATATTTTGTGGCGGAAAGTCCCACCACTCCGGCATGTAACCCTGGGATAACCATCCCAGGACCAGACTGTCTGACGTCACACCTCGCCAAGCCTCGACGAAACGCATGAGCCTTCCACCCCCCATAGACGCCTCGACGTCTAACGGGGTTGTCCGGCTCGCAGTACGCACCCCCCCCCCTTTCTTAACGAGAGAGAGTGAGAACCATTTCGTTCTAGGCACGACGGGTATAACTGGCACCGCTGTTCCTGTCGCACAGGTGCGGTCCAGGCGGATATGAAGGGAGCTTGCGTACCCTCAGGTACGCTTCGGCCCCTTCTGTCCGCCCTTTGAGGCCTTACCCTTACCCTTCCCCTTACCACCTCTAGGGCGGTCCG
This sequence comes from Chaetoderma sp. LZ-2023a, assembly GCA_034401795.1. Taxonomy (NCBI): domain Eukaryota; kingdom Metazoa; phylum Mollusca; class Caudofoveata; order Chaetodermatida; family Chaetodermatidae; genus Chaetoderma; species Chaetoderma sp. LZ-2023a. The sequence goes on from CM067369.1 coordinate 255,894,584, forward strand.
GAGCAACATTGGGGAGGGTAGGCGCCTCTACAGCCTTCCTGGGTTTCTTCGCCGCCGCCGGCTCCGAGAACCCAGCCGAAACAGACGTCGCAATAGGCCTGGCTTTCGCCTTGCCCTTATGCTTTTTCTGTTTCTTTGAAGGCTGTCCTGTTAGCGGCTTGCCCACAGCCCCTAGTGCGTGCGCTTGCCGCACTAGCTCTAGCTGTAGATTTACCGCTAACCGATTCTGCGCAATACTGGCGGTGTCCTCTAAGATGGCCCGCGCTTGGCCACCAAAGATGCTAGGCCCTGTCAGGGGCGTCCCAAGAAGACGTTCCTTGACTGCCGTAGCCGGACGCATATGGTCAATGACCATTTGCCTCCTGGACTTCGTCACACGCGCTTGCACCCTTGCCAATGCGTCCATTGACAGCACCAAGCCGTCATTAACGCACGATAGCGCCACAGGTGGCACAGGGTGGCCTGCCCCCGCTTCAGCCCACACCGACTGAAGTAGACGATAGGAGTGATTGACAGCGCTCATGGCTGCCCTCACACCCTCATCGCATAGGGCCAGGACTTCTTCCTGGTGTACCTGGGCCTTATCCACTAGTGCCGGACCGGGACCACCCGACCCGGCACTCTGGACGCCCAGTACCCATCGGTCATCCTCCGTGACCGACGGGACTACACCATACCTGTCGTATTCACCCCGCGGAATACGACATCTTGCCCGCACCTCCCTGGAGGCCGCAGGGAGCTGACCCTTGGTCATTAGTTGTTTACTATAAATAGCATCCAACAAATCAATGAACCGTGGATCCAGTCCCACTGACTGGATCCGGGCCGCGGGCAAAATCCCTGTCCTAATCGATGCAACCGACGGACGGGGCGCATCTTCATCGGCCGTGGCCGAAACCACAGACGGGTCTACTCTGGCTAGCCACGCCAGAGCATCAGACCAATCTATCTCCGAAGAAGATACCCCCGCAAACACGTCACCCGTTGACGTGCTTACGGGTCTGCCAGCCATGGCCTCCCGGCAAGGAGCCACGGCTGACACGCCAGGCACTCCGCTACCACATGGTTCCGCCGCCACCCGATGAAACACTCCGGTCCATGGGGTAGGTCCGCACGGAAAACCGTACGGACCCGTAACCGTCGCGGAACCATAGCCGGCCACGGGCACCAACGGCACCCCATGTCTGGCTGCCGGACCAGGCGAGATAGGTGAGTACCACGCCTGGCCCGGCACACCCGTTCCCTTGACGACTGGTGACAAACCAAGCCGCGCGGAACCGGTGCACGGTAACGGATTGGCCTCAGCCGCAGGTGGAGCCGCTGACCTGGCTTGCGCCAAACCAGACAAATGGAGGCCGGTTCCGTCCAGGACGGAATCAACCTTCATATTCTCCACCTGCGGCTTCACGGGCCGTAGCAACCTCTCCTCCTCGGCCCCATCGTCTTCAGACTCCGAAGAGCCGTCACTAGACGAATAAACCGTGGAGCCGTCCTGGCGGACGGCTCCCACACCTGACGGACCGGCCACCGCTACTGGACCACACGGAGGTGGCCGCAGAGAGACAGAACCCGTCTGGCCGAAGCCAGACGGGACCGCCAGGGGGCCGTACGAGACGGCCCCCTCGGTAACCAGTCCAGAATCCTGTCCGAGGACAGGATCCGTACCAGGCATGGGGAGAAACTGCCCCCCAACCTTTGGTAGCAGGGACGACACCAGCGTGGGCAGAACGCTATGCAGAAAACCCTGCATAGCCGGACCAAACCACGACGGGTATAACTGGCACCGCTGTTCCCGTCGCACAGGTGCGGTCCAGGCGGATATGAAGGGAGCTTGCGTACCCTCAGGTACGCTTCGGCCCCTTCTGTCCGCCCTTTGAGGCCTTACCCTTACCCTTCCCCTTGCCCTTACCACCTCTAGGGCGGTCCGGAGCAACATTGGGGAGGGTAGGCGCCTCTACAGCCTTCCTGGGTTTCTTCGCCGCCGCCGGCTCCGAGAACCCAGCCGAAACAGACGTCGCAATAGGCCTGGCTTTCGCCTTGCCCTTATGCTTTTTCTGTTGTTTCTTTGAAGGCTGTCCTGTTAGCGGCTTGCCCACAACCCCTAGTGCGTGCGCTTGCCGCACTAGCTCTAGCTGTAGATTTACCGCTAACCGATTCTGCGCAATACTGGCGGTGTCCTCTAAGATGGCCCGCGCTTGGCCACCAAAGATGCTAGGCCCTGTCAGGGGCGTCCCAAGAAGACGTTCCTTGACTGCCGTAGCCGGACGCATATGGTCAATGACCATTTGCCTCCTGGACTTCGTCACACGCGCTTGCACCCTTGCCAATGCGTCCATTGACAGCACCAAGCCGTCATTAACGCACGATAGCGCCACAGGTGGCACAGGGTGGCCTGCCCCCGCTTCAGCCCACACCGACTGAAGTAGACGATAGGAGTGATTGACAGCGCTCATCGCTGCCCTCACACCCTCATCGCATAGGGCCAGGACTTCTTCCTGGTGTACCTGGGCCTTATCCACTAGTGCCGGACCGGGACCACCCGACCCGGCACTCTGGACGCCCAGTACCCATCGGTCATCCTCCGTGACCGACGGGACTACACCATACCTGTCGTATTCACCCCGCGGAATACGACATCTTGCCCGCACCTCCCTGGAGGCCGCAGGGAGCTGACCCTTGGTCATTAGTTGTTTACTATAAATAGCATCCAACAAACCAATGAACCGTGGATCCAGTCCCACTGACTGGATCCGGGCCGCGGGCAAAATCCCTGTCCTAATCGATGCAACCGACGGACGGGGCGCATCCCTCTCCAGCTTATCGCCAGAGCGTCTGTATCGACGGCATTTGGATCTGGAATCGGCGAGATATATGTCATGATTTGAGCATTTTCCTTTGTGGCGAACAAGTCCACGTTGGGTTTGCCCCAATGCTCGAAGATCCGTCGCAGAACCGGAGGGTTGAGGGACCATTCTGTTGGCAGGATTCTCTGTCTGCGAGACAAAGCATCCGCCAGAATGTTCAATCGGCCAGGAATATGAGCTGCTTTCAAAACAACCGAGTAATTCCTGCACCATTGAATCAAGTGCCACACCCTGATACACAGAGTGGGCGACCTGGTCCCGCCTTGGCGATTTATATATGATACTACTGTCGAATTGTCCGACCGTATCAATATTACCTTGCCCCTGATCATCGGAAGGAACTCTTCCAACGCCAGTTCCACTGCCATCATTTCCAACAGATTGATATGCAGCTGACTCTCCGGGAGAGCACATGTGCCCGAGACCCGGTGTTCTCCCAGGCAGGCACCCCACCCCTCCAGCGATGCATCCGTGTAGACGGACAGCTGGGGGTGGGGTAGGTGCAGCGAAACCCCTAATAGGAGATTCTGACGCTGTTTCCACCATAGAAGATGCGATATTATCGGCTCCAAAACTGGCACCAGTTTTGACAGGGGTTCTGTTCTCTGTTTCCACAGAGACATCAGATACAACTGGATAGGCCTTCGCATTAGAGCAGTGTACGGGATAACCTGCTCCATGGAGACCATCATGCCCAGCATCTGAAGGAACCGCCTCGCCTGAATGTGGTTTCCCACTCGAAAACTCTTGAGGATGGCTAACAGAGACACCACTCTGGGCTCTGACGGGTAAACCCTGCCCTCCTCGAGGTCGAATCGCATCCCCAAATAAACAAAATGTTGAGTGGGCGTCAACTCGGATTTCTCCTCGTTGACTATCCAGCCTAGATCTGAAAGTAACTTCAGAGTCAGAGCAGTATCCACGTTCAACCTGGCTGCCGAGTCTGCCTTGAGCAGCCAGTCGTCTATGTAGGTGTGTAGCGCCACGTTCTCTTTTCTGAGAAACGCTGTCACCGCAAGGACCACTCTTGTGAAAACCCTCGGAGCTGTCGACAGGCCAAACGGGAGAACTGTAAACTCCATACTTGATTCTGAAACGCAAATCTCAGAAACCTGTGCCAACTCCGATTCATAGGAATGTGGAAATATGCATCTTTCAGATCGATCGATACACACCACATTCCTTTCCTCAATCCCGCCATTACCGACCTCGGCGTTTCCATCTGGAACCGAGGCGTATGGATAAACCAATTTAATGGCCTGAGATTGAGTATGGGTCTCCATCCCCCTGTGCTCTTGGGGACAAGGAACATGTTTGAATAGAAGCCTGGAGTGTTCCGGTTTGCTGGTTTTATTGCTCCCTTCAGAAGCAAACTGCAGGAAATGTCAATTTCCCTTTCTCCGAGATCTAACAATACTCACCATTCTGTTACTTCTGATATACAGCTGGCCTTGACAGCGGCTCTAGGATTATAGACTTAGAAAGCTTTACCGACTCCTGGGAACCGGGTACTCGGCTCCCAACTGCCGAGTACCCGTTTACCATAGAGCTCATATTGTTTGCATAGCCACCAAACAAGAGAAAACTATGGCTTGCCTCCGTGGGGCTGGGAGGCTGGGTCCGTAACAGAATGGTGAGTATTGTTAGATCTCGGAGAAAGGGAAATTGACATTTCCTGCATTCTCCTTCGATCAATACTCACCATTCTGTTACTTCTGATATACACCAGATTTGATCAGTAACCTGGTGGGAAGGGGCAAGCCATACATGCTAATTTTGCCCCTTGGAGAAAGATTTTAGACTTCAAACTTGACTAACGGAGACCTAAAAGGACCGTCAAGTTCACGGAACCGAATCACATTCGCGTCACAGCCCCTCCCCCCTTTTTCCTCCTAAGAAAAGGGAGAGAACTAACGAACATGTATCTCGCCTGAAAACACCAATATGCCAAGAGGGTTAACTACTCCCTGCATATTGCTTGTATTAGCCTGCGAATGAGCATGAATATATAAGATGAATGAACATGATACATATACATAATACAAAAAACTCTCACTTATTGAATTACCTTATGATAACAGGACTTCGGACGTACCGCCTCCAACCATTCACCGGTTCGGCCATCAGTGACACAATCTGGTTGACATCCTCTCGCCTGACCATGCCTGCTTTAGGTTCTTTTCTTACCGAAGTGAGAAAAGGGTGAAAAGCAGTGTGGTCACTATCTATAGTTTCAAAACAGCTAAAGCGAGTGGATTGGCTGAGTCTGACACATCCCTCATATAGTAATCCGTGAATGAGGACTCACAGTGCCATTGTGCAACGGCTATGATGTCCTTTAACGGAACACCATTGTAAAGGGCGGTCGAGGCGGCTATTCCTCTGACATTGTGTGCCCTTCCGCCTTGCACCTGGTGCCCAGTCGCCATCTCCTGAGTAGTCTGAATGCATTCGACCACCCAACGAGAGATAGTATCCATGGATGCGGCGCCATAAGGCTTTTTATGGCAGATTGCAGGAAATGTCAATTTCCCTTTCTCCGAGATCTAACAATACTCACCATTCTGTTACTTCTGATATACAGCTGGCCCTGACAGCGGCTCTAGGATTATAGACTTAGAAAGCTTTACCGACTCCTGGGAACCGGGTACCCGGCTCCCCACTGCCGAGTACCCGTTTACCATAGAGCTCATATTGTTTGCATAGCCACCAAACAACAGAAAACTATGGCTTGCCTCCGTGGGGCTGGGAGGCTGGGTCCGTAACAGAATGGTGAGTATTGTTAGATCTCGGAGAAAGGGAAATTGACATTTCCTGCATTCTCCTTCGATCAATACTCACCATTCTGTTACTTCTGATATACACCAGATTTGATCAGTAACCTGGTGGGAAGGGGCAAGCCATACATGCTAATTTTGCCCCTTGGAGAAAGATTTTAGACTTCAAACTTGACTAACGGAGACCTAAAAGGACCGTCAAGTTCACGGAACCGAATCACATTCGCGTCACAGCCCCCCCCCCCTTTTTCCTCATAAGAAAAGGGAGAGAACTAACGAACATGTATCTCGCCTGAAACACCAATATGCCAAGAGGGTTAAGTACTCCCTGCATATCGCTTGTATTAACCTGGGAATGAGCATGAATATATAAGATGAATGAACATGATACATATACATAATACAAAAAACTCTCACTTGTTGAATTACCTTATGATAACAGGACTTCAGACGTACCGCCTACAACCATTCACCGGTTCGGCCATCAGTGACACAATCTGGTTGACATCCTCTCGCTTGACCATGCCTGCTTTAGGTTCTTTTCTTACCAAAGTGATAAAAGGGGAAAAGCAGTGTGGTCACTAACTATCGTTTCAAAACAGCTAAAGCGAGTGGATTGGCTGAGTCTGACACATCCCTCATATAGTAATCCGTAAATGAGGACTCACAGTGCCATTGTGCAACGGCCATGATGTCCTCTAACGGAACACCATTGTAAAGGGCGGTCGAGGCGGCTATTCCTCTAACATCGTGTGCCCTTACGCCCTGCACCTGGTGCCCAGTCGCCATCTCATGAGTAGTCTGAATGCATTCGACCACCCAACGAGAGATAGTATCCATGGATGCGGCGCCATAAGGCTTTTTATGGCAGATCCACAGATGTCTATCGTTCGACCGTAACGAGTCAGTCCGTTTCTTGTACTTAGTCAAAGCACGGACCGGGCACCAGACACTGGCATCACGATCAAACCTGGTTAACTTCGGTATAATGATCGGTTTGCCGGGATATCTCAAAGATTGATTCTTTGACATAAATTCTGCTCTTGGCAGAAGACGCAGACCTTCTCCAGAAACAATAAATCGGTTCCTCTCTGCCGAAAGCGCATGGATCTCACTGCGCCTTCTAGCTGAGGAAGCTGCCAATAGAAAGACCGCCTTTAGAGTCAAATGCTTTAGACTAGCCGAACGCAATGGTTCGAAAGGGTGCTTGGCCAGTACATTAAGCACTAAAGATAGACTCCAGGCTGGAATGACTACCGGTTGTCTCGGGCGGAGATTGCTCATTCCCTTCAACATCACGTTTAACTGGGCCACCTCTGGACTATCCCTGTTGGCTAGACAAGGGATAACTGATGCCAAAGCCGACTTGTATCCAGCAATTGTGACGGGAGCTAGTCCTGTAAAGAACAGCTCACAGAGAAAGTCTGCTATTTGCTGAATAGTGGATTGAAAGGTATCAATACCCTTTTCTTCACACCAGTCTGCAAATCTGTTAACCTTGTTTTTATATGACTTGAAGGTTGACCTCCTTCTCGCAGCCGCGATGAAATCAGCAGCCTGTCGAGAAAAGCCTTCCGACGTGGAACGTTGTTTGACAACATCCACGCAGTCAATTTGAACATTTCGGGACGCTCGTGTAGGAAGCGTCCCTTGGCCTGGGAGATTATGTTCGGAATCTCGGGCAACTGCACAGGATTTTCCACCAGCAGATCCAGAAGATCCGTGAACCACGCCCTGCTCGGCCAATACGGCGCTATTAGCAGGACCAGACACGGCTCCTCCCTGACCTTCACCAATACCTTCGGAAGAAGAATGGTGGGTGGATACGCGTAAGCGTGCATCCCTCTCCAGCTTATCGCCAGAGCGTCTGTATCGACGGCATTTGGATCTGGAATCGGCGAGACATATGTCATGATTTGAGCATTTTCCTTTGTGGCGAACAAGTCCATGTTGGGTTTGCCCCAATGCTCGAAGATCCGTCGCAGAACTGGAGGGTTGAGGGACCATTCTGTTGGCAGGATTCTCTGTCTGCGAGACAAAGCATCCGCCAGAATGTTCAATCGGCCAGGAATATGAGCTGCTTTCAAAACAACCGAGTAATTCCTGCACCATTGAATCAAGTGCCACACCCTGATGCACAGGGTGGGCGACCTGGTCCCTCCTTGGCGATTTATATATGATACTACTGTCGAATTGTCCGACCGTATCAATATCACCTTGCCCCTGATCATCGGAAGGAACTCTTCCAACGCCAGTTCCACTGCCATCATTTCCAACAGATTGATATGCAGCTGACTCTCCGGGAGAGTCCATGTGCCCGAGACCTGGTGTTCTCCCAGGCAGGCACCCCACCCTTCCAGCGATGCATCCGTGTAAACGGACAGCTGGGGGTGGGGTAGGTGCAGCGAAACCCCTATTAGGAGATTCTGACGCTGTTTCCACCATAGAAGATGCGATATTATCGGCTTCAAAACTGGCACCAGTTTTGACAGGGGTTCTGTTCTCTGTTTCCACAGAGACATCAGATACAACTGGATAGGTCTTCGCATTAGAGCAGCGTACGAGATAACCTGCTCCATGGAGACCATCATGCCCAGCATCTGAAGGAACCGCCTCGCCTGAATGTGGTTTCCCACTCGAAAACTCCCGAGGATGGCTAACAGAGACACCACTCTGGGCTCTGACGGGTAAACCCTGCCCTCCTCGAGGTCGAATCGCATCCCCAAATAAACGAAATGTTGAGTGGGCGTCAACTCGGATTTCTCCTCGTTGACTATCCAGCCTAGATCTGAAAGTAACCTCAGAGTCAGAGCAGTATCCACGTTCAACCTGGATGCCGAGTCTGCCTTGAGCAGCCAGTCGTCTATGTAGGTGTGTAGCGCCACGTTCTCTTTTCTGAGAAACGCTGTCACCGCAAGGACCACTCTTGTGAAAACCCTCGGAGCTGTCGACAGGCCAAACGGGAGAACTGTAAACTCCCATACTTGATTCTGAAACGCAAATCTCAGAAACCTGTGCCAACTCCGATTCATCGGAATGTGGAAATATGCATCTTTCAGATCGATCGATACACACCACATTCCTTTCCTCAATCCCGCCATTACTGACCTCGGTGTTTCCATCTGGAACCGAGGCGTATGGATAAACCAATTTAATGGCCTGAGATTGAGTATGGGTCTCCATCCCCCCGTGCTCTTGGGGACAAGGAACATGTTTGAATAGAAGCCTGGAGTGTTCCGGTTTGCTGGTTTTATTGCTCCCTTCAGAAGCAAACCCGACACTTCCTTTTGAACGGCTTCTAACTTGTCTGGCTCCCTTGGTACGGGTGTCCAGACAGGTGCCAAAGACATATTTTGTGGCGGAAAGTCCCACCACTCCGGCATGTAACCCTGGGATAACCATCCCAGGACCAGACTGTCTGACGTCACACCTCGCCAAGCCTCGACGAAACGCATGAGCCTTCCACCCCCCATAGACGCCTCGACGTCTAACGGGGTTGTCCGGCTCGCAGTCCGCACCCCCCCCCTTTCTTAACGAGAGAGAGTGAGAACCATTTCGTTCTAGGCACGACGGGTATAACTGGCACCGCTGTTCCTGTCGCACAGGTGCGGTCCAGGCGGATATGAAGGGAGCTTGCGTACCCTCAGGTACGCTTCGGCCCCTTCTGTCCGCCCTTTGAGGCCTTACCCTTCCCCTTACCACCTCTAGGGCGGTCCGGAGCAACATTGGGGAGGGTAGGCGCCTCTACAGCCTTCCTGGGTTTCTTCGCCGCCGCCGGCTCCGAGAACCCAGCCGAAACAGACGTCGCAATAGGCCTGGCTTTCGCCTTGCCCTTATGCTTTTTCTGTTTCTTTGAAGGCTGTCCTGTTAGCGGCTTGCCCACAGCCCCTAGTGCGTGCGCTTGCCGCACTAGCTCTAGCTGTAGATTTACCGCTAACCGATTCTGCGCAATACTGGCGGTGTCCTCTAAGATGGCCCGCGCTTGGCCACCAAAGATGCTAGGCCCTGTCAGGGGCGTCCCAAGAAGACGTTCCTTGACTGCCGTAGCCGGACGCATATGGTCAATGACCATTTGCCTCCTGGACTTCGTCACACGCGCTTGCACCCTTGCCAATGCGTCCATTGACAGCACCAAGCCGTCATTAACGCACGATAGCGCCACAGGTGGCACAGGGTGGCCTGCCCCCGCTTCAGCCCACACCGACTGAAGTAGACGATAGGAGTGATTGACAGCGCTCATGGCTGCCCTCACACCCTCATCGCATAGGGCCAGGACTTCTTCCTGGTGTACCTGGGCCTTATCCACTAGTGCCGGACCGGGACCACCCGACCCGGCACTCTGGACGCCCAGTACCCATCGGTCATCCTCCGTGACCGACGGGACTACACCATACCTGTCGTATTCACCCCGCGGAATACGACATCTTGCCCGCACCTCCCTGGAGGCCGCAGGGAGCTGACCCTTGGTCATTAGTTGTTTACTATAAATAGCATCCAACAAATCAATGAACCGTGGATCCAGTCCCACTGACTGGATCCGGGCCGCGGGCAAAATCCCTGTCCTAATCGATGCAACCGACGGACGGGGCGCATCTTCATCGGCCGTGGCCGAAACCACAGACGGGTCTACTCTGGCTAGCCACGCCAGAGCATCAGACCAATCTATCTCCGAAGAAGATACCCCCGCAAACACGTCACCCGTTGACGTGCTTACGGGTCTGCCAGCCATGGCCTCCCGGCAAGGAGCCACGGCTGACACGCCAGGCACTCCGCTACCACATGGTTCCGCCGCCACCCGATGAAACACTCCGGTCCATGGGGTAGGTCCGCACGGAAAACCGTACGGACCCGTAACCGTCGCGGAACCATAGCCGGCCACGGGCACCAACGGCACCCCATGTCTGGCTGCCGGACCAGGCGAGATAGGTGAGTACCACGCCTGGCCCGGCACACCCGTTCCCTTGACGACTGGTGACAAACCAAGCCGCGCGGAACCGGTGCACGGTAACGGATTGGCCTCAGCCGCAGGTGGAGCCGCTGACCTGGCTTGCGCCAAACCAGACAAATGGAGGCCGGTTCCGTCCAGGACGGAATCAACCTTCATATTCTCCACCTGCGGCTTCACGGGCCGTAGCAACCTCTCCTCCTCGGCCCCATCGTCTTCAGAGTCCGAAGAGCCGTCACTAGACGAATAAACCGTGGAGCCGTCCTGGCGGACGGCTCCCACACCTGACGGACGGCTCCCACACCTGACGGACCGGCCACCGCTACTGGACCACACGGAGGTGGCCGCAGAGAGACAGAACCCGTCTGGCCGAAGCCAGACGGGACCGCCAGGGGGCCGTACGAGACGGCCCCCTCGGTAACCAGTCCAGAATCCTGTCCGAGGACAGGATCCGTACCAGGCATGGGGAGAAACTGCCCCCCAACCTTTGGTAGCAGGGACGACACCAGCGTGGGCAGAACGCTATGCAGAAAACCCTGCATAGCCGGACGAAACCACGACGGGTATAACTGGCACCGCTGTTCCCGTCGCACAGGTGCGGTCCAGGCGGATATGAAGGGAGCTTGCGTACCCTCAGGTACGCTTCGGCCCCTTCTGTCCGCCCTTTGAGGCCTTACCCTTACCCTTCCCCTTGCCCTTACCACCTCTAGGGCGGTCCGGAGCAACATTGGGGAGGGTAGGCGCCTCTACAGCCTTCCTGGGTTTCTTCGCCGCCGCCGGCTCCGAGAACCCAGCCGAAACAGACGTCGCAATAGGCCTGGCTTTCGCCTTGCCCTTATGCTTTTTCTGTTTCTTTGAAGGCTGTCCTGTTAGCGGCTTGCCCACAACCCCTAGTGCGTGCGCTTGCCGCACTAGCTCTAGCTGTAGATTTACCGCTAACCGATTCTGCGCAATACTGGCGGTGTCCTCTAAGATGGCCCGCGCTTGGCCACCAAAGATGCTAGGCCCTGTCAGGGGCGTCCCAAGAAGACGTTCCTTGACTGCCGTAGCCGGACGCATATGGTCAATGACCATTTGCCTCCTGGACTTCGTCACACGCGCTTGCACCCTTGCCAATGCGTCCATTGACAGCACCAAGCCGTCATTAACGCACGATAGCGCCACAGGTGGCACAGGGTGGCCTGCCCCCGCTTCAGCCCACACCGACTGAAGTAGACGATAGGAGTGATTGACAGCGCTCATCGCTGCCCTCACACCCTCATCGCATAGGGCCAGGACTTCTTCCTGGTGTACCTGGGCCTTATCCACTAGTGCCGGACCGGGACCACCCGACCCGGCACTCTGGACGCCCAGTACCCATCGGTCATCCTCCGTGACCGACGGGACTACACCATACCTGTCGTATTCACCCCGCGGAATACGACATCTTGCCCGCACCTCCCTGGAGGCCGCAGGGAGCTGACCCTTGGTCATTAGTTGTTTACTATAAATAGCATCCAACAAACCAATGAACCGTGGATCCAGTCCCACTGACTGGATCCGGGCCGCGGGCAAAATCCCTGTCCTAATCGATGCAACCGACGGACGGGGCGCATCTTCATCGGCCGTGGCCGAAACCACAGACGGGTCTACTCTGGCTAGCCACGCCAGAGCATCAGACCAATCTATCTCCGAAGAAGATACCCCCGCAAACACGTCACCCGTTGACGTGCTTACGGGTCTGCCAGCCATGGCCTCCCGGCAAGGAGCCACGGCTGACACGCCAGGCACTCCGCTACCACATGGTTCCGCCGCCACCCCATGAAACACTCCGGTCCATGGGGTAGGTCCGCACGGAAAACCGTACGGACCCGTAACCGTCGCGGAACCATAGCCGGCCACGGGCACCAACGGCACCCCATGTCTGGCTGCCGGACCAGGCGAGATAGGTGAGTACCACGCCTGGCCCGGCACACCCGTTCCCTTGACGACTGGTGACAAACCAAGCCGCGCGGAACCGGTGCACGGTAACGGATTGGCCTCAGCCGCAGGTGGAGCCGCTGACCTGGCTTGCGCCAAACCAGACAAATGGAGGCCGGTTCCGTCCAGGACGGAATCAACCTCCATATTCTCCACCTGCGGCTTCACGGGCCGTAGCAACCTCTCCTCCTCGGCCTCATCGTCTTCAGACTCCGAAGAGCCGTCACTAGACGAATAAACCGTGGAGCCGTCCTGGCGGACGGCTCCCACACCTGACGGACCGGCCACCGCTACTGGACCACACGGAGGTGGCCGCAGAGAGACAGAACCCGTCTGGCCGAAGCCAGACGGGACCGCCAGGGGGCCGTACAAGACGGCCCCCTCGGTAACCAGTCCAGAATCCTGTCCGAGGACAGGATCCGTACCAGGCATGGGGAGAAACTGCCCCCCAACCTTTGGTAGCAGGGACGACACCAGCGTGGGCAGAACGCTATGCAGAAAACCCTGCATAGCCGGACCAAACCACCCCGGCGGTGCCATCTCCGCCACCTCCAGCTGGGGACGTGGAGCGCCCGCACCGGCCGAAACGGGCGCTCCACGATTTCCTCTCGGACCGCCTGACCCCGCGTCAGACCCAGCCAAGTCCTTCTGGGCAAGGAACTTAACCATCGTTTCGACGGACCACACTGCACAAACATTACACCTATGATCTATATTACACAGGGCACACCTAAAACAGACATGGTCCTTGAACATTACACGGACAAACTTATGGCAGTCGTCACATGATGGCGGGGCTGGCTTGGCCTATAAAATAAGCACAAACCTACAATAAACAAGCGGAACGAGACACGGATGGAAGGCAGACAATTAATTTTCAAATATTTTGACTCATAAATTAACCGTAACCTCCCGCACCCCACCCCGCCACGTTACAACAACGATCGCATTGATTATGACGACAAGTACGCGGCGGGCACAACACACCCATAATAGATCCTACAGGATGTGTAACGGCTCCAGGAATCATATCGCATAGCATTCAGGGTATATTTACTAATCAATATAAATTATACTCCTAACGAACGCAGCACGATATGTGAAGAAAACAACAAAATGTATAACAACTGCTGTCTCACACGGTAAAACCGCAGACCACACATCTACTCAAGAATTTTGAAACCACCGATCATTGCAAACCGATCGTGATCGCACGTAAACTTGATCATTCTAAAGTTTCCGGTACCATTTTTTAGTACGCAGCACCCAGAACAAGATGCGCGAATTAATGAAAAAATTTTTCTTCACATAAACATCCGAGCGACCGGGTGTGACGTCACCCGCTCGGATTCTACGGAGAACGACGTCAGCCGATATTCGTGTTAGAAATACCGTAGCAAACACCTATTTTCATATCTGCCGATCGCCTGTTGGGGTTTAAAGAAGGCGATCGTCTGGCATATATCGTTGTTAGCACACGTCCCAGATTCTATGGGGTCAGAAATCGGAACATGCGACACAACGAAATTTAGAGACCTAAGTCTTTTAACTATGGATAATAAAGAACAATACAACCTGGTTGTCTTGGGCGGTATTCTCCATAGTCCTTAGTTATCCTTTCAGAACACACAAACTATCACTGATTAAATACTTATATTTTCTTTCACAAAAAACACTAAAATCCTCAACGCAGAAAGCATGTATTGCTCTTGTTGCTATGCAAACAAGAATGAGCTCTATGGTAAACGGGTACTCGGCAGTGGGGAGCCGGGTACCCGGTTCCCAGGAGTCGGTAAAGCTTTCTAAGTCTATAATCCTAGAGCCGCTGTCAGGGCCAGCTGTATATCAGAAGTAACAGAATGGTGAGTATTGATCGAAGGAGAACCACAGATGTCTATCGTTCGACCGTAACGAGTCAGTCCGTTTCTTGTACTTAGTCAAAGCACGGACCGGGCACCAGACACTGGCATCACGATCAAACCTGGTTAACTTCGGTATAATGATCGGTTTGCCGGGATATCTCAAAGATTGATTTTTTGACATAAATTCTGCTCTTGGCAGAAGACGCAGACCTTCTCCAGAAACAATAAATCGGTTCCTCTCTGCCGAAAGCGCATGGATCTCACTGCGCCTTCTAGCTGAGGAAGCTGCCAATAGAAAGACCGCCTTTAGAGTCAAATGCTTTAGACTAGCCGAACGCAACGGTTCGAATGGGTGCTTGGCCAGTACATTAAGCACTAAAGATAGACTCCAGGCTGGAATGACTACCGGTTGTCTCGGGCGGAGATTGCTCATTCCCTTCAACATCACGTTTAACTGGGCCACCTCTGGACTATCCCTGTTGGCTAGACAAGGGATAACTGATGCCAAAGCTGACTTGTATCCAGCAATTGTGACGGGAGCTAGTCCTGAAAAGAACAGCTCACAGAGAAAGTCTGCTATTTGCTGAATAGTGGATTGAAAGGTATCAATACCCTTTTCTTCACACCAGTCTGCAAATCTGTTAACCTTGTTGTTATATGACTTGAAGGTTGACCTCCTTCTCGCAGCCGCGATGAAATCAGCAGCCTGTCGAGAAAAGCCTTCCGACGTGGAACGTTGTTTGATAACATCCACGCAGTCAATTTGAACATTTCGGGACGCTCGTGTAGGAAGCGTCCCTTGGCCTGGGAGATTATGTTCGGAATCTCGGGCAACTGCACTGGGTTTTCCACCAGCAGATCTAGCAGATGGGGTAGGTCCGCACGGAAAACAGTGCGGACCCGTAGCGGACGCGGAACCGTGGCCAGACACGGGCGCCAACGGCACCCCATGTCCGACCGCCGGACCTGGCGAGATAGGTGAGTACCACGCCCGGCCCGGCACACTGTGTCAGCTGGTGCCAAACCAACCGACACGGAACCGGTGCCCGGTACTAGATTGGCCTCAACCACAGGCGGAGCCGCTGCCCTGGCTTGCGCCAAGCCAGACAGATGGAGGACGGTTCCGTCCAGGACGGAATCCACCTCCATATGTTCCACCCATGGCATCACAGGCCGCAGCAATAACTCCTCCTCGGCCTCCTCGTCTTCAGACTCCGAAGAGTCGTCATCAGACGAGGAAACCGCGGAGCCGTCCTGGCAGACGGCTCCCACACCTGACGGACTGGCCACCGCTACTGGACCACCCGGAGGTGGCCGCAGAGAGACAGAACCCGCCAGGCCGACCGTACGAGACGCCCCCCCTCGGTAACCAGTCCAGAACCCTGTCCAAGGACAGGGTCCGTACCAGGCATGGGGAGAAACTGCCCCCCAACCTTCGGTAGCAGTGACGACACCAGCGTGGGCAGAACGCTATGCAGAAAACCCTGCATAGCCGGACCGAACCACGCCGGCGGTGCCATCTCCGCCACCTCCAGCTGGGGACGTGGAGCGCCCCCACTGGCCGAACCGGACGCTCCATGATTTAACCTCGGACCGCCTGACCCCGCGTCAGACCCAGCCACATCCTTCTGGCCAAGGAACTTTACCATCATATCGACGGACCACACTGCGCACACATTACATCTATGATCAAGGTTACAGGGCATACACCTAAAACAGACATGGTCCTTAAACACGACGCGTACAAACTTATGGCACTCGTCACATGATGGCGGGGCTGGCTTGACCTATAAAATAAGCACAAACCTACAATAAGCAAGCGGAACGAGACACGGATGGAAGGCAGACAATTAATTTTCAAATAAATTGACCATAAATTAACTGTAACCCTCCCGCACCCCACCCCGCAACGTTACAGCAAAGATCGCATTGATTATGATGACAAGAACGAAGCGGGCATAAATACACCCATAATTGATCCTCCAGGATGTATCACGGCTCCAGGAATCATATCGCATAGCATTCGGGGTATATTTACCAATCAAAATAAATTATACTACTAACGAAAGCCGACACAATATGTGAAGAAACAACAAAATGTAAACAAACTGCTGTAGCACACGGAAAAACTGCAGACCACGCATCTCTCAAGAAATTTGACACCACCGATCATTGCAAACCGATCGTGATCACACGTAAACTTGACCATTCCAAAGTTTTTAGTACGCAGCACCCAGAACAAGATGCACGAATTAATGAAAAATTTTCTTCACATAAACATCCGAGCAACACGGGTGTGACGTCACCCGCTCGGACCCTACGGAGAACGACGTCAGCCGATATTCGTGTTAGAAATACTGTAGCAAACACCTATTTTCATATCTGCCGATCGCCTGTTGGGGTTTAAAGAAGGCGATCGTCTGGCATATCTCGTTGTTAGCACACGTCCCAGATTCTATGGGGTCAGAAATTGGAACATGCGACACAACGAAATTTAGAGACCTAAGTCTTTTAACTATGGATAATAAGGAATTATACAACCTGGTCATCATTGGCGGTATTCTCCATTTTATCCAGTTAGATCCTTTCAAGAACGCACAACTATCAATTCACAGATAAGACTTAGATTTCTTTTCACAAAAACTTTAAATCTTTCCCTGCAAAAAGCGTGGACAGCTCTTGTCGCTATGCAAACAAGAATGAGCTCTATGGTAGACGGGTACTCGGCAGTTGGGAGCCGAGTGCCCAGTTCCAAGGAGTCGGTAAAGCTTTCTAAGTCTATAGTCCTAGAGCCAGCTGTCAAGGCCAGCTGTGTATCAGAAAGTAACAGAATGGTGAGTATTGATCGAAGGAGAATGTACAGTTTGTAATTGCACAACAGGTGGTTCACCAAAGGCAGAGCCTATATATAGACAGTGGACCCCTACATAGAACAAAATATATATATATATATATATATATATATAAATTATACAAGAATGACTGATTCTATAAAATATATGACATAAAGGTTTAACTTAGTCCTAAAAGACAAACAAGAGACATGGGACATGGGATGGATAGACAACATATTTACAGGTACATAGGTGTGCTTATCTTGCTAATTAAAATTATTATTATTATTACTATTATTTTTATTATTATTTGTTTGGGTGACTGGGTGCACGTATGATAATGCCATGGTGGTGTGGAGTTTTTTGTGTGTTTTTCCGGAGTTATTTTTTGTTGTTGTTGTTGGTTTTTCGTTGGTTTTTTTTTTTTGTTTTATTTTTAGGGCCTAGGTGTTTATAATCATATTTTCGATCTTCTGTTTAAATGACTGTAGAGTAATAATGTCTGTGCGTATCTTTGTATCTGTGTTGTTCCATAATTGTATTGCTTTATATGAGGGTTTTTGTTGTGCTGCTTTTGTTTGGTGATGTCTTGTGAGCAGGTTATTTCGTGTTCTAGTGTTGTGAGTGTATTTGTGTATTGACCGTAAACATACTGGTTAAAGAAGAGGGTAAGTTGCCATTGTGGAAGTCTCTTAAAATTGTGTATAATTGGAGCCTTCCAATGTCCTCCAGTTTTAGAATTTTTTCTACTTTAAAGATATCCTGGCCACCTGCTGTTTGTGTAAATAATTTAATAGATTGCTTTTGTAGTGATTTTAGGTTTTTTAGTTTAGCTTCAGATGTGTTAGTCCAGATAGCATTACAGTAAGTGATGTCAGGAAGTATCATTGTGCAGTACAGATTTTCAATAATATTCGGTGTTAGATAGGGTTTTAGTCTGCGTATGATACCAATGCTCTTTGCTACCTTGGATGATCCGACTTCAATATGCTTCTCCCATGTCAAATTCTTATCCAAATAGACTCCTGGAAACTTGGCATATTGGGCTTCCTGTATTATCTGGTTGTCGATGTAAAGTTTTGGGATAGATGCTTCCTTTAATTTATTAGATTTTGTAAATAATATACAGTTGGTTTTACTTACATTTAAAGACAGTTTGTTAACTTTAAACCAATCTATTAACTTTGCCATTTCATTATTAACATCTTTGTAAAGAATTTCTATGTCCTTATGGCTGCAGAAAGCATTAGTATCATCTGCAAAGAGGATTAACGAGAGATGGTTACAGACTTTGGGTATGTCATTCAGACATGGGACAGGGGAGTATGTTAAAGTATGGCTGCATAAGTTCATTGTATAGGAGTGTGGTTCTGTTTATTTGGTAGAGATTTGCATATATTTGCATTTATCTGGGTGAAGTTTTAATAATGAATCATCCATCCATGAACACATCAAATTTATGTCTTTTTGCAGTGAAATACAGTCTGTTGGATTAAAAATTGATCTGAAGAGTTTGGTGTCATCTGCAAACAGGAACATTTCAGAACCACAGTTAACTGCATCAGGAAGATCATTGATATATATTATAAAAAGAAGTGGTCCCAAAACAGAACCCTGTGGTATGCCACTTGTGACCTGTGTTGTTTTGGAATAAGCTCTCTGAATATGTCATCAGCGCAACTTCAATTAATTCATTTAAACATAGATTGGACAAACTTTGGGAAAGTCACCCTATCGGCCTATCATCTATGCGCTTCAACTTTGAAGCTAAACCTACAAGTATTTCCAATTCTACTTCAATACTAGTTGAATGATGTGAAACTGTTATTCATGATGCTAGAGGCCTGAGGCCTGCTGTCAAATGTCCTTTCATTGTATCATTCATGTACTGATATAGTTATCAATAATCATACAAGAGAAACAGCAGGTCGTCGATAGATTATATTATTTCAATGTTATATTATGTTATTTCAATGTCTGTAGCATTTTAATGCGTGTCGTTATTTACACATCTAGCATTTTCTAGCGATACGAAGAAAACGGTGAAAGTGAATAACACAAATAAACACGAGTTACCAGTTTTCGTGAGGGGATAGATTCCGGATATTTACAATAACATGGCATACCTTGAACAAGATCTCTGCTTGTTTCATAATTTATCTCATGCGACTGTTTGAACTCGTCCCATGTCAACATGAATACATAATCAAGTACCATCCTACTTCCCCGTTCGCGTTTTAAAGATAAATTGTTCAATCTCTCCTTTTCCATTTTGCAAGTTTTGTAATTCCCACATTACAAAACTCCCCGCAGTTGTTTATTATGTTAATAACAAAAGTATAGACGTATCTGCGATTAAATATGAACCGACGCTAAAACCGTATTTAAAGGTGAGCCTCCATCAAGTTCAATATTATATAAATATTCAAGTAATTTCCTAGATTCATGAACAAGACAAAAACTAATTCCGAAACATCGCGGTTTATTTACACTAATACAGTCATAAATGACAAAAAAGAAATAGCAGACAAATTTAATGAGTACTTTACTAACATTGGACCCAGCTTATCAAAAGAAAAATCAACCTAGCTCGAACATACATGTACAGGACTATCTGACAGGTAGCTATCAACACTCCATTTTCTTAAATCCTACTGATAGTGAAGAGATTTACAAAATACTAATGCAAATTAACACAACTAAAAGTGCTGGCATTGATAATTTTAAATGGAACATATTCAAACACTGTGTTGCAGAAATACTAACTCCACTGGATCATATTTGTAATCTATCACTGACACACGGTATATTTCCAACAAGACTAAAGGTTGCACGTGTTTCACCGCTATACAAAGGCAAAGATGCATCTGACTTTACTAACTATAGGCCATTCTCGGTACTTCCACTCTTCTCTAAACTCCTGGAAAAGCTGTATTTTAGTAGAATTACCAATTACCTAAACAAAAACTCCATCTTATATCCATCTCAGGATGGTTTCAGAGAAAAACACTCTACTATGCTTGCCATTGTGGATATGATTGAAAAACTATCTATTTCCCTAGAGAATAATGAACATATTTTGGGTGTATTCCTGGACCTTTCCAAAGCCTTCGATACAATTGACCATTCGATTCTATTACAAAAGCTTGCATACTATGGAATACGGGGCACTGCATTGAATTGGATACAGAGCTACCTGTCAAACAGAAGACAATGTGTGCAATTCAATGGAGTCATTTCAGAATATAAAGAGGTAATCTGTGGTGTACCCCCAAGGTTCAGTCCTTGGCCCCCTGCTGTTTCTCTTGTATATGAATGACATAGCCAAAGTCTGTAACCATCTCTCTTTAATCCTCTGTGCAGATGATACTAATGCTTTCTGCAACCATAAGGACATAGAAATTCTTTACAAACATGTTAATAATGAAATGGCAAAGTTAATAGATTGGTTTGAAGTTAACAAACTGTCCTTAAATGTAAGTAGAACCAACTATATATTATTTACAAAATCTAATAAATTAAAGGAAGCATCTCTCCCAAAACTTTACATCGACAACCAGATAATACATGAAGCCCAATATGCCAAGTTTCTAGGAGTCTATTTGGATAAGAATCTGATTAGGGAGAACCATATTGAAGTCGTAACATCCAAGGTAGAAAGAGCATAGGCATCATACGCCGATTAAAACCATATCTAACACTGAATAATATTAAAAATCTGTACTGCACAATGATACTTCCTGAAATCACTTACTGTAATGCTATCTGGACTAACACATCTGAAGCTAAACTAAAAAAACCTAAAATCACTACAAAAGCAATCTATTACATTATTTGCACAAACAGCAGGTGGCCAGGATATCTTTAAAGTAGAGAAAATTCTAAAACTGGAGGACATTGGAAGGCTCCAATTATACACAATTTTAAGAGACTTCCATAATGGCAACTTACCCTCTTCTTTAACCAGTATCTTTACGGTCAATACACAAATACACTCTCACAACACAAGAACACGAAATAACCTGCACACAAGACATCACCAAACAAAAGCAGCTCACAAAAACCCTCATATAAAGCAATACAATTATGGAATAACACAGATACAAAGATACGCACAGACGTTATTACTCTACAGTCATTTAAACAGAAGATCGAAAATATGATTATAAACACCTACTAGGTCCTAAAAAATAAAACACCAAAAAAAAACCCCAACGAAAAACCAACAGCAACAACAACCAAAAAAATCCTGAAAAACATACAAAAAACCCACACCACCATATGATGGCATTAGCATCCTTGCACCCAGTCACCAAAACAAATAATAATAATAATAATAATAATAATAATAATTTTAATTAGCAAGATAAGCACACCTATGTACCTGTAAATATGTTGTCTTTCTGTCCCATGTCCCATGTCTCTTGTTCGTCTTTTAGGACTAGGTTAAACCTGAACTAATTGTGTCATATATTTTATAGTGTCAGTCCTTCATGTATAATATATATTGTTCTATGTAGGGGTCCGCCGTCTATATAGGCTCTGCCTTTGGTGGACCACCTGTTGTGTATTTACAAATTGTACATTTTATATCAAAATAAATGAATCTGAATCTGAATTCTAGTATTCATGAATTTAGTATTGTAGGGATTACTGAGACATGGTTAATTAATATGCAAAACTATAAATTCATAGAGAAGTTCAGGCCTATTAAACCTGGAGGTGGTGTAGGCATCTACATAAAGAACAGCATACAGTATATTATGAGGGAAGATTTGTCAACAACTGAAGAATTCATTGAAACAATATTTATTGAAATTCCCGTGGAAAAATCAAAGAATAACATTATCGGTGTCACATACAGACCTCCTGCAAGTGACAATGATAAATTTATTAAAACCCTAGAAAATATTTTAAAAACAATTCAAAATGAAAATAAAGCAGCCTATATATTGGGAGCTTTTAACATTGATTTATTGAAACAAAATAATTTCTATACCCAGGATTTTTTTCACTTACTAAAAACATAAAAGAACAAAGATATCCATTATATCAGAACCAACCAGAATCACTGAGTGCACAGCTACTGTTATTGACAACATTTTCTCGAAATCCTCTGTAAGCACCAAGAACCAAGCAGGTATTTTCGTTGTGGACATTTCAGACCATCTACCTATTTATTATATGGAGGAAGAAAAAATAAGACAAAAATCATTCATAAAGGAAGAAATAACATGCAGATATTTTAGAAATGATAACATAGAATTTTTTTTAATGAATATGGCAAATATAACCTGGAATCAGATAATAGAGTGCCAGACATGTGAAGATGCCTACAACGCATTCCGTACTCTTTGCACTAACATTTATGAATCAAGCTTTCCACTAAAAAAACTAAAAAAGTTTAAACAAAACCTTACTAAACCCTGGTTAACAACAGGATTGATAGCTGCCTGTCATAAGAAGAATGAGATGTATTTAAATTTTATAAAATCTCCAACAAGAAATAATGATGCACAATTTAAAAAGTACAGAAACAGATTAAATCAGATAATCAGGACGGCAAAGATAAACTATTATCATTATAAATTTGAAGAGCAAAAGAACAATATAAAAGAAACATGGAAATTAATTTTAAAAAACCACTATTGAATAAACAAAAAAGCAGTTCAGAAACATCCCGGTTCATTTATAATAATACAATTATAACTGACAAAAAAGAAATTGCGGATAAATTTAATGAATACTTTATAAATATTGGGCCTAATTTATCTTTAAAAATACAGACCAGTCCTGGAATAAATGTGCAAGACTATCTGACAGGCGACTACCAATCCTCAATGTTCCTGACCCCTACCAACAATGAAGAAATGTACAAAATCTTAATGAAAATTAACCCAACTAAGAGTGCTGGCATTTATAACTTTAAATGGAAAATCTTTAAAAACTGTGCTAGAGAAGTACTAATTCCACTGAATCACATCTGCAATCTATCATTTTCACAGGGTATATTTCCATCCTGATTAAAAACTGCATGCATAACACCTATATTCAAAGCTAAAGACCCATCTGATTTTACTAACTATAGGCTAGTCTCAGTACTTCCGCTTTTCTCTAAACTTCTGGAAAGATTATACTACAATAGAACTATAAAATATCTTAATAAAAACTCTATAATCTATGAATCCCAGTACGGCTTCAGAGAAAAACATTCTACCATGCTTGCCATTGTGGATATGCTTGAAAAAATAACCACATCCCTTGAGAGAAATGAACACACTCTAGGTGTATTCTTGGACCTCTCCAAAGCATTCGATACTATTGATCATGAAATATTACTTTAAAAACCAGCCCACTATGGAATTAGGGGCATTGCATTAAATTGGATATATGGCTATTTAACTAACAGAACACAATGTGTAAAATTCAGTGGGACCATGTCAGGAGACAGGAAATTAGTCTGTGGCGTTCCACAAGGATCAATTCTTGGACCTCTGTTGCTTTTATTATACATGAATGACCTACCCAAAGCATGTAATCACCTCTCACTAATATTGTTTGCGGATGATACCAATGCCTTTTGTAGTCACAAGGACATAGACACTGTATACAAATATGTAAATAATGAAATTAAAAAAATCATAGACTGGTTTAAAGTGAATAAATCATCTCTGAATGTCGATAAAACTAACTATATACTTTTCACAAAATCCAAGAATTAAAAAAAAATAGCCCTCCCCAAAATGCATGTAAATAATTAAGAAATTCACGAAGCACAATATGTAAAATTTCTCGGCGTCTATCTGGATAAAAGCTTAACCTGGGAGAAGCATATAGAAATAGTGAGATCCAAGGTAGCAAAGAACATCGGTATCATGCGCAGACTTAAGCCATATCTTCCTCCTAATATTCTAAAAACTCTATATTGTACACTGATCTTTCCACATATCACATATTGCAATGTAATATGGACTAACACGCATAAAACTAAACTAGCACATCTAAAATCACTACAAAAGCAGGCAATCAAATTATTCGCACAGCCAGCAGACGTCTTTAAAACCGAAAAAATGCTAAAACTTGAAGACATTGGAGCTGTCCAACTATACACTATCTTAAGGGACTACCATAATGGCAATCTACCCTCCTCATTATCAAACATTTTCAGGAACAACTCCGATATACACTCGCACAACACACGAACTAAGAATAACTTACACCAAACCAATTACAGAACAATGACAGCTACACAAAAACCATCCCACCAAGCAATACAACCCTGGAACAACACAAATATAAATATACGCACACAAATTCTTACACAAAGGTTTTTTAAACAAAATATTTAAAAAATAGTCTTCGAAAGATACTAAAAATCCAAACCAATGACATGAATGCAGAAGTCACCACTATGACAGTACAAAAACAAGTATGTACCCAGTTGCCAGGATAACAACTAGAATGTAAAATACACATCTGCAATAATAATAATAATGCATCTGTAATTGTTGATGTGGATGATGCAGTTGTGAATAATAATAATAATAATAATAATAATAATGCACCAATAAATGTTGATACAAATTAGGCCGCATTGTTATATATGACAATAATAATAATAATAATAATAATAATAATAATAATAATAATAATAATGCTGCACCAAGAAATGTTGATACAAATTAGGCCGTATTGTTATATATGACAATAATAATAATAATAATAATAATAATAATAATAATAATAATATTGTAAACAAGATATGCATGTGTTTCCCCCATTCCCATGTGTGTGCGTGCATGCGTGCATGCATGCGTACGTGCGCGCATGCGTGTGTTAATTATCTATTGTCTTAAATGTATACATGTAAATATTATATTATCTGCACCCATGATCACTGAATTATATGTTTATTATATGTTAAATGTAAGGGGTCCACCGCTGTATAGGCTCAGCCTTTGGTGGACTGCATGTTGTGTAAATGTAAAATCTATTTGTTATGTGAAAATAAATAATTTTGAATCTTGAATCTTAATTAATTATTAAATGTACATTCGTCACAAAACACCCTCTTCACACAAGTTCAGAATACTTCCTCTTTTTCCCATCTCATCTCCTTAATGTTTTTAATATCCATCAGGTGTGTTCTTAGTGCTCATCCAATAACTTTCTCCCAGTCTAGTCCACAGGTGAGCAGAGACACATGGCATCGCATTCCTCTGTGCGGAGCGTCTCAGTACATGTTTGGACTATAAATTAGTCCACAAACGACACCCAGTGATTTACGTTATATATTGTTACTACTCGTATGGTTATATATTGTCTACATTTATGTCTATAGCTAACTGTAGGGTGCTGGCGGTATCCTGGAGTTTGCATTTCACGGCTGCCGGGCTAGCTGATTCCCGCCGTTTCTACAAACGCCCAGCAGTCGTACCTTGGAACTTGAAATGCGAGCAACTGCCGCCGGTTCCATGGGCCGATTCAAGACCTCTGTTGGGTGAGTAACCTTTTATATGTAGCTAAGTTACTACAAATGGTGTCAGGGGTGGGATAAAGTGAGTCCATCATGACGTGTAGTCATAATAATGCTCTCTGTTTATGTGTATATGGATTAAATCCATGTACACGCTTTTTATAATTATATGCATCATATGTTATGATGCAAACTCATCTATGTATAGTGAAATTCAGTTTAGGTTAGCTATTCAATGCCAGTTCTACATTTGTCAGCTCAGATATTTTATATGGTAGCTCAAATATATTATATATAGTTTTATTAGGTCAGCACAGATATTTTATAGGATAGCCCAGATATTTTAATTCTACATAGGTCAGTTCAGATATTTTATATTAGGCCAACATATTATATACTGCCATACCTAGGTATTTCATTTATTAAACGTGTAACAATTACATGTTAAAATGATGCTATGATGCATTATTACTCTATAATGCATAACTCATGCATATTTTTAATGTGCGGTACTCTATAATGCAGAAGTCCTGCATATAACAGCATATTTATAATATGCATTTAGCAAAGGCTGCATAAATCGTGCAGGTGTATTTCTTGCGCTTACCATTTCATAATGCGTGAAGTAATTGACGCGTTAGTCATAGCGCAAATTCATATGTTTCTTTCTTCTGCTGTATTATCCGTTCCGTTTTAGCTTCATTCAGATATCTTTATTGTGATAGGGATAGTGGTTTTCCGGATTTCCTAAATGTGTGGATTCAGATCCATTCAATTATATAAGAGGTATATCATAGATGTTAAGGTTAAAAATGTTCACTAAAATTTTTAATATTCAATTTTCATAGGTTTTCCTCGAATCTCACATATGTTAATTTCAGATAACACTTCCACTAAATTCATGTGGGATTATTTTTATTACTTTTTTTTTATAAATTCGGCAATTCCGTCAATTCTGTCAGTTTTCTGCTGTGGTGGAAAACCACTGTCCTTAATATTAGCTAGGATGCTATGCTATTTTAAAATCTGTAACGATGGCCCTCGTCCGGCGGCTGTTGAGCTATCCATCTGTTTTATCATTAGCTGCTCATTCTCTCTGGATGGATCGACACCTACTATGGTCACATTTTTTTGTACTTGTGGTTGATTCCGTTAGCAGCTGAGCGTCAATGCTATATGTTCTTGTTAAATACAATAGAGGTCCATAGTCTGATTTAATTTATTGTTAAATTTAGAAGACACATTTTTACTAGAAATGAAGTACTGGTGCCTCTTGTTAAAAATCTAAACAAAACTACATGGATTTGTGATATAAGCCTTGGGTTTCTTATAATATTGTGTGTACATTTAAAGATATATGGTGAAATTTCTTGTAAATTCTGCTTTTTTGGATGATCATTTGATTACCATTTGTTGTTATCTTCTAAGGGATTTTATTTTAGAAATTTCTGGAAACTTAATTTTCACCATAAATTTTCTAGTGCGATTTTTAATTAAACAACCTTGTCTGAGCTCGCACTTCATGTTTTTAAAACAGGGGAGAGTGTGGTGCTGGCAGTATCCCGCAATCCCGGAGTTCGCGTTTCGCGGCTGCTGGACTAGCTGATTCCCGCCGTTTCTACGGATGCCCGGCGGTCGCACTATGGAACTTGAAACGCGAGCACCTGCCACCGGTTCCACGGGCCGATTCAAGACCTCTGTTGGGTGAGTAACCTTTTATATGTAGCTAAGTTACTACAATATCTTCCTCATGTAGTTACTGGACGAAAGGATTGTCGTATGTGTCCAGATTCTCGCCTTCACAATTCTCTAACATAGCTGATGGGCTGTGTCTCGAAGCATAGATACTGAGTTAAGCATCAAATTTGTACACTGTCTCTTGCTGCTTCCAATGTCTGTCCAGCTGCGATTCGAATGCCTTTACTGTTGGAGCACTCACTACTGATTCAGGAAGGAGGTTCAATGGCTCTACAGTCCTTATACAGAAGCTTTTCTGTCTCAGGCTAGTCCGTGCTCTTATCTTGAAGATCTTCGAGTGATGCTCCCTAGTTGTTGACTCCCTGGGACGGATCTCTGGACCAACATCTCTGTCATATGGTGTAGTTCGGATCGACCTGTCGGGTACCGGTCGTACCAGCTAAGCTGGGTACGCGCTGCCCGTCTAGGATTCGTTTCCTGAACACGCCCCTCTGGGTAGAGCTATAAGCGTATATAGGCCTATGGGAGAGAGAGCGTGTCGAAAAACGACTAAGTTCGTTAAAACGCATTATGCGCATGCACGCACCGGGACGCTGTTTCTATGGAACGCATAGTTGTGACCTACATAGGATGGCGCTTTTACTGTACCGAGCTGGTACTCTGTAATCCTTATTGATTGTCAGTTCCCGTTAAACCTGGCATTAATCAAGACCAGAATTCGACGGGCTTTCCAAATCTCTAAACCATTTCAAAATCTGTTGAGAAATGGCTGAGGTATCCAGGGAAAACTCTTCTTGATTATTTTCAAAATATTGCCGTGACGTCGTAACCACGTGGACGTAAAGCTTCTAGAATGTTCTAGAACATTTGACGATGCTATTATTAGCGATGCGCTGATTGGCTGTTGCTCGAATTATGATTGGATGAAGCCTGCGCCTGTGACGTCACGTAGAGAGTATAAAAGGAGAAGCGATCCAGTGATCGAGAGCATCCCCAGCCAGGGGCCGAACAGGTTGGATCTGTACCAGCTACTACAAGTTCGACAGACATTATGCGTCTTCCTTCACTATGTGTCAGGTTTTTATCCCGTAGTGTGCAGTTTTCCAACCCACCGCACTAAAACAATTTTGTAACTCCCCATCTGCGGGAGTAATTTGGAACTTTTGATAATCATTCACGAATACAACAGCTACATTCGGAACACAAATTTGCGGTGAGGCCTTTACGGCCTGAATATCTGAGTCTACAGATGTAGAGACAGGATGTTCTTTGATGGATGACTCGCCGGATCTGCTGGCCACGCCTAAAAGCGGTATTTCAATCGCCGCCACACTAGTCATGTAGGTTCTTTCAACTTTCGACCACAGCAAGTAAACTCTGCCCGGTGCGTCTTCAGAGCTGGCTGACGTACCCAGCACCGTGAAGCTTTGTTTTGTATCTTCATTTGCCTCTGACAACCCCCGCTTGTAACAGGTTGTTTACACCTTCCATCCGTACCATCAGTGTACAGGAACTTTCTTCACCATGTAGTACTATTGTATCTTTTGCTGACTGCTCATTAGACATTCTATTAGGTTTACAATGCTGAGTGATGTCCTTCCCCTGCCATGAACGTTCTTCCGGGAATCTTGTTTGCGGACAACAGCTCGTGGGAACCAATCCTGCGGGAACTTTCTCACATTGACTACGGATTGACGTCCCAATTTCAGTAACATCGTAGCCTAACTTGGGAATGACTACCAAGTATTCAAGTAACTATACTTCACAGTATAATTATATCTCTATATAGGGTTTGTTAATTATCTCGTATCCGTAATAATGGTTCCGATGACTAAAAGGAACCGTAACGGTCTTAAGACCGATAGTTATAATTTCTGTATTTGTTAATAGTTATTATCATTTTCTTCAATGTGTTGCTAACCGCACTATAGTAGGTTCGTTGACCTGTATTAATATATATATATATATATCTTTTGACACCGTATTGTTTGTTCGGTTAGATTATGTATGTATATGGCCAGTGGCCATCCGTTCACTTGTTTTGCTTAGTTATAGAAAATATAGGACTGCAGTGCACGTGGGAAACACTATACAGCAACACTTATATATGCAGCACTTTCTCCCGCCACCAAACAATTTTTCACTGAGGTCGCTGTCCGTGCTGTAACTCTCTTTAGCCCGGCATGCTACCGACTAAACCGTTTCTATTCAGCTCGATAGGATAGGTTCAAAATGATTAGAGACACTTTCTTCATTACATACTGTGTAATATACTCTTCTCTTCCGGTAGTGCGATAATCTAGCCCCGCTCACCGGTAAGACTCATAACTCTAAGATTTTGTCTCTCTTCATGCTCTACTCAGCCTTAATTGTTTGGATGTCCCTATCCACACCATGGGCTGATCCGACTCTGGGAAACTATTGGGGTTTCCGAGCGGTTATGGCTAGGGTGCGGTATCACATACACTCCCATGTATCTTCGGATACTTAGTAGTTAGCACTTTAAGCCAATGTAGGAAAGCATTGCGAAAACACATGTATTAATTATTATTTTATTTACTGACAATCCTCCCGCATCGTAGTGCAAAACTGGCAACTTGTATATAAACATATCGACAGGTTAAACGGTTAGTTCCATAGGAACCGTGTCGGGCGAGATATGTATTCTCAGCAAATTCTGTTAAAATGTCTGGGCATGTTATTTAGATCTTCCACGCCCTTACGGCAAGGACATTTATGGTGTGCATTCGTCTCTCTTACCCCCACCATAACGATAGGAGATATGACCTAATAATGCTTTCGTGAAATGTAAACAATGTCTTGTAATGTTTCACGTGGTTGCGAAGCGGAATGTCCGGATTCTCACCCAGTTCGGAGATCCCACTAAGTAACATGTATGAGCGCTGTCTACAGTATTGATGTCCTCGGGCATCTGTTCTCTATGACAGCCGTGTCTTATAGCTAGGTGGATATCGGCCAGTTGCGGCCTAAGCTAATTCTTGTTTTGAAAACAACTAAAAGGAATTAAGCAAAGCAGAAGGCCTGCAGAAATAAAGCTGCAACTACTAACTCAACATATTATGAATCACATAAGACGGTGACGAAGGAATCCATCGGGAATCTTCCGTTCCATCTTCATGTAAAGCAGTACGCACCCCTATAGTCATAATATCACTAGGTATGGTATTTTCTTTCTACAGCATTTTTGTTTGAAATATTAGAGTGGGCCCATTTTTGCCTACTATTCTTCTCCTGCTTTAAGCCATGGCGACACCTTCCCGAGACTGAGGCCTGCATGAGGCACTTGCCTCTCGCAAGGATTCAGTGACGACGGTCCACGCCAGGATAACACTCCTCACCGAAACTAGCATTAGGAGTAGTGCCCGCATGAGCCACATCACTTTTTCGTCTGAGATAGCCTTCTTCCTTTCAGCTTAGTGGTATAATAACTTATATTAAGTTAAATAGCTATGTCTCGTGTACGGGAGCCTCCCTTGCGGGGATACCTCTGCGGACCTACGAGTCTGTGTGGTACCTCCGGGAGCCCCATGTTTAAAAGTTCATCTACCTGCCTCTATGTCTTGTATTTTCGTATGCTCTTACTGTAGTTTTATCTAGCATATTTTTAATTAGTTAGGTAAACGCATTGTATAGACTTATAATTTTAGGTCACCAAATCAAATCTTGTAAGTCCATAGATCACGAAATTGCTATGGACAGGCATACTGGTGACACAAATTCTTGGGATTAGACCGTTGTGTTTAATGTTCGCGACAATGGTCGCACGGCCCCACCGGAATGATTGAGTTCCACCGGCCTTAGGAGCCGGTTTTTGTTTCCTGCAGGGCAGTCTCGTTCAAGGTCCATCACCCCGAGACCGGATGCTAACCAGCGTCATCACTCGCCGTGCACTTGTGGCGCGGCGAGTCGACATGAGACATCGGAACGGCTCAACACTACCCGGCGAGCTACAAATGGCGCCCGATGTTGGGCTCGAACCCACGACCCCGAGATTAAGAGGTAGCCTCATACGACAGATTTTCAGCACACATGCTCACCGACTATGCCAGAAATTCAGCGAGATCAACAACTCTGCACTATAACCTGTTTTCGCCTGTTAGCAATGGCACATTTCGAGATGCCTCACAGGCGGGAACAGAATTCAGAACCATCTTGGATGGCCGCGACAGGCCAACACCAGCAGGGCCGAATCGTGGACGACTCTGATAAAGACCTGACTATGGGTATATCTACAGCCCTTCAGACTACTATTGTTCACACGTGTCATCTACGGAGACAGTATGGGCCGGTGATAATCCACCACATAGACAACCTCCCTCACCATCCCCTTCTAGCGAAACGCTATATTCAAGGGGAACACCGCAGAATTATCGGTAAGAATCGGCACCACCATTTCGCCGGTATATCAGTCATGGCACATATCATAACCATCAGCCAATTGCACCACCGCCATATGAGGAACGACAGTCCTCACCATGAGAAGAACGACCGTGCACTCTCCACCGAAATCTGCCTCCCGTTCATAGACCCATGCACAGTATACATGTGCATCGACGGGAGACACCAACACCACCGCCACCGGCACCACGACCAACTTCAGTTCAGTCATCGACTTCTCAGATACCCGCACCACCCGGGTTTCAACCACTTCACTCTTCCCGCAGTTTTAGCTGAGTCATCCACCCTCCCAAATTTAGCGGGGAGAATGACTGGACCAATTATAAAAGCCAGTTCGAAATAATAAGTCGGACTAACCACTGGACGATAAACAAATGGGTGAGTATCTCACAGCAAAACCTTCGGAAAAAGCCCTGCAAGTTCTTGCGGATTGGGGAACGGATTGTACACCCACCTACACACAGTTGGAATGAGCGCTCATGGGGCGATTTGGCGACACAGCCCTCGGAGAAACCAGTCGTCTTCAACTTAAAAATCTTCGACAACGTGTGGGAGAAACTCTTCCTGAGTTAGCTAGCCGAATACGGAGGCTAGTCACCCACGCATATCCGAGCAGCAATACGAAGGGCGTACTTCACTTGCATCTCGATACTTTCATCGATGCATTAAGCGGTGAACCCGCTCTAAAAGAAAATCTATTTCTCGGCGACCACGGATGTTTGGCCACAACGCCTGCTCCGGGCCGCACCACACCACAACCAGAGAAACCATCAAACTCCTAAGGGTACCGAAGTCAAAAGAGCCACTTCGGTGCCTGCATTCCTCTCTCGGCTCGACTGCGGCTTACACACAACAACGTTCAGTGGCCACACATCATCCACAGAAAGTAACGGACACATCAACACCAAAAAGCACGGCTTCCAATATGTTCATGCCTACGTTGCCTCCCCCATCCGCAGCAAGGACATGCCCTTCTTTTTCCATACACGACAAACCTTCTTTTTATGTAAAATGGCAGTGGTGGGTTGTAGTACCTCCACTGAAACAACGTTTTTGAAAGCACCACGTCCCGCCACCAAGACACTAGATTCTCTGTGCCCTCTGGTGGTATGCAGAACACCACCCCAATCAGCATCATCTTCCGCATCCACAGACAGTAGCGATTCGGGAGAGGCAATTCATTCCGCCTCATGGATTCGCAAGCGCTGACATAGACGGAGGAGCACACGTCCGTGGAGACCGCGCTGTTTCTTCTGTGCTTCAACAAGACATCCTATGAAGCATTGCCAAAATGGCTTGCACAGGTAGAACTTATCCGTCATCCCGTACGTGCCGCCGTCTATACCAATACTGCTCACACAGAAACGACAACAACACCACCACCATTGCTACCCCAGCTCCGTCTTCACCACAGTCTACACCCCAGTGGAGACGATGAACTGGCCCACTCCTCACTCAGCCATCTACAACATTACGAGAAGCGATATGGAAACAGTCGGAATATATACAGAGTGATGCTGCCCCCACGCCATTATCGCAGATGGCATCATTGGAAACTCTTCCGCAGGTTCATAGAAAGGTAATCTACAAATGTGCCTGTCTGTTTAGTGGCGTTTCCACTGGAGATTCTATTACAGTATTTAACCAGTGCTTATATGAGAGCATCCCACCTCATAAAAAGCCCCCCCCCCTCCCCCCTTAAGCCTACCAATATTTACCTACTGACAGCTACGAGAGCGGATGTACCCGTGGCCGGTGTGGTTAATTTAGTTATTCAAATAGGAGATGCAATTCATTCAGAGAGCTGTCACCACCTCCATTCATAACGACGCCCTACTTGGCTCTGATTTTTTCAGTGCCAGCGAAGCCATCATACACTGCAGACAACAGGAACTCGACATACACGGCCGACGAATCCCTCTCGGACCCACATCATCATTGTACGATACGTGTGCGGTAATATTATCAAGTACCACCACCGTTGAGCCGGGACAGGAACAGATCCTATGGGCTACTGCACCACAGTTAGGAAGCAACACACACATTGCCATGCTGGAACCCGACCCTGATTATATGATCGCCTCACAATGCGCAAGTCCCCGCATAATAGTGGACACTACTGATAAAGGGAAGATACCCTTTCGAGTGTTCAATGGTACCGCAGATCCCATCACTCTGGAACCAGGAGTACGCTGAGGCCATTTAGTTGACATAATTTCACTGGAAACACCTGCACTTTCTGATACAACACCACCACTGACTGATGATTTACCCGAACATCTACATGATTTATATTTATGTGCCACTGTTGGATTACTGCAATCACAAAAACGAGAAATTCGGAAATTACTACATAAATATCGCGATAGTTTTTCCTCCGGAGATATGGATCTCGGAGAGATTTATCTCTTACGACACTCCATCGATACAGGCAAGTAAATGACATGTTGCGAACGGGTATTATTTAACCCTCAGCTTCTCCATGGGCTATCCCTATAGTGCTAGCAGGCAAAAAGGATGGAACCTTGCGGTTTTCTATTGACTACCGCTGCCTTAATGATCTTAGCATTAAGGACGCCTATCCGTTACCATGGATAGATCAGGCCTTGGATTCTTTGTCCGGGCCTTCGTTTGTAGGGATGGCCTTTTCCAATTCCGCAAGATGCCCTATGGGTTGTGCAATGCTCCCAGAACTTTTGCTCGCCACATTGAGCAGGTATTAACCACCCTGCAATGGGAGATCTGTCTCTGTTACATCGATGATGTGATAGTCTTTGGACCTACGTTTGAGCAAACCTTAAACAATTTGGATACCGTGCTTTCCCGCTTCCACACGGCCAATTTGAAACTCAAACCGAAGAAATGTCATCTCTTCAGACAGAGCGTCGAGTTCCTGGGACATGTCATATCCAGTGATGGAGTGGCTAGATAGCCATAAAAAACCGAAGGCACTAGCAGAGTGGCCTCAGCCCTCATCAATTACGGAGACACAGAGTTTCTTTGGCTTATGCCATTACTATCGCCATTATATCTGACAATTCAGCGAGATTGCTTCACCCCTCTACAAGATCACCGAGAAAGATCGACCATTTGAGTGGATGAGTGAGTGTGAAGGCTCCTTCATGACGCTGAAGGAACTCTTGACGACCGCCCTGATTCTTGCTAACCCTAATCCAAACCTCGATTTCATCTTAGACACTGATGCATCAGCTTGTGCTATCGGTGCAGTTCTATCACAGGTCACCGAAGACGGAACAGAGCAGGTGTTGGGTTATGGTTCGCGTACTCTGAATAAAATGGAGAAAAGATACGCAACCACCAAGCGAGAACTATTGGCGGCGGTCCATTTCGTCAAGTATTACAAACACTTTCTGTACAGGCACCCTTTTACACTCCGTACAGACCATGCCTCACTACGGTGGCTCAGGAACTTAAAAAATCTGGAGGGCCAGGTAGCGAGATGGCAGGAATCCCTGCAAGCCTATAACTTTAACGTTGTTCACCGTCCCGGCAAATTGCATGGTAATGCTGACGCCCTTAGCAGAATCGGCGCGGAAGTTGAACACGAAGAGGCCGCCACCATAACACAGTCATCACAGCCATCTCCGGAGATCCCTAAATTGCGGTGCGCAGAGTGGAATCCGGAGAAAATCACACACCACCAAACAACAGACGTGCAGACACAAAAAATATATGCGTGGATTCAGGAGGGGGTACATCCTCCTAAGGAATCGGTGACACCTTTATCCCCCACGACTAAATATTATTACCAACGGTTCGAAGAATGTCAAGTAATAAATAACGTTCTGTACATTAATGACCATTTGGTAGTTCCGGAAAATTATCGAGAACTTATATTGAAACAACTACACGATAACGCCGGACATCTGGCCATGGAAAGGACTGTTACCGTATCAAGCTGAGTTTCCACTGGATCAGGATTTGCGATGGTGTCAACGCATGGCTTGCCAAATGTATCCCATGCGAAAGACGCGCTGTTGGCCAACACCATATCGCACCATCACAAATTAAGATTGTTGGTGCACCGTGGGAGCGAGTGGCTATCGACATGCTTGGCCCCTTGAATACGACGGATGATGGAAATAAATACCTCCTCGTATTACAAGATTATTTTTCGAAGTGGGTAGAAGCATATGCTTTGCCGGACCAAGAGGCATCCACCATAGCGGAGGTCTTGGCCAGCAATGTGTTCTGCTGCTTTGGTATGCCTTATGAGTTGCACTCCGATCAAGGAAGTAATTTTGAGAGCCAGCTCATATCAAAGCTCTGCAAATTATTCCATATCGTCAATACAAGGACAACTCCATACCACCCACGGAGTGACAGGATGGTAGAGAGATTCAACAGAACTCTCGCAGAGATGCTTACCAAGGAAACCCGCCTTGATTGTAGAGATTGGGACCTACAGCTCCCGTATGTGCTCATGGCGTACCGCATTTCGGAACATTCCACCAGGAGCTATGCCCCTGCTCGGTTAATGTTAGGCCATGAATTAGCCTTACCCCTGGACCTGGCCATGCCATGGATACCAGGGGAGAAAAATTCACCATCTCTCTATGTCGAACTCTTGCGGCAAAGGATAGAACAAGCCCATGAGTTAGTGAGAGAAACCCTATCCACTGCACACCGGCGGCAAAAGACATGGCACAACCGGAGGGTGCATGGAGATTCCATATGAAGCAGGAAGAATGGTTTGGGTACACGATTCACGATGGTCTGCAAACATGCCAAGTAGACTGAGTTACCAGTGGAAAGGACCCTATGTGGTAGTAGGTAAGACGTCGGACGTGACCTACTGCATCCGTGCTTCGGATGGCCAGACCTCAGTCATCCACTTCGATCGACATAAACCTTGTGTCAGTGACGACCCAGCACCAGAGCTCGGACTGGATGTTTCTCATGACACCAGTACACAGACAGATATTTCTACGGAAATTAGTATTCCCATGGTTAGCGCAGAGCACCGCGGTGCTAGTTCAGCCACGGTTCTACCAAGCCAGAATGTGGGTGAACAAGCGGCTAACGCTGACGACGATGACGAGATACGTACTCGCACTCTACCTCCTCAGCGCAGGTCTGCTAGATCTGGAAAGTCATATCTGAAGAATTTTGTGTTTGTTTTGTCCAAGGGACCAGATGGAAAAGTCGTTCCTCCGATCTCTTCCCATTCCAACCCACTTCATTCTATGCCCCCCATCATAGAGTTACCACAAGCGGAAGCTGAGGCGGACCCAAGCCATGTTTTCTGTGGAGTGGAACATGTGGTGAATAGCATGGAAGTGAAGAGGCTGGATGAAGCCTTGGCGTGTCTAGAACCACAGAACCATACAACAAGGTGTACCTGACCAATTGCTACAATTGCGAAACCACGCTCCCTCCAAGGGACACCCTCTCCAAAAATCCCACCCATGCCACCACTCCAATTCGCGTCACTTATCTACACACCAAGTTCGGACATCACCGGCCCAGTCCAATTCACACTCCACTCGTCATCTGTATGTTTGATCGGAGGTATGAGAGAGACTGCTGTAACAGAGGAGGTGGCATCCCGCACCGCACCGACCAACATTATCTCCCCCCCCCCCCCCCCGCGGAGGGCAGGGAAGCAGCCTGTTCAGCAGACTCTCGGCTCGAATTTTCCTGGTGTCTAAAAATTATGACAGGACACCAACCATCGTGTAATGGGAGATGATCACATCCCCCTACCCAAAGGCCACCCCATCCATTTGACCTACCATACTTCCCCGTGAGCAGTCAGACATCACGCTACAGACAGAACGTCAATACTTACAAAGAACACACCTGCCTTCAAGACTGGATGCGTCAATTCATCATTGCGCATACATCACATACTTACTCGGTTATACTCAGCATAACGGAGACATTCAACATCGACAACAACAGCATTTAGCAGCACCTACCAGTCTTAATTAATTACCGGTGGAGACATAAATATTCCCGCAACAAATCCCTCCCGCACAAATTGCAGGAAAAATAATATCTCCCGCAGACTACACCTTCCGCATATAACAACAGACTTGGCGTTCACCAGCGTGGAAAACTGGAATGCACCCACTTCGCTTATAACATTGGCATCATACAGCAGCCCGGACATCCCGACAACAGCATTATCATCAACAAACAGCAGCCAACAAATCACCTGCACACACCTTCTTATCCAGTTATGGGAGAACTGATCATATGGATATCAGGAATGCACTACAGCCATCTACAGTACGCGTCACGGGAGGACGTTTGTCCAATGATCCCCCCTTTCCCTTTTTCCCGACGTCATACGGAAACAGCTAAACTACATCCTTCATCTACACGTAATAACAGTCGATATTGTTAAGTGAGCAAGATGCCCGCATTCAGTCATCAGTAACGAGTAGGATTTTGCTACCGAAAAGTTGAATTCGACAATGGAGTGATAAAAGTTACGACAGCATCCAACAGGCCATCTACGCTATAAAGTAACTCTGTCCCACCCATGGGCTCGGCCATTACAGAGTGAAATACTCTCAGGGTTCGATAAAGTTGACATTCACGCCGCCACCCTCACCCTTCCCGCCCGTAGCAGCGATAAATGCATCACCATCACCACAGTGCAAGTACCATCCACAGAGAACCAGTCACACATAACAGATTCAAATCACCAACATGATAGAAACACAGACACTCAGGTTGACTGCATTCACAATCTCTGACCGACGGCATTGTGAATTGTAAAAATTGTGTCACACATGTTTGCGAGTTGTACTGTAATTTAGCCATTATTAAAATGGTACAAATGTGTTTGGTCTAGGATGGGACAGGAGCTAGTTCTACCCATTGAGGAGAATGCTTGGCCAGCCCTCCGGCTCGGAAAACACAGCTATCTTGACGGGGTCAGTAACGTTGATCTACCACATGAATGGAACTGTTTAAACCACACATCAAAATTACTTACAACTTTACTGATTTTTTATTAAGAGCACAACTGCTCTACCATGCTACAAATCATTAGCGCACGGGCCGGTAAAGCGGCATAAAAAATCTGACAGTAAAATTACAGAGAGAATTTCAAAAATTCTCTTCCTTGCGTTCCAGTCTACAATCGACACGGGCTGAGAACTACCTATTACAGACACCTACCAAGATGCATGTTAAAGAACTCGCGCAAATACGGGACATTATAAAGATCTTGATGTAACATATATATTTTTATCTCATGCCTCTGCAACAGACTACACCTCAGCAACAGCATTTTGGCCGTCGCCTTAGACAGCATACACGTTTCCGATCAACCACGTGCTTTTTAAAGCCACGTGACATTTACTACTATTTCCAGTGAGTTGGATCAAACGCTTTAAACAAAAGAGCCGCCCCAAAGACGCAACTACCACAGGATGATGGAAGACTGGCGAGTGTGAGTCCGGGAGATTACCGCTGACGTCACCTGGCGCCAACGCACCCCATCAGGCGCTCCAGCCTAAAATTCGAATAGGCAAGTTTATAATCATCCAACCTGGAAAACCACCTCACGCCATTTAAGAGGTGAGGCGCCGCAAGGACAAGGTAGTACCACCTTTTTATGTTGATCGGAGGCTGTTAAATGTGCAAAATAAAGACAAATTTAACGAGCCATTCTTCCTATAGTTACAAGTACTCCCCTTATATGGGAGGAATTAATCCTATGACGTCCAGGCCGAAAAGCAAGGAAACATTCACATAAGAATGACCGAATCACCTGTAAAATTTTAGGTGTGGTCATCCGCTACATGTGACGTCACCAAATAGTATAAAAGGAGGAAGCGCGCTCTGAAACTTTGTCTTCCCGTCAAAACTCGACACCAGGGAAGGACATAGCATTAGGCTTCTTTTGTGTCACGAACTAAATTCTGCTGTTTTTCTTATTATTATTTCGTTATTATATTTGGCCTGGAAAGTAGTAAACCATGAAGCAATAGGGCATTAGGTTTTGAATAAATTTCCCTCAACTAACTACCATGCAGGAACGAGATGTCACTTCTTCAAGATCTAGCATTGTCGGATTCCGAAGAAGAGGAATCGGTGCCAGTTCCGAAGCGGTTCCTGTGTAACTCATTGTTGACTAGCGGAGAGCCATGTACCAGAACTTTCACTAGGAAATCCGACCGCACCCTTCATATTAATAAGGACCATCTCTTCCAGTCAGCCTTCTGTGTGACGTGCCAGTATGTCTACACCGCTACTCGCTACAGGATCACTCACGCACGCCGTCATCATCATCGTGTGTTGGAAGTGACGTTAGTTCCTGGGGAAGAGAATGAGGATCATGCCGTTCTAGCCACTTGATTCGAATCTCGGCTCCCGGTCATGGTTCTTCCAACCGAGAAAATGGCCCACACGAAAAACACCACATGTAGATATCCCGTTGGACATCGTCTTCCCGCGGCTACAGCAAGTAACGTATCGACAGCCAGACGTGGAATTCTGCCTGCAGTCGCATCTGGAAGTGTTACGCGGGTACCTATCACTTCTTCCACACCGGTCCTGAAGCAAAGAAGGAAGCAGAAATCTCCCGTAAAATCCAGTATGGCAGCTCCCACATCAGTTACTACCCAGTCAGCTACGGTTACCACACCCGCCACCATAGAATCGCAGACAGTAGTAGCCAGTCAGCCAATCTCAGTGGTGATTATGACACCTGCGGAGATAGACATTTCCAGTTATCCGCAGTCTCCATATCCACCTGAACTTACCATAGACGAAGGACCAGGACCATCACTGCCTGTGACAATCAGCGTAACTCCGACCTGTGTTATTCAGCATCCACCCTTCTTGGCTTTCTGACCCCGCAATCAGGAAGGGAACCTTGCCGGAACGACCATACGTGGGAAAAAGACAGATCGCCCACACCCAGGATATCTATCCCGTACCTAACATTACTGTTAGTCGTCTGCTAAAGTACGCTAAGTTCCGATAGATGTCATCTCCTGCCATATCCATTCCCGCACCACGTCTTCAGCCGATGGTACAGCTCACCGCCATCACCATGACAACTTCAGCGACCACCACGCCAGCTACAACCACCATCATCACGACAGCTACCGTCACCACAACATCAGCAACATTGGCAACTACTAGTACCGCCGCTGCTACACGGACGGATATCTTGGAACCAGCGGTAACTGTAAGAGACATCATGGACGCCCATATTTCCACCACCATCACTTCGGATGTTTCGGGCAGTGCCAATAATAATAATGATGAGAGCATTTCAGCAATTACAGTGCATCCACCGCGACCTACCAGCATCAGTCGCGGGACCCAAACTCAATGAGGAAATTTCTGCTGAGGTGTAATCATGTGTAATTCAGCAGAAATGTTAATAGGCGATTCGTGGAAATGTGTTAATTATTACTTTATTTTTTAAATACCTTTCTTCTTATTATATATGTTAGATCAATTGAATCCCGTCCCTAGGATGACTCCGCGGTTATCCCACACAACTGCACACTTTAAGTGCCTGGTTGTGTCTCATACGAAATGAGCACTGCGGACTCTAATGTTGTAAGAACGTCATGTGCGATGTAAAGAATACAACCTCCCTCAGTGCAATAACGTCACAATCCCGTCATGCAGTCTCAGCCACGCTGAGGCTGCCTGATAAACCAGTTTTAAAGTTTTTATTATATATCTTATTATTTTTCTTCCTGTCTTAGACGTGAGGACGAATATGGGGTCAGCGAGAGCTGCCCGTTGCGGACCCGCAAGGACGGGCCGCAAATAGATATTTTAGATAAATTTATATAATAATAATACTTGGTGATATGTGTTGTGTGCCCCTTTATTTACCCGGGGTACGTAAGTAATTCGGTGTGATTAATAAAAACATACCTCATAAGGGTATGTCACATAGCTAATATTTATATACCTTTTCTTTTTGTTATTATATTTTTATATATATTTACAAACTTAAATTGTGGTACATTGGAGCTTAGGTGTTCTTTACGGAGATTATGATTATCCGCACTCAACGGGAACATCCATGCGAGCTATTGTTTAGGATCATATACTAAATAAAATTATAGCACGCACTGTAATATTAATAATAGAAAGAACACAAAAAAAAAGGTCTGGAAAAATAATTCCAGGTAAAAAGTTGAAAGCTAAAAGTATGCCTCCCCCTCCTCTTGGCACCCCTATGTTCTCTGTCTCTTGAATATGCATCTATGCGTCACTACTCCTCTCCAGCCACGCGCCTACCCAGGAAGTCTATATTTCCCGCCTAGCGCGATCGTTTGCCATGGATGTCAAACTAGGAGGGGGTGGTGTAGTTTGGATCGACCGGTCGGGTACTGGCCGTACCAGCTAAGCTGGGTACGCGCCGCCCATCTAGGATTTGTTTCTTGAACACGCCCCTCTGGGTAGAGCTATAAGCGTTTATAGGCGTATGGGAGAGAGAGCGTGTCGAAAAGTTCGTTAAAACGCATTATGCACATGCGCGCGCCGGGATGCTGTTTCTATGGAGCGCGTAGTTGTGACCTAGATAGACTGGCGGTTTTAGTGTACCGAGCTGGTACTCTGTAATCCTTATTGATTGTCTGTTCCCGTTAAATCTGGCATTAATCAAGACCAGAATTCTACGGGCTTTCCAAATCTGTAAACCATTTCAAAATCAGTTGAGAAAACTCTTCTTGGTTATCTTCAAAATATTTCCGTGACTTCGTAACCACGTGGACGTAAAGCTTCTAGAAAGTTCTAGAACATTCGACGACGCTATTATTAGCGATGCGCTGATTGGCTGTTACTCGAATGATGATTGGATGAAGCCTGCGCCTTTGACGTCACGGAGAGTATAAAAGGAGAAGCGATCCAGTGATCGAGAGCATCCTCGGCCAGGGGCCGAACAGGTTGGATCTGTACCAGCTACTACAAGCGCGACAGACATTTCACGTCTTCCTTCGCTATGCATCAGGTTTTTATCCCGTAGTATGCAGTTTTCCAACCCACCGCACTAAAACAATTTTGTAACTCTCCATCTGCGGGAGTAGTTTGGAACTTTTGATAATCGTTCACGAATACAACAGCTACATTCGGAACACAAATTTGTGGTGAGGCCTTTACGGCCTGAATATGTGAGTCTACAGATGTAGAGGCAGGATGTTCTTTGATGGATGACTCGCCAGATCTGCCGGCCATGCCTAAAAGTGGTATTTCAATCGCTGCCACACTAGTCGTGTAGGTTCTTTCAACTGTCGACCGCAGCAAGTAAACTCTGCCCGGCGCGTCTTCAGAGCTGGCTGACGTACCCAGCACCGTGAGGCTTTGTTTTGTATCTTCATTTGCCTCTGACAAACCCTGCTTGTAACGGGTTGTTTACACCTTCCATCCGTACCATCAGTGTATGGGAACTTTCTTCACCACGTAGTACTATTGTATCTTTTGCTGACTGCTCGTTAGACATTCTATTAGGTTTACAATTAGGTAAGCAAAGCAGAAGGCCCGCAGAAATAAAGCGGCAACTGCTAACTCAGCATATTAGGAATCACATAAGACGGTGACGAAGGAATCCATCGGGAATCTTCCATTCCGTCTTCACGTAAAACAGTACGCACCCCTATAGTCATAATCTCACTAGGTATGGTCTTTTCTTTCTACAGCATTTTTGTTTGAAATATTAGAGTGGGCCCATTTTTGCCTACTATTCTTCTCCTGCTTTAAGCCGTGGCGACACCTTCCCGAGACTGAGGCCCGCGCGAGGCACTTGCCTCTCGCAAGGATTCAGCGACGACGGTCCATGCCAGGATAATACTCCTCACCCAAACTAGCACTAGGAGTAGTGCCCGCATGAGGCACATCACTTTTTCGTCTGAGATAGCCTTCTTCCTTTCAGCTTAGAGGTATAACAAATTAGATTAAGTTAAATAGCTGTGTGAGCCTCCCTTGCGGGGATACCTCTGCGGACCTACGAGTCTGTGTGGTACCTCCGGGAGCCCCATGTTTAAAAGTTCATCTTCCTGCCTCTATGTCTCGTATGCTCTTACTGTAGTTTTATCTAGCATATTTTTAATTAGTTAGGTAAACGCATTGTATAGACTTATATTTTTAGGTCACCAAATCAAATCTTGTAAGTCCATAGATCACGAAATTGCTATGGACAGGCGACACAAATTTTTGGGATGAGACCGTTGTGTTTAATGTTCGCGACAA
This sequence comes from Chaetoderma sp. LZ-2023a, assembly GCA_034401795.1. Taxonomy (NCBI): domain Eukaryota; kingdom Metazoa; phylum Mollusca; class Caudofoveata; order Chaetodermatida; family Chaetodermatidae; genus Chaetoderma; species Chaetoderma sp. LZ-2023a. The sequence goes on from CM067369.1 coordinate 255,938,616, forward strand.
TGGTCGCACGGCTCCACCGGAACAATTGAGTTCCGCCGGCCTTATGAGCCGTTTTTTGTTTCCTGCAGGGCAGTCTCGTTCAAGGTCCGTCACCCCGAGACCGGATGCTAACCAGCGTCATCACTCGTCATGCACTTGCGGCACGGCGAGTTGACATGAGACATCGGAACGGCCCGACACTACCTGGCTAGCTACAATACCCCCTGCAGTCATGTCGCCTCTCAGTCTATGGTAAGTTAATGTTGGTAGCCTCAATTTTACCAGATGCTCCTCATAGCTAAGGTCCCTTAACTCTGGTATCAGCTTTGTGGCTCTTCCTTTGACATTCGCCACTGTAACAAAATCTTTCTTACACAGTGGATGCCACAATGCATTAGCATACTGGAGGTGAGGTCTGACCAGTACCTTGCACAGCCATAGGAAGTTTTCCATGTCTAGGTGCATGAATGGCCTCCGTATCAGCCCTATCATTTTTGTTGCCTTGTTGACCGTCTCACTTATGTGATCCTCAAATGAGAGCCGGCCAATAATATCTTATTGTTTAATTTTCTTGGCTACATCTATATGTATACGGATCTTGTGCCAATAAAATATTCTGATTCTGATTCTCCTCAATGCAAAGGATTTACTTGGTTTTTTTTATGTTTGATTGTCAAATATATGTTTTTTGTAAGTGGGTCCACAACAAATAAACAGTCTTATGTTAATACTGTATATGATATTGATTAAAAAATAAATTCAATTGACTTCAATAAATCCATGGATTCATGCAACAAAATAAATCTCAACAGATGATACATACCGCCGTTTGGTTCAGAGGGCTTTGTTGCTGAAAGGCTCCACGACTTGGATTGAGCTACAGTCAGCATCTTCAGCTTTGGATTATGCAGCCTAAGCTTGATCTCTGGACTAGGTGTATTAGGCATGGCTCTTGGCACTGTCTTCCATGATAATGCAGGTTAGCGGGCCAATATGCCAACTGGGCCAATACCAGACTCAGGGCGACCATCTCTCCAGATTTATCCGAAACATGCAGATTTTTTAACATGCCTCTGGATTTCCAACCATCCTGTCAAAGATCCAGATTTTCTTTATCCACTTAGCAAATGTTTTCTCCAATATTCTGATGCATCGTGCTGATAACAAACATATTTATTGTTAATAGTTATAGTTTAAATTGGTGACTTGTATGCATTTCTGCATGCTGACATATGCAAACTCGCACACTATGTCTGAAGATGTCAAACCATGTGCTCCCACACTCGTTCAAACTTATTTTCCGGACAAAAAAACATGACAACCTAGTCGCCCTGCGAATTGTATTGGCCAAGTACCGGCCCAGTAACCTGGGTTACCAGGGATAATCTTTTGTATGCCCTTCCATAAGGCTCAGCTGCTCTCCTCATCATCTCTGCATCACTCCTTGACTCTGCTGCAATTGCCTAGGGTCAGTCAAATGGCTTGGTTCTGATCGCGGTTGATGCATCAGTCTAAATGGCATCAAGGTTGCTCCTTCTCTTTACTCTCCTCTCCACTTTGATGGCCACACCATCAGAATCTAGGCGTGGATCTTTCCATGTACATGTTATTACTTATGGCTCTAGGGTCCTCAGGCTCACCTCTAATCTGTTTTAATTGTATCGTCCCTCTTGGCACTTTCTATACTGACATCATTTATCTGTAGCTCCGTTTGCTGACATCATTTATCTGTAGGCTGTGAGTGGATCCCATCATCACTGGTGTGGTTGCAGTAACTACGTGAATTGGCAGTAGTACACTGCTGATGTTGCTCTCCGAGTGGTGTTCTGTGCTGATGCTGCTGCATTCTGTTACTTATAGCGGATGCAGCTTCTGTCCTCATGCTTCTCTGTCCATATCTCAGCCTCATTGTCAGCTGCATACATATGCCAACTCCTCTTCCAACTATCTCCTCAGACAGTGATACTTACAGTCACTGACAGGTCCTCTTCTGACATTAGGGCGCTGCACCCTCTGCTGTCAGCTCAGAGCTTTTAAACTTGCTGCATGCATTGGGGAGAGATGCATGTAGTGACGACTCACTGTAGTTAAATTTTATTGGCAAGTCGAGCCAGTATTTATCTAATCTAGTTTCAAAGGCTTTGGTAGATTCAGCGCTGAAAACTGATTCTGGTAAGTCGTTCAATATGCAGACTTCTCTGTATGTAAAGGTCTTCCTAATGTTAAGCCTGGCACAACTGTTGAAAAGCTTCAGTGAGTGGCCTCTAGTTGCTAAACTTGATGTTTCATCTTCTGGCATGTAGATTTAAAGGTGCACATTCACACCAGATTGCCCTAGAATAAAATTTATTTAAATAGTATACGTTTAGAAGCTGAAATTGTATACCTCAATGTAATGAAATAAAATGAATCTTAGCAAATGATGATTTCTTTCGAAATAAAGTAATATAATGTTTTAATTGTGAATTTGAATATAGGGGCACGTGTCTCACATTCAAATTCACAACTTATAAAATTTTTATTAATTTATATGTAACGAAATCACCATATGTTAAGATTTATTTCGTTTCATTACATCTAGACACACAATCTAAGCCTCTAAAAGAATACAATTTTAACCATTTTAGTTTCAAGCATTCTGGTTTGAATGTGCACCTTTACATTTACAGCATCCTGATCATACTTGTTAGTGAGAATTTTGTGTAGTTCGATTAGGTCACCTCTGAATTTTCTGTACGCTAGACTGGGCAGATTTTGTCTTCTGACTCTGTCCTCATAAGTTAGATTGTACAGTTCTGGTACGAGCTTAGTAGCTCTACGCTGGACATTTTCTATGACGTTTATCTGGCGTTTTAGGTATGGGCACCAGATCTGGTTAGTGTATTCTAGATGTTGTCTGACAAGTGGTATATAGCCTTTAAATGAATCTGCATCCATGTACTTCATTGTTCTTCTGATTATCCCCATCATAGAGTTGGCCTAGTTTATTTGTTCATTTGTGTGTGTGTCAAATGATAACTTGTCGTCGATTACAACATCGATACATCTTTTTCCTGATGGGATTGATCCAGAAGCTGGTCTGAATCTATGTTGCACGGCAGAGGGACCAATCTAACCATCTCTATGGGATGGCGTAATTAAGGTCACGGCAGAAGCCCTTAAATGGTAAATAGATAACAACGGAGAGCTATACAGTGTTCGCGTATAGTTTAAGATGTGGGTGCGTGCAGCTAAAGTTGCTGGTCCAGTAGCGTGTGTGAGGTGCGGAAAACTGACCAAAAATGGTTACAACAATAGTTTCTAGTAAAGTTGCTGTTTCTGTTGAGCTTATAGCTACGTTAACTGAAAAATATTACAAATTATATAAAACACGACAGCTGTAGAGTTATGCCGTTCACTTGCGCTGCATTTCTGGTGGTTTGTGTCAGCAATGCAGTTGATAGCACTATTCAGCCACTAATTTATTGGTGGCTGGTGCTAAGGTTCAAGCAATTTTTTTTCAGTGAAGGACATAATTCTTGCTGTGGAGACAGACGGCTGGTCAGTCCGTGGTCGAAAGGTCATCACTCAGAAACAGGTGGTGTTCTTGCCACAAGTTTTTGTGTGGCAAGCAGTGCCTTCGGTTCAGTATTTTGATGGTTGTTTCTCATTAATTCAGCGTGTCTCATGTCTACCTGCAGTGCCAAAGACTTCCACTGTGCATACTACGAGCACAGCTGGACGAAGCCTGCAGCTGCAAAAAAATGGGGCTTAACTGATCCCAAGCAAAGGTGTTTGCAGCAGTGAATTCCGTGTGTCGCCACTGGCTGGAAGAAGTTGAGATCTTTCTAATCGCTCATAACACACTTATTTCAAAATAGATTTTGGATCTGAAAATGTAATAACAACAGCTTTCTGATGATATTCGGACTCTGACTATATTCTGTAATTTCAGTTCAACTGGTGTGGTCAACTTGCTTGGTTTGTTTAGATTTGTTCTGACGCTGATACTATGTGTATGCAAATTCTAAACCTACTCTCTATCGTCCTTAAACATACCAATTTTGAATTTAATGGCAAACAACACCTCCAAACAGGAGCTACTGCCATGGGGACGAAGGTGGCATCCACCTACGTGATCATCTTCATGGCACAATTAGAAAAGAAACTGCTGTCTACCTCGCCACACCAACCAACCCTATATCTACGCTACATTGCTGATATCTTTATGATCTGGACTCAGGTAAACAAACATTGATGAATTCACCACCTACATGAATAACTCACATCCAACAATCAAATTCACAGCAAAAAACTCCACAACATTTTTTATTTCCTGGACATCCTTGTTTACATAGAACAATAGCGCACATTAGGCTTTGATCTTTACTCAAAACTCACGGACACACATGTATATCTTGACAATGATTCAACACACCCGTAATTAACCAAGAACTCTAACCCTATGGCAAATTCCATCTTCGCATAATCTGCAGCAAGGATATCGACTTCCACACCCACGTTCATGAACTGATTATGTATTATCAGAACAGAAACTACCATCAGACCTCCACCACAAATGCTATCAAAAGGCATCCAAACGTCAACGGTTGGAATTGTCAACAACAAAACTTCCAAGGAATTAAGCTATCAGTAGGATTCCATGCATAATGGACTTCTACCAACAAAGCCACAAAGCATGGAACACCATAAACAAACATTGGAATCTGCTAACAAGTAGCCACAAACGTAGGGACACTTTCACCACACCAGCAATGTTCGGATATAGAAGGAATCCCACGATTAAGAACACATTAGTTAAAGTTAAATTCGAGTTTCCTGCCAAAGTCGGCATCCAAGGAAAACTTTCCGTAAACCCATTGACCCACCCCACGCACCAGAAAAAAATTTCTGCCTCAACTTGGACCACAAACGCCAGAGTTCACCTTAAAGTTGAACTTAAATACTGGTGTACAGTGGAAACATACTGCGATACACGCAATGTCATCTATATTCTCAACTGGGGCCTTAATGCTCATCTGAAGCATTAGCATTTGAACAGACATAATACGTACTTTAAATTCTGCAGACAATTTCTGGTAAATTTTCCAACATTTTTCCCAAAAAAATTTACCAATCAAAATTCTTAATAGAATCCTTCTAGCCAAATTCAGCTGAAATCCTCCCAAGTACGTATGATTACTGTATTCTGTGGCTGTAGTAGTAGAACCACCATACAGCTGCAATCAGTCCTTATTCGCTTTTGCCCACTGCGTCTTGTCCTCAGCCAAAATCTTTAGCTTCCTCAGGTCCAAACCGTTAAGGAGATGCAATTTGACGGATGAACGAAGGATGGACGCCATGGAATAAGCTCACTTGACTAGCTAATGATGCAAGTTATTCTACGTGCAGACAAAGGCCGCACATCTGTTATCTTCGATCACGATAGCTATGGCAAGAAAGTCAATGCTTTACTCACTAACAGCAACCCCTATGAGATACTAAATGCAGATCCAATTGCTAATATTAGGACCAAACTCATCAGTCTTTTGAAAGGCTCAAAGATCTATAAGAGATTCACGATTGTAGCCAGTATTGGCTTAGTGCTGGCGCGCTCAATTTATGTAGTTGAAGTACTGCTATTAGCCTATTCTAACATGAATTCTGTGGAAACTGCATGTCTCGCCTGTCCCCATCTTTGTCAATAAACATCAGAGTTCAGATCAAATTCATAAAAGAAGATGCTTATGATATAATTTGGATGAAATAACGCATGTTACTGGACCGATACCAGGCCGTATTTGTTCGGTATTGGCACAGTAACCTGCACTATCAGGTTAAACAAAACAACAGTTGTTCAAGATTGTATTACTTTTATGTAGCCTACAAGTCGAGATTGGTTGATACGATTGAGCTATTAATACAAGAATTCCGCGGAATTAAATGTCTCTCCTGTCTCCTGTTTGTCACAGTCTCCTTGACCTTTGACCGTGTGACCTCAATGTTATCATGCTGCTTCCTAACATTATAGGTAACCATGTATCCAAGATAAGTTCCAATAGGAGTAATGCACAGAGGTCAAATAGCAATGTCAGAATGACCTTGAATTTCGACCTAACTATCAGCACACATCTTGCTAAATGCAAATAAATGGCGGAAGGGTCATAGTGTTCACATAGCTGATGAGGAATTGTAAACAAGTTTAGATTAATTAATGGGGGACTAACTACATGCCAACTTTTTGCCCTGTGTGGGGACGGTCATCAGGGAAGTGGTGGCCGTTAACCTGACTGGTTGATACCTATTGGTTCCATGGTGTGGAGTTGATGGATCCATTGACCCTCTCTCTCTACCTTCTCCATATGGTGGAGTTGCTGTCATTCTGGTCGGATTGTGGGACTTGGATGATTCGGAAACATACATCATTTCTTGAATGGTGTTTTTTGTTGAAGTGTCTCGATACTGGTGTGTCGTATCTTTTGCTTCTATAGAGGTTTGTGATGGAGCGTAGATATTCTTGTATGTATGTGTTGAAGGTGCGTAAACGTCTCTCCCACATACTGTGTGTGGTATCTGTTTCAGGTGATGAGATAGACGATGTTTCTGGTTTGGCAAATGCCTATGATTTTGGCTTTGTACGATAACTGTGTGGGTGCTTGTTAAAAAACGTTTTTTGTCCATGTGGTTGCAGATATTGCAATTCTTGGTGGGAAGGCTTTGAATGGGTTCCTGTGTTTCCCTTGGTGGTGCTGTGAGTGGTGGTAGTTTTGCCCTGGCTATAGTTTCTTTGATGGTTTTATATTTCCTGAAGCTGAATAGTGGTTTTTCAGGAAAAACTGCTCTGCATCTGTTGCTGGCTTCCCAAATTGTCCAATATTTGTCGTTTTTTTTAAAGGAAAATGCCCGTATGAGTAAACTCACAAACGAAAATGGGTCTCTGTATCCCTGTCTGTTGTTGAGTTTTCAGATTTGGGTAGAGTACGGTTTGCCTTGCTTGTTGCCTGGCTCTGGCCCGTGCTGTAGTGAGGGTGCCTATGGGTCTCCTATTTTCTCATAGTAACCTTGTAACAAGCTGTTGTTGTCGTAGTCTTGTAGGTGTGTGCAGATGCGTCTGAGGCGGAGGAATTGGCCATATGGACTGGCATCTTTGCAGGGTCTAGGGTGCGCCGAGTCAGTTGAGATAGCCATATGGGTATCTGTGGATTTGGTGTAAAGGTCAAAGATAATGTCCTTTGACTGTGGATGGATCAGTAGTGTCCAGGAAGGAGACCTTAGCTGCCGGGCATTCCATAGTGAATTTGATGGTGTTGTGTGCTGAGTTAATGTGACACAAAATCGTCTAGGTGTGGTTTTCCATGATCCCATATCATAAAGATGTCGTCTATGTATCTTACATAGAAAGATGGACGGAGTGCAGCAGAGTTTAGAAGTTTTGTTTCTAGATCCACCATGAAGATGCATGCAAAGGAGAATGCAGCCTTGCTGCCCATGGCGGTGTCACCCACCTTCTTCTTCTTCTTTTCGATCGCTGGTATCACACTTGGAGTGCCGTTCTCAAGATGAAATCTGTGGTTTTCTGCAGTTCTTCCACAGGAAAAGAGGTTGACAAAGGCCAGATCTCTTCTCTCAGCAGCTGATACGTACTGCAACATTGAAGTATGTGCTCTGTGGTCTGTTCTGCTTCTCCACAAGGACAAGCGGGCGATGTCGTAAGGTGGAACCGCCTGTACATGTGTTTGTTTAGTCTGTTATGTCCAGTTCTGAGACGAAAAATGGTCACTTGCTCTGGCCTCGAGAGATGATGGTAGGCATCTTCTGATTGAGGTGTTCTATAAAGTGACTTGATGATAGTCTTCATCTCTGTATGTGTAACCATGTTTTCTGTGATTCTCTTCTGCACCCACCTTTGCCATCTTGTCTGCTTCCTCATTTCCTTGGACTCCACAGTGTGAGGGGATCCACTGCAATGCTATCCGAAAGCATTTGATGGTTTGTAATGCTTCTTCAAGTTGTGGCAGCTTACCTTTGGTGATAGCCTCAAGGAAGGAGCGGGCATCAGATAAAAAGACAATCTGTGCAATAGGGTCTGCTGTTCTGCTGATGGTATTAGCTGCATGGACCAGTGCTTCGACTTCAGCTCTGTAGTTTGTGCAGTGTTTGCCTGTCGGTATTGCAGCTGACTCATGTTGTCCGTTTGGATACTGTATGTGCAGTCCGGCACCTCCGCTCCTAATTGCATCTTTGGCTGATCCATCTGTGTAGATCCTTATCCATGTCTCCTGAGGGTACATTTCTTCCAGCATGGCTAGGGTCAGGGCCTTCTTGCTCACATCACTGTGTTCATCTTTGGTTGTGAGATGAGGTACTGTGGTGCGAATAGCTATGTTCTCTAGTTTGTTTTCCCAGGGTGGAGGATCAAGGGTGTGGTTTGGGTCTTCTATTTGTGCTGGCAACATTTCTTGGTGTTTCCTTTGAAGTGCTTTTGTCTCTTTCACAAAACTTGATCTTTTAAGTCTTCCTGATGACAGCTGTGCTTGCCGGATCTTCATCGGGTTGTTGTTGAATGATTTGAACTTTGCAGCTTGGATCAGTGCTTTGCATTCCCTTCCTTTACCAAGTGGGGGGATGCCTGCTGTCTGCTCCATTTTTTCTATTGGTGTTGATCTCATTCCACCAGTGATGATGCGCCCTGCCTGGATTTGTACCCTGTCGAGGTTCTGTTGATGAGATTTGGCTGCTGTCATCCATGAGCTGGATCCATACTCAATGTGTGGTCGTACGGCACCTAGGTCTTGAGGATCCTTTCATTGGCACCCACTTTGTTCCTGCCAGCTTCCTCATGATGTTTAGCTTTCTTCTGGCCTTTGCCTCTGCGTTCTGGATGTGCTCCTTCCATGTTAATCTTCTGTCATAGGTGACTCCCAGGTATGTCTGCTGGTCCTCGTACTCGAGTGGAGTACCGCCCAGTGTCAGATTGCCAACCTTGGCTTTGGTGGACAGTGAGAATAGCATGGCTGATGATTTTTCTTTGTTTATGGTAATACACCAGCGATTGGCCCAAGCTGTAATTCTATCCAAGGCGAGCTGCATTCTGTATGTGGCAGTCGTTGTGTACTCCTCGGTGCACCAGAGTACGAGGTCATCTGCATAGAGGGCTGCTTGGATCCCATTGGGCAGCTCTGCTACAATGTCATTAATGAAGAGTATGAACAGAGTTGGCGATAATACTCCGCCTTGTGGTACCCCTTGTCTCAGCAATACATTCTGTCCAGATTGTCCATCCACCAGCACCCTAGCTCTGCGATTGTGTAGGTATGACTTGGTCCATCGGAACATGTTGCCACCGATGCCTGTGCGCCGGAGCTTCACGAGGAGGCCATCCTTCCACACCTTGTCAAATGCCTTCTGCAGATCGATAAAGGCAGCTAGCATCACCTTCTTGGCTTGAAAAGTGTCCTCTATGACCTGTGCAAGATGTGTTGTTTGATCTTCTGTGCTCCTGTATCTTCTGAAGCCAGCCTGCTCTGAAACTATAATGTTCTCCGACTCCAGGTACCACTGCAACCGCTGGTTGATGATGCGCTCCATGGTCTTGCATATGCAGCTTGTAAGACTGATAGGACGGTAGCTCAGCACTTTCGTCTTGTTCTTCCCTTTTTTCAGAATAGGAGTCATTCTGGCTTCCTTCCAGCACTGAGGAACCTCTCCATTGGTCCAACTGAGATTAAAGATGTCTAGCAACTTGCGGAGAGATGCATTACCAAGGTGTTGGATCATTTCATTCGTAATGCCATCTGGCCCGGGAGATTTCTTCTTCTTCTTCAACTGGCGGATAGCCTTTTTCAGTTCTGCTAAACTAATGTCAACTTTCATTGCATCGTGAGTGTTGGTGTCTGTTCTTTCCTTTTGCTCTTTTCTAACCTCTTTTTGACGCATTCGTGGTATAGAAATGTTGCTTTCTTTTGCATATACCTTCGCAAAGGCATCTGCAGCCATCTTTCCTGACAGTGTTTGTCCATCTTCTTCAAGAGTAATCTTCTCTCCCCTGACACCCTCATCATTCAGTGCTTTAGTCAGTCTCCATAGCTTTGTGGTGTCTCTCTAAATTAAACCCTGCCATCTTTTCCCTCCAGCTTCTTCTTTTGGCCTCCAGCTTGGTCTTTAGATACCTGGCTTTAGTTTGTTGTAGCGTGAAGTGCTTTTCATGACAGGGATTACCCTCTGCATCTTCTCTGGCCTTGTCTAGTTTATCATGTGCTGCTTGCAGTTCTGTTGTCCAGTAGGGGCGGTAATTTTTCCTGAACCCTCGAGGAATCGGTTCGTTGGCAGCCTTGAGGATACTTGAATTAAATTCCTTGACCGCATTGTTGATGTTTCTCCATTCTACTGCTATATTTTGGGTAAGCTCATTGGAACGAATGCCGAACAGACTCCAATTTGCCTTTTTGTAGTTCCATCTTGGATGTTGAGGTGAACTTGTCGAAATACTTCCAGAAAGGGAGATGAGGACTGGGCGGTGGTCGCTTCCTCCTAACTGCGATCCGACCACTCTACTGAGGTTTCTGTGAATGTCTTCTGTACAAAGTGCCAAGTCCGGCGTTGTTGTCGAGTGCCACTAGCACGAGTAGAAGGTAGGCTGATCTGTGGGATCGTTGACAAGTAAAAGGTGCTTTTCATCTTGCCATGCTTCAATGTCTTCTCCTCGTTTATCAAGTATTCTGTATCCCCAGCTCTGAGACTGGCTATTAAAGTCTCCCGCAATGAGGAAGTGGCAGTCCGGGACCTGGATTGTGTCAAGTGAGAGATTCTTGTCATTAGGGCAGTAATAATTGACAATGTCAATCACAGAGTTGCTGGTTGTTACCTTGATCCTGATATATTCTGCCTCTTCCATAAAGGTTTTGATCTGGCTGGCGTTCACACTGTTTCGGACCAAGGTGATCACCGCGCCTTTCTTTCTTCCTCTTCGATCACACCGGAAAATCTGGTAACCTCTGATCTTAAATGGTTTTCCTTCTTGCAGGTGTGTCAGCAGATATCAATGTTGTTTTCGTACAGGAACTGTTCGAGCTCTGATTTCTTGTTGGTAACCCCTTCTGCGTTCCAGTGCATGATGTTGATACTGGGGTTCTCTTTGGGTTTGGTCTTCTCTTTCGGTTGGCCAGTAGCTCTCCATCCTCGTCCCCTGGCTCCACAAGACGAGTTGATGGTACCTCCAGTAGCTGAGGGTGGGCTCCTTAGAGGTGTGGAGCCCGGCGCAGCACCTGCCTGGCAGATCCTCACAGGGCGAGCACCATTTCGGTTGATTCGATCTCCAAGTGTCATTCATTAGCGTTGTGCATAATGCTCTGGTTAGCCCCTCCAAATGTCTGGATTGACACCCAGTGGGTTACACCCCTGCGCCACGTTGAGGCCGAGCATATAGTCTTAAACAGGGGTGTCACCCACCTGTAAGTAATGTTCACCATCGAACTCAAAATTGTTGCATTCCAACATTAACTTGAGGTTGAGTAGTCTTCTGATGGTGAGTGTGCCTGGGAGTCGGTGAGCTCTACAGAACATGGCGACTGCACGTAATCCTTCTTAGCTTGGGATGTTCGTGTACACGGTTACATCCAGTGACTAAGAGAATGTTCTTTTGTCTTAACGAAGGCTTCCACTCGATTGATGAAATCTGTGGTGTCTCACATGATATGATTTTTGTGATGTTTTTTATATGCTCATCTACATAACTGCTTATGAACTCTGTTGGGAAACCTACACAGCTAATGGTGGGGCTGCCCTACATTAGCCCGTTCTTGTTGGGCTTGTGGATTTTGGGTAGTCAGTAGAATCTGGCGGTGATGGGCGTGTTTTGAATTAATCTGATGGTGGTGTTCTGGTCTATTTCGTTATCTCTCACTAGCTGATCTAAACGTTTTCCCACCATTTTGGCATGGTGTTCAGTTAGATTATTGGGCATTTTTTGATAGGAGCGTGTGTCCGCTAACAGGCAGTGCGCTTCTGCTATGTAATCTGCCCTAAATTGAATGTCAGTGGCTTTGCTCTCGTCTGCCCTTTTTATGACGATTTGGTGGTTGTCTTTGACATTGAGAAGTGCCTGTTGTTCGAGGTATTTTAAGTTATCTACTGGCACCCTGCGGTGCACGTGCTTGCTGAACTCGTACCTTACTGCTTTGAAGAATGCTTCGAAGTTCTCATTCGTATGACATTACCTGCCAAGATCTCGAGGCAGCACATGCCCTCATAATACATCTCACAGTCGAACACATTTTCAATCTAGATTGTTTACAATGACCATTTTAGCACAGAATAACTATGCCCCTGACCCACTATGGGAAAGAGTGCTTACCTGTATACGCCAACAAAGTAGGCATCTACCAGAACCAAGCATTTGAGAACATCACACAAGATGTGTCAGACAATGATGATCCACACAATTAACTATAAATCTCCCTAGGATTTGAACTGTGTAATTTGAATTGTATGTCACTTTGCATGAACAGCCGGTATACTGGATAGTGATGGTGGTGTGGTGGACATTGCTTATTTTGATTTTTAAAGGCATTTGACAAGGTTCCCCATCGTAGACTTGTACATAAACTGAATCTTGGATAGAAAGCTTCTTGTCACAGCGTAGCCAGAGAGTAATCATTAGTGATGAACCCTCTGAATGGAAATCAGTATTTAGCGGGATACCACAGGGATCAGTTTTAGGACCAGTGTTGTTTGTCTTATATATAAATGACTTACCTAATGTGATAGCTAACAATAGTGAAATATACCTGTATGCGGATGACACAAAACTGTTTCATGGCATAAAATCCAATGATGATACTAACGAAATGCAACAAGATATATACTTGTTAAAAGAATGGACCAGTAAATGGTTACTCCAATTTAATGCTGATAAGTGTAAATCTATGCGAATTGGCAAAACCAATTTACAAAATCATAGCTATATTCTCAGTAAAGACGGGTCCCCTCTTAATCCAAGCGAGGATGAAAAGGATATAGGTGTTATTATTGATGATAAACTATGTTTCGAGAAGCACATAATAGATAAAGTTAATAAAGCCAACTCCATTATGAGTGTAATAAGGCGCACATTTGTATCCCTTGACACAAACATATTTAGAGCCCTGTATACATCATTAGTGCAGCCAAATTTGGAATTTGCTAATCAGGTTTGGAGCCCCTATGTCAAGAAACATATAGAGCTGTTAGAAAATGTTCAGCGAAGGGCGACAAAAAGTGTCTCAGGACTATCAAAACTAAATTATGAGACTAGGCTCAGGGTCCTTAATATACCAACTCTTGCATACCATAGAGTACGAGGAGACATTATTGAAGCTTACAAAATTATAACCAAAAAATATGATCCAGAAGTGTGCAACCTATTTGAATTTCGATCAGACTCAAGAACCAGGGGACACAGACTAAAACTATACAAATCCAGATCACGTTTAAACATACAAAAATACTCCTTTAAACATAGAATCGTGGACTTCCGAACCATGTTATAGAAGCAACAACCATATCATTTGAAACAAAATTAGATAAACTATAGGATAACCAACCCCTATACTATAACTATCTAGCTGGCAATATAAATCCCATGTTTTATTACCAAATTGAAAAAGGAAATTAGGAATCTGTCATTACAGGCTATTAGCCTTCTCACAGAAATAGAATATGATTGATTGATTGATTGCTTCCAACAGACCCTCTATGCATTATCCACATTTCCATCTGTGTATTTTGAACTCTTGGCCTCTATATGAATAGTTGGTACCAATCCCAACAAACGTTGTATGTTATATATCCTTTGCATTTATGCATTGTATGTAACTTTATATCCCAACCGCATCGTCTAACCTCTTCTCCTGCACACTCATGGAGATTAAAACGCTATAGTCACCAGCTCATAATCACCATCTTTCTGTTGTTTCCTCTTTCCAAAAGGAGTTACCCACCATAACCGCTGTTTTTTCCCTATACACCCTGGTCAAACACATGACCCAGGTCCAGGCAGCCAACACCACCAGGCCTCTGATGAGTTCTACATTAGAACGAAACACCCTGAAGTCTGAATCATATTTATATTTATATAGCGAGGTCTGATGTATCAACTCCAATCTTTATACACAGACTCAGTACTATGGCAATAAAGCAATACACTTGTTGCTACGCACTAAGGAACACAACGTCAAAGTAAGTACAAGTCTTTGACAAACTTTTAAAAGAATCTTTTTGCTTGCACTGCCAACAATTTCTGCACCGTCAAAAGAAAAAATGGCACGCAAAAAGTAATTTTTGCGCTGCCAAAATCAGCACTGCAATAAATCTTTGCACCACCAAAAATATGGCTAGACCGGCAAAAATTATTTTCCCGCACCCCAAAAATGGTACAAACATGCCCATATTTGGGAATTAATTTTTTCGTGCATATTTCCAGTCAACAGGTGTGAGAGTATAAAAGGAGCCGACTTGCAGTGCTCAGATCATTCAGAGGTGTGGTCTCACCGAGTGAGCAAGTGTTAAGCTTTCAAAGATTTTTCCATTTCACAGACTACATCGTTATTATCCTAGATTAATTAATGCACAACAAACATCATTGGTCCATCAGGCAACAATAGCTGTTGTCATAGACAGATGGCAATGGTCCGTATCATTATTGACCAATGCGGCAATCATCCTAAGAGCTCCGCAAACGGTGCATAATAACACAACATGATGACAAATCAATGAATGAGAGCTATCAGGCATAGACCAGTCATTCTATCAAGTTTCAACATGATCCGCTAAACAGTCATTGAGTGATCATCTGGAAATAAATTTTCAAGATGCCCGCCAGTATCTGCTGGCCAAATTGGATTTCGGATCATCTACAATTTCAATAAATTTTTCCCTCAGATCTATTTCTGTCAAGCGATCCGATAAACAGAAATGAAGAAATCAATTTTCAAGACGGCCACCAGAGGCTGGGTGCCAGCTTGAATTTAGGATCATCGTCGACTTCAATAGTTTCTTTCTCCAGAGCTAGTTCAACCACCCTATCAAGTTTCAAAGCAATCCGATACACGGTAATGGAGTTGTGATCTGGAAACCAATTTTCAAGATGGACACCCTTGGCTGGCAGGCATCTTGGATTTTGAATTATCATTGATTTCGATGAGTTTCTACTCCAGACCTAGTCCAACCACTATATACCGGTGGCTGGCGACCATCTTGGATTTCGGATCATTGTCAATTTCAAAAGATTGCTTCTGCAGACATAGTCCAACCACCCTATGAAGTCAAAGTTATCATCCGGAAACCATTTTACCGCTTGTCCGGATGGCACCATCACATAATATCCCGACAAAATATTGGTGTCCTTGACACCACTGACCAATGGGAAAAGTACCATTGACCAATGGGGCAGCCATCCCTGACATTATTGACCCAGCTGATGACATTTACCTACTGGACGATGGTCACAGAAATAAATTGGATGAGAAAATGCAAGACTATTGGTTTCATTAACATTACTGACAAATGGGAAAGGTACCATTGATCAATGGGACAGCCATCACTGACATTATTGACCCAACAGATGACATTTGCCAACTGGATGGCCACAGTAAAAAAATTGGATGAGGAAATGCAAGACTATTGGTGTCTGATTGACATTATTGAACAATGTGAAAGACATGATTAATCAATGGGACAGCCATCCCTGACATTATTGACCCAGCAGATGACATTTACCAATGGGATAATGTTCATAGTAAGAAATGTGGATGAAGACTTGCAGGAATATTGGAGTCATTGACATTATTTACCAACGGCAAAAGTACCATTGATCAATGGGGCAGCCACTACAGACACTATTGATCAATAGTGGACATTTACCAAAGGGGCAAGGGTGAGGTCACAGTAACAAATTTGAATGGGAAAATGCAAGAATATTGGCATGATTGACCAACATGAAGAGTACCATTAATCAATGGGGCAAGCATCCCCGACACTATTGCCATTTGACTGAAGTGTACTAAAGGAACATTTCTGACAAATCTTGTTCTAGTGCATAACCAATTTACGAAACGTGACACAGATTATTTTCCCCATAGGGTTCAATACTTAAAATGCTTTAGAACCAGAGTTATGGCCCTTATTTCAGGTTGTGGCAGACAGACAAACAGACAAATCACGATCGTATAAGCTCACCTACGTGAGCTAAAAACTAACATTAAAAAAGCAGAGCTGAAATAGCAATGTCAGAATGACCTTTGACCTCACAAACAGCACACATCTTCCTTATGGGATAGGGAACCATGTGTCCAAGTTTAGTTCTGGAAGTATGAAGCAATTCTGAAATATAAATGTAAATGATTTGCCAATGCAACAACTTAACGTTGAAACAGCAGAGGTCAAATAGCAATGTCAGAATGACCTTGACCTAGTGACTTCACTATCCCTTATGGTATATGTTATATTAGTCCTGGTAGTATGAAGCAATT
The DNA here is from genome assembly GCA_034401795.1 of Chaetoderma sp. LZ-2023a. Taxonomy (NCBI): domain Eukaryota; kingdom Metazoa; phylum Mollusca; class Caudofoveata; order Chaetodermatida; family Chaetodermatidae; genus Chaetoderma; species Chaetoderma sp. LZ-2023a. Next base: position 255,955,079 of record CM067369.1, read on the forward strand.
TCTGAAATATAAATGATTTGATAAACGCAAAAACTTAACGTTGATGCTGAAGTTGTCATCGGAAAAGTGGTACCTGTCTCGCTTCCTGCGTCGCAGGGGAGACAAAAACTTATTTCATATGATGGCACAGCCCTATTTTCCAGCATACCTAGAGGTAACGACACTCATCCTTGAAGTTAGATTAGGCATACAACACACTCAAAGACACATGTAAATTAAAGGTACCACAACTTGTAGAACTTCTAGAATTGTCTTAACCGCACATATTTTATATATAGTGGACAATTCTACAAACAGAAACATAGACCTGCCATGGGGTCATCCATCTCTCCAGTTGTGACCAATCTGTACATGGAGCATTTTGAGAGTGAAGCTTTAGCAACAGCACCACAGGGCCCATATATGTGGTACTGGTATGTGGATGAGACACTCACTGTGATACAGTAACTGGAGAATGGGTTCACAGAACATCTAAATTCCATCAACTCACACATCCAATTGACATCAGAGGCAGAAGAGCGGGATCCCTAGAGATGCGGATACATTTAAACGATGGTGAATGCATTGAAGTAACAGTTTATAGGAAACATGCGCACGCACGCAGATCAATACCTAATTCTCAACTCCAACCATCACCTCAAGCACAAAAGATCTGTCATCTGCTCACTCACCCAGCGGGAAAATAGCACCATCAGTACTGAAGAGGATAAAACTAGAGTTGAAAAACAGGGCGAACAACAACCCTGATTGGATGTTAGATGTCCCAAAGAAGAGAGTTACCATTAGATCAGAGGACACCAACATGAAACGCATCACGGCAGGCATTCCATACAGGAAAGGTGTCTGAGCACCTCCAAAGAGCTTTCAAATTACTGGTACATGGAGATGTACCACAAGCCTGTTAAATCCTTATGATCATGACTGACACATCTTAAAGACAAGACTTAAACAGAGATCTGTGGAGTGGTCTGACAGGTGATGTGTGAGACATAGAGCATTAGGGATGAGGGTTAAAGAACACCAGATCAGAGCCTCATCTGCAATACACGAACACTGAAGTGAACATGTACATCAAATAAGCATAGAAAACATCAAAAGTATTAACAGAACGCTGGGGCAAACAAAAGACACACAACGTCATACAGATTAAACAGTGCAAGACAATCATGAACAGGCCAGGGAGTGGACACGCACGCATGCACGCACACACACACACACACACACACACACACACACACACACACAAATTTATGACACAAATCAAAATTGAAATTGTTAACTAGAGTCGATCAGCTACACAAGCGCAGTCGCAAATGGTTAATGCAAAATTCGCATACAATTCTAAATGGCGCTTGCCACAGTTAAATGCACATAATTTAATTTTGATGAATTTATGCTTTTGAACGGATTTCAATGTTCCTAAGGCCTATTATTCTCTTCCAACTTTATCACCTATTGCCACCGTTTGATGTTTTAATGCAAAAAAATACTCATCTTCACAATCCATTTGGTTACCCAGGAAGGGGGTGAAATCAGACTGGTGTTTGGGTCTTGCTGACGGTTGGGCCTTTATTTGCCTTATTGAGCCGTCATTAAATCACATCAAAACTTACAATATGACCATCGCATGGTATTTTAGTACCCCGAAATATAAATCTTGCAATGGCACAAAATATAATTACATTAACAAATAAACATGAATAAACAGGGCCTTCCCAAAGTACATCCTTATGTCAATGTGTAATATACGACCCATTTTCACAATCAATTTCCATAAGCTGATAGGAGTCGTAATTTCCATTCCTTTTTATATGATAACTAGCATTCACTTGGGAAATAATATTTCTGAACGTATACAAGAGAGCAAAATTGTTTTCAAAATATCCAGCAGTGCTTCATCTACGGGCTCTGTAACAATTACTCTCTTTATGTGATATAATTTCAACAATCTTATTGATCATCATTCATTTCACATGCATCCCTTTAACTCTTTAATGTCTAAATTTGGTCAAGAAAATCCAAATATGTCCTTATTGAATGTCCATTGACAGGTCATGAGAAGACTGTTTTTTGGGATTTACCACTGGAATGGCTGGATCGGTTACCGGTTACTAGCCAGTCATTCGTGGTAAATTTAAAAAAGTCTTCCTTTGCCGGCAAATGGGCATGCAAAATGAGCACGGTTTGAGGCCGGTTATGGCCGGATTCGGCATGAAAGGGTTAACACTTAAATTTGTTCAAGAAAATTTAAATTTTCTCACTGAAAATGTCCATTTGTAGACCAAGAGAGGACTATCTTTGAAAATTTATCACTGGAATGACCGGTTCGGTTATCGAGCCAGTTATTCCAGTGGTAAATTTTCAAAAACAGTATTCTCTTCGTCTGCAAATAGACATTTCTTAAGACCACTGCAGAAGCTGTTTTTGGATGACATGAGTGTTAAAGCATTGAGAGGGTTGTTTGTCAGTCATAGAAGTGCAACATCCATTTTAACAGAGTATTGTTTGCAGCATCACATCTCGCACAGTAACACTATCTTACTGTTCCATGACTGTATTTCGTCTGTTGAATCTACATGGACATTTGATATGACATAACGTCCATCATTGTTGGATGACCTAGTTTTCACAAAGACGTGTCATAGCAAGGGTCATCTAAGTATGGGGGCGTCCAGGGGGAACGGTCATTACTAGGGGACCATTTATCCAACTGCCGGTTTGAGGTGTTTGTGGCTCACCCCCCCCCCCCCCCCCCACACCTCCGGAAATTGTTTTATCTGCATGCTCGCAGATGGCATTTTCAGCGCTAGTTTATCAATACACGTCTAACGTGTTCCTTTTCTTCCTCTGTAATTTCGATAATAGCAGAAGGCAGCATGGATACCGTCACTTATAATTAAATTCGAGAACGTTTTAGACCAGTTTGTCCACCAAAGGGGAAGCGTTTAAGAAAATACTTGACTAGCCAGCCTCCATTTACATACCAAGAGAATAGTATTTTTGAAAACTTACCACTGGAATGACTGGCTCGGTAACTGAGTTGGTCATTAAAGTGGTAAATATTCAAAAGTACTATTTTACTGGCCTGCAAATGGACATTCTTAAGACCACTGTAGATGTAGTTTATTGACAGACTTGACCATTAAAGAGTTAGGTTGACACAACAAAGGTTAAGAAGAGAACTTTCCATATGTCTCTAGATAGAGCTCCCTACTATCAAATGAATCCTTGCATAAGTACACAATAACTCTGTTTACAATATGCCAAATTCGTTTCAAAAGATGCAACATATTATTTCTTCCATTAGTCAAACCCGTATTAACCTTATGGACCAGAAAGACAAATTAAGCACTCATTTACAACGTAAGAATATTTGCTACATTGTAAATAATTTTTTCGCATATTGTCTTTTGGGTTCAATTCGTTCAAAGGGTTAAGATATGTTTGACAGCGGTGAATGATACCATAGTGCATATGGCTTAAGTTTGTCGAATAAGTGAATAACCACCAAACTTGTGATTAATAAGTGAATAACCACCAAGCTTGTGATTAATAAGTGAATAACCACCAAGCTTGCGATTATGGATTATGTGTATGAGACAATGAAATATAATGTGTAACAGTAAGGTGACTAAGTTCTGCACTTCCCAGATTATATTTTGCGCACAATACTTTGTGGATACTATTGTGCACATGATTTACCATTTAAGTTGCACGTGATAATGTTAATGTGACACAGACATTTCTCTCATCATTGGATTATTTAGAACAAGAGGCCCAAGGGCCTGTGGCACTCACCTGGACCATTAGCATTTGAACCATTTGCATTTAAATATATTTGATATGTCAAGCAACTAAGAAGCAGTGTTTTGACAATTTCTGGTAAATTTTTCATAAAATCTAATTTCACGCAAGAAATTCATGAATCAAAATTCTGAATAGAAGTACTAGAGCCTATCACAATAGAATCCTTTCAGTCCAATTTGGTTGAAATCTGTCAAAATGGTAAGAAGTAGAGATTTGACAATTTCCGGTAAATTTTTAATAAAATCTAGGATTTTCACCCAAAATATTTACGAATCAAAATTCTGAATGCGAGTTCTATAACCTATGACATAGGATCCTTTCAGCCAAATTTGGTTGAAATTGGTCAAAATGGTAAGGAGAAGAAGCAATTTGACAATTTCAGGTACATTTTAATAAATTCTAGGATTTTCACACAAAATATTTATGCAACAAAATTCTGAATGGTAGTTCTCGCGCCTATGACCATAGGATTCTTTCAGCCCAATTTGGTTGAAATCGGTAAAAATGGGGCCAACGATGACAACGAGAAGTCAAGGTGGCTGATGAAACGCAGGCAAACTGAGTGCAATATTCCAAGGTAAAAAGCTTTTATTTTCGAGTCAGATAAAAATGTGTTTTAGCCATGAATTAGCCGGAACTACGAAGCAATATATTTGGATTTATCAGGCTTGTAATTACGGATTATGTAAGCCTAACCAATATATCAAATATATAGTAACATAATTTATGTATGTTACTTACGATAGATATTGAATTTTAAGATCTAGTAACATAAATTATGTTAGTAGATATATAACTATTATGGTTTATGTGACTGTCAGTTCTTCACTTTCCAATTTATAATTATACGTGTGTTAGGAATGTCAAGTCAATACAGTGATGATGATTGATGAATGTTTACTCTGACGTAATGGTTTCTATAAACATAACATCAGAAGAAAATTATTCAGACCACCATATGTCAGTACTTCAATCAAACACTGCTAATAAAACTAATAGTCAATGATTCACGGTTGAAGGTTCATTCAAAATAGTTGGAAGTTCTTATTGTTGTGCTTGCCAGCGAAAACGTTTATGAATTCATCCACATTGATTTGTTTCCCTCTGAGCATGGATGCCAATAATCCCAAAGATGAGAGATTTGAGTCTGATATGGTGCTTCGCAAATAGCTCTTAATATCACACATAGAGGAGAAATTCCTCTCACATGAGACCAACACCAACGCGATATTCAATAACCTACACAGGTCAGGGAATGCCTCCTTGTAGACTCCAATGAATGTAGCAAACTCACCAATACTCCCGATTTTCACCACAGTAGAACTCTTAACCTCCTAGCTTGTCTTTGTACCACTTCTAGATATTCATTGTCAATACCATACTGTTCTGTCATTGTAGCGAGCTGTGCGTTATCCAGGATCTTGGAACCTCCAGGACCCAATGACGATATGGATCTTAGAAGTTCTCTGATGGCAGTAGGACTGTTCGGTTAATCGATATTTCATCGATAGGCAATTATTCTTGCTGCCGATTATATATAATTGAGTGTAAAATAAAATAATCAAAAAAACAAAAACGATTTAATCGAGCAAAAATTGATTATTCTACTCAGGCATAATTTAGTGTTTAGTCTTGTAATACAGCTAATGTATCGATGGTTTGATTGCTCTAGCAAGGTAGCTCTATAAGCATCTATTCCTGACGTTAAAGTCTGCCCGTCCTGTGTCATTTCCATGCACGTGAATGTTTATATAAGTAATTGCTTGATATGCCAATGATCGGAAGTATTTGATTGCTACTGTTTAATATCTATATCTGAAGGCTGTGGGCTGGAGCGTTGGTGGCTATTTTGCTAAAAGATTTAAAAAAAGAAATAATTGTTTTTCATAGTAAATTCACACAATTTTGATATGAATTTTCACAAATTCTGGCGATTGTTTTGGAACCAATTTGACTTAAAACTGTACATGAGAGTGACTTCACCAAGCAGGGTAGGAAATTTAGTCATACCCCCTTCTGAACGCTCTCATGTATGAGCAACAACTTGCAGTCAAATGACTTTCAAAATATTCACCCATTCTAATGCTGGGACATGGGGAAACGTTGTAGATGGACGAAATTTATAAAAATAAACATGGCCATTTCGCGAAAAAAAATGCATAAAATTGAAATCGTAGTAAATTAAAAAACTTTCGATCCAAGTTTTCATAAATTCTGCCGATTATTTTGTAACTAATTTGACTTAAACTTCTTGCTTCATGCGCAGTCACATGATTTTCAAAATATTCAGCTTTTCCAATGCTGGAAAATAGGGAAGCATCGTAGATAAGCTCTACGGGCGAGCTTTATATAATTAAAAGTTAATCTCTGTAATGTTAAAATTAAATTGGAGCCGTTTTACTTGCTTGAAAAGCTGAGCATACGCGCCGGTTTCTTAAGAACGCTATACAATGGGAACGAGTGAACAATGGATTCCAAATTGACTTCATTATACTGTTCCTCGCATTCAGCCAGAGGACTTGTGATGATATAGACTGTCCTATTGAGCGTCTTGCAGTCTTTTCATAGGTCTACTTAGTTGAGGTAATCTAAACCTAACTAGGAACCAATTTAAGAAATTGAGTATTATGTTATTTTTATAGAAAATCAGGCATTTTTATATTATTTATTATTATTATTAATATTATTAAGAAAGATACTCTCCTCTCTCGTGCGCGCCCTCCCTCCCCCTCCCTCCGTCACTATGTAGTTGCTACCTCCAAAGTTCCAAGATTAAATAATTGATTATCCGATTAAATTGATTATTTTCCAGACATCATAATCGATTATTTATTTCTGTAATTGAACAGCCCTAGTTGGCAGAATCAAATCTTGTTCCCAATTCACACACGAGCTTGTCCATTAGAGGGTAATACGTGGTGACACAATATAGGTCCTCATTAGTAGTCTGATCGCCGTCATCATGTTGACCTGTTGGTGTCATAACAATGCTATCCACAAGACGTCTAGGTAGTGTTCCAACACGCTGTCACTTGGCTGGTGGAACTACCTCAATATTTAGAGATTTAGCCAAGTCAATGCATTTCTGCCATACACTGTGCCAGACCTTCTCACACCGCTGCTTTTTATAATCTGCTTGGACGGTTTCAATCTCATCAGCAGCTGCTGACAAATCTAGTGCGGGTGATTGGAGCATGTCTGACAGCAACTTTGCCAGGCGCAGAATGTGAGTGAACATAACCAAACATGTCACTGTTGTAAAGTTTAAATTCATCAACAGACATCTGGCATCACGATGTGCTCTTTTTAGTGTGGGACTCTTCTATTTATTTAAGTGTACTAATCATACTTGGTAGCGTATCTAACATAACATTGTATGCTATATACTGACATGCCCATCTGGTATCACTCAGTTTCTTCGGAGTACGGATTTGTTTCCCAGGAGAGTTCTTTTTGCTTCTTAAGAAATAGCTCGTAAGGCACATGCGATGATACAAAGACATACAGTTCTTCAAGGAAGCTGAATAAGTTCTCCGCCATTCTTACTGATTTCACACTGTCTACTATGACTAAATTAAGCCTATGATTATAACAGTGAATATAAACTTGGTGCTTTTTCATCTCGGAACAATGCTTGAACTCCTCTGTTACAACCACTCATGACAGAAGCCCCATCATATGTTTGTGCTACACTGTCGCTAATTTTGATTTCACATGACGTGAGAACTGTCTTTCAAATACTCAACATTCAGGTGCACGAAATCCAGGAATTCCTCGTGTATGCTGTCGTGGAATAAATAGCACACGGTAACTGAGAGCTGTTCTCTTTTACTTATATCCTTGGATTCATCCATCATCACTGAGTAGTCATCAATGGTATAAACGTCCTTACTGATTGCTGATCTAATCATCCCTGCTATAACGCCAAGTATTTCATTCTGAATTTCTGGGCTTGTTTCTTTGTCGCCTTGTTAGTCTGCCTTTAACTGGGTCATCTTGCTCACTTACGAGTTCAAGAATTTCCAAGAAATTTCCTCTATTCTCGCCGGCAATAGTTTCTCTATGACCTCTTTGGGCAATTTTCTGCCTCATTGTCAAGGAGAGAACATGAGCAATCTGCTCCACATAATGTATACTCTCACATAGTTTTTTCATGTGCTGATAAAACCGCAACATCAACTGTTCGTCCTTTCCTGACGTGCTCTTGAAACTCTTTCCATGCGAAAAATGTGAGATGGTGATAATCACTTCGTTCATGCTGGGCGAATCCTGCATCTTTCTCGGTTGAAACATTTTCTTCTGTGGTTTGTTGGGTACTGGAAACATGCGGCAGCAGAAGCAAAATGCTGCATCCTTACTTACGGAACATTCCAGCCAACTAAAGGAGGTATACTATGATGGTCTGAATGAATATTGTTTAAGCCTATAAATCAATTATAATTAAGAAAATGCTGTTGAATATTTTGAAACTAATTTGACTGGAATCTGTTGCCGTCAATTTTTTCTAGTGGAATTTCGTTCCAAACAGTTAGCAGGTCACGGGTATAACTGCCTTGAAATTAAGATACTGGAACTACATGGGTAAAATGGTTAATTTGAAGCTCCCACTTACCAAAGGTAACCATTCTGTCTTGCTGTTACCTACCACCTAGGGGGGGGGGGGAGAGAGACGGACACACGTCTCAAATAACAGGGGGGGGGGGGGTCACGTGCACCCCCACCCCTGTGCAACCCCATAGCTACGCCACTGCTCCATAAACATTGAAGCGATCACACTGAAATTTGGTAGTTAATTAACAACGACGATAAATGAATTAATAACAAATATTTAACTATTTCTTGATAGCGGATTTAATAGTAATGGTGTTTGTCAACATGTAGTGCTTTTTTTGTTGCAAGAATCCACTACCATAAATAAGAAAGGGTTATACTTATTTTTGACAGTAACTACTCTTTTTCTTAATTTAAAATTTAAATTTAGACAATAAAAACAACAGACTTGACAACAATAATCACATGATCAATAAAGAATAACAGTAGACATTAATCCGGTACATGTAGAGTTACAACAGCTTAATGATAAAGCTGATGAAAAATACTTATGCTGTGACCTTGAGACATGTCCATCTGGTAATCAAGAGAATATTTTAGAAAACTTACAACTGGGGTGACTGGCTCGATTATCGAGCCAGTCACTCCCGTTGTAAGTTTTCTAAAATATTATTCTCTTGGTCTCAGAATGGACATTTTAAGATGAAACTTATGTGGTTATGGTAGCAATTCCCACCATTAAATTGTTACGGTGTTAAGCTTTAGCTAAGATAAGAAGATATATATTAAACAGGTTAAATATTAGAACAATAAATGTGTTTAAATATTAGTGTATTTATAATAACTAGCACATACATGTATGATAGGCCATATTCGATTTAGATTTTAGACACATGTGAAAAATTTAAACATATTTAAGTCAAGACATTATATTGTGCATAGATATACAGATGTGGTTCAGTAAAAATCTAATAAAAAGCAATATACAAATTATATATAGCTGTATTAGTACATTATATATATACAGAAACTGTAATAAAATCCAGAATGTTATATGTGCGTGCGTGCATGCGTACATGTTGAAACTTGAGACTGACAAACATTTAGCCCAGATGACATGGGGTAGGGTTTGGTAAAATGATAAATTAAGGTATATGGTTTTTACAGGGGGGGTGGGGGGGGGGGGGGAAGGAGACAAAATGTAGTACTTAGTTGATCTTGTGGCAGATGATTTTATTAAGACTGAATGAGGTAGAAAATTTGAATGAATTGTGGTGTACAGATGTGTGAACCTGTGTGTTGAGATGGGGAAAAAGTTGGGGTGGGCTAGAGGTGCCCATCATTGGCCACTAGATGTAGCTAGCAGTGGATGCTTACTAGATGTGGCTAATGGTGGAGTGTCATCATTGTCCGCTAGATGGGGCTAGGACTGGAGTGTCCTTCAGAGAAATGAAAAATATATCCAACAAATGTCAAATTATAGAATGTACATATATTAAATCTCACTTAGGCCAATCGACTACAGTCACAAGTTAAGCTTAATTAGGCCAATAGTCGCATGAAAACCGTAATTAAGGTGATTCAAAAAGCATCCGCATTTGTTTCTACGAGAATTCTTAATACTTACCAGATGTACTATTATGATGTCTATTATCTAGTCTAGCTCAAAATAAACAATTAAAACTCCGCACTCTCCTGGTCCTGCCCATACTGTGTCCGGGAATACCATAGCCTCAGGTACCGAGTCAATTCCCAATCACAGTCAGATTCGTCTTATATTTGCCTTGACAAATAGCGAAAGCAGCTCGGCCTCACCTCAGCGGGGTGGCTGAGGCAGGGCCATAGTACATCTGGTAAGTATTAAGAATTCTCGTAGAAACAAAAGCGGATGCTTTTTTGATTCTACTTCGAATAATACTTACCAGATGTACTATTATGATAAACTCCGGATTTCAACAGCCAAGAAATACCGGTGGGAGGAGGTGAGGCTCGAACCAGCACTCATCTACCATCCGACAGAGAAGGTTGTGAAGAGACTAGAACCCTGGCATACGCTTGGGTTCTGCCATCTGACTCATAGAGTGCTAAACTTCCATGGTCTAGACTGCGCTCCCCCCCCCCCTCTTTTGTCCGCACAAAATCCAGAGGGCCGTCGAAAAGGGGATGCCACACCCACCAGACCCGTGTCAGCCCCAAGTCTCAGCTAGGGCAGTCCAGTAGAGTGCAAAGAAGCTACTACAACTTCTAATTTTGAAAAAATATCATTATATCGATTAAGTTTTCAAATTGGAATGAGTCTAATGTCTGTTTGAGATGATAGGTATACTCTTACACCAGACTACTTACCTAAGCAGTCTGGTATTTCGACTGTAAGTAAATTATTTATAGTCACTTAATTAATGTAAACACTCACCATTTTGAGTGCTTGGTCTTTTAGATCATCACAGGAGCTCGGCCCAATCCACGGTCGTTCTCAGGTCATGTGCATGGCCATTGTTCAGTGCAAGTGGAAGAACTTGTGATGTGTGCGAAATAGTGGTCGAATGTGGCTTAGTTCAGATTCGATAAATTGGCGACGGCTACCGGATTAAGTGCACTGGAGATGTCGCGAAGGTAGAAATCAGTAAATGACGACTCGGCATGCCATTGTGCTACAGATATCACCTCCTCTAATGACACCCTTATGAAGGAGCCGATGATGCTGCTAGTGCTCGGACCTGATGGGCATTCGCACGATCAATCTGCTTTCCTGTAGCGATTTTGTGCGACATCTGAATAGCATCGACTATCCAACGAGAAATGGTATCTTTCGAGGCGCGCAAATGACGAGCTTTGAGACATAACCACAGAGATTTCGGGTCATCTCTCCACTCATCAGTACGTTTCTTATACATTTTCAGACATCTGACAGGACACCAAGCAGAAGAGTTTGGGTCATGTCTAGTTAAACGTGGCAAATTGATCGGCTGTCCTGGATATTTAAGTGACTGATTCTTTGCCAGGAAACAAAGACGTGGAAGTAGTCTTAAACCTTCACCCGTGACGACAAAACGGTCTTGTTCGGCAGAAAGTGCATGAATTTCGCTTCTCCTTCTCGCCGACGCTGCTGCAACCAAGAAAACCGATTTAATAGTTAACAGTTTAATGTCTATAGATCTAATCGGTTCAAAGGGAGCATGGCCTAAAACCTGTAGAACACGAGATAGATTCCATGCTGGGATAGGAATTGGCTGTCTAGGTCGCAGATTGCTCATTCCTTTACTAACTTCATTCAAGGTGTCATTTTCCACTCCTTCAATGGCCAGACTGGGAATGACTGAAGCTAATGCAGACTTATATGCTGCTAGGGTTGAAGGTACAAGTTTGTCAACTTCGTATAAATGACAGATAAAATCTGCTACGTGTTGAACAGATGCAGGAAAGGGATTGATATCTCTTCCCATACACCACTCTGCAAATTTGTTGATTCTATAATTATATGTTTTAGTGGGTGATCCTCTTCTGGCTGAAGCGACAAACTTCGCTGCTTGCTCAGAAAGGCCACCCTTAATTGCACGCTGCTTGATAACATCCATGCAATCAATTTGAACATTTCTGGTCTGTCGTGGAAGTACAGACCCCTGTTCTGAGAGATTAGATCTCTTCTGTCTGGAAGAGGGATTGGATTGGTGACCAGAAGGTCCAGCAGATCCGTAAACCATGATCAGCCTGGCCAATAAGGGGCGATCAGTAGTACTTGGCACATACCCTCTCTTATCTTTGCCAGAACCTTTGGGATGAGAATCGTTGGAGGATACGCATACGCGTACATTTCCTTCCAACTTATCGCCAGTGCGTCTACCACTAGAGCTAGCGGGTCCGGGATCGGTGACACGTATGAGACCATCTTTGCGTTTTGTTTCATCGCAAACAGGTCCACATTTGGCTTGCCCCATTGTTTAAATAGAACCTCCGCTACCGATTGGTTGAGCTGCCATTCCTTCGGACGACAAACCGTCCTTCGACTGAGAGCATACGCTAAGATGTTCAGTCTTCCTGGAATGTGTGCTGCCCGAAGAATAACATTCCTCTCTTGGCACCACAGTAGAAGGTTCCAAATCATCATGCACAACTCCGGTGATCTTGTCCCGCCTTGGCGGTTTAAATAAGACACCACTGTTGAGTTGTCTGTCCTTATTAGGACAATCTTGTCTCAGATTTTCGAAGTGCTAATGTCACTGCTAATAATTCGAGGACATTGATATGTTTCTGTGCATTGATCCGATCCCATTCCCCTGACACTGACTGATCGTCCAATACCGCTCCCCAACCCGTTGTCGATGCATCTGTGAAGATGGACATCTGTGGTTGAGGAGGTTGTAGAGGAACACCTCGCAGGAGATTCTGTTCTGATAACCACCACTGAAGGTGGAATATCAATTGTTCTTATACTGGAATCTTCAGAGATAACGGATCCGTTCTCTGAGACCAGAATGACATTAGATACATCTGAATCGGCCCGCGCCCGAGTGCCGCATAAGGAACCACTTTCTCCAGAGACACTAGTAAACCCAGTATCCTGAGAAATTGATGCACCATCAGATAGGCTCCTAGAGAAACTGACTCCAGTACTGCAATCAAACTCTTGACTCTGCTCTCCGCCGGAAAAGCTACGCCGTCCCTGAGGTTGAAAAATATTCCCAGATAAACAAACTCCTGGGATAGAGTCAATTCTGATTTCTCTAGATTGACAATCCATCCTAGGTCCTTTAGTAAGGCTAGGACTACCTGCAGATTGTTGCGCAGAGTGACTGGATTCCCTGCCTTCAGCAGCCAGTCGTCTATGTAAGTATGAACAGCTATGTTTCTCCTGCGAAGATAAGAAGTCATGGCGAGAACCACTTTGGTGAAGACCCTCGGTGCTGTGGTCAGGCCGAATGGAAGCGCATTGAATTCCCAAACATTGTCTTGGAATGCAAAGCGAAGGTATTTCTGAAAAGGAATTGACATTGGAATATGAAAATATGCATCCTTCAGATCTATCGACACTGCCCAGATGCTTTTTCTCAGCCCTGTCATCACCGCTGCTACAGTCTCCATCTGAAATTTTGGAGAAAGAATAAATTTGTTCAACGGTTTGAGATTGAGAATTGGTCTCCATCCTCCGGTACATTTCGGAACGAGGAACATCATCGAATAGAAGCCTAGGGAGGACTGATTGCGGACTAGATGAATCGCGTTCTTCCGGTGAAGAGATTCTATTTCTGAGCAAATGGCATCTAGATGATCGGATTCCCTTGGAACGGGAGTCCACACTAGAGTCGATGTTAACGGAACTAACGATTGACGGATGAGCCAGTCCGGTTCGTAGCCGTTTCTTAACCACTGACAAACTAAACAATCTCGCATGACCTGTTCCCATTGGCTTGAGAACAGCTGAAGTCTGCCTTCGACGGTAGGAATCTGCACACAGCTGGTGGTCGAGTTTGCACGAAGACGCTAAATCGCTTGGGTGAAGATTCTCGACTCCCTTCGTTCCTGACGTCACCGGAACTGATTCCGCCGGAAACCCGCCAGGACCGGCCTCCACAGCCGCCACGTGGCTTCTTGGAATATGACGGCTCGGAACTGCCGCCACGGCTATCCTTACGGTAACCGCCGCGGCCCAAACCGCCACCCTTCCTGTCGTCCTCATACGGCCTCTTATTAGAGGACTTGTATGAGGACGAACGGCCAGGTCCCTGTGATCCGGATGCCCGATGGACATCATGGCCAGAAGGACGGAAGGGCGATCTTTGGTGCTGCCTCTGCTGCTCGTGCCGATGCTGTTTGTAGGACTGCTGCGGCTGTGTCCTCTTAGCCGACTTCCACGACTTGCCGACTACTTCCTGCTCAGCAACCATTGACGCGACCGTGGATAAGGCTTGTCATGCCGAGCTGCAGAACAAGCCTGGTCCAATGAAAGGCGCAGAAGATAACGCAGCCCTCATCTCAGGTCCTGGTTATACACAATCGAGAACCATTCTCCGTCGCTCCGCCAACGATCTGGTGATCACCCTGGCCAGGCAATCCTGGGACAAGCGCATGGTGTCACGAACAACTCAGGGAGCAGCCTCTGGCACTTGTCCTCCTTCCGCCGAGCAGGTACATCCGTGCGAGAGCGCAGCCATGGCTGCCTTCGCCGCATCTTCAATGAGAGTCAGCTCATTAAACGGATCTTTATTGGCTTGGGAAACTAAGGGACGAGAACGCCCCTTAGATTTTCCAGCCAATGGCCTATTCAGTGCCTCTCACTCCCCAATGGAAAGCCGTGGAACCCGGGCATACTGATGGTAGGCCTGCTCAGGAAAACAGACCCTACTCCTTATCCCCTTCGGGGCTTTGGGCAATGCATACTCTGGCTGAACCAGACGATAAGCCGCGACCTCCAACATGTCGGAAGTCTGCGTGTTAAAAGGGAGCGTCGGCATGGCCGAAGAGCCACTTGACAGAGCGCTAGCCGCTCGCTCTGACATCTGTTCCATCGCCGGATCGCGCTGAGATCCTTGATCTGATGTCAACCCGAGACGGTCGGACATCCAGCCAAGGATCTGCACCCATTCAGCTTCGGTGCAGAAAGCGGACTCGTCCATCAATGGACTACCGTTTTCATCCTCCTTCTCACCCTTGGATGAGTAGGCCACCGACGATCCATGCTGAGAGCTATGGCCCGCACTTCTACCAACATGAGGCGCGTCCATAGCCTGACTACCAGCGGCACCGGTGTCCAACGAATCACCGGACATGGATTCACCGCAGTCCATCGGCTCCAGCACGGGAGGCGGGACTACAGCCGCTTTTACCACGGTAACAGGGCAAAGGACAAGGAGTATGAGCAACTAGTTAAGCTTAGAAACTCAATCCAACTCAAGGAGAAGGAAAACGATCATAAAGATCAATATACATCAAAAACCAGCCTAGCGCTTGAATTGCTAATAAATACATAGCCAGCTGATTATGACGTCATTAATCCCGTGACAGGAAAAATTCGATCCCAACAAAACATCCAAGTGCAAAGACGAATTGTATGCTGAATGGATAAGTTGACTACACAACCATCAGATACATATAGATAACTCTTTACTGGCAAAAATGTTAATTATCTCCCTTTGATTGTTTACAATAATTAACATCACCACATTATCAATAACTAGATACCTGACACTTTGTATAGACAAACCATCCAACGTGACGAACCGGAAACTCCACCATCTGCACGCCTCTTAACTCTCTCCACCTCATGGGGAAGGAATTGGAACAAGAGGGCAAAGTGAGAAGACCTTTATATCAGGCCTCCAACTCACTGGGCATAATTTTTCATTTGGTTAGATAACCTAACAGTGTTAGTAGGAAATGGAACCATGGTGGAGAGAATACTAATTCTCTGGTACTGTGACGTCACAACCTAGCGTCATACAGACCTGTGGACAGAAACAGAAAGAGAAATTAGTCCTAGGTAGCACCGAGTTGACCTAAACCAACTAACTAAGGCGCTTATCACGGTAAACGCGAGTCCCGGAAACACAATACACCGGGAAGAAAACTCGCTAATTTTACTAGAAGTCACCTGATTTAAAGGTCCTCCGTCCTCCTGTGGCGACGTATTCCTATCCGCCATCCAAAAAAGTGACTAACACTCCAAACAAACACCACTTAAACAGTTTAAGAGAGCGAAAAAGCTATTGAACAAAAAAAAACATGTGTGATCTCTTTGCCAATAATCTAGCAAAGAGGAAGTGCTAGTCTGCGCATGCGCGGTGGTGGGGCTGGCATCCGCCAGACTACGCTCTGACTCCCTGCCCAGTAGGGGCACCTAACTGTTTTAAATCTGAGTGTTTATTGAGTGAAAGCCAATATTTAGCAATATCAAAAGTATTAGGGAGGTAAGTATACTCTTGAAGTGAAAGATGCCGGCACTCCGAGAGGAGCCGCACCTAATGCCGCCGGAATGCCGCAAAACACGGCTCCAATGACAACGCGGGTTGAACGAAATCCGGGTGGAAAATGCCCGACGGAATGTCGACATCACCACCCGCTTGGCAAACCCGTATAAATCCCGAGGGAGATCCCTGGGATGTACTAGGCATAGCCGTCAGCGAAATATCCGGTATGCCGGAATCTTCCATTAGAAGATCTTCCTCCTCCACCGTCGGCTCTTGCTGAATCCATACGCTCGTTCAGACGACCTTCCAGTCCTCTCATTGACGCCTGATCCAGCTTGGCCGCCTTGTCCCTCGCGATTCTCTCCAAGCGTCACGACGATCACGATAGAATTCAGCCTCCATTTCCGACGACCACTTGGCGCACACATCACACGGACTTCCCACCTTGCACTTCGCGCAAGCCACACAATGATGGCCCGAGTACTTGCTCTTCATGAACCTGTTGCATTTGTGGCACGTGTCCTGGTTCTTGGCTTTCTGCGAACACAGAGAAGAATTAAAATGATGCACATGACAAACGATGACGAGCAATACGCACAATTGACTTGATTGTAAAATAGAATTACTTAGAAACATTAACTTTCTCTTAAATTAATGATAATCAAGCCTTTAGGCAGGAAATATTTGAAACTTTTTTGAGTGAAAATTAATAAACACAACTTGGAAGTTAACTAACGTTAATACAGCCAAGAAATAAATGCTGATCGCTACAAACACCCTCGACAATGAAGCGAGAGCTAAAAATCGGCATAAACAGAGTTCATAGACACGCCAAGCCAAAGCGAAAACATTAATCATGGGCGCCGCCATCTTGGCTAAGGGCGCATCCATCTTGGAAGGAACCAAGTCGCAAGAGAAATTAACCGAGTACCCGAATAAGATTAAAAAGTTAATGGGTACCCGGCGACTCCAACAATGGCTACCATTTTAAAATAATGTGCCAATTTAAGGAAATTTCAAACAGTCATTACGGCACGAATGTATAAATTCTAGATTGATACAACCTGCCACTGTGATGATTTTCCTTTATCCTCCATCCTTCCAGCAATGAATTCAGCAAACAACCGCTAATTCCGTAACTAATCGCAAATTTTAAGAGCTACAAAAAACACGACTAGCATATGAGAGCAAAATAGACGAATCTGACTGTGATTGGGAATTGACTCGGTACCTGGGGCTATGGTATTCCCGGACACAGTATGGGCAGGACCAGGAGAGTGCAGAGTTTTAATTGTTTATTTTGAGCTAGACTAGATAATAGACATTATCATAATAGTACATCTGGTAAGTATTATTCGAAGTAGAAACGCAAGTAGGCCATAGTCACAAGTTAAGCTTAATCAAGTTGATGCACAAATAGGCCATAGTCGCAAGTTAAGCTTAAACAAGTTGATGCACAAATAGGCCATAGTCTCAAGTGAAGCCTCATCAAGTTGATGCACAAATAGGCCATAGTCTCAAGTTAAGCCTCATCAAGTTGATGCACCAATAGGGCATTGTCACAAGGTAAGCTTAATCAAGTTGATGCACCAATAGGCCAGTCTCCTGTAACCTTCAATCAAGATGAGAGTCTGACAGCATGAAGACAGCATTTAAGCTCTCTTCAGAAAGGTTTATCTAAAGCTTGTTTGAGATTTTTAAACTACACAGATCCTGAATTGAGCAATGAAAGTGCCATGATTAAGCCAGTTCATTCAATATTTGTGTCTGATTATTATCATATACCGTATTTATTCTAATTCTACTGCCGGGCGGGTAGCGGTCACCAAAGGGTGCGGGTTAATTAGGGTGGAAAAGTTTGAGAAAAATACCACGAAATTAGAACAGTTTTCTCAGTCACCTTGAATCGGTATATAATTATAGTATTCCATGCAATTTCTGCTAAATTTGCTCAAATATTCATAAAAACTACTCGTTTCATATTAGATTTATTCAGAGGCTTTATTTAGGACATAAAGGTGACATTTAGCGATGTTAGGAACAAACAATTTATCCGTTGTTAAATTGGTTGGAGGCGCGTTTGTGATGCGTTCACTGATACATCGGAAAATATGCCATAACCATATCTCAACGCATAATTCACGTTAGCCGCTCTATCACTGAACGGCACGACTGATCAAAAACAATTTAGGCATTGGTAGAATTGACCGGAGGCGCGTTTGTAATGCGTTCAGCGATACATTAGAAAATTTATAGCCGTATCTTAACAGCGTTAGACACTCTGTCATTGAACGACATGATAAGCCGACGAAAAAAACATCTTTTTGCGCATGTATTCACGAAAATGACCAAAATGTTGCTGCATGTTTTATTTTTTCTGGATGTTTTTCTTCTTTGAAGACTAGATGACAGCGGAAGATTTATTATTTCTTACTATTGGTAATTTGCTTCTTTTTTTTTCACCTTTCTTAAAAACATGGGGGTGTGGTGTGTGTGTGTGTGTGGTATAATTGGGAGGGGCGGGAAAATGAGAATAAATACGGTATGTTAATTATCGTGAAAAGTAATTAAAATGTGGAAATGCCTTAATGAGCATTAACTTCTTTAAATTGTTCGTAAAATATTCAGAGTATTCATGAACATGTGATGGTCCCATATTTTGCTGTCTATAAGTTACACTGTAAGTACAAGTGTTGTCCGATGGTCCCAGATCTCTGTGTTGGAAGGATGCTAGCCCTGCTTAATGTACAAGTCTGTCATTTCATCGCTGGAAGAAATGTCCAAAGTCTGAAATCATAAAGATGAACTAAAATTAACCCTTTAACATTCAATGGTGGTCTTGTGAAAACTGTCCATTTGCGGACCAAGAGAAGACTATTTTTTTAATTTACCACTGAAATGATTGGCTCGATAACCGAGCCAGTCATTCCAGTGATACATTTTCAAAAATAGTCTTCTCTTGGTCTGCAAATGGACATTATGAGAAATTTTAATTTTCGTCAACAGATTTGAGGGTTAAAGGGGTAATGTGATAGTGAAGTAGTAATCTATTAAAATGGTTTTTTAAAAATAGAAACAATTATTGGTGGTGGTAGTTATTACGTGATATAATCTAACTTTTAATGGTTATGATTAGTGAATACCCATTTACAGGTTAAGAAAATACTATTCTTGAAAATTTATCACTGGAATGACTGTCTCTGATATGAATCCAGGTATTCCAGTCATAAATTTTCAAAAATAGTCTTAACTTAGCTTGTAAATGTACATTTGGCAAGGCCTCTGTAGTAACAATTTTATGCGTACTTGCCCATTAAAGGGTTAAAGCTATCTGCCTACTCTGAAGATGATTATAGTCTAGAAACTAGCTTTCTAAGGACGCATAGAAGATGATAATGCTTACTTTATCTGGTGGCACAGTTTCAGAAGATCTATGAGATAGGTCCAGCACTGCCTGTCAGAGCAACAACAATGGACCCTTCCACTTTTAGCCATTCCCCGCCCATCTCTATCTAAGCTGCACCCACACCACGCTCGTGTTGGGAATGATCGATCGCCGATCTCCCTGACTATCAATTTCTAGAAAACCATGCAGGTAAGCTGTTGAATATTTTGAATGTAATTCGACTGGGTGCTGTTGCTGCCAATGTGAAATTATTTTCAAAATATTCAACAGCGTGTTTATTAAATAGCAAAGATATACAATTCGTACAACATGGACGATTAAACGTTAAAGACGGACTATTTGGAATCATTCATGACGTCATGATTATGAGGTCAGCCTACATGTCACTTGTTGATTATGACATCATATGATGGATGGATAAACTGGAAAGGTGAATTAGGTTGCAGTACATCTGTATGTAAAAATATCGGAGAAGTAACGGTGTCCTCTATGAATCGTTCAGATTGCCAGTATTTACTTGATATGTCACAGATATAAAAATGCTAAAGCCACTAAATTAATTTCTTTTAACATGTATTCTATAACAATAACTTAATATTATGGAGTATTTAACCCTTTAATGTTCATACCGGTCAAAACTAGCATCTGCTATGGTCTTGTGGAATGGCCATTTACAGGCCAGAATAGAATTTTTGAATATTTACCCCTGGAATGACTGGCTCGATAACCGATATTGTGCAATGTCCATTTACAGGCCATGAGAATAGAATTTCTTTTAATTTACCACTGAAATGACTGGCTCGATAATCGAGCCAGTCATTCCAGTCATAAATTTTCAAAAACTATCTCCAGATTTGCTGATAGACTTTGCTGATTGTGTGCTTTTAATTCTATTCGCTTGACCTGTAAATGGACATTCAATAAGAAAATATTAAAATTTTTGTGACCAAATTTGTCCATTAAAGGGTTAAACTGGGTTACTAAAACACATAATTAATTAAGCCATTAATACTTAGGTCGACCAAAAACAGCTTCTACAGTGGTCTTGAGAGATGGCCATTTGCAAACCAAGGGAAAGCTATTAACAACATTTTAATAAAGGAATGACTGGGTCGAAAGGGAACCTGTCATTTCAGTGAAAATTTTTTAAAGTAATCTCTTTGCCTGCAAATTTACATTTTCTGAGAAAATTGAAAATTTCTTAAACAAATGTGAGGATTAAAGGCAGGAAATATTTTGAGCGGTATCGCATCGCAAAATGCGATGCAAATGAGTACCTGGTGCTACACATTCACAACTTCGCATAGCTATTTGCTGCGGTACATAATTTTGATGTAAAATTCAGTCAATTCACTTAATTTTGAAATATTTTTGATAAGTGGCTAAAAGTTGCAAAACGCTTGTCAAATTTAGTAAGGAAGCGAGATGTGCATGCATTGGAGACTGATTTCCGATATAGTCCATAGACATATATAGATATAGAGCGCATATCTTCATACCTTCCTTCACTATGGGACAAATGACCACCGCTGACGCGAGTTCAGTAAGTGTTCTATAGATTAAAATTCTAAAATCTAGCGATGCGCGCATGCGTTAGCGGCTTCCTTCTTCTGGTATAATAATAAACTGTTAGAGACTTCAGTTTTGAGTTTGGACACCAGTCGGAAACTCGCAATATGTATCACGGGGTATTCACGGTCGTCGACATATTGCTCGTAACAGACTCTCTTGTAAATATAAATTCTCCTATAGGGGGGTATGGCTATTGATCATTGCCTCGTCATTAGTTAGCGCTATGATAAACTTTAAAAATACAAGTTTATCTAGGCTGATTCTGGTCGATTTAGACAATGTTTGTCTCGGAAACTGAGTTATATCATCGGAAATGCTAAAATCCTGTTAGCGCATCCCCAAATCAAGGCCGACAGTATAGTTAGCCATGCTACGGCGGCGTATCGTGCTTGATTCGCACAAGCAACAGATTTAGAATGGCATGTCGCCAAGATCGACGCATGCGCGAGTGTTCTCGACTACTCTTCTCCAAGATTATTGGTTAATAAATATAACTATATAGAAAGCAACCAATGAATCGCAAGGAAACTACCGACAGTAAAGAAAATAAATAATGTTTTACGTGGTAATTTTTTGAATGACGTAGTAGTATCTCTATATATAGCATTCGTAGTATTCGTAGTAAAACTAGTAACACGTGGGCCGATTGATACACGCTGATCACAGTAAAACTTATCATTCACTATTTAAGCCAGAGAAAACAACCATTAGTAACATTTTAGATAAAAATTGTTAACTCTTTCAACTGAAGTCATAGTATCGCAGAAACTCAATTTCATCTTAATAAGCTGTTGAATATGTTGCAAGTTTTTAAGGGGGGGGGGGGGGGCTGTTGCTCACAGCTGCCATAGCCTGCAACAGCTTCCATTTAAGCACTAACACTATTCAGTCTTCTTACATTGTATTGAATGATGTGTACTTTGTTTAGCCTACCAGTTGAAAGGGATATGTGATGTAGGTTGGTAAGTTACAAAATATATGTTAACCCTAGTCAATGAAATCACACTATTCATGGGAGGTCCATTATTGATTTTTTTGAAAATAATTTGACTGGGATATGTTGCTGCCTGAAGCAGCAACAGCTTCCAATCAATGTAATTGTCAAATCTGCCAATACGTATTATTTTAGGTTTCCTATACTGCCTGACCTTGACCAGAGCCAGTACATGCATATTCTGAATCTGACATCTGTTATACTGACAAATAACAATACTGGCTACTGTAGACCTGAAGACTGATACACTATACTCAATAACATTCTCAGAAGTCCAATACTAATTATTCAACCATCTGTTCATGTCAGATTTGTGCAAACTACATGTCGCATATTACACGCTTTACGGACTACTAATTTTTTTTACTGATTTGCCAAGTCTGGTAGTCCTTCGTCCCCATTGGAACACCAATCAGTTTCAACAGAGTTTGTTTGCTATGCAAGTGCTATGAACTGCTATGCATTATTCGATTTGTTTAGCAGTAACTGCTTTGCAATTTTTTTCCAACAAAATATTCCCTGAAAGGGTTAATTTAAATGATTATTTTGGGCCGCTTTGACCATTAAAAGAGTTTAACCCTCGAATTTGTTTAAGAAAATTTAAATATCTGCCTATTCAATGTACATTTACAGGCAAAGAGAATAGAATTTATGAAGATTTCACTGAAATGACCGGCCTCAGTTATCAAGTCAGTCATTCTAGTAGTAAATTTTCAAACATTCTATTCTCTTGGTCTGTAAATGAACATTTAACAAGATCATAACAGTGGCCGGTATGAGCATTAAAGGGTCAATGGTTGACTAACTTCTGAATGCAGCTTATAACAATCCACCCACCTTGTCATTTGCCAAATGAAGAAGACACACAAATACAATGGGAACACTCAGATTCTTGGCCGTATTTCGAGAGACTATATCGGGGAGCTTTTCAAGCATATTGGTTAATGAATGATTCCCAGAGACGGTGGACTTTGCCTTCTCATCTGCCGGGGCATCCTCATTTACTGTATTCTCATCTGCAGACATTTGTTCTTCATTGTCCTGTAAGAAACACATGCAGAGGATCACAAACTGACTGTCACTAAAGCTATGCCACACCCATTTCTAAACTAAGCCCCGTCCACTTTGTACTGCTGTTTGAATTGACGTAAACACTTTGTACCATGAATTCCCAGAAGCTCAATTCCAAGGTAACTATACAGGTAAGCGGTTGAATATTTTGAAACTAATTTGACGGGGAGGTGTTGCTGCCTATGGCAACAACAATTCTCATTCAAATTAGTTTCAAAATATTCAACAGTATGCTTGTTATAAAAATGTTTAATTTATCAAATACATACAATTGAGGATTGCAGTTTCTCAGTCAATCAAATGATGTCAATGTGACGTGTAAGATGACATCATAATCAATTAAGTCATGAATGACATAGCTAAGTTCAATAGAAACGCATAATTGGTTACAGGCTCTAGCATTGTTGTACGAATTGTATGTCTTTACTATTTAATAAACCTGCTGTTGAATATTTGAAACAAATTTGACTGGGCACTGTTGCTGCCTGCAACAAAACTCAGTCAAAATATTCAACAGCTTACCTGTATAGTTTTCTGTCAGTCAGGCCATTTTCGTGAGGGACCTACGTCATTTGATTGCGACATCAGCTAATGAGTTTCATATTTTTATTACAACGTCAAATATTTGAGTGATGGATCGGATGCCTCCTATGGGATAAAAATATCAGCTATCAAGCCATCTTTTAAATGATTGAACTTGGTCCATAAGTTTCATACATGGATCGTACAAGTATTTCACTGAACCATTCAAGCGCTTTTCAAAGACTCGCTCTATCATTTTCTAGGAGACTAAAACCGTACTATATGTTGAGATAGGCATGGGAAAGGAAATGATGAGAAATCATTAAGAATGAATGCTCGAAGAAGCCATTTCCTGCATGTGGAGTGATAAACATCAGCCCGATTTTGAATACAATGTTTGCCTATATTGAATCATACATTTGCCAGAGGTGAAAAACACATTTGCAAGGACTTTTCAATGCCTTAGTACCATCTTCAAGTACTTTTCAGGGCAAATTTTTAATTCAGTCACTTTCAAGGACTGATGCCAAAATTCAAATACATTTCAAAATTGTGTGAACCCAAGGTTTCTCATAAGGGTCCTTTTGAGTATATAGACCCCACAAATGTAACTGGGGAGCCCCAAAAATGTGGTAATGGGTCCCATGAGACCCCTGAAAATCTTGCATGATTGTTAAATATTAATTAGATTTACAGGCTTTTGCACAACTAGTCAGACACCGACAAAAGCTAGCATTGGACCCCATAATTCATAGCTGTGCACCCATGATACTCTCTATCAATGCATGGATGAGAAAAAGAGCATGAAAATTCAAAATTTAGTTTAGGACCCCCAGATTTCAGGTTGGGACCCCTAGATTTCTAGGTGTGGGGATCCCTGGGACCTCCAAAATTTAGATGCCATGAGAAACACTGTGTGAGCTCTGTCAAATTAAACTAATAGTAATCTAATGAATATTACATTTTTTCAAATGCTAAACCAATAGACAAACACCTTCCCATTAATGAAATTCGTGCAGGGGATTCTTAGCCCCATCATTGTCCTTGTAGAAATTTGCCCTAAATACTTGGTTTGATGGTATTCAATCCAAGATTTTCATATTCAAATATCGCAATCTATTTTTTAAGGTTACACATGCCAAGTGTGTACATGCATGTATATATGAAATAGGATCATGAGATAAAGCACACCTTATCTGGACTCACAGGTTTTGACAGAATATCCCACAATGCTGCTTTTACTCGTTTCACGTCCAGTCTCTTGGCAGTTTTGGCGTACTGTATCTCGAGTTTAGCAACCTGAAAAATAGGTCAATAGTGAGTGAGTGAGTGAGTGAGTGAGTGAGTGAGTGAGTGAGTGAGTGAGTGAGTGAGTGAGAGTGAACAAGACATTTAGCTTTTGAGCATGCTATCAAAGAAAAATATTTAGGCTCTAATAGGTAAATGTTAATACATTTGCTCAGTATATGAAGGCGGTCAAGATTTGAACTTTAACCAAGGTTTAGGCTGTATATCCACGCGATCATGAATAGAGTTGCAATCTACAATTTACCAGTGTGGTGTAAAAGCAATCATACAGGAAGCTGTTGAATATTGTGAAACTGATTTTATAGGAAGCATTCAGTCAAATTAGTTTTTAAAATATTCACCATGATGGATATTAAACAATAAAAGAATGTGTTGTTTCGGCCCTTGCATGACATCACACTCCGGAGACAAAATGGTGGTGACCACAGGTCAACATTAATGTGATGTTAAAAGGGAAATAATTGTGGTACAGATAAAGGAAATGAAGATGCGAGGAAGAGAATGATATGGAATCTATATACCATAATCACACATTGGATTTTGAGGAGGGTCAATCTTGGATTAGCTTGAGCAATCAAATCAGTCTAGAGTTTCAGCTATTTTTTACCGTGTGTGTGTGCGTGCATGTGTGCGTGCGTGTCTTTCGTTGGCCGCTTACACCTACATATATTTGAACCAAGTCTCAATGATGTAGTGCACCACTCATGTTACACACTACATACGTGAATGATGCTTGAAACTGCTTTAGATCCCGATAGCACATACACCTTACCAGATGTAGTCAACTCATTATGTCCCACCCAAAGGACCCCATCTTTTTCACTGGTACTGACGTTACTCCTGAATGGAAGGAGGTTGTGCAATGAGGAGTAAGGGAAGGAACTAGGCATCCTCCGAGCATAAATCCATTTAACCCTTTAATGGTCAAATTTGGTCAAGAAAACTAAAATATCTGCCTATTGAATGTCCATTTACAGGCCAAGAGATTACAATTTTTGAAAATTTACCACTGGAATGACTGGCTTGGTTATCGAGCCAGTCATTCCAGTGGTTAATTTTCAAAAATTGTATTCCCTTGACCTGTAAATGGACATTTCACTAGACCACAAGAGGATGATATGACCATTAAAGGGTTAATGAGGAGATGTAATGGCAAAGACAGTTACCTAATTACTGCTTGACAATTTATCTGCCTGTCTCGTGGACTATATGAACTGCTCTTCCTTATTTTGGCTGGCTTGTTCTTTAATGTGTTAGCATGTGATACCTGAGACCAATCAGCTTACATTGTACAGGTGAGCATTCTGATCAAATAACGTTACATCAGGTGTGTAGGATTAGAGCTTACCTTGTATGGTTGAGCGATCAAGTTGTCACCGGTAAGCATTGTACCATTAACCATGGTATTATTAATTTGTAACGAGTCCTTCGATGACATCTGACTGAAATTCATCATTGGCCCACTTGTACTGCTTGTATTGCAGGTGAAGTCAAGTCCATTACTGAGTTCAACACCACCAGCATCATCATCGTCGTCATCATCAAAGTCCTTAATAGAATAAAATCAATGTAATATTAAGCTTTTAACACTCAACCAGAAATCGCTTCTACACTGGTAGTAAAATGTCCATTTGAAGACCAAGAAGACCATTTTTGAAATTTACCACTGCAATGACGAGCTCGATAACCAGACCAGTCATTCCATTGATAATTTTCCAAAATTAATAATAATTTGTCTGTTTGAAAATAATGAAGGTTAAAGGGTTAAGACTTTGCTAACACCATCAAATGAGAATTGGTAGAGACTAAACGAAATCAAGGATTTCTTTTTTCACGAGAGAGTTGATACTTACCTCCCTAATACTTTTGATATTGCTAAATATTGGCTTTCACTCAATAAACACTCAGATTAAAACAGTTAGGTGCCCCTACTGGGCAGGGAGTCAGAGCATAGTCTGGCGGATGCCAGCCCCACCACCGCGCATGCGCAGACTAGCACTTCCTCTGACTAATTTATTGGCTGATACACATGCAACTATTAAGAGCCTGAAGACCGAGCCTCTGTGGGGTGGAGAGGCCGGGTCCGTATCTAGGGAGGTAAGTATCAACTCTCTCGTGAAAAAAGAAATCCTTGATTTCGTTTATTTCACATCAAGAGTATACTTAACTCCCTAATACTTTTGATATTGCCAGAATTCGACAGTGAATTCGGTGGGAGGGAGGCGAGGTCAAAAGACCAGCTCATCCCTATACGCTTTTCTGCGTTTAAGGCACTTAAACTTCTGAAACTGTATGAAAAAACAGTCAGGATTTGACTAACCATCGGATAACACCACCGATGTATGAGAGATGACCGAATGTCATATGGGCTCCCACCCCTCCTTCCTGGGAGGAAGAGTCGAATGACCTCAATGTCCTATACGCTCTCTACGTACAAGTGCCATGTACTACAGGACAGAGACGAAAAAACTCCATTTTCGTATACTCTCAACAATGAACCACATAAATACACAAAATCATCATCATATTAATAACGGGTAACGTGACAAGACAATCAACAATGGACAACACATACACAAGACTGACCTTGTTGAAATGGCTGCTGACATCCTCTTCCCATTGGTGAAGAACGATGCAGTCCCAAAAAAGTGGTTGTTTCCATAAATTAATTGTGAAATATATAAGCATTGAGGAAACCCCATCAAAAATATATGCCGAGTTATCTTTTCAAAATCGACAAGGCGAGAGGATTAGAGGTGTCACGGAGATAATGGTCTGTAAAACTTGACTCACAGTGCCACTGAGCCACCGACATAATATCATCCACAGGGACCCCATTAAATAGGGCCGTGGATGTCACTACGCCACGGACACTGAGCCTTGGCCACGTCAACCTGCTTCCCGGTGGCGGATTTATGACAAAACTGAATGCATTCTACAATCCACCTGGAAATGGTGTCCTTAGAAGCCCTGCCATGGGGTTCAATATATGACAACCATAACGCCGACTGGTCGGTGCGCCACTCCGATGTACGTTGTTTGTACCGGAGAAGCGCCCGGACGGGACACCATGCTTTAGAATTAGGATCATATCTAGTTAAAGCAGGCAAAACAATAGGTTGACCTGGATATTTCAACGACTGATTCTTAGCCAAGAAATTAATCCTAGGTAGCAGCTTAAGGCCTTCCCCTGAAACCACAAAACGGTCATCCTCGGCTGATAAGGCATGAATTTCACTTCTACGCCTAGCCGAGGCCGCAGCAATTAAAAACACAGTCTTCAGTGTTAATAGTTTCATAGAAATGGAACTAAGTGGTTCAAACGGCTTATCACCTAGTACTTGAAGCACTAGCGATAAACTCCAAGACGGAATCACAGGGGGATTCCTTGGTCTTAGATTGCCCATGCCTTTAATTAATACATTTAATGTATTTACTTCATCACTTCCCCTCTTAGCCAAGCAAGGAATAACAGACATTAAAGCTGACTTATAACCAGCAATAGAGTTAGGCTTGAGGCTATAGGCATCATACAGGTGACAGAGGAAATCAGCTACTACCTGAATAGATGAATCCATTGGATCAATACATCTTTTTGAGCACCATTCTGCAAATCTGTTGATTTTATAATTATATGCTCTGGAGGTTGACCCCCTCCTGGCTTTGGCCATAAATATGGCTGCTTGCTCAGAAAAGCCCTCCTTAATTCTAGATTCCTTGACAACATCCACGCAGTCAATCTGAACATTGACGGATTGTTGTGAAGGGCCTTGCCCTGGAAGATAATATCGTCCATCAGAGGCAGAGGAACCGGATTGCAGACCAGAAGGTCCAGCAGATCCGTATACCATGATCGGCTTGGCCAATCCGGGGCGATCAGAAGCACTTGGCATTCCTCTTGTCTGATTTTCTGAAGAATTTTTGGAATCAGGATTGCTGGAGGGAATGCGTATGCATACATTCTCCCCCAGCTGATAGCTAACGCATCTGTTGCGAAAGCGCTTGGATCCGGAATCGGAGAGACGTACGTCGTCATCTTCGCATTCCTCTTCCTTGCGAACAAATCGATGTTGGGTTTCCCCCAATGGTCGAACAGACGATCCGCCACACATTGATTTAGTTGCCATTCCGTGGGTAAAACACTCATCCTTCGGCTCAATGAGTCTGCTAGCAGATTTAACCTTCCCGGAATATGAACTGCTTTCAAGGTAATCTGGTGATCCAGGCACCAACAAAGCAGTCTCCATGTCATCATACAGAGACTGGGCGACTTCGTTCCGCCCTGGCGGTTTATGTAAGTCACAACTGTTGAGTTGTCTGAACGAATAAGAACAATCTTGCCCTGAACTTTCTGTAAGAAATGTTCCAGGCCCAGGACTACTGCTCTTAGCTCCAGTAGATTTATATGTTCCTTTGACTGTTCCGGATTCCACAGCCCTGATATCGTGGATACTTCCAGGCAAGCCCCCCAGCCCTCCATCGATGCATCTGTATACACAGTCACCTGAGGGTGGGGAGGGGTTAGCATAACCCCCACCAAGAGATTCTCTGTGTCCAACCACCATTGCAGGTGATGAATCAGAGGCGCCAACACTGACACGTTCGAGTCCAGCGAACCTGTACTCTGGGTCCATTGTGTCATGAGAAATAACTGGATCGGCCGCCTGCGTAAGGCGGCCTGAGGAATGACTGGTTCCAATGAAACCATCAACCCCAGCATTCTCAAGTAAACCCGTGCCAGGACATGACGACTGTCGCACACTGACTGAATTAATGAGATGAGTTTCTGAACTCTCTCCTGAGTAGGAAAAACATCCTGTCTCTAGATCGAAGAACATCCCCAGGTAAACAAACTTCTGGGATGGAGTCAGCTCTGATTTTGGGAAATTGATCATCCAGCCCAAGTCTGTGAGAGTCTTTAAAACAATCTCCAGACTGGCCGATAAACTTTCCTGGGTGTGCGCTTTCAACAGCCAGTCGTCTATGTACGTGTGGACTGCTATGCTTCTCAGGAAGCGACGGAAACTCCTGTGTATGGGGATGTGGACGCTGTCCACATTCCCCTCTCTAACCCCGCCAACACCGAGCGCACAGTCTCCATCTTGAAACTGGGCGTCTCTATGAACTTGTTCAATGGCTTGAGGTTGAGAATTGGTCTCCACCCTCCGGTGTTTTTTGTTACTAAGAACAGGGTTGAATAGAAGCCCGGACACCTCTGTGCCGGCTGAATAGCTCCTTTTTGTATGAGGGAATTTATTTCCTCCTCGATACACAACCTTTGCTCTGGATCTCTCGGATTCGGAGTCCAGATCGGCACTAGAGACAGTCGCGATGGCGGGCCTGTCATCCAATCGGGATGATACCCGACTGAAAGCCATCGCAAGACTAAACGGTCCTGAGTTAACCGTTCCCACTCTTGCATGTGGTCGGCTAGCCGGCCTCCCACCGGTCCACCTAGGGATAGAGGTGGACATAAGGAGTGCAAGAGCGGCACTGTCTCCTTTGCCAGAAACACCGGCGCGGTTCTCACCGCGGTAACCGTCCCATCAGGAACGATTACCCCGCCCAGATCCTCGCGCGCCACGACCAGCACCGCGCGCACCTCGGTGCGCGGGCGGCTGCCTGGCTGACTGCGCCTGAGGAGCCTGCGCCCCCCTCGCTGCTGGCCGAATCGCACGCGGCCGAGGCCGCCGCTGCGATGGTGGTTGGCCTCTGACCTGGCCACCCCCACCTCGAGCCTGCAGGGGACGATACGCAGGGGGTGCGGCGCGAACGTTAGCACGACGAAGCACCTCAAACTGCTCGCGCAGCGCCCTCTGGTTATTGACCAGAGTAACCGTCTCCTGGAAATGCCTACATCCCTCGCCTCCAAAGAGACCAGGACCTGTCATAGGCGTACGGAGTAGCCTATTGTACAGGTCCTGGGACGGGCACAGATTGTCCAAGGCAAATGTGCGCCTTGCCCGGACACCCCTGGTCACCGCCCGCGTCATACAGTCCAGAGCCAGGTTGATACCATCCTGGATGGCTCGCTGGACTGTGACCGGACTTGGCTGGCGCGATGCGGATGCTGTTACTACCCCTTGTAACAGTTGGGAGACGTGGGACAGAGCGGCAATCGAAGCCCTCCCACTCTCCTCCGCATCACGCAACGCGGTATTTGCTGAACGCAACGCGTTCGAACACAAGACTCCCGTGTCAGAACGGGAGCCTGGCCGCGCATCCTCACCTAAAGCTGCGCGGTCATCCACGCTCGGCTTAGGTACCACACCGTACCGCTGGTAATCCAGGGGCACGATGCGGCAACGCCTGGCCACCTCGCGCGGGGCCTTAGCGAGACGTCCACTCGACTTAATGGACGTCTCCGCCGCCTCGAACATGTCAACGACATGCTCTGCCAGCGGCAGAGAAGGCATAGCGTTAGCAGTAGGCTTACCAGCTAACCACGGCCTGTGATCACGCTGGCTAGCCGACTGCTCCACGGGCAGATCTGGTCTAACACTCATCAACCACTGGCAAGCGTCAGACTAATCCTCCTCCGTGGCTAGCTGCGAGCGCTCTACAAGACGGGGGCCTTCGTCTTCCTCCTGAGCGCAAGCAACAGAGCTTGACGGCGGATACGCTGATATCCCTGGCAAGCCAGGGAGAGCATGCGGGCCTGATAACACCGGCATGCTAATCTCACTGGCTTGACCAGGAGCAGGCGCCGTGGTAGAGCGCGGGGCATATACCGCCCCACCACGGCCCCGGCCAGCACCAGCGACACTCTCGGCAAGCCGAGGTATGCGGTAACGCTGGCCCTCAGCGCCCAGGGCCACAGTCTGAACCGTGGATTCTACCCCTGGGAGAGTAGAACCGTGGAATAAGTCGCCTGTATTCCCCGCGAGGGGTGCACCGGCGTCATAATCCATGGCCACGTCCTCAGACGGCGACCCCAACAGGTAATCCTCATCCTCCTGGCAAGACAGATTAGACTCCGGGTCAGCAAAGAGAGCTAACCCGGACTGGCCAGGGAAGGTGCCATACGAGGTACTGATAAGCAGCCCGCGGGTTCCAGCGACAACCGTCCACGGTCCCTATTCGGCGCGGCACTAAGCCTGCTGCCAGAGTCGTGGAACGCCCCCTCTAATGGGGCCACCTCTGAATCTTCGAACAACGGAAGCGTACTAATGAATCAAAAAAGCATCCGCTTTTGTTTCTACGAGAATTCTTAATACTTACCAGATGTACTATTATGATAATGTCTATTATCTAGTCTAGGTCAAAATAAACAATTAAAACTCCGCACTCTCCTGGTCCTGCCCATACTGTGTCCGGGAATACCATAGCCGCAGGTACCGAGTCTATTCCCAATCACAGTCAGATTCGTCTTATGTTTGCCTTGGCAAACTGCGAAAGCAGCTCAGCCTCACCTCAGCGGGGCGGCTGAGGCAGGGCCATAGTACATCTGGTAAGTATTAAGAATTCTCGTAGAAACAAAAGCGGATGCTTTTTTGATTCTACTTCGAATAATACTTACCAGATGTACTATTATGATAAACTCCGGATTTCGACAGCCAGGAAATGCCGGTGGGAGGAGGTGAGGCTCGAACCAGCACTCATCAACCATCCAACAGAGAAGGTTGTGAAGAGACTAAAACCCTGGCATACGCTTGGGTTCTGCTATCTGACTCATAGAGTGCTAAACTTCCATGGTCTAGACCGCGCTCCCCCCCCTCTTTTGTCCGCACAAAACCAGAGGGATGTCCATGGGGATGCAACACCCACCAGACCCGTGTCAGCCCCAAGTCTCAGCTAGGGCAGTCCAGTAGAGTGCAAAGAAGCTACTACAACTTCAAATCTTTGAAAAAACTAACAGTATATCGATTAGATTTTCAAATTGGAATGAGTCTCATGTCTGTATGAGAGGATAAATATACTCTTGTACCAGACTATTCACTTACTCAGTCTGGTATTTCGACTGGAAGTAAACATATTTATAGTCACTTAATTAATGTAAAAACTCACCATTTTTGAATGGTCGATCTGTTATTGATCATCACAGGAGCTAGGCCCAATCCACGGTCGTACTCAGTCATGTGCATAGCGCTTGGTCAGTGTAGGCGGAAGTCCTTTGTGATGTGTGCGAAGTAGTGGTCGGACGTGGCTTAGTTTAGGTTCGACAGATTGGCGACGGCTACTGGATTAAGTGTGCTGGAGATGTCTCGAAGGTAGAAATCAGTGAATGACGACTCGGCATGCCATTGTGCTACAGACATCACCTGCTCTAAAGAGACACCCTTATAAAGGGCCGATGATGCTGCTAGTGCTCGGACCTCATGGGCATTCGCACGATCAATCTGCTTTCCTGTAGCGATCTTGTGCGACATCTGAATAGCATCAACTATCCAACGAGAAATAGTATCTTTCGAAGCACGTAAATGGGGAGCTTTGAGACATAACCACAGAGATTTCGGGTCGTCTCTCCACTCAGAAGTACGTTTCTTATACATCTTAAGACATCTGACAGGACACCAAGCACAAGAATTTGGGTCATGTCTAGTTAAACTTGGCAAATTGATCGGCTGTCCTGGATATTTAAGTGACTGATTCTTTGCCAGGAAACAAAGACGTGGAAGTAATCTTAAACCTTCACCCGTGACGACAAAACGGTCTTGTTCGGCAGAAAGCGCATGGATCTCGCTTCTCCTTCTCGCCGACGCTGCTGCAACCAAGAAAACTGATTTAATAGTTAACAGTTTAATATCAATAGTTCTAATCGGTTCAAAGGGAGCATGCCCTAAAACCTGTAGAACAAGAGATAGACTCCATGACGGGATAGGAATTGGCTGTCTAGGTCGCAGATTGCTCATTCCTTTAATAACTTCATTCAAGGTGTCATTCTCTACTCCCCCAATGGTGAGACTAGGAATGACAGAAGCTAATGCAGACTTATATGCTGCTAGGGTAGAAGGTACAAGTTTGTCAACTTCGTATAAATGACAGATAAAGTCTGCTACGTGTTGAACAGATGCAGAAAAGGGATCAATATCTCTTCTCTCACACCACTGTGCAAATTTGTTGATTCTATAATTATATGTTTTTGTGGTAGAAACTCTTCTGGCCGAAGCAACAAACTTCGCTGCTTGCTCAGAAAAGCCACCCTCAATTGCACGATGCTTGACAACATCCAAGCAGTCAATTTGAACATTTCTGGTCTGTCGTGAAGGTACAGACCCTTGTTCTGAGAGATTACATCTCTTGTGTCTGGAAGAGGGATTGGACTGCAGACCAGAAGGTCCAGCAGATCCGTAAACCATGATCGGCCTGGCCAATAAGGAGCGATCAGTAGTACTTGGCACATCCCCTCTCTTATCTTTGCCAGAACTTTCGGGATGAGAATTGTTGGAGGATACGCATACGCGTACATTCCCTTCCAACTTATCGCCAGTGCGTCTACTGCTAGAGCCAACGGGTCCGGGATCGGTGACACGTACGTGACCATCTTTGCGTTTGACTTCATCGCAAATAGGTCGACATTCGGCTTGCCCCATTGTTTGAATAGAACCTCTGCTACCACTTGGTTGAGCTGCCATTCCGTCGGACGACAAACCGTCCTTCGACTGAGAGCATCCGCTAAGATGTTCAATCTTCCTGGAATGTGTGCTGCCCGAAGAATAATATTCCTCTCTTGGCACCACAGCAGAAGGTTCCAAACCATCATACACAACTCCGGTGATCTTGTCCCGCCTTGGCGGTTTAAATAAGACACCACTGTTGAGTTGTCTGTCCTTACTAGGACAATTTTGTCTTGAACTCGACCCTCGAACTTCTGCAGTGCTAATACCACCGCTAATAGCTCGAGTACATTGATATGTTTCTGCGCATTGGTCCGATCCCATTCCCCGGACACTGACTGATTGTCCAATACCGCTCCCCAACCTGTCAACGACGCATCCGTGAACATGGACATCTGAGGTTGAGGAGGTTGTAGAGGAACACCTCGCAGGAGATTCTGTTCCGACAACCACCACTGAAGGTGGAATATCAATGGTTCTTTCACTGGTATTCTCAGAGATAACGGATCTGTTCTCTGTGACCAGAACGACATCAAATACATCTGAATCGGCCTGCGCCTGAGCGCCGCATATGGCACCACCTTCTCCAGAGATACTAGCAAACCGAGTATTCTGAGAAATTGACGTGCCGTCAGATAGGCTCCTAGAGAAACTGACTCCAATACTGCAATCAGGCTTCTGACTCTGCTCTCCGCCGGAAAAGCTACGCCGTCCCTGAGATTGAAAAAAATTCCCAGATAAACAAACTCCTGGGATGGAGTCAGTTCTGATTTCTCTAGATTCACAATCCATCCTAGCTTCTTCAATAAGTCTAGGACTACCTCCAGATTGCTGCGCAGAGTGACTGGATTCCCCGCCTTTAGCAGCCAGTCGTCTATGTAAGTGTGAACAGCTATGTTTCTCCTGCGAAGTAAAGAAGTCATGGCGAGAACCACCTTGGTGAAGACCCTCGGAGCCGTGGTCAGGCCGAATGGAAGAGCATTGAATTCCCAAACATTGTCTTGGAATGCAAACCGCAGGTACTTCTGAAAGGGAATTGACATTGGAATATGAAAATAAGCATCCTTCAGATCTATTGATACCGCCCACATGCCTTTCCTGAGCCCTGCCATCACAGCTGCTACCGTCTCCATCTGAAACCTGGGAGAAAGAATAAATTTGTTCAACGGTTTGAGATTGAGAATTGGTCTCCACCCTCCGGTACGCTTCGGAACTAGGAACATAATCGAATAGAAGCCCAGTGATGACTGATTGGCTACCAGGTGAATCGCCTTCTTCTGACGAAGCGATTCTATCTCTGACTGAATGGCAACTAGACGGTCTAATTCCCTTGGAATAGGAGTCCATATTGGAGTCGAGGTTAACGGAACTAACGATTGATGGATGAGCCAGTCCGGATCGTAGCCGTTTCTTATCCACTGACAGACTAAATAGTCGCGCACGACCTGTTCCCATTGGCTTAGGAATAGCTGAAGTCTGCCTCCGACGGAAGGAATCTGCACACAGTTGTCGGTCGAGATTAGCCGACAAGACGCTACATCGCTTGGGTGAAGATTCTCGACTCCATTTGTTTCCAAAGCCGCCGGTATTGATTCCGCCGGAAACCCGTCAGGAACGAGCCCCACGGCCGCCCCGCGGCTTCTTGTGGTATGACGGTCCGGAACCGCCGCCGCGACTATCCTTACGGTAGCCGCCACGGCCCGAACCGCCACCCTTCCTGTCGTCCTCATACGGCCTCTTACTAGAGGGCTTGTATGTGGACGAACGGCCAGGTCCTTGCGCTCCGGATGGCCTATGGGCATCACGGGCAGAAGGACGGAAGGGCGATCTAGGACGCTGCCTCTGCTGGTCCTGTCTGTGTTGACGGTAGGACTGTTGCGGCTGAGTCCTCTTGGTCGACTTCCACGACTTGCCGACCACCTCTTGCTCCGCCACCATCGATGCTACTTTAGAAAGCGCTTGTCGTGCCGAGCCGCCGAACAAGCCTGGACCAATGAAAGGCGCAGAAGATAACGCTGCCCTCATTTCCGGTCCTGGTTCCACACAATCGAGAACCATTCTCCGCCGCTCTGCTAAAGTTCTTGTGATCACCCTGGCCAGGCAATCCTGAGACAGGCGCATGGTGTCCCGAACAACTCCGGGAGCAGCCTCTGGCACCTGTCCGCCTTCCGCCGTGCAGTCCAGCATACCCTGCAGGACGGTACACCCGTGCGACAGCGCAGCCATGGCTGCCCTAGCCGCATCCTCAATGAGCGTGAGCTCATTAAACGGGTCTTTGTTGGTCTGGGAAACCAAGGGACGTGACCGCCCCTTGGCCTTCCCAGCCAACGGCCTATTCAGCGCCTCACGTTCCGCAACGGAAAGCCGTGGAACCCTGGCGTATTGATGATAGGCCTGCTCCGGAAAACGGACCCTACTCCTTATCCCCTTCGGGGCCTTGGGCAATGCATAGTCTGGCTGAACCAGACGATATGCCGCAACTTCCAACATGTCAGAAGTCTGCGTGTCCAAGGGGAGTGTAGGCATGGCCGAAGAGCCACTGGACAGAGCGCTAGCCGCACGCTCTGACATCCGCTCCATCGCCGGATCGCGCTGAGATCCGAGATCCGATGCCAACCCGAGACGATTGGTCATCCATCCTAGGACCTGCACCCATTCAGCCTCGGCGCAGAAAGCGGAATCGTCCATTAAAGAGCTTCCGTTTTCATCTTCCCTCTCACCCTTAGATGAGAGGGCCACCGACGATCCATGCTGAGCGCTACGATAAACGTCTCTGCCAGGACAGAGCGCATCCGTAGCGCGACTACCAGCGGCACCAGTATCCAACGAACCGTCGGATACGGATTCTCCGCAGTCCATCGGCTCCAACACGGGATCCGGGACTACGACCGCCTCAATCACGGCTGGCACTGTAACTCCGATAGGAGCCGCACCCAACGCCGTCGGGATAGCCGTCGGAACCGCAAACCACGGCTCCGCCGGCATATCCGGTTGCACAAGTGACGGATGAAAAATGCCCGACGGAACGTCGACATCACCATCCGCCTGGCAAACCCGTACAAATCCCGAGGGAGACCCCTGGGACGTACTCGGCATTGCCGACATTGAAAGATCCGGCATGCCGGAATCTTCCATCAACAGGAACTCTTCTTCCTCTACCGACGGCTCTTGAGCCGAGGACAGAGAAAGGTCAGGTGCATGGCCCTCAGCAAAACTAGCCGGACCACCTAATGGTTGTCCTGCACCAGCTTGCCTCACCGGACCCGTGGACTGTAATGAATCAAACATGGCCTTGAACTGGGCCGCCCATACGCCCAGCGCTGAATCCATCCTCTCATTCAGCCGACCTTCCAGTCCAACCAACGACGCCTGCTGACGCTTCACTGCCTTATCCTTCTCTATGCGCTCCAGCCTCGCCCGTCGATCCCTGTCAAACTCAGCCACCATTGCCGACGACCACTTGGCGCACACATCACACGGACTGCCGACCTTACACCTCGCACACGCCACACAGTGATGTCCAAGATACTTCCGTTTCATGAACCTGTTACACTTCTGGCACAACGTGTCCGGGTTCTTCGGTTTCTGCGAACACAGAGGAGAATTAAAACGCTGCACATGACAAGTGATGACGAGCAATACGCACAATAGACTTGATAGTTAAGATTTCTTAAACACATTAACTTTCTCTTAAATTAATGATAACAAGTCTTAGGCAGGAAATATTTGAAACTTTTTTGAGTGAAAATTTTACAAAACACAACTCAGCCTTTAACTAACGTTAAATAACCAAGAAAACCTCGCCGATCACTACAAACACCCTCGACAATGAAGCGAGAGCTAAAATCGGCGATAATAGAGTGCCTGGATACACCAAGCCAATAACGACATATTACATGGGCGCCGCCATCTTGGCTAAGGACGCATCCATCTTAGAGGAACCGAGTCGCAAGAGAAATTAACCGAGTACCCGAATTAAAACTAAAAGTTAACGGGTACAGAAGCGACTCCAACAATGGCTACCATTATAAATCAATGTGCCAATTTAAGGAAATTTCAAACAGTCATTATGGCACGAATGTATAAATTCTAGATTGATACAACCTGCCCCTGTGATGATTTTCCTAGTTCCTCCATTAGTCCAGCGATGGCTTTCACAAACACGCGCTAAAAACTGCTTAATTATCAATTAAATGACACTCTAAACACATGCGACTTGAAACAAGCGCAAAATAGACGAATCTGACTGTGATTGGGAATAGACTCGGTACCTGCGGCTATGGTATTCCCGGACACAGTATGGGCAGGACCAGGAGAGTGCGGAGTTTTAATTGTTTATTTTGACCTAGACTAGATAATAGACATTATCATAATAGTACATCTGGTAAGTATTATTCGAAGTAGAAAGGTGATTCAGAGGTGGGGATTACCTGCTCCGAAGCAGATGATGAGGCCAGCAAAGGATTTGGTCCAGGAAGCATGCCACGAAGCAACTCTGGAACCAAATCCTTTATTGTCCTCCTCATCTCTCCCAACATCTCGGTCCGGAAGGCCTCCATGTCCACCGCGGACGAGGCCTTCCTCTTACCCTTCTTACTCACACCCTCTCTTTTCTGCTTATTCTTCTCCTCCTCCACCACCTTGTCCTTCGCCTGCAAGCACAAGAATTCGGACATTAGCTCGCCCCCCCCCCCCCCCCCCCCCCCAGTGCTTACATATCTCACAATTAAGCAAGGGACCACAGGGGCTATACTGATAACAGAGATGAGGCACAAACTTGTCCTTCAAAAATCGTCCACAGGACGCACAACCAGGTCTCTGAAAAAGGGCAAAGGACGAGGAGTATGAGCAATCAGAAAACCAGCTTCGGACAACTTTAATTTTTAATAAAGAGCAAGGCTGATTATGACGTCATTAATCCTATGACAGGAAAAAATCGATCCCCAACAAACATCCAAGTGCAAGGACGAATTGTATCTCTAACCAGAACATGTGCAGAATGGACATTTCGACTACACAACCATCAGATATATACTGATAACAATGGCAAATACTGTTAATTATCTCCCTTTCCTCTAAATAATTAACATCACCTCATATCAATAATTAGATACCTGACACCTTGTATAGACAAACCATCCAACGTGATGAACTGGAGCACTCCACCAACTGAACGCCTCTTAACTCTCTCCACCTCTAGGGGTAGGAATTGGATCACGAGGGCAAAGTGAGAAGACCTTTATACTAGGCCTCCGACTCACTGGACATTAAATTTTTGGTTAGATAACCTAACAGTATTAGTAGGAAATGGAACCATGGTGGAGAGAAACAACCTCTCTGCTGATATGATGTCCATTACATGTCGTTACACAAACCTGTGGACATAAACACAAAGCGAGATTAGTATGATATAGCACCTGGGTGAAATAAACCAACTAAACAAGGCGCCTATCACGGCAAGCGCGAGTCCCGGAAACACATTACACCGGGGACAAAACTCGCTAATTTTACTAGAAGTCACCTGATTTAAAGGTCCTGGGCCCTCCTCTGGCGAAGTCATCCTTCCTGCCATCTTTATCAGGGATAAACACTTCCAAATTTTCACAAAAACACTAAGAATTGAGCCAAGAAAAGCACTAGCACAAAAACATGTGTAGACTCTCTGCCAATAAATTAGCAAAGAGGAAGTGCTAGTCTGCGCATGCGCGGTGGTGGGGCTGGCATCCGCCGGACTACGCTCTGACTCCCTGCCCAGTAGGGGCACTTAACTGTTTTAATCTGAGTGTTTATTGAGTGAAATAAACGAAATCTAGGATTTCTTTTTTCACGAGAGAGTTGATACTTACCTCCCTAATACTTTTGATATTGCTAAATATTGGCTTTCACTCAATAAACACTCAGATTTAAAACAGTTAGGTGCCCCTACTGGGCAGGGAGTCAGAGCGTAGTCTGGCGGATGCCAGCCCCACCACCGCGCATGCGCAGACTAGCACTTCCTCTGACTAGATTATTGGCTGACACACATGCAACTATTAAGAGCCTGAAGACCGAGCCTCTGTGGGGTGGAGAGGCCGGGTCCGTATCTAGGGAGGTAAGTATCAACTCTCTCGTGAA
The DNA here is from genome assembly GCA_034401795.1 of Chaetoderma sp. LZ-2023a. NCBI lineage: Eukaryota > Metazoa > Mollusca > Caudofoveata > Chaetodermatida > Chaetodermatidae > Chaetoderma > Chaetoderma sp. LZ-2023a. The sequence goes on from CM067369.1 coordinate 255,995,882, forward strand.
AAAAGAAATCCTAGATTTCGTTTATTTCACTTCAAGAGTATACTTACCTCCCTAATACTTTTGATATTGCCAGAATTCGAAAGTGAATCTGGCGGGAGGGAGGCGAGGTCAAAAGACCAGCTCATCCCTATACGCTTTTCTGCGTTTAAGGCACTTAAACTTCTGAAACTGTAAGAAAAAACAGTCAGGATTTGACTAACCATCGGATAACACCACCGATGTATGAGAGATGACCGAATGTCATATGCGCTCCCCCCCTCCTTCCTGGGAGGAAGAGTCGACTGACCTCAATGTCCTATACGCTCTCTACGTACAAGTGCCATGTACTACAGGACAGAGACGAAAAAGCTCCATTTTCGTAACTCTCAACAATGAACCACACAAATACACAAACCATCACCATATTAATAACGGGTAATCGTGACAATACAATCAACAACGGACAACACATGAACAAGACTGACCTTGTTGACAATGGCTGCTGACATCATCTTCCCATCGGTAAAGACTGATGCAGGCCCAAAAATGTGGGTGTTTCCATAAATTAATTGTGATATATATAAGTAATGAGGAAATCACCTCAAAAAATATAAACCGATTTATTTTTTCAAAACCGACAAGGCGAGAGGATTAGAGGTGTCACGGAGATAATGGTCTGTAAAACTTGACTCACAGTGCCACTGAGCCACCGACATAATATCATCCACAGGGACCCCATTAAATAGGGCCGTGGATGTCACTACGCCGCGGACACTGTGAGCCTTGGCCACGTCAACCTGTTTCCCGGTGGCGGATTTATGGCAAAACTGAATGCATTCCACAATCCACCTGGAAATGGTGTCCTTAGAAGCCCTCCCATGGGGTTCAATATATGACAACCATAACGCTGACTGGTCGGTGCGCCATGCCGCCGTACGTTGTTTGTACCGGCGCAGCGCCCGGACGGGACACCATGCTTTAGAATTAGGATCATATCTAGTTAAAGCAGGCAAAATAATAGGTTGACCTGGATATTTCAACGACTGATTTTTAGCCAAGAAATTAATCCTAGGTAGCAGCTTAAGGCCTTCCCCTGAAACCACAAAACGGTCATCCTCGGCTGATAAGGCATGAATCTCACTCCTACGCCTAGCCGAGGCCGCAGCAATTAAAAACACAGTCTTCAGTGTTAATAGTTTCATAGAAATGGAACTAAGTGGTTCAAAAGGCTTATCACCTAGTACTTGAAGCACTAGCGATAAACTCCAAGACGGAATCACAGGAGGATTCCTTGGTCTTAGATTGCCCATGCCTTTAATTAATACATTCAATGTATTTACTTCATCACTTCCCCTCTTAGCCAAGCAAGGAATAACAGACATTAATGCTGACTTATAACCAGCAATAGAGTTAGGCTTGAGGCTATAGGCATCATAGAGGTGACAGAGGAAATCAGCTACTACTTGAATAGATGAATCCATTGGATCAATACATCTTTTTGAGCACCATTCTGCAAATCTGTTGATTTTATAATTATATGCTCTGGAGGTTGACCCCCTCCTGGCTTTGGCCATAAACATGGCTGCTTGCTCAGAAAAGCCCTCCTTAATTCTAGATTCCTTGACAACATCCACGCAGTCAATCTGAACATTGACGGATTGTTGTGAAGGGCCTTGCCCTGGAAGATAATATCGTCCATCAGAGGCAGAGGAACCGGATTGCAGACCAGAAGGTCCAGCAGATCCGTATACCAAGATCGGCTTGGCCAATCCGGGGCGATCAGAAGCACTTGGCATTCCTCCTGTCTGATTTTCTGAAGAATTTTTGGAATCAGGATTGCTGGAGGGAATGCGTATGCATACATTCTCCCCCAGCTGATAGCTAACGCATCTGTTGCGAAAGCGCTTGGATCCGGAATCGGAGAGACGTACGTCGTCATCTTCACATTCTTCTTCGTTGCGAACAAATCGATGTTGGGTTTCCCCCAATGGTCGAACAGACGATCCGCCACACATTGATTTAGTTGCCATTCCGTGGGTAAAACACTCATCCTTCGGCTCAATGAGTCTGCTAGCAGGTTTAACCTTCCCGGAATATGAACTGCTTTCAAGGTAATCTGGTGATCCAGACACCAACAAAGCAGTTTCCATGTCATCATACAGAGACTGGGCGACTTCGTTCCGCCCTGGCGGTTTATGTAAGTCACAACTGTTGAGTTGTCTGAACGAATAAGAACAATCTTGCCCTGAACTTTCTGTAAGAAATGTTCCAGGCCCAGGACTACTGCTCTTAGCTCCAGTAGATTTATATGTTCCTGTGACTGTTCCAGATTCCAAAGCCCTGATATCGTGGATTCTTCCAGGCAAGCTCCCCAACCCTCCATCGATGCATCTGTATACACAGTCACCTGAGGGTGGGGAGGGGTTAGCAAAACCCCCGGTAAGAGATTCTCTGTATTCAACCACCATTGCAGGTGGTGAATCAGAGGCGCCAACACTGACACATTCGAGTCCAGCGAACCTGAACTCTGGGTCCATTGTGTCATGAGAAACAACTGGATCGGCCGCCTGCGTAAGGCGGCCTGAGGAATGACTGGTTCCAACGAAACCATCAACCCCAGCATTCTCAAGTAAACCCGTGCCAGGACATGACGACTGTCGCACACTGACTGAATCAACGAGATGAGTATTTGAACTCTCTCCTGAGTAGGATAAACATATCCTGTCTCCAGATCGAAGAACATCCCCAGGTAAACAAACTTCTGGGATGGAGTCAGCTCTGATTTTGGGAAATTGATCATCCAGCCCAAGTCTGTGAGAATTTTCAAAACAATCTCCAGATTGGCGGACAAACTTTCCCGGGTGTGCGCTTTCAACAGCCAGTCGTCTATGTACGTGTGGACTGCTATGCTTCTCCTGCGGAGGTATGCTGTGATCGCAAGAACCACACGGGTGAAAACCCGAGGAGCCGTGGAAATTCCGAAGGGCAACACCCTGAATTCCCACTGTCTGCCCTGGAATGCAAATCTCAGGAAGCGACAGAAACTCCTGTGGATGGGGATGTGGAAATAAGCGTCCTTCAAATCTATCGACGCCGTCCACATCCCCCTCTCCAACCCCGCCAACACCGAGCGCACCGTTTCCATCTTGAAACTGGGCGTCTCGATGAACTTGTTCAATGGCTTGAGGTTGAGAATCGGTCTCCACCCACCGGTGCGTTTTGTTACCAAGAACAGGGTTGAATAGAAGCCCGGACACCTTTGTGCCGGCTGAATAGCTCCTTTTTGTACGAGGGAATTTATCTCCTCCTCGATACACAACCTTTGATCTGGATCTCTCGGAACGGGAGTCCAGATTGGCACCAGAGACAGTCGCGACGGCGGGCCTGTCATCCACTCTGGATGATACCCCACGGAAAGCCATCGCAAGACTAAACGGTCCTGAGTTAACCGTTCCCACTCTTGCATGTGGTCGGCTAACCGGCCTCCCACCGGTCCACCTAGGGACCGCGGTGGACACAAGGCATGCAAGAGCGGCACTGTCTCCGTCGCCATACACACCGGCGTGGTCCTTACCGCGGTAAGCGCCCTGTCAGGAACGATAACCACGCCCAGATCCTCGCGCGACCCGCCCCGCCCCGCGCGCACCTCGGTGCACGGGCGGCTGCCTGGCTGACGGCGGCTGAGGAGCCTGCGCCCCCCTCACTGCTGGCCGAATCGCACGCGGCCGAGGCCGGCGCTGCGACGGCGGCTGGCCTCTGACTTGGCCAACACCACCTCGAGCCTGCAGGGGACGATACGCAGGGGCCGCGGCGCGAACGTTAGCACGACGCAGTACCTCAAACTGTTCGCGCAGCGCCCTCTGGTTATTCACCAGGGTGACCGTCTCCTGGAGGTGGCGACATCCCTCACCTCCAAAAAGACCAGGACCCGTCATAGGCGTACGGAGTAGCCTATTATACAGGTCCTGAGACGGGCACAGATTGTCCAGGGCAAATGTGCGTCTTGCCCTGACACTCCTGGTCACCGCCCGCGTCATACAGTCCAGCGCCAGGTTAATACCATCCTGGATGGTTCGCTGGACCGCGAGCGGGCCTGGCTGGCGCGATGCGGATGCCGTTACTACCCCCTGTAACAGCTGGGAGACGTGGGACAGAGCGGCAATCGAAGCCCTCCCACTCTCCTCCGCATCACGCAACGCGGTATTCGCCGAACGCAACGCGTTCGCGCACAAGACCCCCGCGTCAGAACGGGAGCCTGGCCGCGTATCCTCACCCAAAGCCGCGCGGTCATCCACGCTGGGCTTGGGTACCACACCGTACCGCTGGTAGTCCAGGGGCACGATGCGACAACGCCTGGCCACCTCGCGAGGGGCCTTCGCGAGACGTCCACTCGTGTTAATGGACGCCTCCGCCGCCTTGAACATGTCAACGACATGCTCCGCCAGCGGCAGAGAAGGCATAGCGTTAGCAGTTGGTTTCCCAGCTAACCACGGCGTGTGAACACGGTGGCTAGCCGACTGCTCCACGGGCAGATCAGGCCTAACGCTCACCAACCACTGGCAAGCGTCATACCAATCCTCCTCCGTGGCTAACTGCGAGCGCTCTACAAGACGGGGTCCTTCGTCTTCCTCCTGAGCGCAAGCAGTAGAGCTTGACGGCGGGTACGCTGATACACCTGGCAAGCCAGGGAAAACATGCGGGCCTGACAGCACCGGCATGAGAATATCACTGGTTTGACCAGGAGCAGGCACCGCGGTAGAGCGCGGGGTATATATAGCCCTACCACGGGCCCGGCCAGCACCAGCTACACTCTCGGCAAGCCGAGGTATGCGGTACCGCTGGCCATCAGCAGCGCCCTGGGCCACCACCTGAACCGCGGACCTTACTCCAGGGTGAGTAATACCGTGGAAAAAAGCGCCTGTATTCCCCGCGAGGGGTGCACAAACGTCTTCATCCATGTCCACGTCGTCAGACGGCGACCCTAGCAGGTAATCCTCATCACCCTGGTCAGAAAGATTAGACCCCGGGTCAGCAAAGAGAGCTAACCCGGGCTGACCAGGAACGGTGCCATAGGAGGTACTGGCCACCGCGGCGTGCGGATACCCCTGGACTGATAAGCAGCCAGCGGGTTCCAGCGACAACCGTCCACGGTCCCCTATCGGCGCGGCAATAAGCCTGCTGCCAGGGCCGTGGAACGCCCCCTCTAATGGGGCCACCTCTGAATCGTCGGACAACGGAAGCGGACTAAGGAAAATCGATCCAGAGGCGGGGATTACCTGCTCCGAAGCCGATGATGAGGACAATAAAGGATCCGGACCAGGAAGCATGCCACGAAGCAACCCTGGAACCAAATCTTTTATTGTCCTCTTCATCTCTCCCAACATCTCGGTCCGGAAGGTCTCCATATCCACCGCGGACGAGACCTTCCCCTTACCCTTCCTACTTACAACCTCTCGTTTCCGCTTCTTCTTCCTCTCCTCCTCTACCACCTTGTCCGTCGCCTGTAAGCAGCACAAGAATTCGGACATTAACTCGCCCCCCCAGTGCTTACATATGTCACAATTAATCAATGGACCACAAGGGCTACATCGATAACACAGATGCGGCCAGAACTTTACATGCATAAAACGTCCACAGGACGCGCAACCCGGTCCCTGAAACAGGGCAAAGGACAAGGAGTATGAGCAACTAGTTAAGCTTAGAAACTCAATCCAACTCAAGGAGAAGGAAAACGATCATAAAGATCAATATACATCAAAAACCAGCATAGCGCTTGAATTGCTAATAAATACATAGCCAGCTGATTATGACGTCATTAATCCCGTGACAGGAAAAATTCGATCCCAACAAAACATCCAAGTGCAAAGACGAATTGTATGCTGAATGGATAAGTTGACTACACAACCATCAGATACATATAGATAACTCTTGACTGGCAAAAATGTTAATTATCTCCCTTTGATTGTTTACAATAATTAACATCACCACATTATCAATAACTAGATACCTGACACTTTGTATAGACAAACCATCCAACGTGACGAACCGGAAACTCCACCATCTGCACGCCTCTTAACTCTCTCCACCTCATGGGGAAGGAATTGGATCAAGAGGGCAAAGTGAGAAGACCTTTATACCAGGCCTCCAACTCACTGGACATAATTTTTCATTTGGTTAGATAACCTAACAGTGTTAGTAGGAAATGGAACCATGGTGGAGAGAATACTAATTCTCTGGTACTGTGACGTCACAACCTAGCGTCATACAGACCTGTGGACAGAAACAGAAAGAGAAATTAGTCCTAGGTAGCACCGAGTTGACCTAAACCAACTAACTAAGGCGCTTATCACGGTAAACGCGAGTCCCGGAAACACAATACACCGGGAAGAAAACTCGCTAATTTTACTAGAAGTCACCTGATTTAAAGGTCCAACGTCCTCCGGTGGCGAAGTGTATCCTCCCGCCATCCAAATCAGGTCTTATCACTTCCAAAATAACACCAATAAAAACGTTAATGAGCAAGAAAAGCTTATGACTGAAAAACATGTGTGTTCTCTTTGCCAATAATCTAGCAAAGAGGAAGTGCTAGTCTGCGCATGCGCGGTGGTGGGGCTGGCATCCGCCAGACTACGCTCTGACTCCCTGCCCAGTAGGGGCACCTAACTGTTTTAAATCTGAGTGTTTATTGAGTGAAAGCCAATATTTAGCAATATCAAAAGTATTAGGGAGGTAAGTATACTCTTGAAGTGAAAGCCAATATTTAGCAATATCAAAAGTATTAGCGAGGTAAGTATACTCTTGATGTGAAAAGACAGCAATTCTCATTCTGGCACAGAATTTAGCACAGGCCAATATTATATATGTATTAGCCTGTTGAATTTAAAATCTGTATGCTGTAAACTGCTTTGCACTTTTTTAATGGTTCAATCTTGCATTCAATACATGCTATTTCAGGCAGTAGACCATCTATGGGATAATCACATCCATTTATGAATCCAGTTTCACATGATGTCATAATCAACTATGTGACATGCAGGCGGACGTCATAATCAATTATGTCATGAATGACTCACTTTAGTCCGTCTTAAATGCTTATAGTCCATCGGGTTGTACGAATTGTATGTTTAATAAACACGCTGTTGAATAATTCGAAACTACTTTGACTGGGTGTTGTTGCTGCCATAGGCAGCAACAGTACCCAGTGAAAGTAGTTTCGAAATATTCAACAGCTTACCTGTATATTTTCTGGAAATTGATAGTCAGTTCAGGGATCAATCGATCCCAACACGAGCAAAGCTAAAGATGGCCGGGAATAGCTAAAACTGGATTCCTCCATTGTTGCTCTGGTCATTCTGCAGATTTGCCCTATTATACACAAATAGGGAGAACTTACTTTCTTACACATTTATATCGCTCACCGGGAATCAGTATGTGAACAAAGATGAGCTTTTTAAATGAGAGCCATTAGAACATACCAAATACAAAATCAGACCTATACCCTCTCATGGGCCTTCAACCTAGGTGGTTCAAATCACCATCCATTATTCAGTAGCAGGTAGCAAGCACGTTAAAGGTTTTTGTACTGTAAATATTTGATTACATATGTAGCAGACTAGTAGGGCCGAAAGGCTGGACAAATTCATCAAGAACACCAGATGATGATATTGGATTTCGCACGTCAAACATTTTCAACGGTCCCAACCCTTCCTTCCCATAAAACATCCAATGGATTTTCAAATATTGAATTAATCGGACAATGTTATATAGCGAGTTCTTTTGGTGGCTCTACTAGAATGTACCTTTTGTACCAGTTTTGATAGGGAGCCTCCCTAAAACAACCAAGATGGAATTTTCCAGTATGTCAAATAACCCCAGTTGATATTGCCAAAAGTTTTACTCCAACAGCAAATGCTGAAAAATGTCACTGTTGTTGATGGATGGCAGATGGCGGAGAAATCGCAACGGTGGGCAAAACATCATTTTTATACATAACTAGTCTTCTAAGTTAAATATTAGATACCTAAGAACCTGTCCAGAAGCTATGTGAGACTGGTCAGAAGCTACCTGTGAATCTGGGAAGAAGGTACCCGAGTGCCTGGTCAGTAGCTACCCGAGTGCCTGGGTTGAAGTTACCCAGGATGCTGTGTAGAAGCTACCTGAGAACCTGGGCATAAGCTACCGGAGTGGCTGGGTGGAAGTTACCCAGGATGCTGTGTAGAAGTTACCCGAGACCCTGGGCAGAAGCTACCTGAGCGCCTGGGTGGAAGTTACCAGGATGCTGTGTATAAGTTAGGTGAGAGCATGTCCAGAAGCTAGGTGAGCGCCTGGGCGGAAGTTACCCAGGATGCCGAGTAGAAGCTACCTAAGAACCTGGACAGAAGTTACCCGAGTGCCTTGTGGAAGTTACCCATGATGCGGTGTAGAAATTACCTGAGAATCTGGACAGAAGCTACCTGAGTGCCTGGGTGGAAGTTACCCAGGATGCTGTGTAGAAGTTACCTGAGATCCTGGGCAGAAGTTTTCACCATCATTCACATTCTCATAGTTATAATTTTCCAATTCTTCATCGATGTTTTCAGAAATGGCCTCTTGTCGTTTAACCTACAATCAGAAATTAATAGCATTAAGTGTGTATGTGTGTGCGAGCGATCGAATGGGTGGGTTAGTGTGTGTAGGTTGGTAGATGTAAGAGTGTGAGTGAGTAAGTAGGTGAGTTGGTGGGTATGTAAGTTAATTAAACGAAATTACGGATTTCTTTTTTCATGAGAGTTGATACTTACCTCTCTAACACTCTTGGATATTCCCAAATATCGACTTTCACTCAATAAACACTCAGATTAACAAAGTTAGGTGCTCCTACTGGGCAGGTCAGATGACAGTCTGGCGGATGCCAGCCCCAACCTCGCGCATGCGCAGACTAGCACTTCCTCTGACTAATTTATTGGCTGACACAATGCAACTAAGAAAGCCTGAAGACCGAGCCTCTGTGGGATGGAGAGGCAGGGTCCGTGTTAGGGAGGTAAATATCAACTCTCTCGTGAAAAAATAAATCTGTGATTTCGTTTATTTCACTTCAAGAGTATACTTACCTCCCTAACACTTTGATATTGCCAGAATTTGTAAGAGAATGTGGCGAGAGGGAGGCGAGGTCAAAAGACTAGCTCTTCCCTATGCGATTTTATGCGCTTAAGGCACTTAAACTTCCTGAAATTGTTTGAAAACACAACCAGGGAATGACTTGAACATCGGATGACACAACCGATGGCTTTGAGAAGACCATATGTCATATGCGTTCTTCACCCTGCCTCCCCCCCCCCCCCCTTCTCTTGGGAGGGAGACAGAATGACCTCAATGTCCCAGACGCTCTCTACGTACAAGTGCCATGTACAATAGGACATAAGACGAAAAGGCTCCATTTTCGTATACTCTCAAGAATGAACCACATAAAACACGTACCATCACCATATTAGAACGAAGAGTTACGTGACAAATACAATCAACAATTAACAACACATAGACTGACCTTGTGAATTGCTTGTTGCTGTCATCATCTCCCCATTGATGGAGACTGATGCAGTTCTGACAGGTGGTTGTTTCCATTGATAAATTGTGATGCATATAATAAACAAGAGGCCCAAAGGCCTGTGACGCTCACCTGGACCAGTAGCATTTGAAACATTTGCATTTAAATATACATGATTCTTTACATTAAAACAGATGGCCACCGGAAAAATCGACCAATCAAAATTCTAAATGGAAGGTCCAGATTCTAGCACTGCAGCATTGTTAAAGTCAAATTTGGTTAAAATCCGCCAAGATGTTAAGGAGATGCGTTTTGACAATTTCCAGTAAATACTTCATAACATCTAAGATTTTCACCCTAAAGATTGACCAATCAAAACTCTGAATACAGCATATGGAGCGCCTACTCACATAGGATCATTTCAGCACAATTTTGTTGAAATCCTTGAAGCGGTTATGAAGGAGATGCGTTTTGACAATTTCCGATTTTCACCCAAAAAATTGATCAATCAAAATTCTGAAAAGAAGATCTAGAGCCTACCGCCATAGAATGGATCTAGTCAAATTTGGTTTAAATATGTCAAGTAGCTAAGGAGGCGTAGCATTTTGACCATTTCCGGTCTAGTCAAACCTGGCAAAAATATGGGTTGACCTGGATATTTCAGACTGGTTTTTAGCCATGAAATTTATCCTAGGTAGAGGCTTAAGGCCTTCCCCTGTAACCACATAACGTTCTGCCTCGGCTGATAAGGAATGAATTTCACTTCTCCACCTAACCGAGGCTGAAGTGTCAACATTTTCATAGAAATGGAACTTAGTGGTTTAAATGGCTTATCAGCTAATACCTATAGCACTAGTGATAAACCAAGACGGAATCACAGGGGGATTCCTTGGTCTTAGATTGCCCATGCTTTTAAGTAAAGTATTTAATGTACTTACTTCATCACTTCCCCTATTAGCCAAGCAAGGGATAACTGCCATTAAAGCTGACTTGTAGCCAGCAATAGAGTAAGGCTCGAGGCTAGAGGCATCATATAGGTGAGAGGAAATCGTCTATTACCTGAATAGATGAATCCATTGGATTAATACATCTTTTGAACACTATTCTGCAAATCTGTTGGTTTTATTGTTATATGCTGTGGAGGTTGACCCCCTTCTGGCTTTTGTCATAAACATGGCTGCTTGCTCAGAAAAGCCCTCCTTAATTCTTGATTCCTTGACAACATCCATGCAGTCAATCTGAACATTGACGGATTGTTGTGAAGGGCCTTGCCCTGGAAGATAATATTGTTCATCAGAGGCAAAGGAATTGGATTGCACACCAGAAGGGCCAGCAGATCCATATACCATGATCGGCTTGGCCAATTTGGGGCGATAAGAAGCACTCCTGTCTGATTTCCTGAAGAATTTTTGGAATCAGGATTGCTGGAGGGAATGTGTATGCATACATTCCTACCCAGGTGATAGCTAACGCATCTGTTGCGATAGCGCTCGGATCTGGAATCGGAGAGACATACGTCGTCATCTTCGCATTCTTCTTTGTTGCGAATAAATCTATGTTGGGTTTCCCCCAGTGGTTGAACAGACGATCCGCCACACATTAATTTAGTTGCCATTCCGTAGGTAAAACACTCATCCTTCGGCTCAATGAGTCTGCTACATGTAGCAGATTTAACCTTCCCGGAATATGAACTGCTTTCAAGGTGATCCTGTGATCAAGGCACCAGCAAAGCAATTTCCATGTCATCATACACAGACTGGGCGAATTTGTTCCGACCTGGCGGTTTATGTAAGTCAGTACTGCTGAATTGCCTGATCGAACTAGAACAATCTTGCCCTGAACTTTCATTAACTGTCTCGCTGCGGTGAGCCACGATCGTGGCTCCTCTAGAAAAGTGCGGCGGGCCACGATCGGGGCATCTTGGTAAACTGCGGGATGCTACGAACATGGCTTTCTGCCATCAGGTTATATAATGCGCATTTTCATTGGCTAATTTTCCGCATTGTCATAACTTTTTAGAATTCCGAATGGATTAAGATAACCACCGATTGGTCGGTTTATATCGGATGACTTCGGAAAGTCATGAACATTAATTAGTGGCAGGTAAAGCCGACATCAATTGCTAACTTTCCTTTGATTTTCTAAGTCCATATGGCAAATTTTAACGGCGTAATTAGTACCGAGCAGTTTATTACAGAGTATTTAGATTTAAAAAAATCTTTTTCTGGTTTTTTCTGACCACTTCAGCTCTGATTCTAGTGAGGAGGATGACGTTTCGATCGTGCCGGCAACTGAAAACTGGAGGCCGATATCAAACAACAGCGCCGACGAAATACCTGTCAACAATCATCGCAGATTTTCTGGAAGCCAGAGATCGCAAAATATTCAGAAAAATTGCGTTAAACCAGCGGATTTTATTCTTTTACTTCTTGGTGTTCAGTTTTTAGTAACATTGGTTGAGGAAACTAATAAATATGGTGACGAGAAAGCCCGGTGGAGGGCGGAGGGACAGCCGCACTCGAGTTTTCGCAGGTGGTATCATACCACTGTAGTCGAGATGCAGGCATGCTTAGCGCTAATTATGAACATGGGATTAGTAAAGAAATCATGCATCTGTGACTATTGATCTACAAAATTCTTGCAACAGTCTCCATTCCTTATGCAAATCTTTAGACGGGACAGATTTACAATGCTTCTTAGCATGTTTCACTGTAAAGGGCTACCTGGTGACTTACCTGGCCGAGCATACAAAGTGAACTATTTTATCGATCATTTTGTCACCCAGTTTATGACATATTTTTATCCAAATGAAAAATGACATTTTTATCCAAATGAAAATGTCAGTATCGATGAAAGTTTGGTCGGTTTTGAAGGCAGAGCGCCTGCTAGACAATATATGCCCAACAAACACCACCACAAATTTGGTATGAAACTGTGGAATATGTGTGACAGTATGTCAGGGTACACTTTGAATGCTTCCTTATACTGTGAGAGAGGGACAGGTAACACTACTGAATTTGGACTAGGACGTGATGTTTGTATGGATTTAATGCAACCATATATGAATGGAGGTCACCATTTATATGTTGACAACTACTTTACAAGTGTATCACTTGCCCTACATTTATTGGACAAAAACACTTACCTGACAGGTACTGTCAGGTGTAATAGGCGTGGCATTCCAGCATGTGTCAAAGTAAAGCAGAAGGAAGATAACAGCGGATAGGAGTGGACAATTATTGTGTGTGAATTTCCACGATAAAAAACTGGTCTATTTTCTAATACCAAATGACACTGCTAAACCTGTGACTTATATCTCACAATGTGGCCGTGAGCATACAGGTGTGCCACAGGTAAACATCAATTATAATCAGTACATGGGAGGTGTAGACATGGCCGATCAACGCACATATGTTTCTAGATGAACGTCACACAATCAAATGGACCAAAAAGGTGTTCTTTTTTATGCGAGGACGTTTGACACTTAATGCGTTCATTATTTACCTGGACCACACACCTGTTGACACACCTGAGAGACCAAAGAAACTGGACCGCCGCACGTTTATCATAGATGCCATAGAAGAGCTTGTTGGTGACTCGTGTGCCTAGGAAGGCACTTGACAGACCAATGTTGGCAATAGAGAACCGTTTAGTGAACCCAACCAGTCACATGGAGGCGTCAAAGTGACCTGTCGGTAAACGACGTAATTGTGTTGTTTGTTCTAATCTTAAGGCAGGTAAACATGTGCGTACATCGTACGAATGCCTCACCTGTGATGTCTGTCTGTGTCCGGGTAATTGCTGGAAATTATACCACACAAAGAAGGTCTACCAGTAAACATTATCTTAGCACCAGTCAACTGTTATTTACCTGTTATTTACCCATTAATTACCTGTATATAGTTGAACACACAATATTGTTTGGATGCTACAATTTTGCAGACTTAAATATGGATTACTAAAATATATAGTTTAACTATGTTGGTGACAAGAATAAAGACAGCAAAATCTTAGCGTCAGTCGGAATTTTATTTTTACTAAAATAAATAGCAATGTATGTATGTATGTATGTATGATTACTGTATTCTACGGCAACAACACATGTCAGTCAAATTATTGTCAAAATAAATTGAATGACACTTACTGGCGATATCAGAACAATTTGATGGAAACTTTATGCTGCAACAACTTTCAGTGAAAGTATTCTAACAAGAGGCCCAAGGGCCTGTGACGCTCACTTGGACCATTAGCATTTGAAGCATTTGCATTTAAATATACATGATTCATTGCATTAAACAAGATGGGAAAAATGTTCACAGGAAAAATCTACCAATCAAAATTCTGAATGGAAATTCTGGCGCCTATGATCATAGCATCATTTTAGTCAAGGTTGGTTGAAATTGCTCAAAGTAGTAAGAAGAAAGAATCCACCACTGTAGGTGGTGAATAAGAGGCTCCAATACCAGCACATTTGTGTCCGGTGATCCTGTACTCTAGGTCCACTGTGTCATGAGAAATAACTGGATAGGCCACCTGCTTAAGGCTGCCTGTGGAATGACTGGTTCCAATGAAACCATCCACCCCAGCATTCTCAAGTAAACCTGTGCCAGGACATGACGACTGTTGCACACTGACTGTATTAATAAGAGGAGTACTTGTACCCTCTTCCTGAGTAGGATAAATATATCCTATCTCTAGATCGAAGAACATTCCCAGGTAAACAAACTTCTGGGATGGCGTCAGCTCTGATTTTTGAAAGTTGATTATCCAGCCTAAGTCTGTGAGAGTTTTTAGAACTATCTCCCGATTTACTGAGACGTTCCTGATTGTGTGCTTTTAACAGCCAGTCATCTATGTATGTATGGACTGCTATGCGTCTCCTGCGGAGGTATGCTGTTATCACAAGGACCACCCTGGTGAAGACCCGAGGAGCTGTCGAAATTCCGACGGGTAAAACCCTGAATTCCCACTGACGGCCCTGGAATACAAACCTCAGGTACCGGCGACAATTCCTCGCCATTGAAATGTGGAAATATGCATCTTTCAAATCTATTGACGTAGTCCACATTCCCTTCTCCAACCCTGCCAACACCAATTTCAGTTTCCATTTTGAAACTTGGTGTCTATGAACTTGTTCAGTGGCTTGAGGTTGAGAATTGGTCTTCACCCGCCAGTACTTTTTGTCACTAGGAACACAGTTGAATAGAAGCCCGGACAATTTTGTGCTGGTTGAATTGCTCCTTTTAGTATGAGGGAATTTATTTTCTCCTCTGTACTTAACCGTTGATCTGGATCTCTTGGATTTTGAGTCCAGATCAGTACCAGAGACCTACTATCCAGTCGGAATGATACCTGACTGAAAGCCATCGTAAGACTAAGCGGTTCGGAGTCAACCACTCCCACTCTTGCCTGTGGTGGGCCAGATGTCCCCCCCCACCCCCACTGATCCACCTGGGGAGAGGTGGACATGAGCAATGCAAGAGTGGCACCGTCTTTGGACCCAGAAGCACTGGAATGGTCCTTACTGTGGAAACCGGCCCATCAGGCACGGCTACCATGACCAGATCTTCGTGCGCCATGGCCTGCACTGCACGCACATCGGTGCATGGGCGGCTGCCTGCGCTGGCGGAGCCTGCGCACCCCCCCTCGCTGCTGGCCGGAGCGCGCGCAGCTGTGGCTGGGCTGTATGTATGTATGTATGTATAGATTTATATAGCGCCTTTTCCAGACTTAACTGCTCAAAGGCGCTGGTGGCTGGCCTCTGACTTGGCCACCGCCATCCCATGCTTGCCGAGGATGGTACGCAGGGGATGCTGCGTGAACGCACTCCATTCTGCGGAGCACTTCAAATTGCTCACACAAAGCCCTCTGGTTATTTACCAGGGTGACCGTCTCTTGGAGATGCTTACATCCCTCACCCCAAAAGAGACAAGGACCTGTCAGGCGCATGCAGAAGCCTATTGTACAGGTCCTGGGACGGGCACAGATTGTCAAGTGCAAATGACCGCCATGCCCCCGGACACTCCTGGTAACTGACTGGGTTAAACAGTCCAAACCCAGGTTAATACCATCCTGGATGGCTCTCTGGACTGTTACCGGACTTGGCTCGCACGATGCGGATGCTGTTACTACAGCCCCCCCCCCCCCACCAGCTGGGAGACGTGCGAGAGCGCCGCGATAGACACTCTCGAACTCTCCTCCACATCGCGCAACGCGGTATTTCCCGAGGGCAGCGCAGTGCTCCCCTGTCATGGGAGCCTGGCTGCATGTCTTCACCTAGCGCAGTCATTCGCACTGGGTTTAGGCACTATACCGTACCTCTGGTATTCACCGGGTACGATGCGGCACCGCTTTGCCACCTCGCGAGGGGCCTTCGCGAGATGTCCATTCACCTTAATAGACGTCTCTGCCGCTGAGAACATCCACAATATGCTCAGCCAAGGGCAGAGATGGCATCGCGGTAGCAGCCGGCTTACCTGCTAGCTATGGGCGCTGGTCCCGCTGGCTAGCCAGCTGTTCCACAGCAAGATCTGGCCTGACGTTGATTAGCCAATGACAAGCGTCAGACTAACCGTTAAAATAACCAAGAAAAACCGTACCAATCGCTATAAACACCTTCATCAATGAAGTGAAGACTAAAGATCGGCACAATTAGGGTGCATAGATACGCCAACCCGAAGGCAAACATAACTCATGGGTGCCGCCATCTTGGCTAAGAGCGCATCCATCTTGGAAGGAACCGAGTCGCAAGAGAAATTAGCCGAGTACCCGCATAATGCTTAAACAGTTAAAGGTACCGGACCGACTCCAACAATGGCTACCATTTTAAAACAAAATGCCAATTTAAGAAAATTTCAATCATTCATTACGGCACAAATGTATAAATTCTAGATTGATACAACCTGCCGCTGAGATGATTTTCCTTTCTCTTACATCCTTCCAACAATGAATAGACCAGAAAACCGCTAACTCCGTTGAAATTGCGAATTTTAATGAGCTTAGAAAAACACGACTAGCATGGAGAGCAAAATAAGTAGTAAATAACAACGTAGTCAGTAATATGAGCTACTAGAAGGTATTTAGCCTGACGCTTGGTCGCGATGTGAGACCAAAAGTCTGAATCTGGGCATAAACCAAGCCGGATAAGGGACGCTTCTCCCCTGGACCAACACGCCCACCACGACCAGTATGTCGTTATTAAACCCTGGAGAGCAAAATAGATGAATCTGACTGTGAATGGGAATTGACTCGGTACCTGGGGCTATGGTAATTCCCGGACACAGTATGGGCAGGACAAGGAGAGTGCTGAGTTTTAATTGTTTATTTTGAGCTACACTAGATAATAGACATTATCATAATAGTACATCTGTTAAGTATTATTCGAAGTAGAAGACTCGGTCCCTGTACATCCTCTAGCAACTTAGCGCAATCAGACATGGTAATTCAGATGAATTTCTTTCAAATGAGTGAAGAAACAGCAGAAACTTTAGTATAGGAAAAATCTGCATGTGTCTCTCTTGCCAATAAATTGGAAAAGAGGAAGTGCTAGTCTGCGCATGCACGAGGTTGGGGCTGGCATCCGCCGGACTGTCATCTGACTACCTGCCCTGTAGGGGCACCTAACTTTTTTGTTTATTGAGTGAAAGTCGATATTTGAGAATATCAAAGAGTGTTAGGGAGGTAAGTATACTCTTGAAGTGAAATAGTGAGTGAGTGAGTAAGTGTCAGTTTGGCTGGAGTGAGTGAGTCAGTGTGGGTGGAGTGAGTTGAGTGAGTGAGTGAGTGAGTGAGTGAGTGAGTCAGTCAGTGTGGGTGGAGTGAGTGAGTGAGTGAGTGAGTGAGTGAGTGAGTGAGTGAG
This sequence comes from Chaetoderma sp. LZ-2023a, assembly GCA_034401795.1. Lineage (NCBI taxonomy): Eukaryota > Metazoa > Mollusca > Caudofoveata > Chaetodermatida > Chaetodermatidae > Chaetoderma > Chaetoderma sp. LZ-2023a. The sequence continues at coordinate 256,013,242 of CM067369.1, forward strand.
TGAGTCAGTGTGGGTGGAGTGAGTGAGTGAGTGAGTGGACAACTACAACAAGTCTTGTAATAAAACATTACATATTGACTGAGATGATTACTATTTCATTATCCTCACCCCATATGGGGAGAAGGTATCAGAATCGCACTCATGGAAGACAACTGGAAACGGAAGTACTTAGGAAAACAGAACATTTGTCTTGAAAGTTACCTTGAAAAATAGATTCTAGGAATTCAGGTTTCAAAATTTTAAATCAATTTCATCACATGTTGAGTGGGCGGAGATTAGCTAGAAATGGGCGTGGTATAGCTTGAAATGGAACCCCTATTGAAGTTTTAAACTTTTAAATTTGAAATAGATTACAGTCTGTGTCGTGTCCTCATACTCACCAGCACTTTATAGCTAATGAACAGGCGCAGCATTTGATCCGTGTCATACTTAAGCTGTTTTGGTAATATTTTACTTTTGGCGCTGTACTTTGAAACTGTCGCTTTCGTTTTCGCAGTAGCCGCCGATAACTTCATAATTTGTTCCATGTTTTTCTCCTGCTCAAAATCAATCCGGAATGGTGGCTTTTTGGGCTTCTTTGTCTTGACATCTTTTTGTGCTGCTATGGATGTATCTGAAGATAAAGTACATTAGTAACCATTTACTGGTTAACCCTTAAATGGTCATACCAGCCAAAACCGGCCTCTAATATGGTCTTGCGGAATCTCCATTTACAGGTCAAGAGAATACAATTTTTGGAAATTTACCACTGGAATGACTGGCTCGATAACCGAGCCAGTCATTCCAGTGATAAATTTTCAGAATTTTTATTCTCTTGGCCTGTAAATGGACATTCAATAAAATATTTTAATTTTCTTGACCAAATTTGACCATTAAGAACATCAAAATATTTGTTTATGGAATGTCTTTTTGCAGGCAAAAATAAGACTTCTTCAGTGTACCACTGGTATCACGGTCTCAATCATCGAGCCAGCCATTGTAATTGTACATTTTCAAAAGAAGGCTGCTTGGCCTCCTAGTGACCATTCCCATTCTAGATTTTTAGCCAGGTATATTAAGTGGGTAAAGTGCAAAATTAATGCCATTATATCTCACTTTCAGATTCAAACATTAGGCAATACACAATCAAACACCATGTGTAAAATTAACATATTTTGTCTGTATTCTAGCATTCTATTCAGACTAGCAGAAAATCAAACAAGAGCTTGTCAATCTCCATGAAATAGCCATGTCAGCTAAGAAAAACACGCTCTCCAAGGCCCTAGGGTTATATCTCTGGACCTGCTAAATATTTTGAAAACAATTTGACTGAAAGCTTGACTGAAAGCTGTTTGTGGTTAAGCCAAATTGTTTTCAAATTATTCAGCAATTAAGAGTTTTTGCTCATTGAAATTATTGTTTGGTGGTTTGCAGTAATGAGATAGTTAAAAAGTTTATATAAAACACATTGCATAAAGGATATACAATAAACCGGTTCTATTACCTTTAGGAAGTGGTCTGAGCCGCCAATGTGTTGGTCCAGCCCAAGCTTGTAAGAGATCTTTATTAAAGTATGAGTAGTCAGAGGGCTCTGATGCCAGCACTTGAATCAAATTACCCACAGTACCGTGCTTGTCATGTCTGTAAAACACAAACTAGATACAATAGCGAGAGCCATTTCTAGATATGTCCCGCCCACTTCTAGCTAAGCTCTGCCCATGTTTTTCCTGTATTGGTATCGATGAAACCCTGAACTTCCAGAATCCCAAAATCAAAGTAACTAAACAGGAAAGCCATTGAATATTTTGAAACTAATATGACTAGATGCTGCTGCTGCCAATGGCCCTGTCAAATTAGTTTCCAAATCTTCAACAGAATGTTTATTAAATAGTAAATCCATCAAAGACATACAATTTGTGCACTTGACAGAATATTCCAGCTTCATGTCAGAGTATTTCTGTCAATTATGATTGTGACATCATCCTACATGTGACGTAATTGATTATGACATTATATATACTTGAGTGACAAATAGGATTCATCCGTTATCAAGCTAAAAATAAGTAACAGAAATGTATATAAATTAGTGCCATTTTCCAGCCCGCGTATGGTTGTAGTACAGTACAGACCGTAGTTAGCTTTACTGTTTGATGAAGCAAAAACGAAACAAAAATGCGTCTTTAACACGTCCAAAACTCGTAGCGTTTCCAGGCATGGCCAAACACCAAACCCATTTTATTTATTTTATAGGCGCGTCTAACGGAAAGTCTAACCCGTCCTACAATATGTTAAACATATCATGAAATATTTAAAACCCGTCACGGAAAAAGTCAAACGCGCAATCAAATGTATTCATTAACGCTACAAAGATTCTTACTACGCGTCATTAAACATAAAGTGGAATCGGCTATAGTCTGTCAAGAACCCGTACATGTAAATTTAAATTGCAATTGGAGCCGTATGTGTATCCGCCTTTAGCTTTTTTGTGGCTGTAAATGATAATTGTCGAAATGTCATCATCGTAATCAATTCTAATTTTGTATAAAATGGACGTGTGTGAACTCCGCACCTGGGTATTCTTTACTGAGTATGAAGCTAGTGTGATGACTGTGCGTATATTTGAATAAATTTTTAATCCACAATTTCTTTTGAAATCTGGTTGAATAAACCAAGATATTCTCTGAAATGGGTTTATTACAATATAGTCTAATTTGAGCCGACGTAATACGCATAACTTTTTAGAACAATATATGCACCAGTTGCAGCTAGTGTGTTATGGCAAATTTGTCTTATAACAGAAATGGAAGCGATTTACAAAATCTGCAAACCTGACATTCGGTTGTTTTCGATTTCGCTATTTCATACATAATATGTAACCGAAAATCTCCGCTTTTACATAGACAGGCACATGCGTACATAGTTGTTTTACCCGTGCCTGGGGTGCGTTCAGGACCGCGAAAAACGTTTTACATTATATATACTGAACACTGTACCGCGTAGATCACGAATGTTCGCCGAACATTCGCCTTCCTGAACTCACTCCAGGAGTATCCGAGTACATAACGTTATTACCCGTTTTCGGCAACGGGTATCACCGTCTGATTGGTCGAGAATACACGCATATTTAATCAGATCTAGCAAAGATGGCGTCAACTGTTTAGAAAATAACATATTTTTGTGTGTGCAATTCATCAATCTACGCACATTTCGTGTACGCCACAGACTAAAAAGTAGACCGATAACACGGAATAACGAAACTGCCAATCGGAAAGTGTGATGCCTATATATTTGACCACTTCGGCATCTTAACTCAGGCTTATTACTGACAGTGCTTCAAGTTAGTTATCTCGAAAACTGTAAACAAAGACACGCGTCGATGATCGAGTTTATCGGAATGTTTATCTTCAACATTGTTTTTTCGCGACCAGGACGAAATGGATATTATACATATATTTTGTGTCTGCGGCTCTCTTGCGACAATCAATAACTTTCTAATTATCGGTGACATCACATTTACTGAAACAGAAATGATAATGCAGGTTACTGGGCCAATATTGGCCTAGTATAAACGAAATCTAGGATTTCTTTTTTCACGAGAGAGTTGATACTTACCTCCCTAATACTTTTGATATTGCTAAATATTGGCTTTCACTCAATAAACACTCAGATTTAAAACAGTTAGGTGCCCCTACTGGGCAGGGAGTCAGAGCGTAGTCTGGCGGATGCCAGCCCCACCACCGCGCATGCGCAGACTAGCACTTCCTCTGACTAGATTATTGGCTGACACACATGCAACTATTAAGAGCCTGAAGACCGAGCCTCTGTGGGGTGGAGAGGCCGGGTCCGTATCTAGGGAGGTAAGTATCAACTCTCTCGTGAAAAAAGAAATCCTAGATTTCGTTTATTTCACTTCAAGAGTATACTTACCTCCCTAATACTTTTGATATTGCCAGAATTCGAAAGTGAATCTGGCGGGAGGGAGGCGAGGTCAAAAGACCAGCTCATCCCTATACGCTTTTCTGCGTTTAAGGCACTTAAACTTCTGAAACTGTAAGAAAAAACAGTCAGGATTTGACTAACCATCGGATAACACCACCGATGTATGAGAGATGACCGAATGTCATATGCGCTCCCCCCCCTCCTTCCTGGGAGGAAGAGTCGACTGACCTCAATGTCCTATACGCTCTCTACGTACAAGTGCCATGTACTACAGGACAGAGACGAAAAAGCTCCATTTTCGTAACTCTCAACAATGAACCACACAAATACACAAACCATCACCATATTAATAACGGGTAATCGTGACAATACAATCAACAACGGACAACACATGAACAAGACTGACCTTGTTGAAAATGGCTGCTGACATCATCTTCCCATTGGTAAAGACTGATGCAGGCCCAAAAAAGTGGGTGTTTCCATAAATTAATTGTGAAATATATAAGTAATGAGGAAAACCTCCTCAAAAAATATAAACCGATTTATTTTTTCAAAACCGACAAGGCGAGAGGATTAGAGGTGTCACGGAGATAATGGTCTGTAAAACTTGACTCACAGTGCCACTGAGCCACCGACATAATATCATCCACAGGGACCCCATTAAACAGGGCCGTGGATGTCACCACGCCGCGGACACTGTGAGCCTTGGCCACGTCAACCTGCTTCCCGGTGGCGGATTTATGGCAAAACTGAATGCATTCCACAATCCACCTGGAAATGGTGTCCTTAGAAGCCCTCCCATGGGGTTCAATATATGACAACCATAACGCTGACTGGTCGGTGCGCCATGCCGCCGTACGTTGTTTGTACCGGCGCAGCGCCCGGACGGGACACCATGCTTTAGAATTAGGATCATATCTAGTTAAAGCAGGCAAAATAATAGGTTGACCTGGATATTTCAACGACTGATTTTTAGCCAAGAAATTAATCCTAGGTAGCAGCTTAAGGCCTTCCCCTGAAACCACAAAACGGTCATCCTCGGCTGATAAGGCATGAATTTCACTCCTACGCCTAGCCGAGGCCGCAGCAATTAAAAACACAGTCTTCAGTGTTAATAGTTTCATAGAAATGGAACTAAGTGGTTCAAAAGGCTTATCACCTAGTACTTGAAGCACTAGCGATAAACTCCAAGACGGAATCACAGGGGGATTCCTTGGTCTTAGATTGCCCATGCCTTTAATTAATACATTTAATGTATTTACTTCATCACTTCCCCTCCTAGCCAAGCAAGGAATAACAGACATTAATGCTGATTTATAACCAGCAATAGAGTTAGGCTTGAGGCTATAGGCATCATAGAGGTGACAGAGGAAATCAGCTACTACTTGAATAGATGAATCCATTGGATCAATACATCTTTTTGAGCACCATTCTGCAAATCTGTTGATTTTATAATTATATGCTCTGGAGGTTGACCCCCTCCTGGCTTTGGCCATAAACATGGCTGCTTGCTCAGAAAAGCCCTCCTTAATTCTAGATTCCTTGACAACATCCACGCAGTCAATCTGAACATTGACGGATTGTTGTGAAGGGCCTTGCCCTGGAAGATAATATCGTCCATCAGAGGCAGAGGAACCGGATTGCAGACCAGAAGGTCCAGCAGATCCGTATACCATGATCGGCTTGGCCAATCCGGGGCGATCAGAAGCACTTGGCATTCCTCTTGTCTGATTTTCTGAAGAATCTTTGGAATCAGGATTGCTGGAGGGAATGCGTATGCATACATTCTCCCCCAGCTGATAGCTAACGCATCTGTTGCGAAAGCGCTTGGATCCGGAATCGGAGAGACGTACGTCGTCATCTTCGCATTCTTCTTCGTTGCGAACAAATCGATGTTGGGTTTCCCCCAATGGTCGAACAGACGATCCGCCACACATTGATTTAGTTGCCATTCCGTGGGTAAAACACTCATCCTTCGGCTCAATGAGTCTGCTAGCAGGTTTAACCTTCCCGGAATATGAACTGCTTTCAAGGTAATCTGGTGATCCAGACACCAACAAAGCAGTTTCCATGTCATCATACAGAGACTGGGCGACTTCGTTCCGCCCTGGCGGTTTATGTAAGTCACAACTGTTGAGTTGTCTGAACGAATAAGAACAATCTTGCCCTGAACTTTCTGTAAGAAACGTTCCAGGGCCAGGACTACTGCTCTTAGCTCCAGTAGATTTATATGTTCCTTTGACTGTTCCAGATTCCAAAGCCCTGATATCGTGGATTCTTCCAGGCAAGCTCCCCAGCCCTCCATCGATGCATCTGTATACACAGTCACCTGAGGGTGGGGAGGGGTTAGCAAAACCCCCGGCAAGAGATTCTCTGTATTCAACCACCATTGCAGGTGGTGAATCAGAGGCGCCAACACTGACACATTCGAGTCCAGCGAACCTGTACTCTGGGTCCATTGTGTCATGAGAAACAACTGGATCGGCCGCCTGCGTAAGGCGGCCTGAGGAATGACTGGTTCCAATGAAACCATCAACCCCAGCATTCTCAAGTAAACCCGTGCCAGGACATGACGACTGTCGCACACTGACTGAATCAACGAGATGAGTTTTTGAACTCTCTCCTGAGTAGGATAAACATATCCTGTCTCTAGATCGAAGAACATCCCCAGGTAAACAAACTTCTGGGATGGAGTCAGCTCTGATTTTGGGAAATTGATCATCCAGCCCAAGTCTGTGAGAATTTTCAAAACAATCTCCAGATTGGCGGACAAACTTTCCCGGGTGTGCGCTTTCAACAGCCAGTCGTCTATGTACGTGTGGACTGCTATGCTTCTCCTGCGGAGGTATGCTGTGATCGCAAGAACCACACGGGTGAAAACCCGAGGAGCCGTGGAAATTCCGAAGGGCAACACCCTGAATTCCCACTGTCTGCCCTGGAATGCAAATCTCAGGAAGCGACAGAAACTCCCGTGGATGGGGATGTGGAAATAAGCGTCCTTCAAATCTATCGACGCCGTCCACATCCCCCTCTCCAACCCCGCCAACACCGAGCGCACCGTTTCCATCTTGAAACTGGGCGTCTCGATGAACTTGTTCAATGGCTTGAGGTTGAGAATCGGTCTCCACCCTCCGGTGCGTTTTGTTACTAAGAACAGGGTTGAATAGAAGCCCGGACATCTTTGTGCCGGCTGAATAGCTCCCTTTTGTATGAGGGAATTTATCTCCTCCTCGATACACAACCTTTGCTCTGGATCTCTCGGAATGGGAGTCCAGACTGGCACCAGAGACAGTCGCGACGGCGGGCCTGTCACCCACTCTGGATGATACCCGACGGAAAGCCATCGCAAGACTAAACGGTCCTGAGTTAACCGTTCCCACTCTTGCATGTGGCCGGCTAGCCGGCCTCCCACCGGCCCACCTAGGGACCGCGGTGGACACGAGGCATGCAAGAGCGGCACTGTCTCCGTCGCCATACACACCGGAGTGGTTCTTACCGCGGTAAGCGTCCTGTCAGGACCAATAACCACGCCCAGACCCTCGCGCGCCCCGCCCCGCCCCGCGCGCACCTCGGTGCGCGGGCGGCTGCCTGGCTGACGGCGCCTGAGGAACCTGCGCCCCCCTCGCTGCTGGCCGAATCGCACGCGGCCGAGGCCGACGCTGCGACGGTGGCTGGCCACTGACCTGGCCATCACCACCTCGAGCCTGCAGGGGACGATACGCCGGGGCCGCGGCGCGAACGTTAGCACGACGCAGTGCATCAAACTGCTCGCGCAGCGCCCTCTGGTTATTCACCAGGGTGACCGTCTCCTGGAGGTGGCGACATCCCTCACCTCCAAAAAGACCAGGGCCCGTCATAGGCGTACGCAGTAGCCTATTGTACAGGTCCTGAGACGGGCACAGATTGTCCAGGGCAAACGTGCGTCTTGCCCTGACACTCCTGGTCACCGCCCGAGTCACACAGTCCAGTGCCAGGTTAATACCATCCTGGATGGTTCGCTGGACAGTGACCGGACTTGGCTGGCGCGATGCGGATGCCGTTACTACCCCCTGTAACAGCTGGGAGACGTGGGACAGAGCGGCAATCGAAGCCCTCCCACTCTCCTCCGCATCACGCAACGCGGCATTCGCCGAACGCAACGCGTTCGCGCACAAGACACCCTTGTCAGAACGGGAGCCTGGCCGCGCATCCTCACCCAAAGCCGCGCGGTCATCCACGCTGGGCTTGGGTACCACACCATACCGCTGGTAATCCAGGGGCACGATGCGACAACGCCTGGCCACCTCGCGAGGGGCCTTCGCGAGACGTCCACTCGACTTAATGGACGACTCCGCCGCCTTGAACATGTCAACGACATGCTCCGCCAGCGGCAGAGAAGGCATAGCGTTAGCAGTCGGTTTCCCAGCTAACCACGGCGTGTGAACACGCTGGCTAGCCGACTGCTCCACGGGCAGATCAGGCCTAACGCTCACCAACCACTGGCAAGCGTCATACCAATCCTCCTCCGTGGCTAACTGCGAGCGCTCTACAAGACGGGGTCCTTCGTCTTCCTCCTGAGCGCAAGCAGTAGAGCTTGACGGCGGGTATGCTGATACACCTGGCAAGCCAGGGAAAACACGCGGGCCTGACAGCACCGGCATGAAAATATCACTGGTTTGACCAGGAGCAGGCACCGTGGCAGAGCGCGGGGTATATATAGGCTCACCACGGGCCCGGCCAGCACCAGCAACACCCTCGGCAAGCCGAGGTATGCGGTACCGCTGGCCATCAGCAGCGCCCTGGGCCACCACCTGAGCCGCGGACTCTACTCCAGGGTGAGTAAAACCGTGGAACAAGGCGCCTGTATTCCCCGCGAGGGGTGCACAAACGTCTTCATCCATGTCCACGTCGTCAGACGGCGACCCTAGCAGGTAATCCTCATTACCCTGGTCAGAAAGATTAGACCCCGGGTTAGCAAAGAGAGCTAACCCGGGCTGACCAGGAACGGTGCCATAGGAGGTACTGGCCACCGCGGCGTGCGGATACCCCTGGACTGATAAGCAGCCCGCGGGTTCCAGCGACAACCGTCCACGGTCCCCTATCGGCGCGGCAATAAGCCTGCTGCCAGGGCCGTGGAACGCCCCCTCTAATGGGGCCACCTCTGAATCATCGGACAACGGAAGCGGACTAAGGAAAATCGATCCAGAGGCGGGGATTACCTGCTCCGAAGCCGATGATGAGGACAGTAAAGGATTTGGTCCAGGAAGCATGCCACGAAGCAACCCTGGAACCAAATCCTTTATTGTCCTCTTCATCTCTCCCAACATCTCGGTCCGGAAGGCCTCCATATCCACCGCGGACGAGACCTTCCCCTTACCCTTACCACTTACAACCTCTCGTTTCCGCTTCTTCTTCTTCTCCTCCTCTACCACCTTGTCCGTCGCCTGTAAATAGCACAAGAATTCGGACATTAACTCGCCCCCCCCAGTGCTTACATATGTCACAATTAACCAATGGACCACAAGGGCTACATTGACAGCACAGATGCGGCCAGAACTTATCCGGCAGAAAACGACCACAGGACGCGCAACCCGGTCCCTGAAACAGGGCAAAGGACAAGGAGTATGAGCAACTAGTTAAGCTTAGAAACTCAATCCAACTCAAAGAGAAGGAAAACGATCATAAGATCCATATACATCAGAAACCAGCATAGCGCTTGAATTGCTTGATAAACACATAGCCAGGCTGATTATGACGTCATTAATCCCGTGACAGGAAAAATTCGATCCCAACAAAACATCCAAGTGCAAGGACGAATTGTATGCTGAATGGATAAGTTGACTACACAACCATCAGATACATATAGATAACTCTTTTCTGGCAAAAATGTTAATTATCTCCCTTTGTTTGTTTACAATAATTAACATCACCACATTATCAATAACTAGATACCTGACACTTTGTATAGACAAACCATCCAACGTGACGAACCGGAGAACTCCACCATCTGCACGCCTCTTAACTCTCTCCACCTCATGGGGAAGGAATTGGATCAAGAGGGCAAAGTGAGAAGACCTTTATACTAGGCCTCCAACTCACTGGACATATTTTTCATTTGGTTAGATAACCTAACAGTGTTAGTAGGAAATGGAACCATGGTGGAGAGAAAACTAACTCTCAGCAACTGTGATTGTCACCACCCAGCGTCATACAGACCTGTGGACATAAACAGAAAGAGAAATTAGTCCTAGGAAGCACCGAGTTGACCTAAACCAACTAACTAAGGCGCTTATCACGGTAAACGCGAGTCCCGGAAACACAATACACCGGGAAGAAAACTCGCTAATTTTACTAGAAGTCACCTGATTTAAAGGTCCTAAGTCCTTCTTTGGCGAATTGAAACCTCCCGCCATCCAAAAAAGTGACTATCACACCAACCAACACCACTTAAACTAGTTTAAGATAAAGAAAAGCTTCAGCACAAAAAGACATGTGTGAACTCTCTGCCAATAATCTAGCAAAGAGGAAGTGCTAGTCTGCGCATGCGCGGTGGTGGGGCTGGCATCCGCCAGACTACGCTCTGACTCCCTGCCCAGTAGGGGCACCTAACTGTTTTAAATCTGAGTGTTTATTGAGTGAAAGCCAATATTTAGCAATATCAAAAGTATTAGGGAGGTAAGTATACTCTTGAAGTGAAAACCTGCATTATCATGGAAGTAGGCCCCAAATCTATACCAATGAATTACCACATTTTATCCATTTGAACCTGAAATCCCAGAATTCCACTTTTACAGTCATTATATATGTATGATGTTGAATATTTTGAAAGCAATTTGACTGGAAGCTGGCTTTCAGTCAAATTAGTTTCAAAATATTCACCAGAATTTTGACACATTCGTAACAAATTTATTATTTTCTCTTGTCGTTTGAAATTGTTAATGCAATAGTAGAAGTACTCCCTTGTTGGAGGCGATATTCCCACCCTGTATTATAGTCATAGAATCACAATCAAATTTCCCATAATACCCTGGTAGATACGCCATTTTCAGAGGGGCTAATTTAACATTACGAACAATGGGCCGGTAAACCTTAATTACATTTTCTTTAATATATTGCGAAATTCACTCATGATTTCATGTTTTCTGATACCTGACAGGGTTATTACAGATTTTCAGACTCAGGATTTAATGGTTTGAACATCAAGGAAAATGTAAACAATGAGTTTGTATGGGCAGTCCTCTTTAGCATGTAGTAAGTTTTCCCCAACTTTAATGGCGGCCGAATTCAAGATGCCCGGATGTGCGAAACTATGAATAATGTGTTTGATTTCTGCGCTAAAGTCTGAGGGCGGCGTATGACCATAACAGCCGCTGTCTGGTCATAAGGCCCAACAGTACATCTATATAGTATATTACTGGATATATATTGTGCCATATATTTTAAACCAAATATCACTCATCGTGGCGTTGTAAACGTGGAATCAGACACTGATAGTAATGGTGAGACAGCTAATGTGTGGGACAGTCAATCTTCTGATGATGATATGTTTGACGATGAGGAAGCTACCACTACTGGAAAGACTTGAAGATGAACTTGAAGCTGCTACACTACAGATTGAGTGAACTTCTCAAATCAGTGACAAAGAGTTTGCCCTGAAGTTTGGGTTATTTTGGTGCATTCACCATGATCATTTGTGCCGTTTGAATTTAATTAACTGTTAAAGTTTGTTATATTGAATTAGCTCTAACTAACATGATTAGATATACCAATAACATACCAAGAGTTAGTAGTTAGTCACTGTTATAACAATTGTACATTTTAGCAATTGACCCTTTAACACTCCAGCTGGTGAAAACATGTTCTGTGGTGGCCTTGAGAAATGTCCATATGCAGAACAAGAATTATTTTTTTACCCTGACTCAGTGAGTGGTCAAAACTGGCCTCTGAAATCAAATTGTCTTAAGAAATGATCATTTGCAGGCCAAGAGAAGACTACTTTAAGATTTTACCACTGGAATAACAGGCTTGATAACCAAGCTAATCATTACAGTTCTAAATGTTAAAAAATTGCCTTGGCTTGCAAATGGGCATTTATTAACCCTTTAATGGTCAAATCAGCCATAACCAGCCTCTGCAGTGTTCCTGAGAAATGCCCTTTAGCTGACTAAGAGAATACTATTTTTGAAAATTTATCACTGGAATGACTGGCTCCCAGAATGCTCTTGATCAGCAAATTGACATTTTATGAGACAATTGGAATTTTCTCGACCAAATTTACCCATTAAAGGGTTCAGCAGAAATTTACATTTTCTTGACAAATATTGGACAGTAAAGGGTTGTAAAGCTGGAGCTTTACTTACCTTTAACTACCTTGTTCTGCTGTTCACAATGGGGAAAAATTCTCAATCCTTGTTCCACTGCGTAGATAAGTTCGTCAATTTTCACAGACACTTAATTGATGACGGACTATATGTATTCTATTTAACCCTTTAATGGACAAATTTGGTGAAGAAAATTTTAATACCCACTTATTGAATGTCCAATTAGAGGCCAAGAGAATGCGATTTTTGAAAATTTTTGACAAATTACTGGCTCGGTCATTGAGCCAGTCATTTGTGGTGAATTTTCAAAAATTCTATTCTCTTGGCCTGTAAATGGACATTCCACAAGGCCATAACAGAGGCCAGTTTTGGTCGGCATGACCATTAAATGGTTAATAAAAATGATGTCGAATATTTTAAAACTAATTTGACTGGGAGTTGTTGCTGTCATATCAACAGCTTACATGTATAGTTTTCAGGAATTTGAGATTCAGAGAGTACAGAGATCGATCCCAATGCAGGTAAAGCTTGGGTGGAGCTTAGCTAGAGATGGGCGGGGAATAGCTAAAACTGGATTCCTCCATTGGGCAAAACTATAAGTAAGACTGAGCGGTCGTAGTGAACACCTGACCTAGCACTGTAATAGTAGCACGACAAAATAGCAATCTATCTGTGTTGGTACAAGTACATTATGTAATAAATTATTAAAAAGTGTACCAACACAAATACTGATAGAATGCTACATGTATTTTGACATGATACTGGTGCAGTGCCCGGTCAAGTGTTTACCACCACTCAGTCTCACGCCACAATAATAAATTAGCTACTATAATCTCTCTGTCTGAGTACAGCGTACATTGTTCATAGTGATATTCACTATACCACCACGTACCTCACCGATAATATTTGTCAGAATAAACCAGCACGATTATAATCATGCCAGTTTATTCATTCATTTTGTTGGGTGACATGCATTGTGGTACCTGATAAGCATGCTGGATTATTCATTAATTTTTCTGGGTGGCATGCATGGTGGTTACAACTCAGGTGATGTGAAGTTTGAAAGAAAAAATTCTATGGAAACTAGTAAAAAAAAAATTTAAATTTCATAGACAACAAAACAGCCCGTAAGCCTATTTATACCTGGCCTCAGCTGCTCTCGGAGAGCATCTAGACTTCAAAGTTTTCCGGTGGAAAGTTGGTGTTTCCAGGTGAGTGACCGCTGAGGACAGTGAATCGCGCATGTCAGGAGAGTGAAAGACTGATTCAAGTCAGACCACCAATGACCGATAGGAAAATATCTATTTGCAGAACAAGAGAAGACTATTTTTGAAAATTTATGACTGGAATGACTGGCTTGGTTATCGAGACAGTCATTCCAGTGATAAATTTTCAAAAATAGCCTTTTCTTGGTCTGCAAATAAATATTTCTCAACACCACTGCAGAAACCGGTTTTGGATGATATGAGCCGGGTTCTGCCGATCCGGTTTGCTTAGTGGGGTGAACTGTCCCACTTCCTCAAGAAATCATGGGTCATTTTGACAAATGTTGGATCAAGTACATACATGGAAGATAACAATGTATGAAGGTAATGATTGGATGGTCTGAATTTTAGAGCACTAAATGGTGCAAGGGCCCTGCCTCCGCAAAACCCTGCATGAGTAGTATGATGACGTTGAATTAATTACCTACCTACCTTTAAAATCTCCTCGAGTCCTTTCTTTATCTCCATGTTTTGAAAAAATTAGGATACCTTTGTCTCCATCCATTCATCATGCCATCTCCTCCCAAACAGTTGGGTGGAATTCAACCAAATTTGGTATGTGGGTTATCCATATGATTGTGGATTGGCTGACAACATTTATTTTATGTAGTCAGAGATTGGTGTCTTCCAAATTTATCTAGATTTCCCATAGTCCTGCCCACACTCTCGCACATCATTTGACACCCTCTCAATAGTTTTAAATTAAGCCAGATGAGCCACTACATTTAGATAGGACTAGTGATTACTAGATTCTACTATAGCCCTTCAAATCTTTACAGACCAAGGGAAGACTATTTTTTTAATTTTACCACTGAAATGACTGGCTCAATTATCGAGCCAGTCATTCTACTGGTAAATTTCCAAAAATAGTCGTCTTGCTCTGTTCACAGTAGAGGAATTTTTTGACCACCTGTGTAATGTAACTCCTCCGAAAGCGGTGGATGGAATTCAAACAAATGTTGTAGGTTACTATAGAGTGCAAGAGGCCATTTTTATCTCACCTACAAAGTAAAATGAACTATTGTGATACCATGCACGTCGCCCAGCACCGTCTAATTTGCGTTTAGCTCAACTTTTCTGTTTATATCTCATGTTTGGTTGATCATACTGGTCCTAAACTTGGACACATACCTCCTTATAATGACACGGCATCACACAATGATGTTCTGGCCAAAAGGTCAAAATCACTGATATGCATGCAACCATTTGCTGTCCGCCATCCATCCGTCAACTTGTGTTTAAAAAAATAAGTTGACGGATGGATGGCGGACAGCAGATGGTTGCCATGCGTATCAGTGATTTTGACCTTCTGGCCAGAACATCATTGTGTGATGCCGTGTCTCATACATACATTAACCGCTTGGCGGATTTCAAACTAATTTGGCTGGAAGGACCCTAATGCTTTCGGCTTCCGAACATGCATACAGAATTTTGATTAGTAAATTTTTGTGTGAAAATCTTTGACTTTATGAAAAATTTAGCAGAAATTGTCAAAACGCTACTCCTCATTAACCGCTTGACAGATTGCAACCCTAGTTGGCTGGACATAAATTGCCAAAATGCATATTCTCCATGACTGCTTGGTGGATTATATCCAAATTTGGCGGAAGGATTCTGCAGTAGTTGGCTCTAGAACTTCTATTCAGAATTTTTTTTTATAATTCTGTGCTTACCAACAACCGTCATCAGATGAGATATTTTGACAGTTCGCCTCTATGTCCGCCTCGTCTCAAAAGAAAAATAGGAAGTGGAAGTTAGATACGGGTATACAGGCAACCTACTGAATATTTTGAAAAGTTTTGATAGATAGATAGATAGATAGGTATGTACATACGCGGTATATTTTATAGGCAGCCTTTTTTGACATAGTAGCGGCCTTCTCTGCTGGCAGCCCTTATTGCCATACACCGTCCAGGATACCGTTACTGGCCCTTGGCCCCCTTGTTGATAAGCCTTCTAAGTTTATTTTATCTTTGAAGTCAATCATCAGAGTTCATTGCTGTCATGAAGTCGAGATTCATGGTTGCATTGCAGCCACATTTCTGGTATTACATTTGGCTCCTCCCCTGGGGTAGTGAATGCGGTCGATTGCTATGACACGCCATCGACCAAACAATCTAGTTATCACTTACTTTCCATCGTCAGATAGATCCAAGTTATCAGAGATTGTAACCCACAGCCTATAATTTTTCTTTTGATCACTTCCAGGGTTGTTAAATCTTAATGTATGATCACACAACCTCCTTTATTAAAATTTGAGCACAATCTGACCAGTTTGTTTCTGATATATCCATAGATTAAAATTTGTACCCAATCTGGATCCAACTTGGTTTTTGTCTAGATCACAGCCAAAGTCTGGAAATCCTTGTTTAGGTTATATTGCTTTTTTACTGTCATCTAATAGTACACAACTGTCAAAGCGTCATGAGATTAGTTCAACCAATCAGATTTGCCATTGATGGCTTTTCCAACATATCTCTGCCAATCAAAGATAACGAGGTTAAATATATACACGATGATGTCATCAGAATGGAATGGTGTTCCAGTTCAAGACGATTGTCCATTCGGCATTAGATATATCGAGATTTTCATTATAAAAGCGCAGAAATTAGACGAATCCCACGAAGAAACACTAAATTAAATACATCTTCTGATAAATCCAGCCACAAATTGACGTAAATAAGTTAAAATCTGCTGTACGAATCGCTCAAAGTTTGCAACGCACGCGAGATACATGTACGGAGGAAACATGTACTGATAAGCGGTTCTGCATAGACTAGGAACCGGGTACCCGTTTGCTTCTAGCCATAGGACTCGTCGAAAGAACTGGAGAACAGCGGTTGGAATTGATGGCTCGTTTAATTTATCGTAAAATTTTCAAACGCTACCAAATGCGTAGGGCAAAAAGTTAAACCCGTCATTCAAAATGTCAAACCCGTAGTGTCAAAATTTCAACCCGTCAAGATAAAATTCAAGATGCGTATTGAGATTTTACCAAACGCACCATGTCTAAGCAAATCACTACGAGAAAATGACTGGAAAATGACGCCATACAGACACGTTTTAAACGAGCTTTAGGATGCGTTTAAGTAAAGCTAACTAAGATCTGTACTGTACACACAGGATGTTATTCCAGTTATATTAGGCCTTCGCTATACTTTAAAAGCGCTCGCAGTGTTTTTGTAAGAACTTTTTAGAAGAAAGATAGGACTATGACAAGGACTGCAATGCTAAACAATGAAGATAAATCTGCATATATGCAAGTCATTTCTTAGTTAAAGCACTCATATTTCGTTAACTCTAATACAATCTACCCAGCACGTAGGTGTTTGGAGACTCAAAAAAGCATCCGCTTTTGTTTCTACGAGAATTCTTAATACTTACCAGATGTACTATTATGATAATGTCTATTATCTAGTCTAGCTCAAAATAAACAATTAAAACTCCGCACTCTCCTGGTCCTGCCCATACTGTGTCCGGGAATACCATAGCCGCAGGTACCGAGTCAATTCCCAATCACAGTCAGATTCGTCTTATATTTGCCTTGGCAAACTGCGAAAGCAGCTCAGCCTCACCTCAGCCATAGTACATCTGATAAGTATTAAGAATTCTCGTAGAAACAAAAGCGGATGCTTTTTTGATTCTACTTCGAGTAATACTTACCAGATGTACTATTATGATAAACTCCGGATTACGACAGCCAGGAAATGCCGGTGGGAGGAGGTGAGGCTCGAACCAGCACTCATCTACCATCCAACAGAGAAGGTTGTGAAGAGACTAGAAACCCTGGCATACACTTGGGTTCTGCCATCTGACTCATAGAGTGCTAAACTTCCATGGTCTAGACCGCGCTCCCCCCCTCTTTTGTCCGCACAAAATCCAGAGGGCTGTCGAAAAGGGGATGCAACACCCACCAGACCTGTGTCAGCCCCAAAGTCTCAGCTAGGGCAGTCCAGTAGAGTGCAAAGAAGCTACTACAACTTCTAATTTTGAAAAAATATCATTATATCAATTAAGTTTTCAAATTGGAATGAGTCTAATGTCTGTTTGAGATGATAAGTATACTCTTACACCAGACTATTTACCTAAGTAAATTATTTATAGTCACTTAATTAATGTAAACACTCACCATTTTGAGTGCTTGATTTGTTCTTGATCATCACAGGAGCTCGGCCCAATCCACGGTCGTACTCAGTCATGTGCATAGCGCTTGTTCAGTGTAGGTGGAAGACTTGTGATGTGTGCGAAGTAGTGGTCGGAAGTGGCTTAGTTTAGATTCGACAGAATGGCGACGGCTACCGGATTAAGTGCGCTGGAGATGTCGCGAAGGCAGAAATCAGTGAATGACGACTCAGCATGCCATTGTGCTACAGACATCACCTCCTCTAATGAGACACCCTTATAAAGGGCCGATGATGCTGCTAGTACTCGGACCTGATGGGCATTCGCACGATCAATCTGCTTTCCTGTAGCGATTTTGTGCGACATCTGAATAGCATCGACTATCCAACGAGAAATGGTATCTTTCGAGGCGCGCAAATGAGGAGCTTTGAGACATAACCACAGAGATTTCGGGTCACCTCTCCACTCATCAGTACGTTTCTTATACATTTTCAGACATCTGACAGGACACCAAGCAGAAGAGTTTGGGTCATGTCTAGTTAAACTTGGCAAATTGATCAGCTGTCCTGGATATTTAAGTGACTGATTTTTTGCCAGGAAACAAAGACATGGAAGAAGTCTTAAACCTTCACCCGTGACGACAAAACGGTCTTGTTCGGCAGAAAGCGCATGAATTTCGCTTCTCCTTCTCGCCGACGCTGCTGCAACCAAATAAACTGATTTAATAGTTAACAGTTTAATATCCATAGATCTAATCGGTTCAAAGGGAGCATGCCCTAAAACCTGTAGAACAAGAGATAGATTCCATGATGGGATAGGAATTGACTGTCTAGGTCGCAGATTGCTCATTCCTTTGATAACTTCATTCAAGGTATCATTCTCCACTCCTTCAATGGCCAGACTGGGAATGACTGAAGCTAATGCAGACTTATATGCTGCTAGGGTAGAAGGTACAAGTTTGTCAACTTCGTATAAATGACAGATAAAATCTGCTACGTGTTGAACAGATGCAGAAAAGGGATTAATATCTCTTCTCTCACACCACTGTGCAAATTTGTTGATTCTATAATTATATGTCTTTGTGGTTGACACTCTTCTGGCTGAAGCAACAAACTTCGATGCTTGCTCAGAAAAGCCACCCTCAATTGCACGCTGCTTGATAACATCCATGCAGTCAATTTGAACATTTCTGGTCTGTCGTGAAGGTACAGACCCTTGTTCTGAGAGATTAGATCTCTTCTGTCTGGCAGAGGGATTGGATTGCAAACCAGATGGTCCAGCAGATCCGTAAACCATGATCGGCCTGGCCAATAAGGGCGATCAGCAGTACTTGGCACATCCCTTCTCTTATCCTTGCCAGAACTTTCGGGATGAGAATTGTTGGAGGGTACGCATACGCGTACATTGCTTCCCAACTTATCGCCAGTGCGTCTACCGCTAGCGGGTCCGGGATCGGTGACACGTAAGTGACCATCTTTGCGTTTTGATTCATCGCAAACAGGTCGATATTTGGCTTGCCCCATTGTTTGAATAGAACCTCCGCTACCGATTGGTTGAGCTGCCATTCCGTCGGACGACAAATCGTCCTTCGACTGAGAGCATCCGCTAGGATGTTCAATCTTCCTGGAATGGGTGCTGCCCGAAGAATAATATTCCTCTCTTGGCACCACAGCAGAAGGTTCCAAACCATCATGCACAACTCTGGTGATCTCGTCCCGCCCTGGCGGTTCAAATAAGACACCACTGTTGAGTTGTCTGTCCTTATTAGGACAACTTTGTCTTGAATTAGACTCTCGAACTTTCGAAGTGCAAATACCACCGCTAATAGTTCGAGCACATTGATATGTTTCTGCGCATTGGTCCGATCCCATTCCCCTGACACTGACTGATTGTCCAATACCGCTCCCCAACCCGTCAACGATGCATCCGTGAAGATGGACATCTGAGGTTGAGGAGGTTGTAGAGGAACACCTCGCATGAGATTCTGTTCGGATAACCACCACTGAAGGTGGAATATCAATGGTTCTTTGACTGGTATCCTCAGAGATAACGGATCTGTTCTCGGAGACCAGAATGACATTAGATACATCTGAATCGGCCTGCCTGAGTGCCGCATACGGAACCACCTTCTCCAGAGACACTAGTAAACCCAGTATCCTGAGAAATTGGCGCGCCGTCAGATAGGCTCCTAGAGAAACCGACTCCAAAACTGCAATCAGGCTTTTGACTCTGCTCTCCGCCGGAAAAGCTACGCCATCCCTGAGATTGAAAAATATCCCCAGATAAACAAACTCCTGGGATGGAGTCAGTTCTGATTTCTCTAGATTCACAATCCAACCTAGATCCTTTAATAAGGCTAGGACTACCTGCAGATTGCTGCGCAGTGTGACTGGATTCCCCGCCTTCAGCAGCCAGTCGTCTATGTAAGTGTGAACAGCTATGTTTCTCCTGCGAAGTAAAGAAGTCATGGCGAGAACCACCTTGGTGAAGACCCTCGGAGCAGTGGTCAGGCCAAATGGCAGCGCATTGAATTCCCAAACATTGTCTTGGAATGCAAAACGAAGGTACTTCTGAAAAGGAATTGACATTGGAATATGAAAATATGCATCCTTCAGATCTATCGACACTGCCCACATGCCTTTCCTCAGCCCTGTCATTACCGCTGCTACAGTCTCCATCTGAAATTTTGGAGAAAGAATAAATTTGTTCAACGGTTTGAGATTGAGAATTGGTCTCCATCCTCCGGTACGCTTTGGAACGAGGAACATGATCGAATAGAAGCCCAGCGAAGACTGATTGCGGACTAGATGAATCGCCTTCTTCTGACGAAGAGATTCTATTTCTGAGCGAATGGTGTCTAGACGATCTGATTCCCTTGGAACAGGAGTCCATATTGGAGTCAAGGTTAACGGAACTAACGATTGATGGATGAGCCAGTCCGGATCGTAGCCGTTTCTTATCCACTGACAAACTAAACAGTCGCGCACGACCTGTTCCCATTGGCTTAGGAACAGCTGAAGTCTGCCTCCGACGGAAGGAATCTGCACACCGCTGTCGGTCAAGATTGGCCGATAAGACGCTAAATCGCTTGGGTGAAGATGCTCGACTTCATTCGTTCCCAACGCCACCGGAACTGGTTCCGCCGGAAACCCGTCAGGAACGAGCCCCACGGCCGCCCCGCGGCTTCTTGTAGTGAGACGGTCCGGAACCGCCGCCACGACCATCCTTACGGTAGCCGCCGTGGCCCGAACCACCACCCTTCCTGTCCTAATCATACGGCCTCTTATTAGAGGGCTTGTACGAGGATGAACGGCCAGGTCCTTGTGATCCGGATGACCTATGGGCATCACGGTCAGAAGGACGATCTAGGACGCTGCCTCTGCTGCTCCTGTCTATGTTGACGGTAGGACTGATGCGGCTGAGTCCTCTTAGTAGACTTCCACGACTTGCCGACCACTTCTACCGCCCCTTCGCCTTCCCAGCCAACGGCCTATTCAGCGCCTCTCGTTCCGCGACGGAAAGCCGTGGAACCCGGTCGTACTGATGGTAGGCCAGCTCCGGAAAACGGACCCTACTCCTTATCCTCTTCGGGGCCTTCGGCAATGCATAGTCCGGCTGAACCAGACGGTATGCCGCAACTTCCAGCATGTCGGAAGTCTGCGTGTCCAAAGGGAGTGTTGGCATGGCAGAAGAGCCACGTGACAGAGCGCTAGCCGCTCGCTCTGACATCCGCTCCATCGCCGGATCGCGCTGAGATCCCAGATCTGATGCCAACCCGAGACGATCGGTCATCTATCCAAGGACCTGCACCCATTCAGCCTCGGTGCAGAAAACGGACTCATCCATCAATGAACTCCCGTTTTCATCCTCCCTCTCTCCCTTAGATGAGAGGGCCACCGACGATCCATGCCGAGCGCGATGAGACACCTCTCTGCCAAGACAGAGCGCATCCATAGCGCGACCACCAGCGGCACCGGTGTCTAACGAATCGCCAGACCCGGATTCTCCGCAATCCATCGGCTCCAGCACGGGAGTCAGGACTACGACCGCCTTACCCACGGCTGGCGCCGTCACTCCGATAGGAGCCGCACCCAAAGCCGCCGGGATACCAGCAGGAACCGCAAAACACGGCTCCGCCGACCCCTCCGATTGCACAAACAGCGGATGGAAAATACCCGACGGAACATCGACATCACCATCCGCCTGGCAAACCCGTATAAATCCCAAGGGCGACCCCTGGGACGTACTGGGCATTGCCGTCATCGAAATATCCGGCATGCCGGAATCTTCCATAAGAAGATCTTCCTCCTCTATCGTCGGCTCTTGAGCCAAGGACAGGGAAGGGGCAGGTGCATGACCCTCCGCAGAACTAGCCGGACCACCTAATGGTTGTCCTGCACCAGCTTGCATCAACGGGACCGTGGACTGCAATGACTCAAACATTGCCTTGAACTGGGCCGCCCATACGCCCAGAGCTGAATCCATCCGGTCATTCAGACGACCTTCAAGTCCCATCAGAGACGCCTGCTGCAGCTTCGCTGCCTTGTCCTTCGCTATCCTCTCCAGCCTCGCACGTCGATCCTTGTCGAACTCCGCCACCATAGCCGACAACCACTTCACGCACACATCACAAGGGCTCCCAACCTTACACTTAGCGCATGCCACGCAGTGATGTCCTGCATACTTCCGCTTCATGAACCTGTTGCACTTCTGGCACAACGTGTCAAGATTCTTAGGTTTCTGCGAACACAGAGAAAAATTAAAACGCTGCACATGACAAATGATGACGAGCAATACGCACAATCGACTTGATAGTTAAGATTTCTTACACACATTAACTTTCTCTTAGATTAATGATAATCAAGTCTAGGCAGGATATTTGAAACTTTTTTGAGTGAAAATATTTTTTTAAAAACCACAACTCAGCCTTTAACTAACGTTAAACAACCAAGATTACAACGCCGATTACTACAAACACCCTCGACAATGAAGCGAGAGCTAAATATCGACGAAACAGAGTGCCTAGACACGTCCAGCCAAGCAAGACATATTAATCATGGGCGCCGCCATCTTGGCTAAGGCCGCATCCATCTTAGAGGAACCAAGTCGCAAGAGAAATTAACCGAGTACCCGAATTAAAACCAAAAGTTAACGGGTACAGAAGCGACTCCAACAATGGCTAACATTCTAAAACAATGTGCCAATTTAAGGAAATTTCAAACAGTCATTATGGCACGACTGTATAAATTCTAGATTGATACAACCTGCCCTGTGATGATTTTCCCAGTTCCTCCATGAAGCCACCGATAGAAACGCGAAACACGACCGATTAACTCCTTAATTTGAACAAATTGAGCACTATCAAAAACGTGACTTTCACAAAGCGCAAAATAGACGAATCTGACTGTGATTGGGAATTGACTCGGTACCTGCGGCTATGGTATTCCCGGACACAGTATGGGCAGGACCAGGAGAGTGCGGAGTTTTAATTGTTTATTTTGAGCTAGACTAGATAATAGACATTATCATAATAGTACATCTGGTAAGTATTATTCGAAGTAGAAACCATATTCGTTTCAAATATCAGGTGGCATATCATTAGATTCTCCTGGTGGCAATGACTCTGGAATTCTCAAGCAAAGCCAGGCTGTAGTACATGCAACTAATCATTCATCAGCTGGATCTTGAGCTGTAAGTATTGCAGAAGCTCAATAGCTCATGTATGGTCCAATACTGCTCAGTCCAGTGAGTCCATGTGTATCAATTTCAAGAAAGCTGTTGTATATTAATTTCCCTGAAAGCTGTTGCTTTCTATGGCAACAACACATGTCAGTCAAATTATTGTCAAAATAAATTGAGTGACACTTACTGCAGATATTAAAACAATTTGATAGAAAATTATTGCTGCACCAACTTTCAGTGAAAGTATTCTAACAAAGGCCCAAGGGCCTGTGAAGCTCACTTGGACCATTATCATTTGAAGCATTTGCATTTAAATATACATGAATCGTTACATTAAACAAGATGGGGGAAAAAATGTTCACAGGAAAAATCTACCAATCAAAATTCTGAATGGAAATTCTGGCACCTATGATCATAGGATCATTTTAGCCAAGTTTGGTTGAAATTGCTCAAAGTAGTAAGAAGGTGCAATTTGACAATTTCCAGTAAATTTGTAACAAAATGTAACATTTTTATCCAAAAAATTTGATGAATCAAAATTCTGAATGCCAATTCTAGAACCTATGATCATAGGATCCTTTTGGCAATATTTGCTTGAAATCAGTTAAGTTGACAAGAAGATAAAGCAATTTGACAATTTCCAGTAAATTTGTCATAAAATCTAAGATTCTCACCCAAAAAATAGCTCAATCAAAATTTCAAATGGAAGTTCTGGAGCCTACCACCATAGAATCCATCTAACCAAATTTGGTTGAAATATGTCGAGCAGCCAAAAAATTGATGAATCAAAATTCTGAATGGATGTTCTAGAGCCCATCACCACAGGACCCTTTCAACCAAATTTGGTTGAAATCGCTCAGAATGGTAAGGAGAAGAAGCAATTTGACAATTTCCGGTACATTTTTCATAAAATCTAAGATTTTCACACAAAAAATTTATGAAAACAATGTATGTTGTCTTTGATGCTATATTTCATTCTCTGACAGAAAGTGCATCTATAGGGACATTCCCACTCTTATTCTATAGCAGGGCTTCAAAAATGTCCATATTGTCCGGACATGTCCGAGAATTGTCTTCGATGACCGGTAAATGTGACGTCCAGTCGGACATCAATGTATGTATTTTGTTAAATCATTGTGAATAAAAAAACCCAGCAATGTATCCAAATTTCAGCAGTTTGTGTAAATAAAAAAGATTTTGTAAGTTAAATAACGTATAAATGTTAAATAAAACGAGATTTGAAACAAAATTTTGCAATAACTTCGCGGAAATACCATCCAAATACGTCACTTCCTTGTATGATACAACTATCATTGGGAAAAGTTTTTTTAACGGGTACCAAATATGCGGATCGGATTGAATGTATAATACTTGGTTAACATTACAAAATGATTATATATATATATATATATATATATATATATATATATATATATATATAGTACATTCCGAGTTCCTGAGTCTAGTATATTAGGTCCGTAAAATGCAGACAATTCTACCGAGTATTAATCAGCTTCCACAATAGGACGAGTTTACGCCATCACTCTCGTAGCTATTCGAAGCTCCCTTTCTATATATGTGGATTGAGCAAGTCTCTACCCAGGTACTAATATTAGCATCATCACGCTACTCGAGTAACGACCTAAACTCGTCATACAAAGGGAGACAATAAGTGGTAGCTGATAAATCCCGAAAAAAATCTATTTTATCCCGATGACATTTTGTCAAAATTTGGATGAAATAAACAATGTTTATTAAAGTATGCGCAATATTTAGGTGGTCCCAATTAATAATTTCACTCTCGCAATGATGGATATAAGGTATACATTAAGCATATGCTTAAGATGGGAAGACTTTCTAGCGTGAAATGTGTTCTATTTTCATGCTATTTTTTCTATCATTTTTTTCATGAAATATACCTAATAGAAGTTGGCCCCCTCCCTTTACCAGGAGCTTTCAATTTAGAATATTTACAGCCCTTGTCCTATTAGAAGCCGCAGTATTACATGCATTTTCTCTGGGCCCCCACCCACCCTCCAAAGTGGCATGTCCAGCTGGGAAAATTCTGTTTCTGAAGCCCTGTTCTATAGATATATAACGATATTGAAAACCGGATGAGTGTTTTATTATTTGAAAGCCTAATTTAGCAACATTGTATATCAAATTCAGTGAGTGGTGCCTGTATACGAGACTACACATAAACAAAATGGTTAAGAAACAAAATGAGGAGTAAGTAAATGAATGCTTAATACCGTATTTCACTGACAGAACTCTCTGCCATTCTCGTTGCTTCTTTGCCGTCTTGTATCGAGATTTTATCACCAAACACATCATCTACAGAGAAAACACATTATATATACTCATGGATGTACACTCACACATTATACACACTCATGTATGTATGGACGCACACACGCACACACACTTTAGGATGAGGTTATAATCTTGTCTGCCATTAGTTCAGCTCAGTTTGACTAATGCCAGACAAGTTCTGGTAACTGTCCATAGTGTATTCTATTCAACTAATGCTCAGCTGCCACAGTTGAATAACATTATTGAGAGACAGGTATCATCGTACAGGTGTATCTTGATCTTCATGGGGATAGAGGAATCCAGTTTATTGATCAATCCTCCTACACTTCTCGCGCCGGCTATGGTGCATTCATCATAATGTGTCTTCATCACACATTTTCTTTGTCGGACAGGCACATGTGCGAAATCGCTGTTTGCTTCATTCATGAAGGGATTTGTGTCTTTGAGATGTTTTGCAGCTAATGGAAGTAATTCATGAAGGGACCCATATCATCAGCGATGGAATTAACATCAAATATACATACCATATAATTCTGTAGATATTGCACACTTTTTTTTATCAAAGTACATGTTTTAAAACGCTACTGCGCACTATATACACGGATAAATATTTGTCACACTTTTTTTCCTCAGAATCGCAAAATTCAGAGCTGAAAATGTGATTTTATGGATCGGGAATCAGTCGGCAATAACGATCGCATTCTATCATCAGATGTTTAAAATCCATAGATTGCCATCCAGACACGCCCATAAATGAGTGGAAATAAGTACGATATAGCAGATGTTTTCCAAGGCAATCTAGCATCTATTATATCTATAAAGGGACGTTACTCTTGTCTTCCCAAGTTGGATGTAGATTTTTTAAATCCAAATACGGACATAAATGCGTTAAAAAAAGAATGATAGAGCCGATGTTTTCCAAGGCGATCTAGCATTTACATAGAAATAGAAAGGAATGTTTTGACCAATCGGCAGGCAGGATGATGATTATGATTGACAAGCTAAGGTTAAAGGTCACAGCTGTCAAAGATTCAGATTCTAACCTGTTCTGATGGAAATTATATTTGTATTTTTATATCATTCAATAAAGTTTAATACAAAATATTTGCTAAGTGTAGACAAATGATATTCCCGTGATTAAACAACAGATTAACGCACGCCACAAACTGGATTTTATAAGGAAAGCATATTCGACACGCAGTAAGTCAGTGATTTTTTGCTACCAGTTTTCTTTCACATGTCTCTCGATCTTACTGCGTGCTATACACGAAAACAAGTTTTTTTAGGCCAATTTTTGTCAAATTTAGTGTGCGCACTATATCGCGCAGTCTATACATAATTTTACGGTACTCCAGTGGCGTATATCTAGAAAATTGGATGATTTGGTCTTGTTGAATGTTCTGGAACAGATGATAGAGATGCAGCCTGGAGGTAACATGTGAAGAGCACTGGTGATAAACCATCTCCCTTTGGTGATCCTATTGACGCATTAAAATTTGCAGAGTGTTAATCTGGCATTTGCCAGTAGGAGTCTCAGTGTGTGTAGTTCATCCTCATCACAATCAGTTTGATGGAGGAATGGTAGAATCTGTGGTCTCTTGATGATGTGCCATGTCGATTCCCATCTTGTAGACATCCCAATAGTTTGACAGAACTACTGATGGTAGCGTATGTTGAGCACCGACTATGTCAGCATAGTATGTAAAATTCAAATACTTGATGGATGATCATGATTTTATTAAAAAATTGGTGTTTCTCATATGTCATTCAAAGGGGCTGATAAATTAATCAATAAATCTGCTTCTTTTGAACACACATTATTCTAAACAGCAATTGGCTATATATCCGCTAAATGTGAAATCAGCTAGTTAAGCGTAATTTTTAATCATGTCTATGAATATGGCTAGGCTACTAAATTCAAACTAATCACATCTAAACAGGGGGATAGGAATTTGTGTTTTATACAAGACACATTTCTCAATCATGATACATAAGATTCTCTTCAATATCTGAAAGGTTCTTCATCATATATACTATCACTAGGCGGAGTGCTGTACGACTGTCTAGTCAATAACCCTCTCACCAATGAGTCTGTTAATGGAGTCTATTAATGGCTAAGGCGTTCACGGCTGTGATTGGCTGAATCATTTTATGACAATCAGACTCCTTATCATGACAATATGAGGTCACACATTACTATTACAATTTGATGTCATACAAATGTATTCTATCTCCCAAAACACATCTGTCAATCAAGGATTCAAGGTACAAATTTGTTTACTCAAAGATCGCAGGTCTACGAAGTGGAGTCCATGTAGCAGTCCTTTGTTCCTTATGATCAGGAGGAATGCTGATGATTCTGTACAGGACACACGGGTGATGATGTGCATGGAGGTTAGTGTTGGGAATTGGTACTATTTTTGTGATTGATGATTGGTTTTATATACCGATGATCAATTAATGATTGATCATAACAGGTTCTCATTCTTTATCCATTTTTAATGCAGTAATTATAGCACGTTCAAGGATAATTACCCCTTTCAAACCAAGTCGCAGGTATGACAGATTCTTAGTAATTTAAGAAATAATCTGTTGAATATTTTGAAACTAATTTGACTGGAAGCTGTTGCTGCCTTAGGCAGCAACATCTTCCAGACAAATAAGTTTCGAAATATTCAACAGATTATTGATATGGTTGCTTTGAAATTAACATACTATTTTAGTGCTGAAACTTTTAATCTCTTAGACCAAGGAGTAATACTATATAGTTGTAACAATTAGATTTTAATTATTTTCCAAAAAGTATTCATTTTCTAGCTTGACCAGTTAAACTATATTAATAATGTCAATTTATAAACAACCAAAATCGATTTCTGAAATCATGATCGATCGATTAGTTGAAAATGCTAACCAATCAATCATCGATCAAATCGATTAATCGGAACAACACTAATTGAGGTTGTACCAAACGATACCTGATCAGGCACTTTTCCTTCTGTATATATAATTATATATCATGTACTAAGAATACAGTACAGCTCATAAATAAGTTAACATGTTTCCAAAACAGAAACATGTCAGTAAGACGTGTTCTGTTGGAGATTTTTTAACATAATTGGATTGGAAGACATTGTTGCCGTAAGCATTGCCATCCAATTATGTTCAAAATATACAACAGTACATTTTATTTTGTATTTACCCACGCCGCCAAATGCTGGTGCGAGTATTGCCATTGGTGCCGCCTGTCTGTCTATCTGAGGCATATCTCTGGAATCCTAATAGGTAACATCATCAACTTTGGCACAATGAGATTGCTTCATATTATGAGTGGCTAGAAAAAGTTTGAGGTCGAAAGGTAAAAAAAAATAGGTCACAGGATCACTTAGTGCATATCGGAATACCCATCTTCTGGGATAACTCTGCACTGCAAGCAGGTAGACTAAATCGATAACATACATTCATATTGTCGTTGGTTAAAAAATAAATTTAGTTTCAGGTTAGGAGGTTAATTATCTGTCACGGGATCACTAAGGGCATCCCGAATCACATTTTTAGCCATAAATCGAGAACACAAGCATGTAGAATCACCAAATTTGGCAAATCCATTCATATTCTAGGTCACTAGAAGTTACACAAGTTTTCCGGACAAAGAATTAAATTTCTAGGTCATGGGCTCGTAAAGTGCTAACTGGAATACAGATTTTTGGACATTACTCTGGAATGCAAGAAGGTATGATCACCAGATTTAGCACATGTCTTCATATTACGACAGTGTATGATTGATTTGAGTTTGAGGTCAACGGATCACCTCTATAGATTACAGGGGTCACTAAGTGCATAAGTCAGGACACAGTGCAAAGGCGTGAGTCAGCATCTCCCTTGTGTGCATTCTAGTTATTTTTATGTTAAGTTATTTCTGAGCTGTACTGTCGATTTAGCAGTATCAAGCAGTCCGTCCTGATTACCTTGTTCAGTGGTGTCAGGGTTCTCTGAGATCCTATCAAATGCATCGCCTAGTCCATGGGGCATAGTATCTGTGAAAACATCATCTTCTTCTGGAACATCATCAGGCTCGGCATCGTCATCAAAGGCATGCTGAGCTATGGGAGATTCCTGCTTCTTAAGAAATGTCTGGAAGAAACAAGATCAGAAATTGAATGACATGTAGAAGTAGAAGTTTATAACTATATGGATGCTAATGAAAACAGTACTTGGAGCATATGCTAAAATGACCACAAATACAGGGATCTATTTCTAGCTACGATCCTCCCATTTCTAGATAATCTCTGCCCACTTTGTGTTTGAATGAATTTCAGCACTTTGAGCCCTGAATTCCCAGGTGCTAGGGGAGGTGTTGAATGTCCACCCAGTGGTAGGTTCTTCTAACCTGCAAATGGACATTCATAAAACAAAGATTTCAAATTTCCTGACAAATCATGACAATTAAAGGGTTAATATAATCATGTGGAATACAATATCCATCAGGTAGCATTGACTTTGTCAGTCTGTTGAGAACATATATTCAACAGATTCATCTCCATTGCACTCAACACTTTCCAGATGTATCTCCATTGAAAACTGGAGGCCTGTTCTTAGACAGAAAACACCTCAAAAAGGCTATTTCTGCCTATTTTGAACAAACATGTTTTAACCCTTTAATGACTAAATTTGTTTAAAAAAAATAAAATATTTACTTATAGAATGTCCATTTGCAGGCCAAGAAGTCTATTTTTGAAAGTTTTCCATTGGATGACTGGTTCGGTTATCGAGGCAGTCATTCCAGTGGGAAATTTTCAAAAAGTCTTCTCTTGGCCTGTGAATAGACATTCCACAAGACCACTACACAGGCTGGTTTGGGCCGGCTTCATCGTGAAAGGGTTAAAGTGCTTTCCATTCAGCATCTTTACATGGCAGGCTTATGACATAATATATACCTATGATGTTGCCACACATGTAATGACAAGCTTATGACTTAGTGTCACAAGTAAAAAAGTCTATTTTATTTTCGTGAGTTATTTCCATACACGTTTCAGAAAACATAAAAGCACACAACACAGACTGATTGAAAGGCTTTTCCAGCTCAAAGAATTTTGCTTTTCTTTCAGAATAGGCTCCAGCTTTCTAAACACCTGGGCTAAAGTGTAGAGATGACTTTCAGTATCAAGGCTACATTTACTCCATTTAATTCGAGATACAGAGAATATTCAGTACATGTTACACAAATCAGCCCCTCCCCAAATACTCATTATCTTACTAGTAATTTGACTGAAATTCATCGCTGCCTAATGTAGCAATAACTTTCAGTAACACTTTATCACAAATATTTGACACATTGAGAAATATCTGCTATGAATCCATGCATTTGGATCCAGCAGGTGACTTTCTGTCAAATTCTTTTCGAACCATTGAGAGTTAACCCCTTGTAGTCTGAAGAAATTCATCAGGCAGGCAGTTAACCATTATCACCTACTGTGGCAATAGCAAAGAAATTGATGACATCATGTACATTTATCAACAATTTTGGTGGACAATGTTGCTGTCTACGACAGCAACATCGTCCACCAAATTTGTTGAAAAATGAACACCAGTTCATCTCTTAATTTAATTTCAAAGTTTAATCTTACATCATCTGATGCATTCCACCCCATGAACTTGAAGTTTGCAAACTCTGGACAGATCTGTTTTGATTTCAAGTCAGCAGCCAGTATGATCTCTGTAGATAAAGCATAGTGAATGGCATGTAGCGCTATAACGGCTAAATGTTCAAATATTCCGCTAGAAAATTTGTGTTTACGTTTTTAATATTTTATTTGTCCGATTCCTAATTTGCATAGACCTTCTTGGATAATTAGTGGCCACATTAATTGTTTCCAAAACTAGAGGCCCAAGGGGGCCTGTATCGTTCACCTGGACCATAGGCATTTCAACTAGAATGGTCATTAACAATAAGTAGAACTCTAATGAGTTGAGCAGATTTGTAACAAGAAAACAGAGGCCAAATTGGTCGATCGGCTTCGTTTGAACAAACTTAAATCTCCATGCCCTAAGGATGTTTCCTGCCAAATATAATTGAAATCGGCCAAGTAGTTCTTGAGAAGACATTTTACATTTCCCATTGCTTTAGTATGGGAGCTTTCTACGGGAAAATTATCCAACATGGCCGGCAACCCGTTTATCCGACAGTTTCGAAAATGGCAAATTTGAGATCAGAGTACCCATAAACATAGATAAAACCAATTTCAGGCTCAAAACCCATCAAATAAAAAAATCCAATATGGCTGCCAAACATGTTATATTTTGATTGACCCACGGCGGCCTTCTTTTTTTACAGATCAACTTCCCTTCCATTCAAGATGACTGCCGATCCATTTGACTAATCAAGTTCCCTTGAACACACTTGGTTCAGCTCTTGCCCTAGATCATATTTCATGGGGTTTGCATCAATCCCACAAGCGGTTTGGAGATTTTTAAAAACATTTCTAAAAAATCGGCCAAATTCCAAGATGGCCGCCATCCCAATTGGCTGACCGGCTTCGTTTGAACAAACTTGAAACTCTAAGGATGCTTCCTGCCAAATATAATTGAAATCGGCCCAGTGGTTCTTGAGAAGTCATTTAAAGGAAAAGTTGAGGGATGGACGACGGACAGTCACCACGGCATAAGCTCACTTGGCCTTTCAGGCCAGGTAAGTTAATAAAACCATGTTAGTTAGTTAGTATAATTTTGAATACGCTGTATGAAATGTTCTGCTGAATGTTGGCTTTAATTTGAATTGAAGCCATTTCTGCCTTAGGAGCAATGGACCTTTCCATTTTTAGCTATGCCCCGCCAATAACTAGCTAAGCTCCACCCACACCTTGCCGTGTTGGGATTGATCAATCCCTGAATGCCCTAGCTATCAATTTCCTGAAAAATATACAGGGAAGCTGTTGAATATTTTGTAACTAATTTGACTGGGTGCTGTTGCTGCCTATGGCCAAAAATAGTCTTCTCTTGCCCTACAATTATCCATTCTGCAAGACCACTTCAGTGGCCGGTTTTGGCCGGCGTGACAAGTAAAGCGTTAAAATGCACAGTTCTGAATATTAAATTTAAATAGATCTATTAGCTATATTTTCTCTAATGTTGAACATCCGAAACAACGATAATCTTAAAATCTTGAACAAAAATCCAACGTTAAATGCTAAGATGGTGGAGGATGTGGAGGGGAGAGTGAGAGAATGGATACATCCACCTTTAGCTATTCCCTGCTCATCTCTAGCTAAGCTCCACCCACGCACTACGCGTGATGGCATCGATTTATATACTTTGAATCGTGAATTCCCTGAATACCAATTTCATGGTAACTATACAGTCAACCTGTTGAATATTTTGAAACTAATTTACCTGAGGGGGGGGGGGGGGAAGAGAGGGGGCTACAACAGCGCCCCGTCAAATTAGTTTCAAAATATTCAATACAATGTTTATTAAATAGACATACAATTCCTACAACTAAGACTTTTCTGGGTTCATGACGGAGCATTTTCTGTTAATTATGATTGTAACGTCCGCCTACATACGACGTAATTGATTATGACTTCATATACTTGACTGACAGATCAAATTCATCCATTCAACATGTAGTCTCATTGAGATTGAGGCCAAAGTCAATGCGATATAGAAATCTGAACATACCTTTAATTTCGCTTATGTCTACCAGTTTTCGTCTGTTCATTTCTAGGACCTTGTCTTCAATGTCTGGCAGATTAACGATCGTATCAGCATCCATGCATGGCACACAGGACCCATCAATGCATGGCAAACGATTCATCAATAGACCCTGCGTTCCACCTTCATCAAACGACGCAGACATCATACGGAACAATGGATCGACCTAGATAAATACAATCTGCTCAAGAGACCATCTGTCTGAAAGAATCACCATCATGGGACTACAATTTTGCTGAATATTTTGAAACTAATTTGACTGGGAGCTAATGGCAACATGTTAAGAGTCAAATTAACAAATAATTAACCCTTTAATGATCATATCAGCCAAAACTTACCTCTGCTATCGTTTGTGGCTACAGACAGAGAAGGTACAGACAGAGAATAAAATTTTTGATAATTTATCAATGGAATGACTGTAGGCTTGCGCGATTATTGCGTTAAGTGATCGCGATCGATTATTAAAAAATAATCGCGATTACTTGATTAATCAGCTTGTATACAAATTGCCAAGGAATAAGAACAAAAGAATATATCAATGTCGAAATAAGTAAATTTATCAAATTTCTTTTTCACGAGTGAGATGACATACTTATCTCCCTAACACTCTTGATATACTAGTATATCGGCTCTAAATTCAATAATATTCAGAATTATAAAAAGTTAGGTGCCCCTAATGGGCAGGTGGAAGTACACAGTCACGCACATGACAAACACCACCCACTGCGCATGCGCACACCGGTACTTCCGTTACTAAATATTGGCTGACATAGAAGCAACTATTCAATAACCAAAGGACCAGGCCTCCATGGGGTGGCGAGGCCGGGATCCTGTTAGGGAGGTAAGTATGTCATCTCACTCATGAAAAAGAAATTTGATAAATTTACTTATTTCACATCATGAGAACATACTTACCTCCCTAAAACTCTTGATAAAAACCAGAATTTGAAAGTAAATTTTGGTGAGATCCGGGAGGCAAGGTCCTGAAAACCAGCACATCCTCGAAGAGACTAGGCTCTTTGAATTCTCAAGAGATTTAAAACATCTGAAATTGTGACTGAAACCACAACCAGGAATAGAATTTTGCATCGGATAATCGACCGATGAAGAGAGATTGATCAAAAGGCAAATGCGCTCCCCACCCCCCTCCTTTCTGAGGAAGGTTAGGAAAAAACGCTGCTCTAAATGACTAGCACGTTCTCTAATACTTAATGAAAAGTATTACTAGACATTGGAAAAAGAAGAATTGCTTCTATTTCAAAAACTCTCTGAAAAAAACACAATTAAGAGACATTAACCATCACCATATTAAAAATAAAAATGACACCATCACCAAGACAAAAAAAAAAAATCAAAAAATGATCATAACCACTGACCTCTGATGTCTTGGACACGGCACTCATCTCTTCCCCCACCGGATGAAGAGAATTGTACCAGCTAATAGTAGGGATACCCTACCAACAAATGTGATATTTATAAATAGCAGAGGAGGAAAACTATTTACAAACATAAACCTCTACATTAATATTTTATTTTCTGAGGACTGAGATGGCGAGCGGGTTAGAAGTGTCACGACGGTAATGGTCGGTAAAACTTGATTCACAGTGCCACTGGGCTACTGACATAATATCTTCAATAGAAACCCCATTAAATAATGCCGTGGAAGTTACCACACCACGGACACTATGAGCCTTGGCTCTATCTACTTGGATTCCAGTGGCTGTCTTATGACAGAATTGAATACATTCTACTATCCATCTTGAAATAGTGTCTCTTGACGCCCTACCATGGGGTTCAATATATGACAACCATGGGTCCGTCCGCCAAATAAACGAAATCTAGGATTTCTTTTTTCACGAGAGAGTTGATACTTACTGTAAAATTAGTCAAACTTACAGTTTTTGCCGAAGTCCGTGGGTGTAGCAAGCCACAATCATGTCAAGAAATCGACAGACAGGCAGGATAGAGTTGAATGATGATGATGATGATGAATGACTGATGCCGAGTGAGCGCTCACGGAAACTGGTTCTCTGTTCATCCTATTCCAACTGAAATTCTCTGTTGTCCTCTAGACCACTTACTAAGATGTCTCCTCAAGAGAATTACTAAACTCAACTCCCTAAACCTATCCATCCTCGTGATATTGTTGTATATCCACGCAAAGAAACCGTGCAAAACGAGCTGTTAACTGCTGTCAATCACGTTAGAAATGTAACAGGAAGTTGCTTGGTTAAGTCTAAAAGTCGGATCCATAAAAGTTTGTGTGAAATACAACTAAATAAATATTGCTGGTTTATGATTATGTTAACAAATTCCCTATCTTTTATTTTATTGTTAGAATCACAGGACTTAAAATTCTTTTTTATACATATATACAAATTTAAACTGACTGATTATAATTGAAGTGTGCCTTTCTCTAGCAAGCCTAGAAGGACTAGAGAAGATGATCCCTTCTTTGTGAGACAATCCGCAATCTGAGTCTTAGAAGAACTCCATTTCAAGGCGCTTATTTGTTTTGAATTCATCAACTGTTTGATTCCACTTATTTCTATTCGTAAACGTTTTTCTGACACATGATTATTAGAATGCACTGTCTGGTGTAAAGAGTGGTTATCTGTTATACATTCCAAAGGTAACAAAGTTGGACAAGCATGTCCCAGAGTAATCTCAGTGTACAGAAACGCTAAGAATATAGCTTCATCAACTGCCTCTGACATGGCCAGTGCTTCTGCAGCTAATGTACTTCGTACGACTCTTCTAACTTTTTTAGATTGCCATGATACTAATGAAAATTTACCATTATCGCCTACGAGAAATACTAAGTAACCTCCTTGGCTACCTCCATCTGGAAGATTACCCAAAGAAGCATCACTGAAGACTAAGAGCTTTAATGAATCACTTTTTCCTAAGTGTTGAAATTTCAAATTAACATTTTCAGATTTAATTTTCTTAATGACCTTGTTAACTTCAACTAAGTCCTTAACTTTGGCTTGATTAAACGATGACGCTAACAAACTGGCATCAAACATCACATCAGGTCGTGTTTGACTTGCTATCCACATTATTTGACCTATTTTTGATCGCATAGCATTACTTTCCAACACAGTCAATGAGGATTCTTTGTCAATTGCTCGATGCTTGGTTAATTCAATAGGTTCAAGAGACTTGATATAATGATGCTGATCCAGTGTAATTTTGTTTTCATCTGAGGTTAGATTAAGACCAACATATTTGAAAGTGTCTATCTCTTCACGGCCTACATTCAATTTTTTCCTAATCCGCTCAATAAAATTCTGCTCAAAATTATCACTTCCAGACCAGATGAAATCATCAACATGACTTGCTAATAAACCTTTGAGTCCATCTTTATCAACCCAATAAAACACAGCAGGGTCAACTGTTGAGACTTGTGAACCACTGTCAAGCATTACTTCCTTAACCTTGTTATACCAGCAAAGTGAGGCATCACTTAAACCATATACACATTTCTTAAGGTGCCAAACCACACCAACAACATTTGCCTCTTTAGGGGGTTTCAAATAAATGTCTCTTGATAACTCTTGACCTTGCAAAAAAGCAGTCTTAATGTCCATTGATTTGGGCTTCCAATTATATTGAGCAATTATAGCTAAAACCAGTCTAAGAGATTCCTTAGCACAAGTTGGGGAATCTTTTTCTACATTGTTCTTATCAGTGTCCTCAAAACCTCTAGCCACTAGATGAGCTTTACAAATATCACCAGTAGACGTTCCTTTCACTGTACAAATCCATCTCGTAGAAATACATTTTTGACCAGTGTCAGGTAATTCCTCATACACATCAAATTCAATCCATTTGTTAAGTTCATCAATTTTTTCCTGGTCAAAACACACATCTTCAACCATGTAAAAACAGCTATCGCTACTTTCAGAACTACTCAAATCTGTAAATTGTACATCTTTAAGTCGACTAATGTCCGCTGAAATTTTAACACCTTCTTTGGAGGCTGGTTGTATATATTCAATGTTGTACCAGTCTTTCAAGGCACTGGTTGCTTTCCCAGCTCTTGAAAGCACCT
Source organism: Chaetoderma sp. LZ-2023a (assembly GCA_034401795.1). NCBI lineage: Eukaryota > Metazoa > Mollusca > Caudofoveata > Chaetodermatida > Chaetodermatidae > Chaetoderma > Chaetoderma sp. LZ-2023a. The sequence continues at coordinate 256,050,606 of CM067369.1, forward strand.
TGACAACGCATGAATTACCATTCTCTTCTGTAAAATTCAAATATTGTCCAACCTTCGGCTTGAGACAAATTCTAGACAAGTCAGGTTCGCTATTAGAACTTACAGAATTCTGCACAGTTACTGATTGTTCATTGAGTTCTACAGTTTGATCATCATCAAAGTCATCTATATTAACATCCTCATGAGTACTATTTTTATTATCATTAGCTGACTGTTCATCAATACTCGAGTCAACAGAAAGCTCCATATGCTCATTTAAATCTGACAATTCACATGAAAGTTTTGTTAAACGGCATTTGTGAACACGAATGTATGAACCTCCATGTCGTACAAAGACAACCACTCCGTCCTGACCGATCACAACACCTGGCCCTTTCCACTCATTGCTATCATCTCGCTTATAATAGACAATGTCTCCTGTAATATAGTTGTCATAATTTCTAGTTTGTTTCCGTAATGCCCTTCTAATTCTATCAGAAGTTTCAACTTCAATATATGCTTTTCTAGCCTCATGAAGACCAATTAAATGTTCAGTAACGCATTTACTTTCTGATGAACCTTCTAAAGCAGGCAAATCATCTATCAAAACTGATGGGAGATTGGGATTTTCACCATAGACTAATTGATGTGCACTAAAGCCATGCACATTACACAAACAATTTTTTGCATTCACTGACCATGCAAGTGCTGTTTGCCAATCCAGTGTAGTGTCATGTTTTACTTTCGAAAGAATTTCACTCAGAGTCCTATTGTGTCTCTCAAGAATCCCATTACTCCAGGGGCTGTACGCTGGTGTAGTCTTAACTGTTATATTAAAGTTCTCAGCCATATCGTGAAATTCTTTATTGTCAAACTCCCTACCATTGTCAGTAAGAACAAATTTGGGGGGCCCATGTACACTAATCCAAATTTGAATAAACTGTTTGACTATAATGTCTGACCGTTTACTAAAAATCACAACAGCAGCGCTATAACGTGTGAATAAATCAATAATATGTAAATACCACACATTTGACTGTATCTCATGCAAGTCCATAGCTACCATATGGTTAAATTTAGTGGCTAATGGCACACTAACTGCGGGTTTAGGTAAAGGACGTTTGAACTTCATACAAGTCTCACACTCTTTTACAATGTCTTGTAACATATTGGTGATATCGATATCCAAACCTACACCTGCAGTTTTTAGTAGAATAATCAATTTTTCTGATGTAGCATGTCCGAATTGTTTATGCAATTTGACAAGTTCACATTTATCATATTTCTTTGTGTTTACTGTAGTAAGAACTTCTTCAATTTGATTAGCCTCAACTGATGAATTATCCCCTTTTAAATTAACACAGTAGTGGCCACTGGAAGTGAAATTCAGTCTTACTGGCTCACCAAACATTGTAGCGCTATCATTGCTTAAGTTCAATACAGTGTTTGCTTTCTTTAGAGAATCTTTACTTAGTAGAAGGGGTATGTCACAGTTAACTACTTCAGTAGAAATATTACAGCTTGTGTTACCAATTAAAGCTGGGATCATAATGTTTTCTATCGACTTCACCTCAACACCATCTCCAAACTTAAATTGCTGATTACTTTCAGTTCTAGTAAACATACTATCGCTCGACTCACGTAAACTATATCTGTACTCATCTAACCATTTTTTTCCACAAACTGTTCTTGTACACGCGGTGTCTATTACTGCTGTACCATAGGCTTCCATCATGAAAATTTCATCTTTGTGTTTCTCATTTGTCAATAATGTAATATTGACAGATTCTGACTTTTCAGTTTTATTTCTTTCATTTAGATAACAATCCTTAGCCCAATGAAAAACTGATTCACAAATTGCACATCTGGTTCGTCGTCCAAATTTATTCAAAGGATTTGTACCTTTCAAGTTAGTATTATTATTATTATTTCTATAGGTCATATTTCTTGGTCTAAATTCAGTTGTAGATCTTTCCGTAGCGAAAATGGTTTCAACAGGCTCCTGCTTTATCTTAAAAGGTGTGTTACTATTAACAGCTGTACATGAATGATCTTCGCTGAAAATTCTTTTTAATGCTGATCTCATAGTATCATACTTAATATCAGGACATGCAGTTAATGCTAACTGTCTCTCTTTTGTGTTGAGATTGGAATTGTCTAAGAGTTTAAAGGCTAATAATACAGCATCAGGTAATGACATGTCATGTTTTTTAGTTCTAGTGTATCTGTGTTCAAATTCATTAATGTAATCACTCATAATCATAGTGTCAATTTTTCTGAAACTTTCAAAGTTTGTGTATGCTTCGTAAGCACTATCAATAATATCTTTTTTATAGACAACGTCCAAGGCATTTAACAGTATATCCATTCCATCTTCATTATTTAGATCTTCAGCCTTCAGTTCTAAAGCAGTCTCTCTCGTTCTTCCAGTCAACGATAATGCGACAGCCAGCGCTTGTTTTTTAGGATCCAAATCAGTAACTAATGTCCACATTTTAATTTCATTCCTCCACGTTTCATAAGTCACTTTGTCATCAAACTTGGGCGGTATCTTGTAATTCTGTGCCATGATTAAGTCCGTGGGTGTAGCAAGCCACAATCATGTCAAGAAATCGACAGACAGGCAGGATAGAGTTGAATGATGATGATGATGATGATGAATGACTGATGCCGAGTGAGCGCTCACGGAAACTGGTTCTCTGTTCATCCTATTCCAACTGAAATTCTCTGTTGTCCTCTAGACTACTTACTAAGATGTCTCCTCAAGAGAATTACTAAACTCAACTCCCTAAACCTATCCATCCTCGTGATATTGTTGTATATCCACGCAAAGAAACCGTGCAAAACGAGCTGTTAACTGCTGTCAATCACGTTAGAAATGTAACAGGAAGTTGCTTGGTTAAGTCTAAAAGTCGGATCCATAAAAGTTTGTGTGAAATACAACTAAATAAATATTGCTGGTTTATGATTATGTTAACACTTACCTCCCTAATACTTTTGATATTGCTAAATATCGGCTTTCACTCAATAAACACTCAGATTAAAACAGTTAGGTGCCCCTACTGGGCAGGGAGTCAGAGCGTAGTCTGGCGGATGGCAGCCCCACCACCGCGCATGCGCAGACTAGCACTTCCTCTGACTAATTTATTGGCTGATACACATGCAACTATTAAGAGCCTGAAGACCGAGCCTCTGTGGGGTGGAGAGGCCGGGTCCGTATCTAGGGAGGTAAGTATCAACTCTCTCGTGAAAAAAGAAATCCTAGATTTCGTTTATTTCACATCAAGAGTATACTTACCTCCCTAATACTTTTGATATTGCCAGAATTCGACAGTGAATTCGGCGGGAGGGAGGCGAGGTCAAAAGACCAGCTCATCCCTATACGCTTTTCTGCGTTTAAGGCACTTAAACTTCTGAAACTGTATGAAAAAACAGTCAGGATTTGACTAACCATCGGATAACACCACCGATGTATGAGAGATGACCGAATGTCATATGCGCTCCCCCCCCCCCCCCCCTCCTTCCTGGGAGGAAGAGTCGAATGACCTCAATGTCCTATACGCTCTCTACGTACAAGTGCCATGTACTACAGGACAGAGACGAAAAAACTCCATTTTCGTATACTCTCAACAATGAACCACATAAATACACAAAAACATCATCATATTAATAACGGGTAACGTGACAAGACAATCAACAATGGACAACTCATACACAAGACTGACCTTGTTGAAATGGCTGCTGACATCCTCTTCCCATTGGTGAAGAACGATGCAGTCCCAAAAAAGTGGTTGTTTCCATCAATTAATTGTGAAATATATAAGCAATGAGGAAACCCCATCAAAAATATAAGCCTAGTTATCTTTTCAAAATCGACGAGGCGAGAGGATTAGAGGTGTCACGGAGATAATGGTCTGTAAAACTTGACTCACAGTGCCACTGAGCCACCGACATAATATCATCCACAGGGACCCCATTAAATAGGGCAGTAGACGTCACTACGCCGCGGACACTGTGAGCCTTGGCCACGTCAACCTGCTTCCCGGTGGCGGATTTATGACAAAACTGAATGCATTCTACAATCCACCTGGAAATGGTGTCCTTAGAAGCCCTGCCATGGGGTTCAATATATGACAACCATAACGCCGACTGGTCGGTGCGCCACTCCGATGTACGTTGTTTGTACCGGAGAAGCGCCCGGACGGGACACCATGCTTTAGAATTAGGATCATATCTAGTTAAAGCAGGTAAAACAATAGGTTGACCTGGATATTTCAACGACTGATTCTTAGCCAAGAAATTAATCCTAGGTAGCAGCTTAAGGCCTTCCCCTGAAACCACAAAACGGTCATCCTCGGCTGATAAGGCATGAATTTCACTTCTACGCCTAGCCGAGGCCGCAGCAATTAAAAACACAGTCTTCAGTGTTAATAGTTTCATAGAAATGGAACTAAGTGGTTCAAACGGCTTATCACCTAGTACTTGAAGCACTAGCGATAAACTCCAAGACGGAATCACAGGGGGATTCCTTGGTCTTAGATTGCCCATGCCTTTAATTAATACATTTAATGTATTTACTTCATCACTTCCCCTCTTAGCCAAGCAAGGAATAACAGACATTAAAGCTGACTTATAACCAGCAATAGAGTTAGGCTTGAGGCTATAGGCATCATACAGGTGACAGAGGAAATCAGCTACTACCTGAATAGATGAATGCATTGGATCAATACATCTTTTTGAGCACCATTCTGCAAATCTGTTGATTTTATAATTATATGCTCTGGAGGTTGACCCCCTCCTGGCTTTGGCCATAAACATGGCTGCTTGCTCAGAAAAGCCCTCCTTAATTCTAGATTCCTTGACAACATCCACGCAGTCAATCTGAACATTGACGGATTGTTGTGAAGGGCCTTGCCCTGGAAGATAATATCGTCCATCAGAGGCAGAGGAACCGGATTGCAGACCAGAAGGTCCAGCAGATCCGTATACCATGATCGGCTTGGCCAATCCGGGGCGATCACAAGCACTTGGCATTCCTCTTGTCTGATTTTCTGAAGAATTTTTGGAATCAGGATTGCTGGAGGGAATGCGTATGCATACATTCTCCCCCAGCTGATAGCTAACGCATCTGTTGCGAAAGCGCTTGGATCCGGAATCGGAGAGACGTACGTCATCATCTTCGCATTCCTCTTCGTTGCGAACAAATCGATGTTGGGTTTCCCCCAATGGTCGAACAGACGATCCGCCACACATTGATTTAGTTGCCATTCCGTGGGTAAAACACTCATCCTTCGGCTCAATGAGTCTGCTAGCAGATTTAACCTTCCCGGAATATGAACTGCTTTCAAGGTAATCTGGTGATCCAGGCACCAACAAAGCAGTCTCCATGTCATCATACAGAGACTGGGCGACTTCGTTCCGCCCTGGCGGTTTATGTAAGTCACAACTGTTGAGTTGTCTGAACGAATAAGAACAATCTTGCCCTGAACTTTCTGTAAGAAATGTTCCAGGCCCAGGACTACTGCTCTTAGCTCCAGTAGATTTATATGTTCCTTTGACTGTTCCGGATTCCAAAGCCCTGATATCGTGGATTCTTCCAGGCAAGCCCCCCCCCCCCCCCAGCCCTCCATCGATGCATCCGTATACACAGTCACCTGAGGGTGGGGAGGGGTTAGCATAACCCCCACCAAGAGATTCTCTGTGTCCAACCACCATTGCAGGTGATGAATCAGAGGCGCCAAGACTGACACGTTCGAGTCCAGCGAACCTGTACTCTGGGTCCATTGTGTCATGAGAAATAACTGGATCGGCCGCCTGCGTAAGGCGGCCTGAGGAATGACTGGTTCCAATGAAACCATCAACCCCAGCATTCTCAAGTAAACCCGTGCCAGGACATGACGACTGTCGCACACTGACTGAATTAATGAGATGAGTTTCTGAACTCTCTCCTGAGTAGGAAAAACATATCCTGTCTCTAGATCGAAGAACATCCCCAGGTAAACAAACTTCTGGGATGGAGTCAGCTCTGATTTTGGGAAATTGATCATCCAGCCCAAGTCTGTGAGTCTTCAAAACAATCTCCAGACTGGCCGATAAACTTTCCTGGGTGTGCGCTTTCAACAGCCAGTCGTCTATGTACGTGTGGACTGCTATGCTTCTCCTGCGGAGGTATGCGGTGATCGCAAGAACCACACGGGTGAAAACCCGAGGAGCCGTGGAAATTCCGAAGGGTAACACCCTGAATTCCCACTGTCTGCCCTGGAATGCAAATCTCAGGAAGCGACGGAAACTCCTGTGTATGGGGATGTGGAAATAAGCGTCCTTCAAATCGATCGACGCTGTCCACATTCCCCTCTCTAACCCCGCCAACACCGAGCGCACAGTCTCCATCTTGAAACTGGGCGTCTCTATGAACTTGTTCAATGGCTTGAGGTTGAGAATTGGTCTCCATCCTCCGGTGTTTTTTGTTACTAAGAACATGGTTGAATAGAAGCCCGGACACCTCTGTGCCGGCTGAATAGCTCCTTTTTGTATGAGGGAATTTATTTCCTCCTCGATACACAACCTTTGCTCTGGATCTCTCGGATTTGGAGTCCAGATCGGCACTAGAGACAGTCGCGATGGCGGGCCTGTCATCCAATCGGGATGATACCCGACTGAAAGCCATCGCAAGACTAAACGGTCCTGAGTTAACCGTTCCCACTCTTGCATGTGGTCGGCTAGCCGGCCTCCCACCGGTCCACCTAGGGATAGAGGTGGACATAAGGAGTGCAAGAGCGGCACTGTCTCCTTTGCCAGAAACACCGGAGCGGTTCTCACCGCGGTAAGCGTCCCATCAGGAACGATTACCCCGCCCAGATCCTCGCGCGCCACGACCAGCACTGCGCGCACCTCGGTGCGCGGGCGGCTGCCTGGCTGACTGCGCCTGAGGAGCCTGCGCCCCCCTCGCTGCTGGCCGAATCGCACGCGGCCGAGGCCGACGCTGCGATGGTGGTTGGCCTCTGACCTGGCCACCACCACCTCGAGCCTGCAGGGGACGATACGCAGGGGGTGCGGCGCGAACGTTAGCACGACGAAGCACCTCAAACTGCTCGCGCAGCGCCCTCTGGTTATTGACCAGAGTAACCGTCTCCTGGAGGTGCCTACATCCCTCACCTCCAAAGAGACCAGGACCTGTCATAGGCGTACGCAGTAGCCTATTGTACAGGTCCTGGGACGGGCACAGATTGTCCAAGGCAAATGTGCGCCTTGCCCGGACACTCCTGGTCACCGCCCGCGTCATACAGTCCAGAGCCAGGTTGATACCATCCTGGATGGCTCGCTGGACTGTGACCGGACTTGGCTGGCGCGATGCGGATGCTGTTACTACCCCTTGTAACAGCTGGGAGACGTGGGACAGAGCGGCAATCGAAGCCCTCCCACTCTCCTCCGCATCACGCAACGCGGTATTTGCTGAACGCAACGCGTTCGAACACAAGACTCCCGTGTCAGAACGGGAGCCTGGCCGCGCATCCTCACCCAAAGCCGCGCGGTCATCCACGCTCGGCTTAGGTACCACACCGTACCGCTGGTAATCCAGGGGCACGATGCGGCAAAGCCTGGCCACCTCGCGCGTGGCCTTAGCGAGACGTCCACTCGACTTAATGGACGTCTCCGCCGCCTCGAACATGTCAACGACATGCTCTGCCAGCGGCAGAGAAGGCATAGCGTTAGCAGTAGGCTTACCAGCTAACCACGGCCTGTGATCACGCTGGCTAGCCGACTGCTCCACGGGCAGATCTGGTCTAACACTCACCAACCACTGGCAAGCGTCAGACCAATCCTCCTCCGTGGCTAGCTGCGAGCGCTCTACAAGACGGGGGCCTTCGTCTTCCTCCTGAGCGCAAGCAACAGAGCTTGACGGCGGATACGCTGATATCCCTGGCAAGCCAGGGAGAGCATGCGGGCCTGATAACACCGGCATGCTAATCTCACTGGCTTGACCAGGAGCAGGCGCCGTGGTAGAGCGCGGGGCATATACCGCCCCACCACGGCCCCGGCCAGCACCAGCTACACTCTCGGCAAGCCGAGGTATGCGGTAACGCTGGCCTCCAGCGCCCAGGGCCACAGTCTGAACCGTGGATTCTACCCCTGGGAGAGTAGAACCGTGGAATAAGTCGCCTGTATTCCCCGCGAGGGGTGCACAGGCATCATAATCCATGGCCACGTCCTCAGACGGCGACCCCAACAGGTAATCCTCATCCTCCTGGCCAGACAGATTAGACTCCGGGTCAGCAAAGAGAGCTAACCCGGACTGGCCAGGGAAGGTGCCATACGAGGTACTGGCACCCGCGGCGTGCAGATACCCCTGGACTGATAAGCAGCCCGCGGGTTCCAGCGACAACCGTCCACGGTCCCTATTCGGAGCGGCACTAAGCCTGCTGCCAGGGTCGTGGAACGCCCCCTCTAATGGGGCCACCTCTGAATCTTCGAACAACGGAAGCGTACTAAGGAAAGGTGATTCAGAGGTGGGGATTACCTGCTCCGAAGCAGATGATGAGGCCAACAAAGGATTTGGTCCAGGAAGCATGCCACGAAGCAACTCTGGAACCAAATCCTTTATTGTCCTCCTCATCTCTACCAACATCTCGGTCCGGAAGGCCTCCATGTCCACCGCGGACGAGGCCTTCCTCTTACCCTTCTTACTCACAACCTCTCTTTTCTGCTTCTTCTTGTCCTCCTCCACCACCTTGTCCTTCGCCTGCAAGCACAAGAATTCAGACATAGCTCGCCCCCCCAGTGCTTACATATCTCGCAATTAAGCAAGGGACCACAGGGGCTACACTGATAACAGAGATGAGGCACAAACGTGTCCTTCAAATACCGTCCACAGGACGCACAATCAGGTCTCTGAAACAGGGCAAAGGACGAGGAGTATGAGCAATCTAGTTAAGCTCAGAAACTCACCAACTCAAGAGAAGGAAATGATCATAAAGATCAAAATTAATCAGAAAACCAGCTTCGGACAACTTTAATTGTTAATAAAAAGCAAGGCTGATTATGACGTCATTAATCCTATGACAGGAAAAAATCGATCCCCAACAAACATCCAAGTGCAAGGACGAATTGTATCTCTAACCAGAACATGTGCAGAATGGACATTTCGACTACACAACCATCAGATATATACTGATAACAATGGCAAATACTGTTAATTATCTCCCTTTCCTCTAAATAATTAACATCACCTCATATCAATAATTAGATACCTGACACCTTGTATAGACAAACCATTCAACGTGATGAACTGGAGCACTCCACCAACTGAACGCCTCTTAACTCTCTCCACCTCTAGGGGAAGGAATTGGATCAAGAGGGCAAAGTGAGAAGACCTTTATACTAGGCCTCCGACTCACTGGACAAAAAATTTTTGGTTAGATAACCTAACAGTATTAGTAGGAAATGGAACCATGGTGGAGAGAAACAAACCCTCTGCTGATGTGATGTCCATTAAATGTCGTCACACAGACCTGTGGACATAAACACAAAGAGAGATTAGTATGATATAGCACCTAGTTGAAATAAACCAACTAAACAAGGCGCTTATCACGGTAAGCGCGAGTCCCGGAAACACATTACACCGGGGACAAAACTCGCTAATTTTACTAGAAGTCACCTGATTTAAAGGTCCTGGGCCCTCCTCTGGCGAAGTCATCCTTCCTGCCATCTTTATCAGGGATAAACACTTCCAAATTTTCACAAAAACACTAAGAATTGAGCCAAGAAAAGCACTAGCACAAAAACATGTGTAGACTCCCTGCCAATAAATTAGCAAAGAGGAAGTGCTAGTCTGCGCATGCGCGGTGGTGGGGCTGGCATCCGCCAGACTACGCTCTGACTCCCTGCCCAGTAGGGGCACCTAACTGTTTTAATCTGAGTGTTTATTGAGTGAAAGCCGATATTTAGCAATATCAAAAGTATTAGGGAGGTAAGTATACTCTTGATGTGAAACCTGAGTTCTTCTCTTGTACTTATTTAAAGCACGGACAGGACACCATACTTTAGCACCAGGATCATATCTGGTTAAGGCAGGTAAAATAATAGGTTTACCCGGATACTTTAAAGATTGATTCTTAGCCAAGAAATTCAATCTTGGTAGAAGCTTAAGGCCTTCACCTGTAACTATATAACGGTCAGGCTCAGCAGACAAGGCATAAATTTCACTCCTGCGTCTGGCTGATGCTGCCGCAACTAAAAATACAGTTTTAAGTGTCAATAATTTTACAGATATAGCACTAAGTGGTTCAAAAGGTTTATCACTCAAAACCTGCAGAACCAGAGAAAGACTCCATGACGGTGTCAGTGGAGGATTTCTTGGTCTGAGATTGCCCATACCTTTAATAAGAGTATTTAAAACACTTACTTCATCACTTCCCCTCTTTGCCAAGCAAGGGATAACAGTCATCAATGCTGATTTGTATCCAGCAATAGAATTAGGTTTAAGACTATAGGTATCATACAGGTGACAGAGAAAATCAGCTACTAGAATAGATGCTTCCATCGGATTGATACATCTCTTTGAGCACCATCCTGCAAATCTGTTGATTTCATAGTTATAAGCTCTGGAGGTTGACCCCCTTCTGGCTCTGGCCATGAAATTGGCTGCTTGCTCAGAAAAGCCCTCCTTAATCGCGGATTGTTTGACAACATCCATGCAGTCAATTGAAACATTGACGGATTGTTGTGAAGGGTCTTGCCCAGGAAGATAATATTGTCCATCAGTGGCAGAGGAACCGGATTGCAAACCAGAAGGTCCAGCAGATCCGTAAACCATGATCGGCGTGGCCAATTCGGGGTGATCAGAAGCACTTGGCATTCCTCCTGTCTGATCTTCTGAAGAATCCTTGGAATCAGGATTGTTGGAGGGTATGCGTATGCATACATTCCCTTCCAACTGATAGCTAGCGCATCTATTGCGATAGCGCTTGGATCTGGAATCAGAGAAACGTACGTCATCATCTTCGCATTCTTCTTCATTGCGAACAAATCTATGTTGGGCTTTCCCCAATGATTGAACAGGTGATCCGCCACACATTGATTTAGTTGCCATTCCGTAGGCAGAATACTCATCCTTCGGCTCAATGAGTCTGCTAACAGATTCAGCCTTCCCGGAATATGAACTGCCTTCAAGGTGATCATATGATCCATGCACCAGCAAAGCAGCTTCCATGTCATCATACAGAGACTGGGCGACTTCGTTCCGCCCTGGCGGTTTATGTAACTCACTACTGTAGAGTTGTCTGAACGTATCATCACAAATTTTCCCTCCACTTCTTTTAAGTGTTCCAGGCCTAGAATTACAGCCCGCAACTCTAGCATGTTGATATGTTCCTTTGACTGTTCCAGATTCCAAAGCCCTGATATAGTGGCTTCTTCCAGGCAAGCTCCCCAACCCTCCATCGATGCATCCGTAAACATCGTTACTTGAGGGTGGGGAGGGATCAGCATGACCCCCACCAGGAGATTTCCTCTCCATCCACCAATGAAGGTGATGAATGAGAGGGTCCAACACTTGAATGCGTGAGTCCAGTGATCCTGAACTCTGCATCCACTGAGTTATGAGAAACAATTGAATCGGCCGCCTGAGGAATGACTGGTTCCATTGAAACCATCAGACCTAACATTCTCAGATAGACCCGTGCTAGAATATAACGACTGTTGCAAACCAACTGAATGCACGAGGAGACATTCCACTCTCTCCTGGGACGGATAAACATATCCTATCTCCAGATTGAAGAACATACCCAGGTAAACAAACTTCTGTGATGGAGTCAGCTCTGATTTCTGAAAGTTGATTATCCAGCCTAAATCTGTGAGAGTTTTCAAAACTATCTCCAGATTTGCTGTCAAACTTTCTGGGTTGTGTGCTTTCAGCAACCAGTCGTCTAGGTAAGTGTGAACAGCGATATTTCTCCTGCGGAGGTATGCCGTGATAGCAAGTACCACTCGAGTGAAGACCCTTGGAGCCGTCAAGATGCCGAATGGAAGAAACTTGAATTCTCATTGGCATCCCTGAAAAGCAAATCTCAGGAACCGACGAAAACTCCTTGCAATTGGAATGTCGAAATAAGCATCCTTGAGATCCATAGATGCTGTCCACATCCCCTTCTCTAACCCCAACAACACCGATCTTACTGTTTCCATTTTGAAACTTGGTGTGTCTAAAAACTTGTTTAGAGGTTTGAGGTTGAGAATTGGTCTCCACCCCCGGTGTTCTTTGCCACAAGAAACACGGTTGAATAGAAGCCCGGGTAATCCTGCGCCGGTTGAATTGCTTCCTTTAGAATTAGAGATTCTATCTCCTCTTCTATGCACAACCGCTTGTCTGGATCTCTTGGAATTTGAGTCCAGACCGGTACCAGAGACAGATGCAACGGCGGACCTCTTATCCATTCTGGACTGTATCCGTGCGAAAGCCATTGCAAGACTAAGCGGTCCTGAATTAACCGCCCCCACTTCTGAATGTGGCAAGTCAAACGACCTCCCACTGGTGCACCTACGGTTGACGGGGTGCCCATAAATTTTAGAAGTGGGAGTGTCTCTGGTACGAGTGACAATACCCGAGTGGTACTTGTGATAACCGGAAAAAAATTTCTTGCATCAGGCCCGGTTACCATGCGCCGCTCCTCACCGCTTGAGGCGCTGGCTGACGTACAACAGCACGCTGCTGCTGGCGCAGCCGACGCGGTCTCTGAAACCGGCCGGCCTGCTGGCCTCTGACAATGCCAGCACCGCCAGGAGCGTACTGCTGTCGAGCAGCTGAGGGCTGAACACGCACGTGTTCTCTGCGCAGCACTTCAAACTGTGCGCGCAGCACCCCCTGGTTGTTCACCAAAGTCACTGTCTCCTGGAGGTGCCGACAACCTTCACCTCCAAAGAGCCCAGGGCCCGCCATCGGCGCTTGCAACAAGCGCGACTTGAGCTCCTGAGACGGGCACAAATTGTCCAATGCAAAAGTGCGCCTCGTTCTCAGTGACTTTGTGACCGACCTAGTCAAACAGTCCAACGCCAGGTTGATGCCCTCCTGGATAGCTCGTTAGACTGTCACGGGACTAGGCTGTTGCTGCACCGATGCTGCTACCACCCCCGATAGCAGCTGAGAGACATGCGACAGAGTCGTGCTGGCCAACGGCTTCGCCTGTAACCATGCCCGAGGGTTACCGGCGGGTGTCTCGTCCACGGAGAGCTCTGGTCTAACAGCGAGGAGCCACGCACACGCTTCTGACCAGTCTTCATCCGTGGCTACCTGCGAATTGCCGACGAGCAGCGGGGCCCTCAATGGCATTCACAGGTATGGCCGAGGAAGCGGCTATAGACGAACCTGGCTGCCCAGGGAATGTATACGGGCCCGCGAGGGCTAGCATAGCATTCTCCATAGGCAAACCAGGCACCAAGGCCGCGCTTGTGTGAGGGGGTTCATGCACACCAGCGCGGCCCAGAACGTCCGTATGAGATTCCACGTCTAAGCGTGGAATCTTATACGGCTGGCCGTCTGCTCCAAACCGGGCCACAGGCTGAACCATGAAACCTGCTCCCGAGGGAACAGTGCCATAGGTGCGAGCGTTCACGCTCCCCATGAGAGGAGTGTAGACGTTAACATCCATGTCTTCATGGTCATCTTGTGGACCGAGCAGGTAGTCCTCATCATCTTCCTGGTCAGGAAAGTTAGACTCTGGATTAGTAAAGAAAACTAATCCAGACTGACCAGGAGAATGCTCGAAAGCAGATGATGAGGGTACTCCGCGAGTGATCATGGTCAGGCCCGCTGGTCGGGTTCCGCCTGATGCTTCTCGCGCCGCTGGAGCACCAGGCGATGCGAACATCAAGCCTGGGTCCAAGACGGCTGCCCCTGGATCACTAAACACTTTGTCCGAGCTAGTAGGGTATGATCCAGGGACGGGGGCTACCTGCACTGAGGTCGATGCGCAGGAAGTTGAAACACCTGTGCCAGGCAACATGCCGCGAAGCATGTCAGGCATCAGGTCTTTCAAAGTCCTGCGCATCTCACTCACTAACTCAACCTTGAAGGCCTCTAGCCCACCCTTCTCAGAGGCCTTCTTCTTACCCTCCTTCTTAGACTTCTTGTCCTCCTCAGCCATCATCTTAGCCTGAAAAGAGAAGAATTCAGAGGTTAGATCCTCCCCCCCCACTCTTTACAAATGACACATTTGTTAGTTAGCCTACAAGCTGAACACAGATGGCAAGGGTGGGGGAAGAACCTAGCCTTCATAGGCTTCAGACAGGATGGACACTTCTGAAAGGGAAGGGATACGAAGACAATGAGTATGATAGTTTCAAAGCCTTGTTAATTGACTATTAGTAGAAACAAAAACAAACTTGAGAGAAGACATCCACTTTTATGACAGACAACCCTGACGGGACAGCTGACTTCTTTAGTTAATAAAAAACAATCACAACCAGGACCCCAAATTAAGAGAGAGAGAGAGAAAGATTATGACTATCTAGATATCTCTCCACCCTCCTAATAAAAAGGGAGATGAACACATCACAGACTTCTCTAAACTAAGATTATGACATCAAGGAAAGAGAAAAAACTCTGGTTGATTATGACATCAAACCTCAATGCAAAAACTCCTTCAAGGAGAGGGGATGTCAGAAAGAATGCAAGAAATATCTAGATATTAAAGACATTCATACCTCCCGAATAATATAATATTAAATTATATATATTCGAGAACCCATGCACACGCAAGAGAGAATATAGTGCAATAGCAAAAGGCAGCAGAAAAGTGATTATTTTCAAATAATTATGCGCCATAATTAATAAACTCCCTTAGCCTGAGCACAGGCAACCATCCTCTTGTGCAGGAGAACACGTCCATCCATCCGCTGAGACTCCTCATCCAGAAGAACTGATGAGGGGGATGGGACAAAAGGAAGGAGATATTTCATTTATTAATTTAATATATCTCCAACCCTTAGACGTATCACGATGATAAGTCAAACCCGGGACGTGAACAACCTTCGAAAGAAGAACAAGAATCCTTGTTCAGTCACAAGACAAACCTGTAAGCATAAAACACAAGAGATTAATAGCCCTAGGCGCTGGGAAAAAATTTACAAGGATTCCCAGCGCCTGAAAACGTGGTACCGCCGAAATGGCCGCGACGAAAACCGGTAACAAATAAAAGTTACAAGTCTTAAATAAATACAAGGAACAATGTCACCTTAGATGATGACGAGGAGGACTCCTCCAACAGTTTAGCATCAGCCATGATGGATAGGGATGATTTTGTTCTAGTAGAATTCAGAAAAGAGCCTGTGAAGATTTTCACATGTTGCTTCTCAGCCAATATATTAGAAAACGGAAGTACCGGTGTGCGCATGCGCAGTGGGTGGTGTTTGTCATGTGCATGACTGTGTACTTCCACCTGCCCATTAGGGGCACCTAACTTTTTATAATTCTGAATATTATTGAATTTAGAGCCGATCTACTAGTATATCAAGAGTGTTAGGGAGGTATGTATGTTCTCATGATGTGAAAACTGCAATGGCGCTTAGAAAAGTCCATTTGCAAGGCAAGAGAAGACTATTTTTGAAAATGTACCACTGGAATGCCTGGCTTGATTCTCGAGCCAGGCATTCCAGTAACACATTTTCAAAAATAGTCGTCTCTTGCCCTGCAAATGGGCACACATTCATTAAGCAAAATGTAATTTTTCATGCCCGATCGCATTAAAAAAGTAATTTAAAGTTAGGTTTTGAAATATTTTATACAATAGAAAGTATTCACGATTATTCGATTATTTAATATTTAATCATATAAACTCACGATTTAAAACAATTGCGATTTAATCACGTAATCGCGCAAGCCTAAATGACTGGCTCGATAATCGAGCTAGTCATTCCAGTGATAAATCTTTAAAAATTATATTCTTTTGACTTGTAAATGGACATTCAATAAGAAAATAATTAAATAATTTGTTCACAAATTTGACCATTGAAGCGTTAAAGCAAGTAGATTGGTGAACGCGGCCAAATTACATGTAAATCCATATTGAATCAGGTATAAAGGTATTTTCTACCTGAAATCCATGAGGAAGTTCAACTGGCAAATCCTAGTTAACTACGGTATAGTTGACTAAATCAGTCATATAGTCTAGACAGTTAACTATAGCCAACCAGCTACCCGAGCTGGGTCGCATATGGTTAGTACCAAATTGATGTAAAATTCAAAATGGTGGATAGGCTTCGCTTGCCACGAATAAATGTATAAATATTCTACTAACTAATTTAGGTGTGATGAAATTATACCGTCCTATTGTATGTCAATTTTCCCAAGACCAATTTCCATATCCCATATTGACTCTTTAACATCTTACCCGACAAAAACACATTTTCTCGCATCAAAACAGAGGTCGGTTAGCCCGTAACACTCTGACGTACAAATTTTTAATTTTTAAATTAATTTAAAAATTGAACTGGTGTTCATTTTTCAACAAATTTGGTGGTAGACAGCAACATCGTCCACCAGAACTGTTGAAATATTGATATCAGAGTTGGTAAGGGTTCATTGAGACTGGTACCGGCTCCATATTTTCTGCACTAACAATAAAATAAGGAATTTGGTATCAACTACCTAGATAGTTGACTATCCCGCGTTCATGTGTATGTTCAGTATGCAAACCAACTGGCTAATTTTAGCTAGTCAAACTTGACTCATACTGAATAGGTTGTATTTGATTACCTGGAAATCCATATTGAAGCGGTCATGCTTGCGATTGATTTTGCTTAGGTCTGTCACGATTCTTTTCTTTTTCTGAGTCTGTAAAATGAAACCAACAGCTAGAGGATACAATAGCAGAATAGACCTTTCCATTCCATACATCCAGCATCTGATGTCATAATTAACTAAGTGACGTGTAGAATGACATCATAAGTACGTCACGAATGCATAATTGAAGGCGGACTACGCGTTGTTGTACGAACTGTATGTCTTTTCTATTTAATAAACATGTTGTTAAATATTTTTAAACTAATTTAACTTAGCACCTAGTTGAATTAGTTTCAAAATATTCACCAGTTTATCTGCAGTTTTCTGGAAATTAATATTCAGGGAGTTCAGAGATCGATCGATCCCAACATGAGCGAGGTCTGGGCAGAGCTTAGCTAGAGATGAGCGGGGTATAGCTAAAACTGGAAAGGCTCTATTGCTGTCACCACTCAGTGATTAGCTGCCAGTCATTATCAAACTCCCTTTGGTAAATAAGTAGTGTGGAAATTCAAATTCTCTTTCGTTCTATAACGGTGACTGCTTGAATCCTTAGAAAACCAATATGCTGCCTCATTAGTCATTGGTTGTAGGGGAAGTGACATACACAATATTTTTTAAACTTCTGTATAAAATCTGGCGCAATTATACAGAAAGAAAGCCTCTTACTTGTAACAATAGTTATCTTAGCCACTTGACCCCAAATACCAATCTGCCTCTTCCTTCAACTAAAGGGAAGTCACATAGCAATCTGTGAGGCAGAAGTCAGGTTATGTGGAAATGAAAAACCTAATTTTAGTAATTGTGACATTGGTGAGCATTGATCCCAAAAGTAAACGGCTTTACTTTGTATAAGTTATATCCAGCAGAATCTGTTTGGCAGACTACACAGAAATTAACTTTGTTTTAAGCAGAGACCTGGGACTGTGAGTTGAACCTCTGTGATAACATTGTTTCAAGATAGGATATCAAATGCTATTTGGCATATGTTGAATTTTGTATCGACACATTGTAGAGCCCAACAGAAATGATGCAACATTTGACCTGTATAAGAATTCACCTTTTCTGAGTATCCATCCATCATCTGACCTCGTATGATGTCATAATCACCTCAGCACGTGTATGATGACGTCACAATAATTACATCACAAAGGGTTCCATATAGCCTGTCATCAAATTGCAAATGGTCTGACACATTGTATGAATTGTATGTCTTTGTTGTATTTCTTTGCTATTTAATAAACATGCTGTTGAATATTTTGAGACTAAGTTTACTGGGCGCTGTTGCTGCCTTAGGCAGCAACAGCACCCAGTCAACTTAGTTTCAAAATATTCAACAGCTTACCTGTGTATTTTTTTTTTAAATTGATAGTCAGGGTGTTCAGAGATTGATCGATCCCAACATGAGTGAGGTGTTGGTGTAGATTAGCTAGAGACGGGCAGGGCATGGCTAAAACCGGAAAGATCCATTGGCTACTTCATCGACCAGTAACAAACCGAGCCAGAAAGGGTCATCACGGCGCTAATAGAATTCTAAGTTATTAAACTGAGCACTCAAAAGAAAAACATTAGACAATGCAGACAAACCTTTTTCATCTTTGTTTTTGATTGTCCTTCATTTGCATTGCCTTCTTCAGCATCAACATCTGGAACAAACACAAACACAAACACGCTTATTTCATCATCAGTAACTGTGCAAAAGGACGGGGCCCAAAAGCCTCTGTAGCCAGGAAAATATGTGATTAATAGATTTCTATATTGCCATCAAGTATTCGCCTGGAACATGGATGTACTGGTAACTCAAACGCTAAACCTTTAATGGTCAAGATTGGTCAAGAAAATGTGAGCTAAAAATAGTCTTCTCATGACCTGTGCATGGATATTTCTCAAGATCACGATAGAGACCGGCTTTGGTCGGCCTCACCATTAAAAGGCTAAAGGCACCTTAATTTTGCAACAAGTCAATTATTGACAGGGTTGGCAATTTCCCGGGAAATACTGGTATTTCTCAGGGCAGTGGGAAATACAGGAAAAAGTTGGGAAATCTTCAGACATTAGGTGACAAGTTTAAATATTAAACCTCATGGTTGTTTATCATGCTTAAAAAAGCACTGTCAGGCATTAGTATATTATGAGCTAGACGTATAGAATGAAATAGGTTAATCGGTATTAACACTGTGGGTTGGCAACAAATAAAACAGGCATTATTAAGTATTGCTTTGCAATATGTGCCCCATACCTGGTGATATAAATCTTTAGAGATTGACGGTCAAAAACTCTATTAAAAATTGACAGAAGCAGCTGAAACTCGAACTTGATCTGTAACTTCTCTTAACTAAGCAATAAACCAAGTTTCAGTCACGGTTGATTTAAATTTAAAAAATCAGACTTTTTTGATTTAATCAGATTTTTTCGATTTTATGATTTTTTTTACTAGAACTATAACAAAATCAATAATTTTTTTGACATGCACTCATAATCGGAACTAAATATAATATAATCACTCTAAACATTGTTGACCTTATTTATACTATTAAAATGTATTATAACAATAAGCTGTGTAACAATAAGATGTGTAATACGTCGCCGTTGTCTGTAAAAGTCGCCCAGCAATGACGGTCCACATTTGGCCATGTGCTAATGATGTCACAAGACACACCAGCAGAGAGCCTTGAAATTTGCCCTACTCGGAGCCAGCAAATACAGAGCCAGGAGAGGACGTCATTGCATAAATCTGCTAAGCGTGCTACGAGGTGACCTCAAGAAAGCAGGATTAGGTACACTCAAGTCAAGCGCGGACATGAGGAAGCTAAGGATTTTGGCCGAGGACAAGACACAGTGGGCAAAAGTGAAGAAGGACTGATTGCAACTGTAGGATGTTTCTACTACTACAGCCGCAGATTACAGTAATCATACATAACAATAAGCATTCCAGAATTTGTTTTTGTTGTTCTTAAGACATTTTTTTTAATTTGTTGTCACATTTTCAAATAACTGCAGTTCTACTGGACGGGTAAAAATAAAAAATAGTTTCGTTTCCTGTAAACCTCCCGGGTGAAATTTGTCTTTGTTTTCACCTGGCCGGGAATAAAATCTTCTTTTTTTTTCTACCCAGCATAAATGTTAAACCATGCATACATTTGCCAAACTATACAAATTACAATGTTTTAATGCCATTTGTATGCAATATGAATCCATTTTGCTAATTGTGACATGAAAAACATAACAAATTTGGCAATTACAGCCATATTTAATTGATATATGGTCAAATATCTGGAAACCAAATATTTGACCTCTTTAAAATAAATTAATAATTAAAAAAAAATTAATTTCCTACCTCCCTACTGAAATCTTTTTTCTACACCCAGTTTGCAGGAAACAAAATCTTTTTTATGGATGGCCTGACCATTGACCAAATTTCTAATAAACATGCCTACACTACTGTAACCATGTTTTGTCTACACTTGATGGGCTACATTTTATCCGTCTTAATATTTTGTGGATAAAATTTGTATAAGGCTGTATAACTCTGGAATTTGTTTGAAAATATTCAGCTGGTCTAGTTCTTATTGTCTAGTGGCTGCCAGCAATCGAAGTCAAGTCCGTTAAAAGTAATATCCACAGAACTGTTATAAATAGTATTGGTCTGTGCTGTGTTTACGCATCAAATAACAACTAAGGAAAGTTTCCGCTAACTGTACTGATAGAAATAAAGCTTCTTAGTTCTTATATTAGCATAATATTGTATAACCAGGCCTATTAACTATCTGAAACAATAGCTACAATAACATTTAACCAATCAAGAAAAATCTTTAGAAATTTTATAGTGCAAATGAGATGAGTTGGGGAAAAAAAAATCGAAAAAATCAAAAGGTTGATTTTCTCAGCTTGATGTAATCGTTGATTTAATCGATTTGATTAAATCAAAACAACCCTGGCTTCAGTTACAAATGGTGAAGGAGAACGAAACCTGATATGTTTATATTTCATAAGTCGAAAGGGGACATAACCCCACCAAAGATTGATGCAAACGCCTGAAACTCAAACTTGCTCTGTAATTTCTCATAACAAAACAATGTACCAATTCTGAGTTGAATACCTTGAAGGGTTGCGAAAAAAATTGCAGAAAACTAATATTTTTTTTTATTTCATAAGTCGAAAGCGGGGAAAATGTCTGAAACTAAAACCTGCTGCTCTTTAACGTTCTCTAATAAAGTAACCTACCAATTCTCATTTGAATCTCTTGAAGGAGTGCGGAAAAAAATGCACAAAACGGATAGTTTTCATATTTCATAAGTCGAAAGGGGACTCCATCAAAATTGACGCAAACTCCTGAAACTCGAACTTGCTCTGTAATTTCTTATAACAAAGCAACGCACAAATTCTCAGTTGAATATCTTGAAAGACTGCGAAAAATAGTGTGGAAAACTAATAATTTTTGTATTTCATGTCGAAAAGGGACTATTCTTCCCTTAAATATCTTGGGAGTGCAAAAAAGTGCGGAAAGCTGATATTTTTCATATTTCTTAAGTCAAAAGGGGGCATAACTCCATAAAAAATTGACGCATATGCCTGAAACTCGAACTTGGTCTGTAACTTCTCATAGCAAGGCAATATCCCAATTATCAGTACAATATGTTGAAATACTGCACAAATAGTGCGGAAAACTAATATTTTTTGAATTTCATATGTCAAAAAAGGGGGGGGGGAATAATTCCATGAAAAATTGATGAGTGTCTGAAACTCAAACTTGCTCTGTAACTCCTTATACTAAAGCGATGTATCGATTTTCCCTTAAATATCTTGGCATGCGAAGAAGTGTGAAAAGCTGATATTCTTCGTATTTCTTAAGTCGAAAGGGGGCATAACTCCATCAAAAATTGACGAAAATGTCAGAAACTCGAACTTGATCTGTAACGCATACTAAAGCGATGTACCGATTTTCCCTTAAATATCTTAAAAGCGTGCGAAAAAGAAATGACAGCTGATATTTTTTGTATTTTTTATGTCGAAAGGGGGCATCAAAAATTGACACAGACTGGTACGCCTGAAACTCGAACTTGGTCTATAACTTCTCATAACAAAGCAATTTACCAATTCTCAGTTGAATACATTGAAGGACTCCGAAAAAAGTGTGGAAAACCAACTGTGACAGACGAGGTGCAAACCTATAGTAACACACACACCCACCCACCCTTTTTTTTTTTACCTGTAGGGGACTAATAACACAAGTGACATATATGCATATTTTGCAATTCTATGCATCATCATTATCAAAATATACCATTTCTATTGAGTATTAGCAATAGATTTGCGTATTTCCCATATTTAGAGTATTTCCTGGGCCAGTATTTACTGGTATATTCCTAGCCAGTATTTCCTACAACAGGAAATCGCTTCCAGCCCTGTAACAGGGTAATACTTCATAATGTTGAAGAAAATCTATATCTTTGCTTAGTGGATGTCCATTAGCTTGCCTACAGGAGCCTACATTTGTATTTTCTTTTAAAATATACCACTGCAAATATACCTTTCACAAGACCATAACAGAGGCCAGCTTTGGCAGACTTGACCAGTAAAAGGATTAATCGTGTGTACATAATAAAGCAGTGTTTCAATGTGGATTAAATAGCAAACATTTATGAGCAGATTTCTTCCTCTTTCTTCCTCATTAGCTTATTTCTGTCATGACAGCTACACCACTCATCAGGATGATGTGTGCTGCATTTCTTAACATCTCAACTGGGCCATAGAGCTTATCCTCTGTGCTGGTATGTGCAGGCCAAGTGTGTCATCTAAGATCACGATGCAAACGGCAATCTTGCCAGATATGTTCCGTCATCATAGGGCTTGATCCACACGGACAACGGTCTGAATCCCCAATTTTGAACATGTGATACAGGTGGGAGTTTAGTTTATTATGGCCAGTCCAATCACATGTCTGTCTAACCTTGTTCGGATTCCTTCTCATTTGGTTTATCGCCTCCTCTGCCGAGACCGGAAAGTACTTTATAAGTCTCTGCATGGACAGCGTCGACACGACCCGCATAGATCTTAGCACTGGCGTCAATTGTCGAACTAGCAACCTGACAACAGAGACAGTTCTGTCATTATACTGTGCATAGGCACAAAGAGACACATTTGACTGCAATACACACTAATATTGGTTAAAATTCTCTTAACCCTTTAACACTCATATCAGCCAAAAATGCCTTCTGCAGTGGTCTTGGGAAATGTCCATTTGCAGACCAAGAGAAGAGTATTCTTTAAAATTTACCACTGGAATGACTGGCTCGATAACCGAGCCAGTCATTCCAGTGGTAAATTTTTAAAAATAGTCTTCTCTTGGTCTGCAAATTGACATTTTCTATGAAATCCGAGGGTTAAATGGGAACACAAACACTGAAGGGGCTAAGCATTACAAATAATGCTTTTGTATAATTGATTTAAAATAAAATATTATTGCACATTTTTAAATTTCTAAATAGTAAATATCATCAGGGAAAGTCACTTTCTTCAATTTCCCTTAGAATCACAGTGATGTCATCGTGTGAATGAATGTTGTGGTATGACATCATCACGTGAATGATATTTTGCTGTTGTAGATTCCTAGCTTACTGTACAGTTCATTCAAACATCATATTAATAAGATACAAGAAAGCACTTGTGACTGTTAGACAAGTACTTGGATCAGAGATGGTCTTCAGTTTCATAACTTTATTAGCCGCCATTTTCTTCTTCTCTGAAAACATGTGTGATATAATCTGAAACTATGCGCTTGACGAATCACGAGATGACATCATACTGTGAATTCTGCTTGGTCCCAAAATCAACGAGTTTAATCAATGTTTTTATATTGATAGTTGTGAAATTTTGTCAAATTTTTTTAATTACAAAAATATGGTAAGCTTATATTTTGGCGAATTTATTTGAAATCTAATTTTAGTTTGTGACCTCCTTTAACCCTTTACCATTCAAGCTGACCAAAAAGGCTTCTGTAATAATCTTGAGAAATGTCTATTTCCAGAAACAGATTATTTTAGAAAATTTACCATTGGAATGACTGGCCTGATAAGAGTCACACATTTTCAAAAATAATCTCATGATCTGTAAATGGACATTTTCTGAGAAATTTAAGTTATCTTGAACAAATTTTGTGGGTTAAAAAATGGCTTATGCAGTTGTCTTGAGAATGTCCATTTGCAGATCAAGAGCAGACTATTTTTGAAAATTTATCACTGGAATGGAATGACTGGCTTGACAACTGAGCCAGTCATTCCAGTGGCAAATTTTAAAAAACTCTTCTCTTGGTCTGCAAATGGAGATTTTCTATGAGAAAATTAATTCGAGGGTTAAAGGGTTAAGTAAAACCATCAGGTTGCCCCTTACTTGTGATGGCAAATCTGATGACTAAATTGCACCCAAATTGCCCTAGAGTCGACCTAGATATAAAGAACTTTTCTGTCTTAAAATTTTATTAAATGAGGATATCAAAGAAACCTAGACCTTTGAACCTATTAAAAATATTTTGTTGAACAGTCAAATTAGTTTCAAAAGACTAAGCTGAGAGCTGTGATATGGTTTCAATGGTCAAGAAAAGCTAGGGTCAGTTCGACTCGCTAACTATAGTCAGTTTGCTGGTTTACTGATCATGCGCAGTTGCTATGCCCAGTCGAACTTGATCATAGTCGACTATAGTTCGTTGGTACCCGGTTCCCTATTGAATTAATATTGCAAAAAATTTGGAGCCAGGTACCAGTCTCCATTAACCCTTTCTGTCGCCTGTTTTGATGACCTACGAAAATGGGTTATTTTTGTCCGCTAAGACGTCTAAAAGCATCCATATGGCACAAAGTAGGAAGGAATATGGGCTTGGGAACATTGACATACAATGGGAAAGCATAATTTCATCAAACCTAAGTTATTTAGTGAAATATTTACACTTTTATATTCATTTATTTGTGGCAAGCGATCAGTGTCCACCATTTTGAAATTTACGCAAATATCGCACAAACCATCTGAACCGAGATCGAGTGCTCGGTTGACTATAGGTGACTATCTAGTTAACTATTTGAAGTTCGACTGGTATTCTAGTTAGCGATAGCTATGTTTAAGAGTCGAACTTGACCTAGAGTTTTTGCTTAGTATGTATGATTACTGAATTCCTACAGCTGTAGCATGGTTTACACAAGAAACTGACAGATTCATTCAAGCACCTTTCAAGGAGTCTAAAACTGGCCTTTCTAAGGGATGCAGGAAATTGTGTATATTAGATGTTCTGACAGGCCATCTCCTGTAGAGCTGAAAGGGTAATTAGCAGCCTCATATTGTATGCAATGTTGGCTTATATTGAGCATGTTTGGAGAAACACATTTTCAAATACTTTTCAAGGCCTTACTGTCATTTTCAAGTACTTTTCAAGCCAGATTTCTAATTCAAGTACTTTCAGGGAATGATAAATTCAAGTACTTTTCAAATTTGTATGAACACTGTGTTGTTGTTGTTGGTGGTGTAGTAGTAGTAGTAGTAGGCCCTGTAGTAGTAGTAGTAGTAGTAGAAGTAGTAGTAGTAGTAGGCCCTGTAGTAGTAGTAGTAGTAGTAGTAGTAGGCCCTGTAGTAGTAGTAGTAGTAGCAGTAGTAGTAGTAGTAGTAGGCCCTGTAGTAGTAGTAGTAGTAGCAGCAGTAGTAGTAGCAGCAGCAGTAGTAGTAGCAGCAGCAGCAGCAGCAGCAGTAGTAGCAGTAGCAGTAGTAGTAGTAGTAGTAGTAGTAGTAGTTAGTAGTAGTAGTAGTAGGCCCTGTAGTAGTAGTAGTAGCAGTAGCAGTAGCAGTAGTAGTTGTAGTAGTAGTAGTAGCAGCAGTAGTAGTAGTAGTAGTAGTAGTAGTAGTAGTAGCAGTAGCAGTAGTAGTAGTAGCAGTAGTAGTAGTAGTAGTAGTAGTAGTAGTAGTAGTAGTAGTAGTAGTAGTAGTAGTAGTAGTAGTAGTAGCAGCAACAGCAGTAGTAGAACATACTACAGCTGCATTTGACCACTGTGCCGTGTGCTCACCCATTAATAGACAATGTCAATTTAGATTATTTTTGAAAATTCACTTCCAAATTTATTGAGCTACATCCGCTTGTCTGTATGTCTGTAAGTCCAATGTTTCTATATTTCTGGCAAAGGCGCCTATATTATATTATAGAGCCTGTAGTGTGTTGCACTTGTTCAACAAGATTGATGTTACCTGGAAATTCTCTAACTCCTTCCGCTTCAGCATCTCAGACATGTACTCAATCAGATGTAGACTGAAGGCATTTTTGGAGCTGATTTTCTGAAAATACACCAATGTCCAGAACACACATGGACAATATAATAAATATCAATAAAGAGTAACACATTACAAGAGACCTAAACATGTTTTAACTGTCTTGCTGCTGCAAGCCACCAGATACATGTAGTAATTTCAATGAGCAAAAACTTGACTTTCAGTACATTTTGAAAACAATTTAACTGAAAGTTGTTGGTGGCTTAGCCACCAACAACTCTCAGTTAAATTGTTTTCAAAATATCTAGCAGGTCCAGAGATAGAACCCCTGCAACTACCCAGCAGCCAGACAGTTAAAATAGCATGTATCGCTAGGCTAGATTTCCAGTAGCTGTATCTGAACCAAAAACTTGGAACATTTGGTCACACACACACAATTTTGGACCAGACACATGATAATTAGGGTATGAAATGGACAAATGTTATCTGAAAGTGTTTTGAATTTTGGCTCCAACAATTAGAAGCCTGACAGGTTTTGGGCTATGGGCCATATGTAAAACCTGAAAAGAATAATTGACAATTGTACCAGCGTAATTAAAGTGCAGCAGTTTTCAACAGAACACATACGACCACAACGGTTTAACCCTTTAATGGTCATGCCGGCTAAAACTGGCCTCTGTTATGGTCATGTGGAATGTCCATTTGCAGGCCAAGAGAATACAAATTTTGAAAATTTACCACTGGAATGGCTGGCTCAATAACTGAGTCAGCCATTCCAGTGATAAATTTTCACAAATTGTATTCTCTTGCCCTGTAAATGGACATTCAATCGGCAGATGTTTAAATTTTCATGACCAAATTTGACAATTAAAGGGCTAATGAAAGAAAACATAGAAACCAATTTATCGTCTTCAAGGCTAAGTTCAAGACTCATTAAAAAGCAATAACATTTGACTGACAGTTCACCGCCTTTCCTATGGCTTGTTGTGACTCATTGTAATCTTGGAATTTCATAGCCTAAGAACACTATTTTTGAAAATTTACCAGCGAAATTATTGGCTCCGTTATCGTCGAGCCAGTCATTTCAGTGGTAAAATTTCAAACATAGTGCCAATCTTCTCCTGACCTGCCAATGGACATTCCTCAAGTCCACTGCTAAGACCGGTTTTGGCTGGCTTGACCAGTAACGGATTATTGGTGGACAAGAAGCTCTGTTGTATCTTCAATAACTTACATTTTCTGCAGATAATTTGATGCAATTTGAGTAATGATCTGCCATTTGTGCCGCATTCACAGATGTCAGCGACCGCCGTCTACAAGAATGAAATATTAAATCTATGTGTTCACTATGAATACTAACCAAAGCAGGTAAGACATGTTCATTACAAAAAAATTCTAGAATCATATCATTTATCGAGTTTCATCAGAATCTTCCAAGACGATCACCATTTATAGTCTTGTACAAAAGCTTTAACAACACCGAAATAACACAAACCTTGACCACTAGCTACATAATTCCACCTCCCATTATGGGTGCACCAGACTGGGCAAAGCACAACTTTTCAGTTGGTAAAAAACAATTGTTGCTGTACAACAGTGCTGACCAAGCATAATGTGTGTTATTAAAATCATACAGATTAAGTTAAAACTATGGCCTTACACAAAGAAAAAAACAGACTGCTAGAGTGTTAAAGAGAGTCAATACTGTGCAAATGCACAGATGTATACACAAACAAACACATGACCAAAGGCATACACCCGTACCCGCGCGCGCGCACATGCACACACACACACCTGCATGCACATACATATACGCACATACACACCTGTCTGTAGGTGTAGCCGGGCTGCCACTAGCATGACTTTGTTGCATCTCGAGAAGCTTAGAACGTCTGCGGTTACGCCGTGCACGCTTTTCATATTCATCATCGTTGGACTGAATGACAGCCGTGGCAGGTTTAGAGACGCCATTGCGACGCCCTGATCCTGGTGAGATGAGACATTCAGTAGAAGTGGGAGATGTAAGCCGAGACACAGCCGATGGGGTGACTGGTGTATCCATAGTGCTGGCGTAACTGAAATCATAAACAAAATTACATAGAATATCATATTTATATATAGATACAGGCTCGATCAGGAGCAGTGAGACACACGGGGTCGATCAGAAGTAATACGGTGAACAGTTTTGGTCTACTTAGCAATGTGGCAGACACTTGTTATCAGATCCAGAAGTATTCTGAAACTGTAATATAAGCGGCCCAAGGGGCCTGTATCTCTCACCTGGAACATTGGAATTTCAGGCAATAGAATGTCAATAGAAAGGCCCTGTTTTACATGTAGACCTCAATAGATTTTTTTGGTAAAAAATTCAACAGATCTCTGCATCTCACCAGAAATAGCAATTTAAAAGTACAAATTGTGGCTGAGCATTTTAAAGTACCTATTTTAAACACTTTCTTGGACATATTTGAAATCCAAGATGGCCAACAACAAAATTGACAATAAATACTCTCATTTATGGTTTGATAAGTTGAAGGCTACCACCATAGGATGGTTCCGCCAAAGTTGCATTGAAATCAGGCCATTGATTAATGAGTAGCATTTTAAAGGATTCAGAAAAATCCAAAATGGCCACCAAAAAAATTTACCAATGAAAATTCTTAATTTCTAGAAGTTCTAGAACCTACCACCATAGGATCGTTTGGACAGTGATATTTGATTTAAATCTGTCAAGCTGTTCAAAAGGAGATACATTTTAAAACAAAAGTTGACAATAGGCCGGACAGACTAATGATGGATGGTTGCCATGGTATAACCACTAACCAGGGATCGAAATAGGGGCGTTTTACCTGCACAATGCAGGTAAAAAATGGCCGTGCAGGTAGATTTCATATTTCGGGTGCACAAGTTCCAGGTAGATTTTTTCGCCAATAAATCATAAAAATCCAAATATCATTAACAAAGTACTAACCTCGGGTACTTCTTACCATATCAGCAGTCAAAACATGGCATAATTAGCCGATAGTTATCTTGTCAAGTCTTTTCCTGTTAACATTACATCAGAAAGATTAACAATAAATCACTTCCTGTTGACAGGTTAGATCTGGTTGTAGAGCTGTCTATCGGTTCTTTTCGCTTCTTACTTATTAGACCATTGAATATCTGAAAACAGCTGATATGCGTATCAGTTGTCAGTTAATATTTGTACGCATTCGAGTTGCATTTACGAAACGTGAAAACCATTGAGAATTTTGGAGTTTCCTTGTCATATTTACTGATTTCGTGAATAAAAATCACATTTTAATCCATCGTGACTTTATCCTGACAAATTCTGATATAATCTACTATGGCAGTTGAGAAATACATCGCTTCCTGGAATCCAAACAGCAAACTTAGTCAAACATTGCTCAGTCATGCATTGTTTACATATGGTAATGATCGTCTACTAGATTTATGTTATGCTAGCGACGTGCAAAGTGCATTACTAGGGGCAGTGGTTTTCCGCAATAACGGAAAACAAACGGAATTCACGGAATTGACAATTTGAAACGGAAAAGATTTTGAAACGGAAATGGAAAATGGCCTTTTTTCTGTTAAATCTTTGTAAATTGAAATGGAAACATGGTATACAAACGGAAATTAACGGATACAAGCATTTTTCTCAAGAAAGTGAGACATTCTCATCTAAAATTGTAATTTATTAGCTACTGATATGATGGATATCTTCCCCACCATAACTTCATACTTTCTGGACTTACCGTACTAATAACACGATACACAAAACAATTTTTAGTTTTATTGACTTTATTAAATGTATATGCAGCCTAGATAATATAGTTTACAAAGTGGAAATGAAACGGAATCTGCAATTTTGTCTAATGGAAAATGGCAAATCCTGAAACGAAAACCACTGTCCCTACATTACTGTGAAATATTTCGTGACTTTGAAGCTAAAATGAAGCGTCAACCAGCATTAGGGACATTTTATGCTACAACAATACATTCTACTGAATATCTTGACTGTGTGTAATAATGGTACATTGATCTAGATATGAATTATGGTGGAATAACATCACAAACAAGAATTCCGCGGAATTAGATGTCTCGTCTGTCCCGTTTGTCACAGTGTCATTGACCTTTGACCTTGTGACCTCCGTGTTATCATGCTGCTTCCTAACATTATAGGTAACCATGTATTCAAATTTATAGTTCCAATAGGATTAACCAATCCTGAAATATAAATGACTTGCTGAATGGAAAAACTTAGTGGAAAAAGCAGCGGTAAAATAGGAAGGTCAGAATGACATTGACCTTTAACTTGGTGACCTCTATGGCACCATCCGGTATCCGCTTGGTATAAGCAACCATGTAACCAAGTTGTGTTCCGTTAGCGTTAAACAATCCCGAAATATAACCTGATAAGTTTTGCTAAGCCTAAAAACTTAACGTTGAAAAATAGGTTTTGTAGAGGTCAGAATGACCTTGACCTTCATCGATGTCAGCATGCTGCTTCCTAACATTACATGTAACAATGTATCCAAGTTTCATTCCAATAGGATTATTCAATCCTGAAAGATAAGCCAAGCAGGTTTGTTAAATACAAAAACCTAAAATTTAAAAAAAAAAGAGTTTTGTATCAAAGTCACAGTGACCATGACCTTATGACCTCAGTGTCATCATGATGCTTCCTAACAGTATAGGCAACCACATAGCCAAGCTTAGTTGCAATAGGATTAACTGATTCTGAAATATAAGCCGAGACGCAAAAACCTATTGTTGAAAAAGCAGTTTTGTATCAAGGTCACAGTGACCTTGACCTTTGGCATTGTGAACCCAGCTTCATTGCGCTGCTTCCTAACATTATACGTAACCATGTATCCAAGTTTAGTTTCAATAGGCTTAACCAATCATGAAGTATAAGCTGAGAAGTTTTGCTAAACACAAAAACTTAATGTTGAAATAACAGAGTTCTGTATCAAGGTCAAAGTGACCTTAACCGTTGACCCCAACATCACCATGCTGTTTCCTAACATTGTATCCAAGTTTAGTTGAAATAGGCGTAATCAATCCTGAAATATAAACTGAGAGGTTTTGTTAAACGCAAAAACTTAATGTTGAAATAACAGAGTTCTGTATCACGGTCACAGTGACCTTGACCGTGTGACCCCAACATCATCATGCTGCTTTCTATAATTATAGGTAACCATGTATCCAAGTTTAGCTGCAATAGGCATAACCAATCCTGAAATATAAGCTGAAAAGTTGTGCTAAACACAAAAACTTAATATTGAAAAAGCTGTTCTCTATCAAGGTCACAGTGACCTTGACCTTTGATCGTGTGATCCCAACATCATCATGCTGCTTCCTAAAATTATACGTAACCATGTATCCATGTTTAGTTGCAATAGATCCAACCAATCATGAAATATAAGATGAGAAGCTTTGCTAAACGCAGAACCTTCATGTTGACGCTGCCGCTGTCGGAAAAGTGATACTTATGTCTCGCATTCTGCTTCGCAGGCGAGACAAAAATGAATATTAGATTTTATATTGAATGAAGATCCTAGTGCAGATAACTTTTCTCTGGTGCAGGTAAACTCTAAATGTTACATGCACAGTGTGCGGGTAGGAAAAAATTCCTATTTCTCCCCCGGGGTATAACCTCACTCGGCCATTCTGACCAGGAGAGCTCATAATGGCAATAGTCCAAGAGCATGAAAATTCACCAAACCTGGAAAACATTAGTAACAAGCTGAAATTTTTAGGATGGCGTCCATCCTCTACTTTATTATATTTTTGCTGCCATGGGCACTAGAAATTCAAACTAGATTGATTGGTCGATGATGCGTCATCGCAAATCCCAACATTCACAGTTTTGAACTTTTGACACACCCCACAACCTACCCCAGGGGCGGAGCCAAATGTAAATGTCATTTTGCACATGGGTAACTCACATATCAAATTTGGGTGAATTCCGTCCAATAGCGCTCATCCACGCCATATTGATATGGGTAACTCACATACCAAAATTGGTTGAATTCCGTCCAATGGTTTCTCAGGCGATGCATTACAATCAATTTATGCAGGTTAAAATTTGCCCATTTGACCCTCTCCCGCCCCCTGGGGGCAGAGCCAAATCTAAATGGCTTTTTGCACTCCGCAATCATAGGAGTAACTCGGATATCAAATTTGGTTGAGTTTCGTTTAACGATTTTAGAATAGTTGCATTACAACCAATTTCATGACCTTTTGACCCCCATCCCCCGGCCCCTGGGGGGGGGGGGCCAAATGTAAATGTGCTCATATACTCCACATTGATATGGGTAATTCATAGACCAAATTTGGTTGAATTCTGTCCAACGGTTTTGGAGATGCGTTACAATCAATTTCTGCAGGTTAAAATCTGACATTTTGACCCCTCCCCCACCAGCTGGGGACGGAGCCAAATCTAAATGGCCTTTCTCTCCCCCCCCACACCCCCCCCCCCACCCACCAGCTGGGGACGGAGCCAAATCTAAATGGCCTTTTGCACTCCGCAATCATAGGACTAACTCAGATATCAAATTTGGTTGAGTTCCGTTTAATGATTTCAGAGTAGTTGCATTACAACCAATTTCATGACCTTTTGACCCCATCCCCCATGGGCGGGGCCAAATGTAAATGTGCTCATATACACCACATTAATATGGGTAACTGACGTACTAAATTTGGTTGAATTCCGTCCAACAGTCTCAGAGGAGTGGCATTACAATCACTTTTGTCCCCCACCCCTCGGGGCGGGGCCAAATGTAAATGCGCTCATGTACTCCACATTGATATGGGTAATTCATACACCAAATTTGGTTGAATTCTGTCCAGCGGTTTTGGAGGAGATGCGTTACAATCAATTTCCGCAGGTTAATATTTGACCTTTTGACCCCTCCCCCACACCCCTGCGGCGGAGTCAAATCTAAATGGCCTCTTGCACTCCGCATTGACCTTTTGACCCCTGCCACACCTTCCTGGGCCGGAGCCAAATCTAAATATGGTCTTGCAAAGCGGACTCATATCGGTAACCCACATACCAAATTTGATTTAATTCCATCCAATGGTTTGGGAGATAGCGTAACGGACAGACAGATGGACGGAGGCGAATACAATATCCCCAACGTTTTTTTAAAACGTGGGGATAATAAAGTGTCCATGGTTCTCCGTCACGAGGTGGATCATCATTTTCTTTAGTTTCATGCTTTGTAGTGTGGGTGAACTCTATTCTATTCATTCATAGAGATTCTCAATTTTTAGTTTACTTGTAAGTTATTGGGAGTACCATATTTCGCCTGATTGAAGCCCATGTTCCAATAGAAGCTGAACCCCTAACTTTGACATATGAGCTCCAATGATTTCTTAGCAGTTTCAAAATGACAAAACAAAATTAGAAGCCCACCCCCGAACTCAGCAGTTTGCACCAAAGAAAAAATTTTTAAGAACAAATTTCTAAGAATAGTGTGTAAATAATAACAACAATTGTGTCATGGGATCGCTCTTCCGGGCTCTTAGAAATCAATACAGGCTTCTGCTAAGGCCGTAAAAAAGATTTTGTTTCCTGCAAAAAAAGACTTCAGCAGGGAGGGAGGAAATTCTTTCTTTTTTTCAATTATTAATTTATTTTAAAAAGGTCATAAACATTTGTTTTACAGATATTAGACTAAATGGCCATTAAATAGTTGCAATTGCCAAATTTGTCATGTTTTTCATGTCACAATTAACTAAAGGGATTCACATTGCATACAAATGGCATTAAAAACATTGTACCGGTAATTTGTATAGTGTGACAAATGTATGGATGTTTTAATATTTATGCTGGGTAGAAAAATTTTTCGTCCATCAATGACACTATCTGTGCTGACAACTGGCAGGAACCAAAAAAATGTTGGTCTTATCTTAACCCTTTAGCCCTCGAATTTGTTAATTTTCTCATAGAAAATGTCCATTTGCAGACCAAGAGGGCTATTTTTGAAAATTTACCACTGGAATGACTCAGGGTTTGCAGCAATTTCCCCGTGCGGGAAATACCGCCCCACGAAATACTCCAAAAAGCGAGATAGCAAGAAATACTCCAATACTCATCAGAAATTGTAACTTTTAAACTAAATATCTTAGATATGTTAATCAGAGGGTGTAATATAGAGGCCTATATCTAATACAGGTTGACATGAGATCAAATAGGCAATACAGGCACATCATAGCATATCTATAACCTTTTCAACTCTATGATACATGTAGCAGATACAATACCTACTATTTATTGCACAATGTTGGTGGAATTTTTAGAAAACAACTTCCAGTAAAATAGTTTCATAATATTAAGAAACCTTTATTGTCATGAATGGTTTACTTAAACTGATATACAATGCATTAGCATGTTGTACATATTGATAATTGTGCCATACAATACAAATCCATTATACTGCCTTGAATTCTCAACCTATCAGAATCTTGATTTAAAATAGGGATCTAAGCTTAAATTACCAAACTGCTGGTACACTATATCATACATATATCTACAAATTGTTTATTTAGTTAGCCTCAGATTTCTATGTAAATCAATGATCTGAGCTAGGCTGTCTCCCACACTCAGCTCATACACAGGTGTGATATTGTCCCACAATGGAAAGCCAGCGCGATGTCTAAGGGGTCATTCCATGACAAATCACCTAGAGGTCCCCAAGTGACCATCTCTGATTTTTATTAAATTTCACCCAGATGCACATATATGGAAATGATGCCTGCATGCAAAATTTCATTGCAAAATTCCAATTAGTTTTGAAGTTATGGTTGATTGATTTTAGGAGGTGGCACTTTTTTTTTGCACTCGCGAATCCATGAGTGGTTTGGAAGGATTTTTAAACGCTGATAACTTTCTTAATATTGAAGCTTTTAAGCTGAAATTTGCTGTGCCAGCTAATTGATGCATGAGGAGTCTGGAACGCATTTCCTGGATATCTCTGCCAGTTCCAGAGGTGGAGGACTCTAAAGTTGGGCATTTATCCATTCAAAAACAATTTTTATCAGATTTCAGTGAACCAGTACTTTCAGGAAAACCAATAACAATATGAACATAGTTATAAAATACCATATAACCACAAAAATACTTCCTACACATAAGTTAGGGAGGATTGACTTCATATTAGGCATATTCTTGTTAATATAGACGGCAAATAGATGTAGCTGACACAGCGCAAAGCACAAAAAACTCAGACTAATATTTTAAGCAGTTGTTCTGCAAGCAGAATAATTGAAAAGTGAATCTGTTTCCTATTTGGGCTCCAGTGCGCATGCGCAAGCGCGCTTAGTGACAAGCGTCATTATGGGGTGAGCATAGACTGGTGCCAGTCTATTCCTGTCAGTAGGCTGGAGAGGGACTCAACCAGTAGCCTGGTTAAGGGTCCATATTAATAGGAATAGGCATGGGGAGGTGTATATGCAAGCATAAAAATCTTATTCTGATAGCTAAATGCAGATAATTGATTTAGCAAGTAGTGATTGAACGGTAATGGATGTTTTTGTGGTGTAATAACAACTTCTATAATGCTTTTTTCGCCATACGAAGAAAGCGGTAAAATTAAATAACAGAAATAAACGCGAGATCCCACTTTTCGTGAGGGTAAGAACAAGGATATAGACACAAGTTTTTATACATCATTGCATTGGTTGGTTTGTTGCCAGAATCCAGTGACGTCAGTCACGTCACAGTCATCTCAGTCATGTGACATTTCCGACACCAAGCCAACCAATCAGCTTTCTGACAATGGTGCCCACAGACCGTAGTTTCATACATTTAGTACATTATATATATTATATTATGGAGATATGTGGTAGTGGTCATCGGATAATGGGTTTTCGAGAGTGTAAGCACATTTTCCCAGATTTAATATAAGAGTAGGAATTTTATCAACATATTTTGTCAATTTCATAATTAGCAAACATTCACTGAAATAAAACATGCATAAAAATAAAAATAAACCCTAAAATAAACGTACTGCTTTTAAATATCCACTACCTTGTCTACAGATGCAATCTCAGTATTGCGTCATGTGTTTTCGAGGGTGATGTAATCGCGTAATTTCAACTCTAGTGAGGCGGTGAATTGATATCATTTTTATTATTTGAGCAAAGGAGAGTCTGTCACCGACAATAATGTTATAAACGGGTCTGATACAAACACAAAACGTAATTTATAGTTGTAGATCCAGATCAGGTTATATTCCGCTTTTCGTGATAACCGGGGTAGCTGCAAATTTCAGCCAAAACATTAAAAACGTTAGTCTTTCAGTTTTTCGTTTGGAAATTGGTAAATGTGCTATTGAAAATGAACATAAGTGTTTTACCTACCGGAAAATGGAAAAAAATTATTTAAATTTATATCGTATGTGGTAACTAGGGCCTGTTTGAATTGCCATTGCGGGTAGAGAAAAATCAATCTAGATCTGAAAACTACATAAGCACCCCATGCCAGTTCCACGCTTCGGGAGAAATAAATTATGTAAACGAGTCTGCTAGCAGCTGCTCAGGACAGTACCTGGCAGATGTTGTTGGACGCAAAAACTGGATTGATTTGTATAATTTACTTACGAGTTATCAGTATTTTTATCATGGGTAAAAAAGTATGTGAAAATACATGTTTTTCACTACACCAACATCAAAATCCATAAACTAATCACTTGTACTACGCATCTTTTTTTAATTTACCCTTGTGGTGTAAAAATACGGTATCTGTATCTATTTAATGACACATGATTTGTTGACATCGCCTAAGCCATGCGCGCATGAGAACATCAAAAGTACTTACCCTCAAAATCCCATGACCCTCGAAAACACCTTACTGGATGATATGTGTTGACGAAAATTCAAAGGCCTGTGGCCAGTGTGGGCATACAATACATGATACAATGAAAGGACATCTGACAGCAGGCCTCTAATGTCAGGAATAACAGTTTCACATCAGTCAACTAGTATTGAAGTAGAATTGGAAATACATGTAGGTTTAGCTTCAAAGTTGAAGCGCATAGGGTGACTTTCCAAAAGTTTGTCCAATCTATGTTTAAAAGAATTAATTGAAGGTGCGCTGATGACATATTCAGAGAGCTTATTCCAATGATCAGTGCACCGCAATGGGAAGGAGTACTTTCTTATGTCTAGTCTGGGTCTAACTTTCATGAGTTTTAAGCTATGGCCTCTTGTATAAGTATTTGTGTTGTGAAGTTCAATGAAGTCCGATGTTCCTTGGTCATATTTGTTGTTGAGATGTTTATAAATCTCTATCATATCGCCACGTAATCCACGAAATGCCAAGGTCGGTAATTTCAAAGTTTGTAGGCGTCCACTGTATGATAGATGGCATAGGCCAGGAACAAGCTTGGTGGCTCGCCTTTGAACATTTTCTACAGCATTTATGTGTTTTTTCAAATGTGGGGTCCAGACACCATTAGCATATTCAATATGTGGTCTAACGAGGGCCTTGAATAGGTGGGTAAAATCATATTTATCTATATAGCTAAACGTACGTCGGATTAATCCCATTATTTGGTTTGCTTTGTTTATCTTTTCATTTATGTGCTGGTCATAATTGAGCTTTTCATCGATTATTACACCAATATCTTTTTCAGCAGGGGAGTATGTTAAAGTATGGCTGCATGAGTTCATTGTATACAGGGTTCATACACCTTCAGCAGAATTAAATTCCATACCTTTTCCATACTTTTTCCAGACTCAATTTCAAATTTTCCAGACCTAATTTACGACTTTCAATCAGACAAAAAACAAACACAGTTTTATTATCATATATAAACTTTATTAAAGTTTACGTGTAAATAGAAAATGTTATAGAAAATGTGCATTTGCAGGTCAGGAGAAGACTATTTAAAAAAATTTACCACTGGAATGACTGACATGGTGACCAAGCCAGTCATTACTGTGATAAATCTTCAAAAATAGTCTTTTCTTGATCTGCAAATTGACCACCCTTTACAAGTGAAAAGTTAGCAAACTAACAGGTTACGACACTTCATTAACTTTTCATTTCCAAAAGTTTGTCTTCTATATCTTTATTCACAGTTTTTAGTCCAACATTTTTGTCTTTAGCTGATCTTCTAAGGGCATTGGATTTAGAAACAAATGAAATATTTCCAGTGGCTGCTGCTTTCTCTGCGAATTCATCAACAGATTTAAATAATGCAGTCATATTTGTTTCTGTTCTCTTTCGTTTGGCCTTTAAGTCATCAATCAGCGCTTTCCTTTTTTTTCCCCTCTTTAATTCATTAGCCTTGGCCCTTTGCTGATCTAAATATGCATGATACTTACTCCTAGCAAATGAAGCTGATAGTAACAGCTCCTTAGTAATCATAACATTCCTAACAAAACCCACACTTTTTACATGATCAGTTATACAACGCTATGCTGTAAGTGTGTGTTCTTTCATATTTTCCACTATTATCTCCTTGTTTATGGAAAATCCTCCTTCAACTGATGCTTGCCCATGTGACAACAGCAAAACTTTACTTGCAACTAACCACAGATCTGTCAAAGAGGACTGAGTGGACATGGATGAATGGATTAGTTCACCAATTCGTGATGGTCCAGGTGTGAAGGACATGAAATCTGTATTTGTACAATTGGTTTCTGCAAATTCCTTGTACTGTGAAATGCAGGAAATTTCAATTTCCCTTTCTCCGAGATCTAACAATACTCACCATTCTATTACTTCCGATACAAGCTATCCTGAATAGCTGGCCTAGGACTATAGACTTAGTAAGCTTTACCGACTCCTGGAACCGGGTACTCGGCTCCCAACTGCCGAGTACCCGTTTGCCATGAAGCTCATATTGTTTGCATAGTCACCAAACAAGAGATACCCATGGCTTGCCTCCGTGGGGCTGGGAGGCTGGGTCCGTAACAGAATGGTGAGTATTGTTAGATCTCGGAGAAAGGGAAATTGAAATTTCCTGCATTCTCCTTCGATCAATACTCACCATTCTGTTACTTTCTGATATACACCAGATTTGTTCAGTAACCTGGTGGGAAGGGGCAAGCCATAAATGCTACTTTTGCCCCTTGGAGAAAGATTTAGACTTAACAACTTGACTAACGGAGACCTAAAAGGACCGTCAAGTTATCGGAACCGAATCACATTCGCATCACTGCCCCCCCCCCCTTTTTCTCCTAAGAAAAGGGATAGAACTCACGAACATGTATCTCGCCTGAAACACAAATATGCCAAGAGGGTTAACTGCTCTTTGCATATATTAGCCTGGGAATGAGCATGAATATATAAGATGAATGATCATGATATATAGACATAATACAAAACACTCTCAATCGTGAATTACCTCATGATATTTGGAATTCAGACCTGGAGCCTCCAACCAATCACTTGTCCGGCCTCAGTGACACCACTGGTTGATATCCTCTCACTTGACCAAGCCTGCTTCTAAATTCTCTCTTACAAATGCCAAAAAAGGAAGAAGAGCAGTGCGGTCATATAGCTATCGTCTCAAAACAGCTAAAGCGAGTGGAATGGCGAAGTCTGACACATCCCTCATATAGTAATCCGTGACAGAGGCCTCACAGTGCCATTGTGCGACAGCCCTGATGTCCGTAAACGGAACACCATTGTCAAGGGCGGAAGAGGCGGCTATTCCTCTAACAACGTGCCCTTGCGCCTTACACTTGGTGCCCAGTCGTAATATCACGGGTAATCTGAATGCATTCGAATACCCAACGAGAGATAGAATCCATGGATGCGGCGCCATATGGCAGATCCACAGATGTCTACCATTCGACCGTAACGAGTCTGTCCGTTTTGTACTTAGTCAACGCACGGACTGGGCACCAGACACTGGCATCACGATCTAACCTACTCAGTTTCGGTATAACGATCGGTTTGCCGGGATAGCTCAAAGACCGAGATCTTTGACATAAACTCTGCTCTTGGCAGTAGACGCAGACCCTCTCTGGAGACAATAATCTGTCCCTCTCTGCTGAAAATGCATGGATCACACTGCGCCTTCTAGCTGAGGAAGCTGCCAATAGAAAGACCGCCTTTAGAGTCAAATGCTTTAGACTAGCCGAACGCAACGGTTCGAAAGGGTGCTTGGCCAGTACATTAAGCACTAAAGATAGACTCCAGGCTGGAATGACTACCGGTTGTCTCGGTCGGAGATTGCTCATTCCCTTCACCATCACACTCAACTGGGCCACCTCTGGACTATCCCTGTTGGCTAGACAAGGGATAAATGATGCCAAAGCTGACTTGTATCCAGCAATTGTGATAGGAGCTAGTCCTGAAAAGAACAGCTCACAGAGAAAGTCTGCTATTTGCTGAATAGTGGAATGAAAGGTACAATCCCCTTTCCTCACACCAGTCTGCAAATCTGTTAACCTTGTCGTTATATGACTTGAAGGTTGGCCTCCTTCTCGCAGCCGCGATGAAATCAGCAGCCTGTCGAGAAAAGCCTCCCGATGTGGAACGTTGTTTGACAACAACCACGCAGTCAATAACATTTCGGGACGCTCGTGTAGGAAGCGTCCCTTGGCCTGGGAGATTATGTTCGGAATCTCGGGCAACTGCACTGGATTTACCACCAGCAGATCTAGCAGATCCGTGAACCACGCCCTGCTTGGCCAATACGGCGCTATTAGCAGGACCAGACACGGTTCCTCCCTGATCTTCACCAATACCTTCGGCCGAAGGATGGTGGGTGGGTACGCGTAAGCGTGCATCCCTCTCCAGCTTATCGCCAGAGCGTCTGTATCGACGGCATTTGGATCTAGAATCGGCGAGACATAAGTCATGACTTGAGCATTTCCCCGTGTGGCGAACAAGTCCACGTTGGGTTTGCCCCAATGCTCGAAGATCCTTCGTAGAACTGGAGGGTTGAGGGACCATTCTGTTGGCAGAATTCTCTGTCTGCGAGACAAAGCATCTGCCAGAATGTTCAATCGCCCAGGAATGTGAGCTGCTTTCAAAACAACCGAGTAATTCCTGCACCATTGAATCAAGTGCCACACTTTGATACACAGTGTGGGTGACCTGGTCCCTCTTGACGATTTATGTATGATACTACCGTCGAATTGTCCGACCGTATCAATATCACCTTGCCCCTGATCATCGGAAGAAAACTCTTCCAACGCCAGTTCCACTGCCATCATTTCCAACAGATTGA
This sequence comes from Chaetoderma sp. LZ-2023a, assembly GCA_034401795.1. Lineage (NCBI taxonomy): Eukaryota > Metazoa > Mollusca > Caudofoveata > Chaetodermatida > Chaetodermatidae > Chaetoderma > Chaetoderma sp. LZ-2023a. The sequence continues at coordinate 256,091,802 of CM067369.1, forward strand.
TATGCAGCTGACTCTCCAGGAGAGTCCATGTGCCCGAGACCTGGTGTTCTCCCAGGCAGGCCCCCCACCCCCTCCAGCTATGCATCCGTGTACACGGACAGCCGGGGGTGGGGTAGGTGCAGCGAAACCCCTACTAGGAGATTCTGACGCTGTTTCCACCCTACAAGATGTGATATTATCGGCTCCAAAACTGGCACCAGTTTTGACAGGGGTTCTGTCCTCTGTTTCCACAGAGACATCAGATACAACTGGATAGGTCTTCGCATTAGAGCAGCATACGGGATCACTTGCTCCATGGCGACCATCATGCCCAGCATCTGAAGAAACCGCCTCGCCTGAATGTGGTTTCCCACTCGAAAACTCTTGAGGATGGCTAACAGAGACACTACTCTGGGCTCTGAAGGGTAAACCCTGCCCTCCTCGAGATCGAATCGCAGCCCCAAATAAACGAAATGTTGAGTGGGTGTCAACTCGGATTTCTCCTTGTTGACTATCCAGCCTAGATCTGAAAGTAACTTCAGAGTCAGAGCAGTATCCATGTTCAACCTGGCTGCAGAGTCTGCTTTGAGCAGCCAGTCGTCTATGTAGGTGTGTAGCGCCACATTCTCTTCTCTGAGAAACGCTGTCACCGCAAGGACCACTCTTGTGAAAACCCACGGAGCTGTCGACAGGCCAAACGGGAGAACAGTAACCTCCCATACTAGATTCTGAAACGCAAATCTGAGAAACCTGTGCCAACTCCCGTTCATAGGAATGTGGAAATATGCATCTTTCAGATCGATCGACACACACCACATTCCCTTCCTCAATCCTGCCATTACCGACCTCGGTTTTTCCATCTGGAACCGAGGCGTATGGATAAACCAATTCAATGGCCTGAGATTGAGTATGGGTCTCCATCCCCCCGTGCTCTTGGGGATAAGGAACATAATTGAATAGAAGCCCGGAGTGTTCTGGTTCGCTGGGTTTATTGCTCCCTTCAGAAGCAAACCCGACACTTCCTTTTGCACGGCTTCTAACTTGTCTGGCTCCCGTGGTACGGGTGTCCAGACAGGTGCCAAAGACAGATTCTGCGGTGGAAAGTCCCACCACTCCGGCATGTACCCCTGGGATAACTATCCCGGGACCAGACTGTCTGACGTCACACCTCGCCAGGCCTCGACGAAACGCATGAGCCTTCCACCCACCATAGACGCCTCGACGTCTAACGGGGTTGTCCGGCTCGCAGTCCGCTACCCCCCCCCCCCCTTTCTTAACGAGAGAGAGAGAGAACCATTTCCGTCTTGGCTCGGCAGGTATAACCGGCACCGCTGTTCCTGTCGCACAGGTGCGGTCCAGGCGGATATGAAGGGAGCCCTCGTACCCTCAGGTACGATCCGCTCCCTTCTTTCCGCCCGTGGAGGACTTACCATTACCCCTCCCCCTCCCGCCTCTAGGGCGATCATGAGCAACAGTGGGGAGGGTAGGCGCCTCCACAACCTTCCTGGCTTTCTTAGCCGGCGGCGGCTGAGAAAATCCAGACGAAGCAGAAGTCGCAGTAGGCTTAGCTTTCGCCTTGCCTTTCTGCGTCTTCTGCGTCTTCGAAAGTTGGACAGCTAACGGTTTCCCTACAGCCCCTAGTCCGTGCGCTTGCCGCACTCGCTCCACCTGTAGGCCTACCGCCAACCGATTCTGCGCAATGCTGGCAGTGTCCTCTAGGATGGCCTGCGCCTGGCCACCGAAGATGCTAGGCCCTGTCAGGGGTGTCCCAAGAAGACGCTCCCTGACTGCCGTAGCCGGATGCATATGGTCAAGAACCATTTGCCTCCAGGACTTTGTCACACGCACCTGCACCCCTGCCAGTGCGTCCATAGACAGCACCAAGCCGTCATTGACGCACGAAAGTGCCACAGGTGGCACAGGGTGGCCTGCCCCCGCTTCAGCCCACACCGACTGAAGAAGGCGATACGATTGGTTGACAGCATTCATAGCTGCCCCCACACCCACATCGCATAGGGACAGGACTTCATCCTGGTGTGCCTGGGACTTGTCCACAAGTGCCGGACCAGGGCCACCCGCTCCAGCAATCTGAACACCCAGTACCCAGCGGTCATTCTCGGTGACCGACGGGACAACACCATACCTGTCGTATTCCCCCCGTGGAATACGACCCCTCGCCCGCACCTCTATGGAGGCCGCAAGAAGCTGGCCCTTGTTCATGCGTTGTTTGCTATACATAGTATCAAGCAACACCATAAACCATGGATCCAGTCCAACAGACTGGATCAGGGCTGCGGGCAAGATCCCCGTCCTATCGATGCACCGATGGACGGGGTACATCCTCCTCGGCCGTGGTCGAAACCACAGACGGGTCCACCCTGGCTAGCCAAGCCAGAGCCTCAGACCAATCCGTCTCCGAGGAGGACACTCCCGTGAACAACGTCACCCGTTGACATGTTCACGGCCCTACCAGCAACGGCCTCCCGGCTAGGAGCCATTGCTGATATGCCAGGAACTCCGGTACCGTACGGTTCCGCCGCCACCCCATGGAACACACCAGTCCATGGAGTAGGCCTGCACGGAAACCATGCGGACCCGTAGCGGTTAAGGAACCGTGGCCAAACACGGGCGCCAATGGCACCCCATGTCTGACCGCCGTTCCAGGCGAGATAGGTGAGTACCATGCCTGGCCGGCCACACCCGTCACCGTGGCGGTTGGCAGCAAACCAACCATCACGGGACCGGTGCCCGGTACCGGAGTGGCCTCAACCACGGGTGGAGCCGCTGCCCTGGCTTGCGCCAGGCCAGACAGATGGAGGTCGAGTTCCATCGGGACGGAATCGACCTCCATGCTCTCCACCCGCGGCCTCACAGTCCGCAGCACACTCTCTCCTCCTCGGCCTACTCATCTTCAGACCCCTAAGAGTCGTCACTAGACAAGGAAAACCGTGGAGCCATCCTGGCGGACGGCTCCCATGCCTGACGGACCGGCCACCGCTACTGGACCACCCGGAGGTGGCCGCAGAGAGACAGAACCCATCAGGCCGGAGCCCGACGGGACTTCCAGGGGGCCGTACGAAACGGCTCCCTCGGTGTCCAGTCCAGAACCCTGTCCAAGGACAGGGTCCGAATCAAACATGGTGAGAGACTGCCCTACAACTTTTGGCAGCAGGGACGACACCAGCGTGGGCAGAACGCTATGCAAGACACCTTGCCTAGCCGGACCAAACCACGCCGGCGGTGCCATCTCCGCCACCTCCGGTTGCAGACGTGGAACGCCCCCACGGGCCGAAACGGACGCTCCACGATTTACTTTCGGACCGTCTGACCCCGCGTCAGACCCTGCCAAGTCCTTCTGGCAAGGAACTTAAGCATCATATTGACCGACCACACCGCGCAAACGTTACACCTACTGTCAAGACTACACTTAGTACAGTGGAAACAGACATGGTCCTTGTATAGAACCCGTACGATATGTGGCAGAAAACCGCAGACCACGCATCACTCAAGAATTTTGACACCACCGATCATTGCAAACCGATCGTGATCACACGTAAACTTGACCATTCCAAAGTTTTCTGGTACCATTTTTAGTACGCAGCACCCAGAACAAGATGCGCGAATTAATGAAAAAATTTTCTTCACATAAACATCCGAGCATCACGGGTGTGACGTCACCCGCTCAGACCCTACGGAGAACGACGTCAGCCGATATTCGTGTTAGAAATACCGTAGCAAACACCTATTTTCATATCTGCTGATCGCCTGTTGGGATTTAAAGAAGGCGATCGTCTGGCATATCACGTTGTTAGCACACGTTCCAGATTCTATGGGGTCAGAAATTGGGACATGCGACACAACAAAATTTAGAGTCTTTTAACTATGGATAATAAGGAATAATACAACCTGGTCATCATTGGCGGTATTCTCCATTTTATCCAGTTAGATCCTTTCAAGAACGCAAAAACTATCAAATCACAGTATAAAAGACTTAGATTTCTTTTCAAAAAAAATTTAATCTTTCTCCTGCAAAAAAATTGTGGACAGCTCTTGTTGCTATGCAAACAAGAATGAGCTCTATGGTAGATGGGTACTCGGCAGTTGGGAGCCGAGTACCCGGTTCCAAGGAGTCGGTAAAGCTTTCTAAGTCTATAGTCCTAGAGCCAGCTGTCAGGGCCAGCTGTGTATCAGAAAGTAACAGAATGGTGAGTATTGATCGAAGGAGAATACAGTCTGTTGGATTAAAAATTGATCTGAAGAGTTTTGTGTCATCTGCAAACAGGAACATTTCAGAACCACAGTTAACTGCATCAGGAAGATCATTGATATATATATTATGAAAAGAAGTGGTCCCAAAACCAAACCCTGTGGTATGCCACTTGTGACCTGTGTTGTTTTAGAAGGGACCCCGTTAATTAATACCTGTTGCGTTCTACCGGTTAAAAATGCCTGTATCCAATCTAACAATTTACCCTCTATGCCATATATAGACAACTTTTTTATGAGACGTTTGTGAGGAACCTAGTCAAATGCCTTCATAAAGTCACAGTAGATAACATCAATCATCCCGCCTTTATCAAGTGTCTGCAGCCATTTTTCAAGTACATTTAGCAATTGCAGAACAGTAGATCGGCCACTGATAAAGCCATATTGTTTATCTGAAAGCACTTTATTTGTTCTTAGATGGTCCATTATTGGATCCTTAATTATTGATTCCATTATTTTACACACTACTGACGTTAGGCTGATTGGGCGATAATTTTCAGGATTCTTTTTGTCCCCCTTTTTGAATATGGCTGATATAGTCCAACAGTCTGGTAATTTCGCAGATTCTAGTGATCTATTAAAAAGCAATGATAAAGGATTGCAGAATACTTGCCCAAGTTCATATATTATCCTAGGATGTAATTTGTCAGGTCCAGGAGATTTAGAAATCTTGAGTTTGGATAATTTTTCTTTCACAATGTCTGGAGTGATATTAACAATTAATGGAGACTGCATAATTATATGTCTAGTTGAAATTGGCGGTGTCTCTTCATCCGATTCAACTGTGAAAACATAATTAAAGTAGTCAGCTAAAACATCTGCCTTTTCCTTATCATTTGTAGTAAAAACACCCTTATTATTAGGTATTTCCAAATCAGGGATACCAATTGTTGTTTTTGTCAGGGATTGAACATATTTCCAAAACTTCTTTGGATTTTGTTTAACACATTTCGAGATATTATGTTCATGCATTCTCATAGCTTTTCTTGTAGCTATCCTGACTTGATTTCTTATTTTACAGTATTCAATATATATATGTCTTCACTCTCAGTTTCTATATATTTTCTCCAGAGACGTTTCTTTTTATTAATCTTACTTCTGGTTGTTTTATCGAGTGGGTATTTGTTTCGCTTACTTTTAATTTTTTAAATAGGAATGAATTTCTCTTCAACTTCGTGATATTTTGAAAGTATTGTTTGCCAAAGATCATTAACATCATTGAACCTTCCCATAAGGTTGCTCCAGTCTATGTTCAAATATGCAATCATAGCTTTATAATCTGCTTTATCATAGCAATATCGTAATTTTGTTGTACTGCTGACCAGGTCGAGATGGATTGTAACTTGTATTATAGAATGATCACTCTTACCGAGTGGGGCATTAACAACTATGTCATCCACTAGTTCAGGATAATTTGTAAATAGTAGATCTAGTATTGAGGGCTTAGCCGAGCCCCGTCCTCTAGTGGGTGTTGTTATCAATTGCTGTAGGAAGCAATCTCTTATTGTCTCAATAAAGTGATAAGTAAAATCTAAATTAGTAGCGCTGGTATATGTAGCTAGTGACCAATTGGTATGCGGCATGTTAAAGTCACCCAGTATAAGTGTGCGTCTGTTATCAGAACATAGTGTATCTAGTACATGGCAAAGTTGTATGTTGTTCAAACTATCTGAATGTGGGCTTCTATAAAATACACTGATCCTTAGAGTTTCCTTTTCCACAGTTATATCACAGACGAGACATTCTACAAATGCATCGTTGGTGGTTATCAGGTTATAGGATATAGATTTCCTTATGAATAAAAGAATGCCTCTCCCGTGTTTGTCAGCAATATTAGATTCTTCAATGTTGTATCCTTCTATGTTGTAATCAGCTAGTGTTCAATAAGCTTTATAGTTCTTTGGTTTTACCTCAGTGATGGCTATGATATGTGGTGGTTTGTCTTGGATTAAGTGTTTGAATTCAATAATCCTGTCTTACGTGATGACATCTGCATTAGTGTATAAAACTGTGACATCACTGTCATGTTTGAAATTGGCATGAGTTGGGATGGACGTTTTCTTTGATGATATATTTGGTCTACATTTGTCACTTAAGGGCATCTTATGGTTTTTGGTTTTGTTCTTTACGTTTATAAGAGGTGCGGCTGCAACTAAACTAGGTTTTACAATCATTTTCTTAGAGGAATTATTAGTAGTACTTAATAGTACTGGCTTGGTGGAGTGCCTGTGATGTAGTGTGTGAGGCGTTGATTGGGCATGTCTTGGTGGAGTGCCTGTGTTGTAGTGTGTAAGGCGTTGATTGTACTGGCTTGATGGAGTGCCTGTGTTGTAGTGTGTAAGGCGTTGATTGCAGGAAATGTCAATTTCCCTTTCTCCGAGATCTAACAATACTCACCATTCTGTTACTTCTGATATACAGCTGGCTCTGACAGCGGCTCTAGGACTATAGACTTAGAAAGCTTTACCGACTCCTGGGAACCGGGTACTCGGCTCCCAACTGCCGAGTACCCGTCTACCATAGAGCTCATATTGTTTGCATAGCCACCAAACAAGAGAAAACTATGGCTTGCCTCCGTGGGGCTGGGAGGCTGGGTCCGTAACAGAATGGTGAGTATTGTTAGATCTCGGAGAAAGGGAAATTGACATTTCCTGCATTCTCCTTCGATCAATACTCACCATTCTGTTACTTCTGATATACACCAGATTTGATCAGTAACCTGGTGGGAAGGGGCAAGCCATACATGCTAATTTTGCCCCTTGGAGAAAGATTTTAGACTTCAAACTTGACTAACGGAGACCTAAAAAGGACCGTCAAGTTTACGGAACCGAATCACATTCGCGTCACAGCTCCCCCCCCTTTTTCCTCCTAAGAAAAGGGAGAGAACTAACGAACATGTATCTCGCCTGAAAACACCAATATGCCAAGAGGGTTAACTACTCCCTGCATATCGCTTGTATTAGCCTGGGAATGAGCATGAATATATACGATGAATGAACATGATACATATACATAATACAAAAAACTCTCACTTGTTGAATTACCTTATGATAACAGGACTTCAGACGTACCGCCTACAACCATTCACCGGTTCGGCCATCAGTGACACAATCTGGTTGACATCCTCTCGCCTGACCATGCCTGCTTTAGGTTCTTTTCTTACCGAAGTGAGAAAAGGGGAAAAGCAGTGTGGTCACTAACTATCGTTTCAAAACAGCTAAAGCGAGTGGATTGGCTGAGTCTGACACATCCCTCATATAGTAATCCGTGAATGAGGACTCACAGTGCCATTGTGCAACGGCCATGATGTCCTATAACGGAACACCATTGTAAAGGGCGGTCGAGGCGGCTATTCCTCTGACATTGTCTGCCCTTACGCCTTGCACCTGGTGCCCAGTCGCCATCTCGTGAGTAGTCTGAATGCATTCGACCACCCAACGAGAGATAGTATCCATGGATGCGGCGCCATAAGACTTTTTATGGCAGATCCACAGATGTCTATCGTTCGACCGTAACGAGTCAGTCCGTTTCTTGTACTTAGTCAAAGCACGGACCGGGCACCAGACACTGGCATCACGATCAAACCTAGTTAACTTCGGTATAATGATCGGTTTGCCGGGATATCTCAAAGATTGGTTCTTTGACATAACCTCTGCTCTTGGCAGAAGACGCAGACCTTCTCCAGAAACAATAAATCGGTTCCTCTCTGCCGAAAGCGCATGGATCTCGCTGCGCCTTCTAGCTGAGGAAGCTGCCAATAGAAAAACCGCCGTTAGAGTCAAATGCTTTAGACTAGTCGAACGCAACGGTTCGAAAGGGTGCTTGGCCAGTACATTAAGCACTAAAGATAGACTCCAGGCTGGAATGACTACCGGTTGTCTCGGTCGGAGATTGCTCATTCCCTCAACATCACATTTAACTGGGCCACCTCTGGACTATCCCTGTTGGCTAGACAAGGGATAAATGATGCCAAAGCTGACTTGTATCCAGCAACTGTGACGGGAGCTAGTCCTCAAAAGAACAGCTCACAGAGAAAGTCTGCTATTTGCTGATAGTGGATTGAAAGGTATCAATACCCTTTTCTTCACACCAGTCTGCAAATCTGTTAACCTTGTTGTTATATGACTTGAAGGTTGACCTACTTCTCGCAGCCGCGATGAAATCAGCAGCCTGTCGAGAAAAGCCTTCCGACGTGGAACGTTGTTTGATAACATCCACGCAGTCATTGAACATCTCGGGACGCTCGTGTAGGAAGCGTCCCTTGGCCTGGGAGATTATGTTCGGAATCTCGGGCAACTGCACAGGATTTTCCACCAGCAGATCTAGAAGATCCGTGAACCACGCCCTGCTCGGCCAATACGGCGCTATTAGCAGGACCAGACACGGTTCCTCCCTGACCTTCACCAAAACCTTCGGTAGAAGAATGGTGGGTGGGTACGCGTAAGCGTGCATCCCTCTCCAGCTTATCGCCAGAGCGTCTGTATCGACGGCATTTGGATCTGTAATCGGCGAGACATATGTCATGATTTGAACATTTTCCTTTGTGGCGAACAAGTCCACGTTGGGTTTGCCCCAATGCTCGAAGATCCGTCGCAGAACTGGAGGGTTGAGGGACCATTCTGTTGGCAGGATTCTCTGTCTGCGAGACAAAGCATCCGCCAGAATGTTCAATCGGCCAGGAATACGAGCTGCTTTCAAAACAACCGAGTAATTCCTGCACCATTGAATCAAGTGCCACACCCTGATACACAGAGTGGGCGACCTGGTCCCGCCTTGGCGATTTATATATGATACTACTGTCGAATTGACCGACCGTATCAATATCACCTTGCCCCTGATCATCGGAAGGAACTCTTCCAACGCCAGTTCCACTGCCATCATTTCCAACAGATTGATATGCAGCTGACTCTCCGGGAGAGTCCATGTGCCCGAGACCTGGTTCTCCCAGGCAGGCACCCCACCCTTCCAGCGATGCATCCGTGTAAACGGACAGCTGGGGTTGGGGTAGGTGCAGCGAAACCCCTATTAGGAGATTCTGACGCTGTTTCCACCATAGCAGATGCGATATTAGCGGCTCCAAAACTGGCACCAGTTTTGACAGGGGTTCTGTTCTCTGTTTCCACAGAGACATCAGATACAACTGGATAGGTCTTCGCATTAGAGCATCGTACGGGATAACCTGCTCCATGGAGACCATTATGCCCAGCATCTGAAGGAACCGCCTCGCCTTGAATGTGGTTTCCCACTCGAAAACTCTTGAGGATGGCTAACAGAGACACCACTCTGGGCTCTGATGGGTAAACCCTGCCCTCCTCAAGGTCGAATCGCATCCCCAAATAAACGAAACGTTGAGTGGGCGTCAACTCGGATTTCTCCTCGTTGACTATGCAGCTTAGATCTGAAAGTAACTTCAGAGTCAGAGCAGTATCCACGTTCAACCTGGCTGCCGAGTCTGCCTTAAGCAGCCAGTCGTCTATGTAGGTGTGTAGCGCCACGTTCTCTTTTCTGAGAAACGCTGTCACCGCAAGGACCACTCTTGTGAAAACCCTCGGAGCTGTCGACAGGCCAAACGGGAGACTGTAAACTCCCATACTTGACTCTGAAACGCAAATCTCAGAAACCTGTGCCAACTCCGATTCATAGGAATGTGGAAATATGCATTTTTCAGATCGATCGATACACACCACATTCCTTTCCTCAATCCCGCATTACCGACCTCGGCATTTCCATCTGGAACCGAGGCGTATGGCTAAACCAATTTAATGGCCTGAGATTGAGTATGGGTCTCCATCCCCCTGTGCTCTTGGGGACAAGGAACATGTTTGAATAGAAGCCTGGAGTGTTTCGATTTGCTGGATTTATTGCTCCCTTCAGAAGCAAACCCGACACTTCCTTTTGAACGGCTTCCCACCACTCCGGCATGTAACCCTGGGATAACCATCCCAGGACCAGACTGTCTGACGTCACACCTTGCCAGGCCTCGACGAAACGCATGAGCCTTCCACCCACCATAGACGCCTCGACGTCTAACGGGGTTGTCCGGCTCGCAGTCCGCCCCCCCACTCTTTCTTAACGAGAGAGAGAGAGAACCATTTCGTTCTAGGCACGACGGGTATAACTGGCACCGCTGTTCCTGTCACACAGGCGCGGTCCAGGCGGATATGAAGGGAGCTTTCGTACCCTCAGGTACGCTTTGGCCCCTTCTGTCCGCCCTTTGAGGCCTTACCCTTACCCTTCCCCTTCCCACCTCTAGGGCGGTCAGGAGCAACATTGGGGAGGGTAGGCGCCTCTACAACCTTCCTGGGCTTCTTCGCCGGCGGCGGCTCTGAAATCCCAGCTGAAGCAGAAGTCGCAACAGGCCTAGCTTTCGCCTTGCCCTTATGCTTCTTCTGCTCCTTTGAAGGTTGTCCCGTTAGCGGTTTCCCCACAGGCCCTAGTGCATGCGCTTGTCGCACTAGCTCTAGCTGTAGGTTTACCGCTAACCGATTCTGCGCGATACTGGCGGTATCCTCTAAGATGGCCCACGCTTGGCCACCGAAGATGCTAGGCCCTGTCAGGGGTGTCCCAAGGAGACGCTCCCTGACTGCCGTAGCCGGACGCATATGGTCAATGACCATTTGCCTCCTGGATTTCGTCACACGCGCTTGCACCCTTGCCAATGCGTCCATCGACAGCACCAGGCCGTCATTGACACATGAAAGCGCCACAGGTGGCACAGGGTGGCCTGCCCCGCTTCAGCCCACACCGACTGAAGGAGACGATAAGAGTGGTTGACAGCGCTCATCGCTGCCCTCACACCCTCATCGCATAGGGACAGGACGTCTTCCTGGTGTACCTGAGACTTGTCCACAAGTGCCGGACCGGGGTGACCCGGCACGGCACTCTGGACGCCCAGTACCCATCGGTCACTTCGTGACCGACGGGACTACACCATACCTGTCGTATTCCCCCCGCGGAATACGACATCTTGCCCGCACCTCCCTGGAGGCCGCAGGGAGCTGACCCTTGGTCATCAGTTGTTTGCTATAAATAGTTCTATGAACCGTGGATCCAGTCCCACTGACTGGATCCGGGCCGCGGGCAAAATCCCCGTCCTGATCGATGCAACCGACGGACGGGGCGCATCTTCATCGGCCGTGGCCGAAACCACAGACGGGTCAACCCTGGCTAGCCACGCCAGAGCATCTGACCAATCTACCTCCGATGAAGACACCCCCGCAAACACGTCACCCGTTGACGTGCTCACGGGTCTGCCAGCCACGGCCTCCCAGCAAGGAGCCACGGCTGACACGCCAGGCACTCCGGTACCACACGGTTCCGCCGCCACCCCATGAAACACTCCGGTCCATGGGGTAGGTCCACACGGAAAAAACCGTACGGACCCGTAGCAGTCGCGGAACCATAGCCGGACACGGGCGCCCACGGCACCCCACGTCCGACTGCCGGACCAGGCGAGATAGGTGAGTACCACGCCCGGCCCGGCACACCCGTTCCCGTGACGGCTGGTGCCAAACCAAGCCGCACGGAACCGGTGCACGGTAACGGATTTGCCTCAGCCACAGGCGGAGCCGCTGACCTGGCTTGCGCCAAACCAGACAAATGGAGGCCGGTTCCGTCTAGGACGGAATCAACCTCCATATTCTCCACCTGCGGCTTCACGGGCCGCAGCAACCTCTCCTCCTCGGCCTCCTCGTCTTCAGACTCCGAAGAGTCGTCACTAGACGAGTCAACCGTGGAACCGTCCTGGCGGACGGCTCCCACACCTGACGGACCGGCCACCGCTACTGGACCACCCGGAGGTGGCCGCAGAGAAACAGAAACCCGTCTGGCCGAAGCCAGACGGGACTGCCAGGGGGCCGTACGAGACGGCCCCCTCGGTAACCAGTCCAGAATCCTGTCCGAGGACAGGATCCGTACCAGGCATGGGGAGAAACTGCCCCCCAACCTTTGGTAGCAGGGACGACACCAGCGTGGTCAGAACGCTATGCAGAAAAACCCTGCAGAGCCGGACCAAACCACGCCGGCGGTGCCATCTCCGCCACCTCCAGCTGGGGACGTGGAGCACCCGCACCGGCCGAACCGGGCGCTCCACGATTTACTCTCGGACCGCCTGACCCCGCGTCAGACCCAGCCAAGTCCTTCTGGGCAAGGAACTTAACCATCGTTTCGACGGACCACACTGCACAAACATTACACCTATGATCTATATTACACAGGGCACACATAAAACAGACATGGTCCTTGAACATTACACGGACAAACTTATGGCAGTCGTCACATGATGGCGGGGCTGGCTTGGCCTATAAAATAAGCACAAACCTACAATAAACAAGCGGAACGAGACCCGGATGGAAGGCAGACAATTAATTTTCAAATAATTTGACTCATAAATTAACCGTAACCTCCCCGCACCCCACCCCGCCACGTTACAACAACGATCGCATTGATTATGACGACAAGTACGCGGCGGGCACAACACACCCATAATAGATCCTCCAGGATGTGTAACGGCTCCAGGAATCATATCGCATAGCATTCAGGGTATATTTACTAATCAATATAAATTATACTCCTAACGAACGCAGCACGATATGTGAAGAAAACAACAAAATGTATAACAAAACTGCTGTCTCACACGGTAAAACCGCAGACCACACATCTACTCAAGAATTTTGAAACCACCGATCATTGCAAACCGATCGTGATCACATGTAAACTTGATCATTCTAAAGTTTCCGGTACCATTTTTAGTACGCAGCACCCAGAATAAGATGCGCGAATTAATGAAAAATTTTTCTTCACATAAACATCCGAGCGACCGGGTGTGACGTCACCCGCTCGGATTCTACGGAGAACGACGTCAGCCGATATTCGTGTTAGAAATACCGTAGCAAACACCTATTTTCATATCTGCCGATCGCCTGTTGGGGTTTAAAGAAGGCGATCGTCTGGCATATATCGTTGTTAGCACACGTCCCAGATTCTATGGGGACAGAAATTGGAACATGCGACACAACGAAATTTAGAGACCTAAGTCTTTTAACTATGGATAATAAAGAACAATACAACCTGGTTTTCTTGGGCGGTATTCTCCATAGTCCTTAGTTAATCCTTTCAGAACACACAAACTATCACTGATTAAAGACTTAGATTATTTTAAAACACTAAAATCCTTAATGCAAAAAGCATGTATTGCTCTTGTCGCTATGCAAACAAGAATGAGCTCTATGGTAGACGGGTACTCGGCAGTTAGGAGCCGAGTACCCGGTTCCCAGGAGTCGGTAAAGCTTTCTAAGTCTATAGTCCTAGAGCCGCTGTCAGAGCCAGCTGTATATCAGAAGTAACAGAATGGTGAGTATTGATCGAAGGAGAATGGGCATGTCTTGGTGGAGTGCCTGTGTTGCAGTGTGTAAGGCGTTGATTGGGCATGTTGCTGATTCGTGTATGATGTGTAGTATATATGCTGGTGGATTCCTCCCATGGATCCTTCCATTGTGAAAATGTGGATTGTAAGCTGATCTCTCAGCTGGGTAAGTCTTACGAACAGTGGAAGTATAGGTGTTGTAAGAATTGTTGATAGGGGTACTGTTGAGGTAGTTTATAATATTTTCTGATAGGATACGAGTCCCCTGCACATTTGGATGTATGAGATCATAAAATAATTCCTTATACACCTCACCACTGGGATTGAAGAAAAGTGGTGAGTTGTCTATAAATGTTGTAGGTTGCGCTTCAGACAGGCTTAGTAGGATACAATTGAACTCAAGTGTTAGATTATGGCAATACTCATTTTGTGGTCGTGGCAGCAAGGATGATACAAAGACCTGAATGTGAGGGCATATAGAGCGAATGCGATCGATTAAGGCAGAGTAATCTTGGTGTATAGACATTTCGGCAACCAACCATTTTCAGCAGCTTGGAGTACATTTTCGGCAGCCCGTTTACAGCAGCCTATATTAGTGTGCTTTATTATTATCCCTGTGTTACCTATATGTTACCCTATATCCATGTCGCTTTAACAGAGTCGATATAACAGTATATACTAATACTATACGTGTGTATTATATAGTAATAGTATATATTTCTGTTATATCGACTCAGCTAGACTGAAATCCATATCTAATTACCACTAATTGCTAGTTGACGAATTTTATTATGTTTGTTTTTTCAGCCATGCCGACTCTAAGAACGAACTAAGAGCCAGTTGCTGCGATGAAAGTTAAGCGCCGTGACGAAGATTAGGCATACTGTTGTGACGCTGTGAAATATAATTTCATATTATTTTGAAATAAAGACGTAGGCCTATATCGATCATTCTTTAACAATGTGGTTGGCCTCTAACTGTTACAAATTTAAGTTCAATTGCAATGCAAAAAATTTTAAAAGAAAATTCTAGAATATTTACGGCTTAAAATAATATTTGAAAAGCAGCGCCAATTTGGAAAATCTATGTGTCATTTAATTCATGTATTACATGAAAATGAGAATTTTGAAAATAATTTTTCGGGTTGAGACTTGGAGTAGATTTCCTCCAATTTTCGTTAAGATCTACCAAATACCTAATGTTTGAAACAAATTTGGAAATGCTCCTTAGAAAGTATAAATAATTTCGAAAATCCGCTAGAAACTCTTAACTGCTACGTCTGTAATGGTCTAAAGATTAATACAGACTGACTAACGATCTGAATCACAAGTACGACCAGCAATTGGACGTGCATTTTGATTTGTTGACGTTGTTCCTGAAAGCTGGTAGGTTAGAACTCTGTCTATTGTATTTGTAATCCGTGTCTGTGTGTATTCTGACCATTGTAATGGTTTCCTACAATTAAAGCCCATGTTAGCTAGACTCAGCGGGTGATAACAATGTCCAATGTGGATATTTTTGAAAATAATTTGACTGGTATTGGCAGCAACAGCGTCCGGTCAAAATATTTACATAAATATTCAACATATCCCAACAAATCGACTTAGTCAATAAGTGAACAGCTATCTAAAGAAAAGAAAATCAATTTGACAAATGTAAATCCTGCTAGATTTTTAGGAAATAATTTGACTGGAACCGGTATTCAACACTCTGGTGCATATTCTGGAGTGAATGTGACCTTTAATACAAGTTTACACACACGCACGCAACTTATTAACACAGAATTTATTTTCAAAATATTCAAATATAACATATTTCATGATATATTACAAGTGCAACATATTTCACCATATTACATGGCGACGAACGTGTACAGACCCACGTATTCATTAAATGACCACTTATCTAAATAAAGGTTCTGGGCATATATTTTGAAAATAATTGCGGACATTTGCAGCAACAGCTTTTGTCAAAAAATAACGACACAAATATTCACCAGATCTCGACAAATGCATACTCATTAACCCCTCGGGCTTGACTGTATAAAAAAACCTAATTTGACTGGAACATGTTGATTATGTTTGCAGTAGAGCTGGGCGGTATTGATATTTACATGACGGTACCGGTACCATGAAAAAATACCGCGGTACCACGGTATACCGTCATCTGAGCTTGAGGCATGCCACGAAATTAGAACATTTTTTTTCATTTCCTTTTCACTTCCATCTCCAATAAACGGTAAATATAGGTAAAATAAATAAATCGGCTTCCTGATTTAGAGAAGAAAAACATGGCTATTGCGATTGTTTAGTTTCACGATTTTATTAGGTCACTATTTTTATTGACGTAATATCATTCACTGGAATATCGGTCAAAGGGTGTGGTCAACTCACTAACTATAACCCGCTGTTTGAGACATTGGGGTGCACTATTTTCAATCTGGATTGTTCTTGCTATTAATGCGTGCGACCAGCAAACGGTAAATTTTATTTTGACAGTTGAGCGCTTTGATAAACAGAGTCCAGACAAAATCTGCGAGTATTTAAACGGGGCGAGTGATGTACGCTTTTATTTCTGTTGGAGTCGTATATTCTGTTACTCGCGAAAACAGACCTATACACATACATATAACACGACATTGAATATAGCCGATTCCAAAGCTTCTGATAATTACCGAGTACCCGATGTGCAGACTCGTTACTCGCCATGCTTCACGTGAACAATGCGTGTAAAAAGCTATTTCCGCGAACTTCCGACGTGTAGCCCGTTGAAAAACGAATTACAAAAACTAAAACACTATAATTTTTAGGTGTCGTTACTTAAACTGGATTTAATCCTTAAATAAATTTCTTAAAACAAGCCAGAAAAATAAAAAATAACGACTTCAACGCTGCTCGTTGTTAATAAATTAGCACGTGATCGAAACGGAGAGCAAATACTACGTTTTAGTAAATTTTCATTGATAAATTCAGCATAGTAATGTATTTTCCCACGGTCTAGTTCATGAACAACCAATCAGATACGTCTTTGTGAGATCGCTGTTGTGTTTGAATAGCATGCAGTTTGTATGTTATTTTGTTATTCTAGCGTGTTTGTTCAGAGTCAAAATGCTTGGAGTAATAAATTACAAATAATAGAAACGGGAATAGGGAATATATTTTAGTGTAATTACCACCGGCGGACGGCCAGAGAATGAGTTTAGATGTTTTAAATAAAGCAATTTTACCGTGAGAATTTCAAGACATACGTTTGACATACAAATCTGCCTGTCAGTATTTTGTAATTGACGTTTGTTTTTACAACGACCCTTTCACCTCAACTCGGCTAATAGTTAGGGATGGCTGTATTTTTGGCACTTCTTCTTCTTTTCGATCGCTGGTATCACACTTGGAGAGCCGTTCTCAAGATGAAATCTGTGGTTTTCTGCAGTTCTTCCACAGGCCCATACAGCTTTTCAAGAATAGAGGTTGACAAAGGCCAGATCTCTTCTCTCTTTTTGGCACTATTAGCACTTATTTACCCTTGGTCAAGTAAGATTTTATGAATATATTTCTCAAATATTGCTCAAACATTATGGACGGTATTCACGGTATTTGGAAATGTCAACGGTCACTGTATCGGTTCACGGTATACCGCGTTCCTCACGGTACTACCGTCAGACCACCCAGCTCTAGTTTGCAGCAACAACGTCTACGCAAAAAGATATTTACAGATATTCAACAGGTGCCCTTTTGTGCAGGTTTTAAATATGTGTATAAGGTAGCGTCATCTTCCAGTCAAATTGGTTTCAAAATATTTACAAACTTAACTATAATATAACCATAAAAGTGAGTGAAATATTGCTTTTGAGCTGTTACAAAATAATTTATTCGTTACGTATGTGTCAATTTCTGTTGAGTATCTTGAAACTAAATTGACGGGAAGCTGTTGCTGCCTAAGGTAGCGCCAAAAACTCTACTGTATAATTTGAAGCCATAGCATGTGCACGCCTACACAGGCTATAACCGCCAATAATGTTTTGAGAGATTTATTATAAATGATAGCAAAAATATACAAGAACCTACTGAGACGCATACCTCAGCAACATATTTCACCATATTACTAAGCTCATCATTACCATTGCCATAAATCACACAAATAAAAACAGAAAAAGAATAAATAGTGTGTTGTGAAAGTCACGTTCCGATTTCTAATTAACAAGGGAGGTAAATCGTATCGGTAATTAGCTAACAATAGCCTCACGCAGTTACTTCCCTTGAACAATATAAAATGAACGCGCGGGTCAGAATATGTATTTTTATTTTAGGAATTTTCTGGTAATAATTTGTGTTAGATGTTTGTTGGGCACACGCAATTTATTCACCTTATTTTTAATTCACAGATGTAGACCAGGTGTATGCAAATGTTGCAGAAGCAGCATCAATTAAAATGAGGTCTATGAATTTCAGATCTATGGTTCCTTAATAACGGTATTAACCTGAAAAAAAAGTAAATATTATTAGATACAGACAGACTTATACAGCTCGCCAGTAAAACAATTTTAATAACATTCATAACATTACAATATTTTACAACAATATTTACGATGTTGAACATGCTGCCGAAAATGTAATAATGTGAGAGGCTGCCGAAAATGTATGTTTTTATGCACCATATTTGCATTTCGTTAGGCTGCCGAAAACGAATTAATATTTGCGGCTGCTGAAATTACATGGCTGTCGAAACCGCCTGAGACCATAATCTTGAGTCATACTTTGTTGGTTTCATTTGCCAATGTCGTTGCTACCTACATGTATGACAATAGCATCATGACTATTTACTTGAAGGTATTTGTCTAATTGGTCTGTTAAATCATTAATCTGTGCCCCACATAGAGTTCGGATATCAATATTGAGTTCATTGGTAGACATATATCTTCCACTTAACTTTCTAAGTCAGTGTGGAGAAAATATACATGATACGAGTCCTTAAAATCCACATTCACCCTGTATATATTTTAACTGCACTCTCGCTCTCTCTCTTCCACCGTTACACATGCCAGTATTGGTTTCTACTGCGCAACCATACGGATACAAATACATTGGTAAGATATAAATTAACTTTTTAATACATCGAAAACTGGTAATTTAACATTATGTAGCAGTTAATTTAAATTAAATCTTAAGAGTTATAGAGTAACCTAATCATACTGAAAGTACTTTTACAACGGCTGGATAAATTTCTGTTTAAGGGGTTTTAATTATTTTTCAGCATTGTTATTATATTCATAAATCGCGGGATAGTTAAATTTGTAAAAATAGAGGCTTCTTGTTGCTCTATAAATTCCTCCTGTCGTAGGAGAACCGTGGCTGATAACCGCCACGTACATATGTAATGTTATATTGTAAGTTATGAAAGTAAATTAGTTTGCATTGAACGACTGTTAAATGCAGCGACAATTTCTACATGTACCATTTCGTAGATTAGATACAGTCTGGGTATTGAGAAGTCAGGATACAAGGAGTCCATCGCTCAATAGGCCATGCCTTTGATGGACTGCCTGTTTAGATTCTATTTACATGTATAGAAAAACCATGAGATAAGCAACTTTGAACTTGAACTTATTGTAATCTCTTTCTGCGTAGAGTAGGTGATGTTTCGGTCAGAATTATTGATAATATATTCAGCAATAACATTAATTTCAGTAATAAAACAGAAGTAGGAATTCTCGTAACAGACACATCAATCAATCAATCAATCAATCAATCACAATCTATATCCTGTAAGAAGGCCTATCAGCCTGTTATGACAAGTTGTTTGGATATTTAAATTTTTATCTGAGGATATTAATTAGTGTACCGTTTTTAATAGTTGGTATATCGACTGCGAGGTAATCATAGTATAATGGTTGAGTCTTCCATAACTTATCCAGCCTAGATTCAAAAGATAATATTGTTTGGGCTTCAACTACGTGTTGTGGTAGGCTATTCCATAAGTCTGTAACTCGATGTTTGAAAGAGTATTTTTGCAAGTCGAGTCTTGCTCTTGGTTTGTATAACTTTAGACTATGACCCCTAGTTATAAGATTTTCTCTTAACTGAAAAGATTCACAGATTTCTGGGTCATATTTCTAGTTAGGATTTTGTAGGTCTCTATCATATCCCCCTTTTTCTTCGATATGCCAAAGTTGGTCAATCGAGTATTTTAAGTCTGGCTTCATAGCTTAAGTGTGATAGGCCTGGTACTACATTAGTTGCGCGTCGCTGTACATTTTCCAGAAGGTCTATATGTTTTCTATAATGAGGACTCCATGCCTGGTTTGCATATTCGACATGAGGTCTTACCAATGATGTGTAAAGTGTTTTGAACAATTTTAGGTCTAAATGCACAAATGTGCGCCGGATAATTCCCATGATCACATCAGATCACCTATCAATTTTTCTTCTTGAAAGACAGCACACCTGCACGAAACCATTTAAATATGAAAAATTAAGCCCAGAGAAATAAATCAGGTCAATATTGAAAAATGTAAAAGAAACAGTTACAGACATACAGTGCTGTGAGAATGCCTACACTAAGTTCCACGACATTTGCACCAGAGTTTTCGAAGACAGCTTTCCCATGAAGGAAAAGAAAAAATTTAAACACAACCCGACTAAACCATGGCTAACAACTGGACTAATAGCTGCCTGTCATAAAAAACATAAACTTTATTTGACATTTATCAAATGCCAAACAAAGCATAACGAACTGAAATTTAAGAAATATAGAAACAAGTTGGACCAAATAATAAGAACAGTAAAAAAATCCTATTACCACAACAAATTTGAACAATGTAAGAATGATATAAATGAAAGATGGAAAATAATTAAATCACTTTTGAATAAAAACAATGGTAAAGCACAACAAACACAGTTTCTTTATAGCAACAAATTAATAACCGATGACTTCAAAATTGCAACAGGATTCAATGATTATTTTGTTAATATAGGTCCAACACTTTCAGATAAAATCCAATCATCATCCTGTAGCAAACATAGTGATTACCTCACAGGCAACTATCAATCCTCTTTTTTCTCTAACCCAGTCAGCAATGAAGAACATTTTAACATTCTTAACAAACTAAACCCTGCAAAAAGTGCTGGCCTCGATGGATTTAAGTGGAGTATTTTCAAACACTGCACGTTAGACATACTAATACCCCTCAACCACATTTGTAATCTATCTATCACGCAAGGCATCTTTCCTTCAAAACTAAAAGCTGCACGAGTAACACCTATATACAAAGCAAAGGATTCATCTAACTTCACAAACTATAGACCTGTCTCAATACTTCCACTCTTCTCCAAATTAATGGAACGACTTATGTATAATCGGCTTATTAGCTATTTAAACAAAAAGTCAATCCTGTATACATCACAATACAGGTTTTGTGAACAACACTCAACAATGCTAGCACTAATTGAAATGACAGAAAAAATAATTGATTCAATTGAAAAGAAAAACCACATAATAGGCATTTTTCTGGACCTTTCGAAAGCTTTTGACACGATCAACCACTCTATTTCACTAGAAAAACTTGCCTACTATGGAATCCGAGGAAGTGCACTTAACTGGATTCAAAGCTACCTAAATGAGAGAACACAATGCATGCAATTTAATGCAACATGCTCTGAAAATAGGAGACTAACTTGCAGTGTTCCTCAGGGATCCATCCTTGGCCCTCTGCTGTTCCTCTTGAATATGAATGATCTGCCCAATGCATGCAAACACATGTCACTAATACTGTTCGCTGATGACAACAATGCCTTTTGCTCTGACGAAGATATAATTACTTTATACAAAAACCTAAATGAGGAAATGGAAGAAATTACTAACTGGTTTTCGTTAAATAAGCTGTCATTAAATGTGGATAAAACAAACTATATGCTATTTTCAAATTCTAGAGAACATATAAATGAGGATATTCCGAAAATTTATATCAACAAAATAGAAATTGAAGAAAAGTTTGTAGAGTTTCTAGGAGTATATTTAGATAAAAATCTGACCTGGGCCAAACAAATTGAGACAGTACTGCGAAAGTAGCAAGAGGAATAGGTGTCATCCAAAGATTAAAACCATATATGCCACATGACACGGTTAAAACACTGTACAGCACATTATCCTTCCACACCTCACATACTGCAATGTCGTTTGGACTAACACTTATAAAAACAAAATATCTAAAATTCAAAGCCTCCAAAAAGAGCATTAAATTATTTTCTCGACCAGCAGAAGGCCAAAATATGTTTAAAGAAGAAAAACTTGTCTAACTTATTGACATAGGTAAATCCCAAATGTTAACTATTGTGAAAAATTTCCATCACAACACCCTACCCAAATCCATAGCCCCCTTCTTGTGAACAATATTAACATCCACCAACATAACACTAGAAGCAGACACACCCTACATGAGAAATACACATGCACAGACATGGGGAAACATAGAATATCAATTACAACGACTCAATTATGGAATAACACTATACAGGAAACCCGAGACAAAATACTGACAACAAAATCATTCAAGAAAATAATAGAGGATTACTTAATTAACACGTATTAGTGCTACTACCACTTCTTCTTCTACTACTACTACTACTACTACTACTACTACTACTACTACTACTACTACTACTACTACTACTACCTTCCCACTCCAATCCACTCACTACGACTGGATGTTTTCAACCGCTAACAACTATCAAATTTTCATATTCAGTAACCATAAAACCAAGCTACTGGATGAGCAGGAGAATGAGCACTGTGCCCCTCCCCTCCCTCCCCACCATTGCCCAAGGATGCTCCCCACTAGCCAGTATCCTGTAAACATCTTATCAACTGCACAAATACAGCACAGCTCAGGGATGACCTGACATACTTCTAAACAAAAACAGTACCTTGTTGTTCAAATAATGTAAAAATCAGTGTGAGAAATGTTCTCTTGTATGTTTTGAATGTGGGTGGATTGGAGGACATTGCTGCCTATGGCAACAGTGACTTCCAATTCAATTATATTCAATACATTCAACAGAACGGTTTTATTTTACTATTGAGATGAACTGGTTATTTCCGAGATGTACTGTATAACCAAAGTCAACCAAAAATATAAATGTTTGTGTTATATTGTAAAATCACCACTACAACTACTACTACTTAGCCATGTATTAATTTTTTATTTAACTTGTCTACGTCCTGTGTTTGTATGCTACTGTCCTGTTTAATTTATTTGTATAGATGTATGTATATATGTGTGAGGTGTCCGCCAATACAATAGGCATTGCCTCCAGCAGACAACCTGGTTGAATCCATAATTTATATATATTTTACTACTGAATAAATAATCTTGAATCTTGAAATCTTGAATCTAGAGTGTGAACGAGAGTGCGGATTAAAGATTCTAATATGCATGTCAGATTGTCATTTCTTGGTCATGAGTAATCAACTGTTTCTGCCAAGTGGTAAAACTACTAACGTTGTCCATCTGGGTTTAACGAAATGTTCATCCACTTAGAGCTCACGCCGCCGAAGGCTGCTGTGAGTATTGCAGTTGGTGCCATCTTATCTGTGCATGTGTGTGTGCGTGTCCCAGACTGATTCTCCATATTTGGTGGGATATCCTACCAGTAATGTTTTAATTTCCTTAACATAGCTTGACCCACCTGTGACTACATCCTACAACAGACATTCAATGACAACCTTATACAAAACAGGGAACAAATAAACTTTTCATTCCTATTTTTCAATATGCAACCGCTCATGAAAAATATTGGCAGGTTACATTGTCTGCTAGATCGGAGTGCACATAAATTTGGCATTATTGAAATTACTGAGACATTCATACATGCAAATTCACCTACTAACCTGATAAATATTAGTAACTACACCGTCATATTCAATTATTGTATTGCATTGGAAAGGAACGAGGGTAGCCAGTGTTTCAAAATTTTAGCTTGTGCAAATTATTGTTTCAACGAGTTTACTTAGTTTCCTGTGATTATTGTTGTGTACTTATGTTATTTTGTGACATTTTTTACATGGCTCCTCAAAACTCATCGAGGCAATTTTAACAGAATAGCAAATGATGCATAAATTCTCAATCATATTCTATATCCGGGAACTGTGTCTACACGGTTACTAACAGCAACAACAGTGATAAAAAAAAATCCCACACACATTAATATAGCATATCGGCCATGATAAACAGACACACACATTAATCTATTAACCAAAAACCCAACACCCAAATAAAATTAAATAAATTATAACATCTAGATAAAAATAATAAATTAATTAAACACTTAAAGCTGAAAGGTCATCTAAAATCAAACTGGTGTTTACATATTGAACTAAATTATCTTATTACGCTGCACGTGTCTGTCCAGTCTCTGTGACTAACAAACATTCTCTCTTTTTGTGTTCTATCTTTCTTCTGGCTCTCCCCTGTCAATCTCTTTCCTTGAGTGGCCACAGGGCAAAGACAATAACACTACTATTTCCTAATCCTCTGCTTTCTTTGTGATGTCTTTGCACGTTTAGTATTCTGTTCTAGCTGAAGGTATACCTACCTATTATTTCTAAGATCGCCGACTCTAGACATACACTATAACTAGTCAAAGCATGGAGCGCTGTTGCGACTGTGGGTTCAGGCACCCTTCCGTGACAAACCACCAATGTGATGACATGCTATGTAATTCTTGCAACAACATAAGATTCCAACCCACACCTGTTGCACCATCAAGCCAACGATTCAGAAATGTCAAGAAGATGGCATTCTGCTGTCCTCACCTAAGGATGCATTGCCTCAAACTGGACCTAATTCAGCTCTTGATGGCATCATCCCTGAGAAAAATGGAACAACCCCCCCCCCCAAAGCATGACCATATCGATTTAAACGACACCATGCCTCTGATCCCTAGCAATGACCAAGATGTAAACACTGATGGCATCGATACTGACCCCTGTCCCAGTCAAACAAATGAAGCAACAGAAATCGTATGTAGTTGTGGAAACACCAACAATGCATACATGATCAAATGTTACACCTGTAAAAAGTGGACTCATTACACGTGCACCAAACTTCCACCATTTATGCTCTCTGCATTCACATCATCGAAAAGAAAGTTCACATGCAGCAGGTGCACCCCAGTCTCTGATCATATATTGGACTTCCTTGCATGGCATATAGCATCATATGACAAGGAGTACAACATCGAAATGCAAAGCACCGAATTGCAAACTCTGACTAGCATTCCTAAAACGTGTAGCCAAACAACCACAATGACAGCCTGTAACTTAAAAAAACCAATGTGATCAAACATACAACTGTTGATCCAATTAAAACAGTCTTAGTACAGCTTGGGGAGCTCAAAGCAAATCAAGTCATAGTGCAAGACCAAATTCGCAAACTGCAAAGACAGAAAAATGTCATATGTTTATCTGAAACAGAATCAGATGCTGACTTGGATACATCCAACCCAGTCAGTGTGGAGTTATTCTCTCCACAACCCATTACACAACAGCATAATATCAAAAGCAAAACCCACGAGCAAACAAGTAATATGTGTCAGCAAACCACATCAGCTAAAAGGAAAATACCTAAGCAAATTCTATTTCCATCAAATTCTAAAATTAGATCACAAAGCAAATGAAAACAACAGACACGTTCACTTTCTAGCTCATGACACAAGTGGAAATGACCACAGGCAAAATCACACACATCTACCACGTCCTGGTGTACAGACAAACCAATCTCTTGTTAAAAATACAGGCGGTGCAAACACTGTACCAGCAAAACCATCAATGCACAATTTGAGACCTTTCCGACCAAATAATCACACCACAGAAAATATCAGGTCAAACTCAAGCATGGAAAATGTCACCAATGAATACCCAAGTTTACCTTCATCACAAATGCCTCAATACCAAACTCACAGCAACAAGTATGAAAACATGCCACAAAATCATAGGTCCTACAGACAAGTTGTTAGAGGAAATTCATACCATGAACACCCCAAAGACAATACCACCAGGGATTATCGAGAACCTCTACAAAAGCACTCATATCAAGACAAGCATACAACCTCTTACCCCTACAACAGCAGTAACGTCCCACCCACTGATAACATAGAACACAGAAATATACTAATAGTGGGGAGCGCTACTCTCCAAAAATTAAGTGGCGATACATGTCATCTGAAAACGTCACCACCTCCATTAGATCATACAGTGGAGCTAGGATAACTGATATCTCTGGCCGGCTAGATCACCTCCTCACCCACAACCATTACGAAGCTGTAGTCATTCATGTAGGAACAAATGGCATAGGAAAACGTGCATGCTACAGATTGATCGATGACTATGAAGTTCTGATTCAAACCATAAGATCTATTCACCTGACACTGACATATGCGTTTCATCACTACTACCACGACCCTCAGATGAACGTGCTAATCACAAGGTAGCTGAATTCAACAGTATGTTAGAGAAAATGGCCTCCTATATAAACGCTATATATATATATAGAACATACAAGCCACTTGCCCTAGTACATGCATATATACCAACACAGATAACTTGCTAAACAAGCGATCTGAATTGAAACTTCTAATCAATGTCTTAAATCCAGCAATCATTTGTATCTCAGAATTGTTACCAAAGAACTTAGTCACCCAATAAAATTCAGCATTGTGAACTAAAATTAAACAACTATGACATGTTCATGAACAATAAGCCTTCGCGAGGTGTTATTATATACACCTACGTATCACTGCACGCAGAAAGCTGTGAGCTATTAAATAACGTCCAATTCTCGGAATCTGTTTGGTGTCAAATAAGAATTGTAGATAATAAAAAAATGCTCATGGGCTGTATATACAGAAGTCCAAATTCAAGTGATACAAATAATGCACACCTCTTAACTCTTATGCGTAGCGCAAATAATGCCAAGTCAGATTACATTTTAATCACAGGCGATTTTAACTTTCCTAAAATAAATTGGGAAACAGGCACATCAAGCGACAAAATTGGTTACGATTTCATCAACACAATTCAAAACAGCTTTATAACACAACACATAATTCTGCCAATTCGTTACAGAAAAAATAACACCCCGCATATACTGGATCTCATACTAACCAATAATGCAGATATAATAGACACAATTACCCACGGACCCCCAAAAGGGAAAAGTGACCATGAGCTATTGTACACAAAGCTACACACATACTAAACAAAACACCTAGGATAAACTGCCCAAAACTACTGCTAAGTAAAGGACGATATACTGATATGATAAAAGAAGTCCGAGAAACTGATTGGTCTGGCATCGACCATCTAAACATTATAGATGCATGGAACCTGTTCCACAAAACAATGACTGGCACAATAATTAAATATGTCCCCTCTTCGACTGGAACAAAAAAGAAAAAAGTCTGGATAAATTATGAAACAATTAATTCTGTTAAACAAAAGGTAAAGGCATATAAGAAATTTAAAAAAAACCCAAATCAAACGATTTTGAGCACTAGAAATATGTAAGAGATTTAACAACATCTAAATTCAGACAATCTAAGAAGTTCTTTGAATGCATGATTGAATCCGAATCTACAAAAAACGCCAAAGCTTTTTGGAACTACGTAAAAAACAAAACAACATTGAAATAAACAGTTGGAAGCCTTAAAGTAAACAACAAAATAGTTACCAAAGATAGTGAAAAAGCCCTACTAAACAACTACTTTGCTAGTGTTTTCACAATGAAGAACTTAGACAAATTTCAGAAATTCCAATATCAATCACTAAATCTAGCTTAACAAATTTGAAAATAACAAAATCTGACGTAGAAAAAAACTCACGTCCTTGAATCCAAACAAGAGTTCTGGGCCAGATCAAATCCCTGCCCGAATATTAACTGAAACAGCCAGTGAAATATCCTTACCACTGAGCATCTTATTTAACAAATCAATACAAGAAAGTATATTACCAAACATTTGGAAAATGGCAACAGTAACAGCAATAAATAAGAAAGGATCCTAACAAGATGTAGAGAACTACAGACCCATCAGCCTCCACCTATAATATGTAAAGTGCTGGAATCATTCATACGAGATGCAATTATGACACATATGGAATCAAACAATTTACCAACAAAATGTCAGCATGGCTTCTGATCTAGTAGGTTGTGTAAACCACAATTATTAGAATTTTTAGGAATGGTTACAGCTAGCCTAGATAACAACGAGCCTGTCGACACAATATACTTAGACTTTAGGAAAGCATTTGACACAGTTCCACACACAAGATTTGTAAAGAAACTTAGTGCATACGGCATAGAAGGCAAATTAATTAAATGGATAAAAACCTTTCTTTCAAAAAGAAAACAATGCGTTACTATTAATTCAGAAAATTTAGACTGGGTAGATGTAACTAGTGGGGTACATCAGGGTGGCATACTTGGTTCTGCGTTGTTTCTAATTTTCATAAATGACTTACCAAAGTTAGTCAAATGTACTTGCAAAATGTTCGCAGATGAGACAAAACTACTAGGAAATCCACTAACCACAAATAAGTAAACCGATTTAGACAATGTCTGTGAGTGGTCTTAAACCTGGCAACTTACATTTAATCATGACAAAACAAAGATTATCCATTTTGGCACTATTAATCCAAAAACGTAGTACTGCATGGTTGACACTGACAGGCGCCTAACTATTTCTCAGTCAGTTGCTGAAAGGGACATAAGAATCTACAGAGACAACAAACTTTCTTTTGATTCACACATTAACAAAATCGCAAATCCAAACAGCACACTAGCCGTTATTAAGCGAACCTTTTCCCACATGGATCAAAACAACTTCATCTTACTTTATAAGTCTTTGGTCAGGCCCATTCTAGAATATTGCAACTCAGTTTGGTCACCTCACTTATTAAGGCAATCAAGAACAATAGAAAGGGTTCAGCGTAGAGCAACAAAACTTATCCCTACCCTCAAAACACTTAAGCTACAGAGACAGATTAAGCTCACTTAGGCATATGCCAATGAAATATAGAGGATTCAGGGGAGGGGGGGGGTTGATTGAATCATAAAAAATTATACACGGGATGTACAATACAGACGCAGATCAATTCTTCACTAATAATCATACGGCACACATGACAACGCGTGATCACAAACTCAAGATTCAAACCAATTTTTGTCGCAAAAATACTATAAAACATTTCTTCTCACAATGAGTAATCTCTCATTGGAACTCACTACATGAAAACAGTGTGCTATCCCAAAACATAGATATTTTCAAAACCAGACGAGACAAACATTTCAACAAGATAACTTATTACTACGACTAATCAAACTTAATAAACTCAATAACTCAGACTTTGGACTCACAAGCTGTTTCATGCTTAAGTCCGTCACTATGATGATTGATTGATTGATTGATTGATTGATTGATTGATTTGAAATGTATTGTAATAGGCAACAATTAATTAAATGTAATGTAGATACTGCTGCTGGACCAAGTGTATTGGGCATGAAATCATGCCAGTCCACATCGGGATAGCATAGTCATAAGGATTGGGCGTGGTACCTGCGCCAACCAATCTTTAATAGTTGTGTATATTTTAATAACAGTAGCCTAATGTAATCAAGGTTTTTCAAGTTTTAAGAGAAATGACTATATGTTTTATGTTTGCATTCCTCTAACTGTTACCCTATATCTATCTATCTATCTATCTATCTATCTATCTATCTATCTATCTATATATATATATATATATATATATAGATAGATAGATAGATAGATAGATAGATAGATAGATAGATAGGGTAACAGTTAGAGGAATGCAAACATAAAACATTCCGGACGCTGAACTACTGAATATTTTAAATCAAGTTTTACAAATATCAGACACAAACCAGGAGCAGAACATAAAGGCATGTATGCCTGCGTTATGACATCTACTTAACTTAACTTAACTTAACTTCATAGAAAAAAACAGAAGCACCAGCAATAGACATGGTGTATGCATACATATTAAAGATAACATCCAATACATTGGGCGTGATGATCTCTCCATTATGGAAGAAACTATTGAATCAATCTTCATCAAAATCCAAATCATCAAAGGAAAAAACTAAATTATTGGAACAATCTACAGATCACCCAGTGGCAATAAAGAAAAATGTATTGAATTATTTGTCAAAACCCTGGAATCAATTTTTAAAAACCCCACCCCAGTCTACCTCATGGGTAATTATAATATTGACCTGCGGATACAGCACAGCTTCCACACACACATTTTTACAATCTAATTGAATACTCACTCTTTCTACCCAGCCATAAACAAACCAACTAGAGTGGGTGAATTTTCGGCCACAATTATTGATAACCTATTCTGTAATAACATTAATGCCAGTAATAACATGGAGGTATGAATTTTCGTAACAGACACCTCAGATCACTTACCAATCTATCTACTTGAAAAACCGTATACATTCTCAAAACCATTCATGGTTCAATTCTGAATGACACTTTATCCGGACTGACCAGGGCAAAGCCGAGGCGATTCGAGAATGGTTCAAGGAACACTTCACTGACCACGATGATGAGCCCTTGCACCCGTTCTCAGGAGACCCCAGGCCATTACTAACACCAATTAATACAGCAAAGGATGAGAAGGCACTTAAACCCCTGAAAAATGGACGAGCATCTGGACCTGATGGCATGAGCAATGAACTATTCAAATATGCAAGTGACATTATCTCAAAACCGATCGTGCGCATAATTAATTCAGCTTTTATGCACAACCTTCCTATCGACGCTGTAGGCCAAGGCACCCTTATCGTCCTACCCAAGCCCAAGAGGCCCGCAGCCAATCTGCAGCGCATTGTGCTCCTCAACAGTATACAGAAAATCCTATCCAATGTTACTCCATGCTGCATCCGAGACAAGATCGATGACTTCACTGGATCATGTCAAAGTGGCTTCAAATACGGACACAGCTGCGCAGACATTGTATGGGCTCAACGCATGCTTGTGTCGGTAGTCATGTCCAACACTGGTATTTCCACAAAATGGGCATTGACATGTCACGAGCTTTCGACACAATTAAACGCTGAAAGATCCTAGATGTACTATGACAGGCCAGTTGCAATGAAGATGGGCTACGCCTAGTGAGACTACTGCTTGCAGACACCAAGCTGAGAGTGTGAGTCAAGTCAGTGAAGTCTGTAGAGTTTAAGACATCAATCGGCTCCCTACAGGGAGATGGTCTATCTCCAGTGCTTTTCACCTGTTACCTTGCTGCTGCATTGAAATCCGTATGGAAAGGTTCCACAAGACCAAACACCCCAGTGCTATACTGGGTATGCCGCTAGAGATGGAATATGCCAATGATGTGGACTTCATGGATGATGAAAAGAAATCCCTTGACGAACTTCTACCAATAACTGCAAGCAAACTAAAAATTGAGAATCTCTTTATGAATGAATCCAAAACCGAGTTCATTCACATATATCGATCTACCAAGCATGAAACTAAAGAAAATGATGATCCACTTTGTGGCGGTGAACAATGGAGGAAAGGTAAAATCATGGTCTCGCTGCTTTGCAGTACTGCTGACATTTCTGCATTCTGCGTGATGGGGAACATAGCTTTCCAGTCTTTCTGGAAGCTATGGATTCGTAGATCAAAGAGTCCCTTGATAAAAAGGCTACGTTTCTACAATGAAACCTGCGTATCCTTGATGCTGTATAACTGTAACAGATGGGCAGCTCCAAAGGCCGCTGTAGACAAACTCGATGCCTGCCACCGCAAACACCTACACACCATCACTGCACACTGATACAGCATACTTTCCAACTGACAGCATAATTTACAACGAT
This sequence comes from Chaetoderma sp. LZ-2023a, assembly GCA_034401795.1. Classification (NCBI taxonomy): domain Eukaryota; kingdom Metazoa; phylum Mollusca; class Caudofoveata; order Chaetodermatida; family Chaetodermatidae; genus Chaetoderma; species Chaetoderma sp. LZ-2023a. The sequence continues at coordinate 256,123,310 of CM067369.1, forward strand.
AGACTATATAAGATGTGTAATACGTCACCGCTGTCTGTAAAAGTCGCCCAAAGTTTGGCCATGTGATAAGGATGCTAGAAGAGACACCAGCATAGAGAGCCTTGGAATTCGCCCTACTCAGAGCTAGGAAATACAAAGCCAGGAGAGGATGTCATTGCATAAATCTGCTAAACGTGCTACGAGTTGACCTCAAGAAAGCAGGACTCTGTACACTCAATTCAAAAATGGACTTGAGGAAGCTAAGAATTATGGCTGAGGACATGACACAGTGAGCAAAAATAAAGAAGGACTGATTGCAGATGTAGGATGCTTATACTACTACAGCTGTAGAATACAGTAATCATACATCATACATTCATCTACGAAAAAATTAAGTGCAGAGAATTCAGTCAGGACAATATTGAAAACTTTTAAAACGCCGTGTCTGAGGTAGATTGGAATACTGTCACAGATAGTCAGTCTTGTGACGATGCCTACACTAAGTTTCATGACATTTGCACCCACATTTTAACACAGCTTCCCTATGAAGGAAAAGAAAAGATTTCAGTACAACCCTTGAAAATCCTAGCTCACAAATGGGCTGATAACTCACAAAAGCACAAACTTTATTTGGCATTTATTAAATGTCAAACAAAGTATAGTGAATTGAAATTTAAGAACTACAGAAACAAACTTGACCAAATAATAAGAACAGCTAAAAAAACTACTACCAAAATACATTTGAACAATCTAAAAATGGCATAAATGAAACATGGAAACTAATTAACTCACTTTTGAATTAAAATATTGGCAAAGCGCAGCAAACACAATTTTGTTGCAACAACAAAATTATAAGTGATGACTATCAAATTGCAAACGGATTCAATGATTTTTTTGTTAATATACACTTTCAGATGAAATACAACCAATGTCCGGAAACAAATAGAGTGATTATCTGACAGGCAGCTACCAGTCTTCTTTTTTCATTAACCGGGTCAGCGGTGAAGAAATTTGTAACATTCTGAACACACTTAACCCTGCAAAAAGGGCTGGGCTTGATAATTTCAAATGGTGCATTTTCAAACACTGCATAATAGACTTACTAACACGACTCAATCACATATGCAACTTATCTCTAACGCAAGGCATTTTTCTGTCAAAGCTAAAATCTGCACGAGGAACACCTATTCACAAAACAAAGGATTCAGATTACAGACCTGTCTCAATACTTCCACTTTTTTTCCAAATTACTGGGATGCCTTATGTATAGTCAGCTTACAAACTACCTGGACAAAAACTCAAACTTCTATAAATCACAACACGCCTTCCGTGAAAAACAATCAACCATGTTAGCATTACTAGAAATGACAGAAAAAATTATCGATTCAATTGAAAAGAAATAACATATAATAGGCATCTCTTTGGACCTTTCAAAAGCCTTTGACACCATCAACCACAAAATTCTACTAGACAAACTTGCCTTTTATGGAATCAGGGGAAGTGCACTCTTCTGGTTTCAAAGCTACTTAAGCAACAGAACACAATGTGTGCATTTTAATTCAACTTGCTCAGAAATTAGGAGACTAACCTGTGGTGGTCATCAGGGATCCATTCTTGGCCATCTGCTGTTCCTGTTGTACATAAATGACCTACCCACTACTTACAAAAACATATCACTAATACTATTTGCTGATGATATCAATGCCTTCTGTTATGACAAAGACATAATTACATTATATGAAAAGGCAAATAAGGAAATGGAGAAAATTACTAACTGGTTTTCGCCAAATAAGCCATCACTAAATGTCGATGAAACCAACTATACACCTGTGCAAAAGTTAAGCACCAGCAAAAACAATAGAACGTAGAAACATGATGGTACAACTAGGCTGCCATACTTTTTGTCCCCGCGTTAGCTGACATAATTCCAAGTACGAAATGCACATGCATGCATGACTTCACGCCGCTTGATGTCCGTGCGTGGCGGGAAACAGCACACGTGTTCAGTTATGTAAAAGTCCAGTTTGAGGTGTAGAACATTACATACAGATATAGGCGACAAGATTAGGAATTTTGTGTTCATGACCGTGGTTTATTTGTACAGAGAGAATTAGCTCTTGATTGTGAACCGCTATGGCAAGACGAAGGTTAAGTGATCGTGTGAAATGGCAAATCATAGGCATGCATACCACTGGTATGTCATGCAGAGAGATTGGCAGACAGCTGAACATTAACCATACTGTAATCAGTCGTTTGATTGCAAAACATGGGCAAACTAACGAGGTGAAGGACAGGCCTAGATCTGGAAGACCGAAGAAGACTACTGCCCGTGATGATCGAGCCCTAGTACGCCTTGTTAGGAGATCTCCATTCACCAACAGCAGAGTGCTCAGCCAGTAATGGGAAACGCGCAATAGAGTGTCAATGTCTACCGTCAAAAGGAGACTGTATGCTGCTGGCATGAAAGCTAGGAGACCTGTCAGACGTCCTCTCCTCACTGCACACCACAAAGAGGAGCGTCTGAGGTGGTGCAACGAAAGAAGACACTGGAACATGAGATCCTGGAGACGGGTACATTGGTCCGATGAAAGTCGGTTCCTGCTTCATGCCACAGGTGGTCGAACTCGTGTATGGAGGTCCAGACGCACGGCGTACGACCAACGTAACATCATGGAAGAAGTTCCATTTGGTGGAGGTTCCGTTATGATATGGGGGTGCATCTCATTTGTTTGTAAGCTGGATCTGTTGACTGTACCTGGAACACTAAATGGACAAAGATATCAAGATTCCATACTGGATAGAGTTGTGGTCCCTCATTTTGTAAATCATGCACCTGGAACCCACCCTATATTCATGGATGACAACGCCCGACCACATCGTGCTAGAGCTGTGCATGAATACCTCCGCCAGAATGCCATCGAAACCCTACCATGGCCAGCAAGGAGCCCTGACATGAACCCTATTGAGCATATCTGGGACATTCTGGGAAACATGGTGAGAAGGAGGGATCCTCCTGTGCAGAACCTACAGGAATTAACAGACGCACTCCATCTTGAATGGCAACGAATACCACAATGGCGTATCAGTCGGTTGGTGACCAGCATGAGACGTCGTGTCCAGGCCGTCATCCAGGCACAAGGTGGATATACCCGGTATTAATAATGACAGTCTCAAACTCGTGCACAGATGTTAAACTTCGTTTTCAGACACCATTAATGACAATCTAGCCACGTGTGTCAACTGTAGGGCAATAGTTGTCAGTTGTGTCAACGTAACCATATTCAGGCCTCGTTTTCAAGTTCAAACAAAAACATACAGTGTTTCCCCACCATCATAATCAGCATTCCTCTAGTTGCATTATTACCTCTTGCACTAAGATGGATGGGTACATAAATGTTTATGCTATTGCTTTCTTCATAGCACATGAATATACCCTCGCATGTGCGTAAAAATAGGGTGGTGCTTAACTTTTGCACAGGTGTATATATTCTATTTTCAAAATCCAGAGAACTATTAAATAAAGAGATTCCAAAAATTTGTGTTAAAAAAAATTGGAGAAGCCTCTTTCGCTAAGTGCTTAGGAATATATTTAGATAAAAACTTGACTTCTGGTAAACAAATTGAAACAGTAACTGCCGAAGTGGCAAGAGGCACGGGTGTCATCCAAGGACTAAAACCATATATGACACACGACACTGTTAAAACACTGTATAAACACCTTGATCCTCCCACATCTCACGTACTGCAATGCTGTTTGGACTAACACACACAAAAATAAATTATAAAAAATTCAGTCTCCAAAAAACCCCATTAAACTATTCGCTAATCCCGCAGAGGAACAAACCATTTTTAAAACTGAAAAACTGCTTAAACTCAAAGACATCGGAAAATCACAAATGCTTACTAAATTGTTAGACTTTCATCACAATTCCCTACCCAAATCCATTACCCCATACTTCACACACAACATCAGCATTCACAAACATAACACAAGAACAAGACATTAACTACACGTTGAATATGCACGAACAAACATAGGGAAAAACAGAATATTTATTGCAGCCACTAAATTATGGAACAGTACAAAACAGGTAACACCTGACAAATCTGGGAAGCTCCAATCTCGCCCTCTGGTGGTTGCATAGACCGGCACGCATAGCCATATTTAAGAGGCCTAAAATAGGAGAGTCTGTAAGATCACCTGTTGCGCATGCGCATCCATGGGAGATAGCCTATATACGCTGCATAACGTGTGGATGATGGCATCTTATATATATATATATATATATATATAGTTGCCTGTATTTCTTATTCCTTAATTCCTTAACACGAAGCCCTACTCAATGGTCTTGGTATGAATCGATACAAGGATTCGATGAGAAAAACAAATGTCTTTACAGAATCAAAATCGGTCCAGGATATGGTGGATATATAAGTCAAACAAGAATAGGCCTTCTAAGATCTTCTAAGTCGAGATGAATCACAATCGCGTATGTGTTGGTATGGTGAAGGTCATAAAATGTTGTAGTCACGTATACCTCGCGGTGTTCACGTCACCGATTAGTATAAAATGAGCCTTTCCACCATGGGTCATCCAGAGCAAGGAACATACATTCTTCTGCCTACTGCCTAGAACTCAGCGTTCTGCTTATTTTAGTTCCTTGTACTCGTCTCTGGGGACCACGTCGGCATTATTACGTCGGCATTATTACGCCATAACAAATATCTGTCTACCCTTCGACAACAGGGTAATAAACTAACTTAACAGGTTCCCCATCAGACAACTCTAGAATGACCTTCTAGGCGGTGTGAACTTTTGGCCGCTTACTACCAGAAACCAACAAGGGAAACGATTGGCCAGTCCTGATACCTCACCAGACATGCCATACCATGTCCAAAAAGTGCTAGATAGGAAAATGCACGTATCGAGTACGTCCTCATACAACGTATTGAACCGCAGTCCAGACGCCGGACATTGCTTTGAGCGCTGCTAAGAGCTAAACGGCAACCTTTAACCCTAAAGTCACAGAGAGGATATCTTATAACTGCTACTCATTTTCAAAATGGTGTCAGGAAATCCAAGATGGCCACCACAGAAAGTAGAAAATTCCAGGTTGTTGAAGGCATGGAAACCCAAATGAGGTACACAAAGGGGTCGCAGAACTGGAATCTTAGCAAACAACCTTGCTAATGTGGCACAAATCACAGCCACAAATCCTGGATGACTGCCACTTACAGTTGAAAATTGATAATCTCTGCTCATATAGGGCTTAAATGGTGTATTTGTATAAGAAAAATAATGTGCCCTCGCAATGGGATTTTTGGTGTCATTAACCTTGATTTTTACCGAAGAGATCATTGTAATCTTTAATTACAGTGTCATTGGATAAAATGTGATGTGAAATGTGAATTAAATCCATAGTTTTGCCGTACACTGACAGGTATCATAATACAATTAACCTAACATCGGCCTATGATTTGCCTGAACAATTACATCAGCAAAGAGATGAACATGGTAAATTAGCTTTGCTACATTGGCATGCTGTGCAGTTTCTTTTACAGCAGCATTTTACAAATTCTCTGCAAGCATGGGAAGCTTCAGGAACCATTGTCCAGACAGGTTCCCAAGACTCAGCTACTTTCTTCCAAGCAAATTCAGTTGGAAGGTTCTGTTGCATCAACATGCTGCTAGTCCAGATGCCAGATTGGTACACCGCCCTCTTTGTGTGCTGAAGAAGTGCATTCTGTATGGGTGGTATTTTGCCTACAGCTTGAATTTTCTGGCAGGATAGCTCCCTACGGACAGTGTTTACACTCGTCAGATTGCTTATGTTATAATATAGCAGGCCAGCCAGGGACTCAATCTTCTGAAATATTTCAGATTCCATATCAACATTTTCAAAATGTTGAATGGGCAGATGCACAAAAGTCTCAGTGACCACTTCATATGCATGCCATGCCTTCCTGAATGACTTTTTCCCCATTCCTCTAAATGATGACGTTGTATCACATCCGGATAGGGCATGAAATAAGGGTAGGGATCTTGATTTAGGCTCACCAAGGCACACGCAGAGGGAATTGATACTGTAATGTGTGTGGTTGTTAATTTGCCATACTGGATGATGCACACGAAACTTGGTGATATGTGAAGTTGACTCTGTTGATAAGGAGGCTGAGATTATAGTATATACGACACAAGACGCAACACCGCTTAGCTCTTAGCGGTGCTCAAAGCAATGTCCGACGTCTGGACTGACGTTCGAAAAGTCTCATGAGGAAGCACTGGATATGTGCTTGTTCCTAACTACCACGTTTTAGATGTGGCCCGGCAGGTCTGGCGAGATATCAGCGCTGGACAATAGCCTCACATGATGATTTTTGATGGGAAGCGGCCAAAAGGCCACGCCCCTTAGAAGGTCCCTATAAAGTTGATGGATGGGGAACCTTCTCTTTACTTATTTGTTACAGCGTGGTGAGGTGGACGCGGCCACCCCACACCCCCCCCCCCCCCCACCCCCGAGACGAGTACCAGGAACTAGAATATGCTGTGTCTATGTAGATTATCAGCACACTCTAAGAAATATGTACGTTCCTCGCTCTGGACGATCCATGTCCCGACTGAAGAATGGCTGGGGGAAAGGCTCTTTTTATACTAACTGGTGACCTCATCACCGCGAGACTCAACCAATCAGCACGCATCTTATGGGGAAGGCATACGTGACTACTACATCCTATGACCTTCATCCTACCGACACATGCGTGATGGTGATTTATATCGACTTAGACTTTATTATAGAGAGCCTATTCTTGTTTATCTGATATCTCCGCCAGTCCTGGACTGACTTTGATTCTGTAAAGAGATTCACACTTCTTGACGAATCCTTGTTTTGATATAGACCAAGACGCAGCGAAAGGGGCCTGTATTCGAGAAAATCACACAATACGGGTAACCTTATACATAGACATGCCATTCCCCATACGCAAATGCACATAGCGTGCGTGAGCTATCTCTGATGACGTGCACACGTACTAAGCGCTTTTACGGACTCTAATTATTTGAGAATTCTATTTAATGGCTACACGCACACACCTATATAACTAATGGGGATGTGCTTGGAGCAAGTCAGATCGGGTCGTTTCGTACCTAGGCAACCCAGGTCGGCTTGTACCCGACTGAGCGATCCATGCTACACATGTGCGCATGCGTGTGTGTTTTGAGACTAATTTGACTGAAACTAGTTTGACTCAAGTGATGAAAACATTCTTAACAACAAAATAAAATTCTATGTTGACCCGTCAGATCCAAAATGCAAATCATCTGTTATTCAGAATTACAATGTGTGTGCGTGCGTGCGTGCGTGCGTGCGTGCGTGCTCAGGTTAGCGAGTAGGCTATACCTGACATTTTCTCATACAGCCTTAGATACCACGCCTTTGAGATACTGCTAACACATTTTGAAAGTTGTTTATTTACTGTCATGCCAACTTTCACCTATAAAAGATAAACCGTTTCCTGTATAAGACAGTTAGCCGGTGGCAGTACATAGGCAATTCTAGACCGGGCCAGTAGTAGTTAAGAACTCGGCTACAGTCAGATTTATAAGAGATTACCGACTATTTACATTGCTTTGAAACCAAACTTAATTTGAAAGTTTTCGAAAATGTAACTGCTGATCATCATCTAATTTTGAAAGTAAAAGTTTGAATAATTTACCAATATGTCTTCAATTGTCGGTTAATGCTTAGTGCTGTAAGGAGCCGAGACAAACACAACTCCTCAGAATTGTCTACCCGTCAGTCCAGCCTGTCCAGCGACCACTCTATTCGGTCCTGTGGGGCAGCCTGCCCATTAGGGAACAGTCTATCCAAAAGAAGCCTAGCAGTCGATCTGGCAGTCAATCCGTCTGTTAGCCAATCTGTCAATCACTCGATCGTCTGCATACAATTCATCCATCCATCAGAGCCTTGTTTCCCATAGTATTCTGAACCTAATTTAGCTGGGAACTGTTGCTACTTATGGCAACAACAAGTTCCTGTCAAATTAGTTTCAAAATACCCAACAGCGTACACGTATGATTGCTGTGCAATTGAGATTCTGGAAATTCAGGGTTCAAAGGTTAAGACAACAATTGCCAATCGATATATGGAAATTAAATATTATAAATTTGTTAGTTTTAATCATTAACAAGAGAACTATCCAATTAGGCTGTTAGCCAAATGTTTAATTAAATAAAATTTGACTAATTGTCTAATATGTAGCCTAGTTTGGTTCCATTAAATAGTCAAAATGGTGGACACAACCGTGTTTGCCTATTTTGTATTGAATCAATGTATGAAAATCTGTTTTACATCATCGTTCACAATGTGTGATTTTGTTAATGGCATGCAATAAGCACATGGCCTGATTGTTGAATGTTCTTACGTTGAAATATTACATGTTATAATCCGCTCCCTACGAAGTGTTCTAGGTCAGGCTATGTAGAATGTATCACCGTAGCCAATCAGGATTGATTGATTGCTTTAAGACCAGTTGCGTCATTAATGCTACTATCTGTATTTTGATAATTATTCAGATGACATCAGAATGTTTTATCCAGGTCGTATGCCCAAAATAAGCCATGCCAGGGCCTAATTGCTATAATGGGTAACGTATCAGCCTATGTGAAATGAACCGGCTCAAAGCAATCCATCATGCTTTATTCCACAAAGAGGCATTGCAGGAATAAGTGTAGCATTCTCAAATTCGGTATTATTGTTTTACCAAGAAACTACTACATACAGATAAGATGTGTCATGTGTTGCACCCTATTCAAAGGCCCTCATGCAATACTGTTTACCATACATTGCCATGCATTTATTGGTTATTAGTCCCAGTACGAATATAATAGATTATACAACGATCATTAAAGGTACTGTGTCACACCAAATAGTCTTAATCTGACCAAGAACAACTTTGTAGTGGCATGTATCTGTATTAGGATCAACTGTTGTAGTACAGTAGCAGCAGAGAGGTGCTCTATGAAATTGTTGCTAGTGCCACCTTACGTCAGCATCAAGTGCTTCTAATTCATCTTTGGTTAACTCAACTTGTCCCATCTCCAATCTTCTCATTCAGTCGACTTCATAGCAGTCATCCCCACGACAATGGGTACTTTATCATCTCATTTGCTCAGGGAAAGCGGATAGTCTTAGTCTCATCTTAGGACGTCTCATCGCATGGTTCTCATCTAAGGACATCAGATCAGGATATGCACAATGGCTAGTTTCTTTTTAGGATACCAAGCCAGGTACATTCGTGTAGGTGTCAAAGACATATATGGACCTGACAATTGCTACTCGTCTAATTTCTGCGGATTAAGTGGTCACTGACTATGAAGCTATAGTTACAGTGGTTGCTGTTTCTCTCTAGTGCAGATTGTTTATCGATATAGTAATCGCAGTTTCTCAGCTCAGAATGGAATGACCCTTACCACCACAAGTTCGGCATCTAGGTAGATCAATGTGTCATTCTGTTCTAAAACGTCAATGATCTGAACAGATCATACCGATTGATATGTGGCACATAACATCTTCCACATCTCATGCAGCATACTATGGTACCGGGTTTGTAAGACGGGTGGGTGGCTCTTATGGGGATTAGCTCGCCACCGTCACAACCCGCGTACCGACCGGGGTCTTCCTTCTGGCGGAGATAGATGGAATGGATGACACATTGCTGTATTCTAAAAATGGCTCGTTTACTGAACTTTCTTAATCCTATAGTTTTCACTTATAATTCCAAATTCTAGTCACGTGTCGCTTACCTATCTAAAGCTATTCTACTTAACTACAATCGATTCATAAGAGAGAAGTATTCTAATAAAACAAAGTTAACCTTAAGTTCTTCTCTGTAACTAACCAGCCAGCTAACTAACTACATAGCTGACAATCTCGCTACTCACTAGCTGTCACTAGCGGGCAGAGCGCCGTCCAGGTCTGTAACCATAACTCTCACTCACTAACTGTCTGTAAACAAGGGGTGCCACAAGGCGGAGTATTATCACCAACTCTGTTCTTACTCTTCATTAATGACATTGTAGCAGAGCTTCCCAATGGGATTCATGCAGCCCTCTATGCATATGACCTCGTACTTTGGTGCACCGAGGAGTACACAACGACTGCCACGTACAGAATGCAGCTCGCCTTGGACAGAATTACAGCTTGGGCCAATCGCTGGTGTATTACCATCAACAAAGAAAAATCATCAGCCATGCTATTCTCACTGTCCACCAAAACCAAGGTTGGCAATCTGACACTGGGCGGTACTCCACTCGAGTATGAGGACCAGCAGACCTACCTGGGAGTCACCTATGACAGAAGATTAACATGGTATGAGCACATCCAGAACGCAGAGGTAAAGGCCAGAAGAAAGCTAAACATCATGAGGAAGCTGGCAGGAACAAAGTGGGGTGCCAATGAAAGGATCCTCAAGACCATCTACCTAGGTGCCGTATCACCACACCTTGGTATGGATCCAGCTCATGGATGACAGCAGCTAAATCTCATCAACAGAACCTCGACAGAGTACAAAACCAGGCACTGCGCATCATCACACTGGTGGAATGAGATCAACACCAATAGAAAAAATGGAGCAGACAGCAGGCAGCCCCCCCCCCCCCCCCCACTTAGCAAAGGAAGGGAATGCAAAGCACTGATCCAAGCTGCAACGTTCAAATCGTTCAACAACCACCCGATGAAGATCAGGCAAGCACAGCTGTCATTAGGAAGACTTAAAAAGATCGAGTTTTGTGAAAGAGACAAAAGCACTTCAAAGGAAACACCAAGAAATGTTGCCAGCACTAATAGAAGACCCAAACCACACACTTGATCCTCCACCCTGGGAAAACAAACTAGAGAGCATAGCTATTCGCACCACAGTACCTCATCTCAAAACCAAAGATGAACACAGTGATGTGAGCAAGAAGGCCCTGACCATAGCCATGCTGGAAGAAATGTACCCTCATGAGACATGGATCTACACAGATGGATCACCCAAAGATGCAATCAGGAGCGGAGGTGCTGGACTGCACATACAGTATCCAAACGGACAACATGAGTCAGCTGCAATACCGACAGGCAAACACTGCACAAACTACAGAGCTGAAGTCGAAGCACTGGTTCATGCAGCTAATACCATCAGCAGAACAGCAGCCCCTATTGCACAGATTGTCTTTTTATCTGATGCCCGCTCCGTCCTTGAGGCTATCACCAAAGGTAAGCTGCCACAACTTGAAAAAGCACTATAAACCATCAAATGCTTTCGGATAGCATTGCAGTGGATCCCCTCACACCGTGGAGTCCAAGGAAATGAGGAAGCAGACAAGATGGCAAAGGTGGGTGCAGAAGAGAATCAGACAGAAAACATGGTTACCCATACAGAGATGAAGACTATCATCAAGTCACTCTATAGAACACCTCAATCAGAAGATGCCTCCCATCATCTCTCGAGGCCAGAGCAAGTGACCATTTTTCGTCTCAGAACTGAACACAACAGACTAAAACCAACACATGTACAGGCGGTTCCACCTTACGACATCGCCCGCTTGTCCTTGTGGAGAAGCAGAACAGACCACAGAGCACATACTTCAATGTTGCAGTACGTATCAGTTGCTGAGAGAAGAGATCTGGCCTTTATCAACCTCTTTTCTTGAAAAGCTGTATGGGCCTGTGGAAGAACTGCAGAAAACCACAGATTTCATCTTGAGAATTGCTCTCCAAGTGTGATACCAGCGATCGAAAAGAAGAAGAAGAGACTAAGTGTCTGTTGTCAACATTCGTCCACTCTTAAATATTATTCTGTCGTTATGTCAAAAAATGTGTGTGTGTTAAGTCATGGCGTGTATGAGCGTGAATGTGGCCTACGGTTATAATTAACCAATTTAACTAATAATAATAATTTACGTATATAATACAATCACATAGCAACATATTATAACATTGGTACATTGAATTACAGGAGTTATACTCTACACGTGCCCATTCCGACTAATAACTGATTGTTCCATTGTGGGCGTGTCCATTAATAGTCTATGCATATATTTGTCCATTTATTGCTGTAAGGGTCACGACCTGTTTCATCGAGTTTGCCACGTGTCACGGGGAATGTCGATAATCCAACCATATCCTATGGTCGTGTAGTCGCGTGTGCATGTTTGGGCGTGACTATTGCCAAGAGTATGCGTGCGTTCGTGTGTGCGTTCTTGATGCAGATGCATCCGTCTGTGCGTGTGTCTCTTTGCCTGTCCATTTGTGTTGGCGTGCCCATGTGGCTATGTCCCTGTACAATACTACACCTAATTCAACTAATCGAACCATGTTCATTTTATTGATCATATCTGTAGTTATAAGGTTGTAAAAGCTTATAGTTTTATTTTATATTTTAAAGATACTAAATATGAAATCATATACAATTATATTCATTGTGAAAGCCAGATATTCAATATGCTTTACAAATTAGATCTTAACCCTTTCAGACGAAGCCCGCCAAACCGGCCTCTGCAGTGTTCTTGAGGAATGCCCATTTGCAGGCCAAGAGAAAACTATTTTTGAAAATTTACCACTGGAATAATTGGCTCGGTAACCGAGCCAGTCATTCCAGTGGTAAATTTTCAAAAATAGTTTTCTCTTGGTCTGCAAATGGACATTCAAAAGCAGATATTTTGATTTTTTGACAAAATTTAGTCATAAAAGGGTTTAATATCTAACATCTCGTATTTAAATCATATAACAAATGCAAATTACATAAATAAATTTCATAGGTTTAGTTGTCAATTTGAATTAGGGACTCGTGCCTCTAATTCAGTTTGACGACTTAAATAATTATATTAATTTATACGTAATGAAATCATCATATGCTAAGATTTATTTCGTTATTTAAATCTAGGCACACAATTTAAGCCTCGAAAAGTATATATTGATTACCCATTTAGTCTGCTACCTAGTATCCAGCCGACGGATCCAATCTGTTACTCAGCTTTCTGCCATCATTATCAAAACATATCACTTGTTAGCTGACGTCACAAGCAAATGACATAGGGGAAATGTCTGACAGTAAGTGTCTGAATTGTATGTCTTGTATTTATTTACAAATTAAAACAGTCTGTTCAACAACATGTGACTAATTTGACTGGGGATCTCAGCTGCCATAATTTCAAAAATTTTAACAGCATGTATAGTTAGTTAGTTACCTTGAAATTGAGATACTGCGAATTCGTGGATAACGTTTTACCATCCATTCAAATGCATGTCCAAAGTGGGCTGAGTTTAGCTAAAAATGGGAGGGACATAAGTAGAAATGGCTCCGCCTATTATTGGTATGAAACAAATACCCAGATCACAATATATAGGATGATTGGAACTAATACCGGTACCTTAAACATAAACATTTAATAACGTTTATAAGCAGATGATTGAAAAAGTCAAGAAGCTCGGTTTAGTCAGATCAATGAGAACCATCTAAAGATAAATAATGGATGAATTCAATCTGTCACTCAAGTATATAAAGACATAATGAACTATGTCACATGTAGGCTAACGTCACAAACAAAATACGTAGTGAATGACGTAGTTAAGTCCGCCATGCACTTTTAAAAATCTGTCAGTTATACAAATTGGCTGTCCTTACTATTTAATAAACAGTCTGTTGAATATTTTGAAACTACTTCGACTGGGCGCTATGCTGCCATAGGCAGCAACAGCCCCAGTCAAACTAGTTTCAAATTATTCAACAGGTTAGCTATATAGTTATTATGGAATTGTGATTCTGGGAATTCAGGATTTACAGTATATAAATCGATCCCAATACGCAAAGCGTGGGCGGAGCTTAGCTAGAGATGATTCATCCATTGGGTTCAAACCATTTCCTAAACTCATGTATTAAGATGCATCACGATATAGCCTAGTTATGAATATTTAACATGCATTTAGTTACAAAAATATCTAAGGAACACAAATGTTGTTAAATAACCAACTGCTAATAAAAGGCAAGAACTAATTAACTAACGAAATAGATCAAAATGTTAAAAAAGAAATTGGATGCAATCCGTGCAAAGATCATAGAGGAAGCGATTTCTACAATCCGGTGCCTTGATGTATCCATGTAGATGTGGCAATTACACTTATACTGATCTCAGAAATAGGTGGCAAATATGTCCAGTTTATTCTAATAATCTGACACATTCTACAATCAGCCTAGTTGATTCAAATAATTAGCACAGCAAGTCCTACTATAGCGAAGATTCCATGAGATCATTGTTAGGATGTTAACTTATTAAATATAATATACAATGGATACATCCGATCAGTATATGACGTAATAGTCAAATAAGTAACGTGTAGGCTGACGTCACAATCATGATGACGTAATATAACTCAAAACTCCACCAACTGTACGAATTGTATGTCTTTGATGAATTTACAATGTAATAACCTTCTGTTGAATATTTTAAAACTAATTTGGCTGGCAGCAGCTGTTGCCATACACCGCCCGCCAAATTAGTTTTAAAATATTCAACAGCCTATCTGTATAGTTACCTTGAAATTGGGATTCCGGGAATTCAGTCTTTAAAGTATATAAATCGATCCCAACACGCGCAAAACCTAAGCGGAGCTTAGCTAGAAATTGGAGACGGTCAGCTTGAAATGGATCTGTCTATTGCACAGCAATACATTGTAACAAATGGACCTAAACAGGGATAGCTTTGTTGATTAATATGTATCGTTTTTTCCAATGCCACGATTACAATAAAGCACACCGTTTCTTTTGCTTTGAAATTGTCTTGGGATCCATCACTCCTCGTATGGCCTCATCAAAAACTATCTTCACACCCTTTTGTTTTAGTGCAGAACACTCTAGATATTTAATGGCTCCGATTTCCTTTGCCAATGCTAAGCCTTGGGGATAAGTAATTGGAACATTGTTTTGATCCCATAGTCGCTCACTGGTGTTCGTATCCTCCCGAAGGTCTAGCTTTGTGCCAACAAGGATTATTGGTGTATCTGGACAATGATGCCTGACCTCAGGTAACCACTAAAATAGGATAACAATTGTCCGTATTAATTAGTGCATTGTATGTATGATATATCATATGCACAGAAACTGTTTACGCAAGCAAGTTTATACGCCATATCAAAATTTAGAACACAGTGAAGTGTGTGCAATAATGCAATTTAGGCCTATATTAATTAAATAAACAATGTCTTAACATTGTTGCAAATATTCATACACAATTTTTTAAAGTACAAGTCTTAGTCCATGCACTATGAATATCAGACCGTGAGCTTAGTGTTGCATCACGTGGGCCAACCAAACGCCGTCAGGATGGTTCTTTTGCAGTAATATGATTTTCTGTGCGGTGGCCATGTTGGACTTTCAACACACATTCCCCAATGCACATTTTGTTGTGTGGAAACCTATTTTCATATAGCTTAGTTGCCGCTCATATTGTATCTATGATAACCCTGACATTGCCTGCGTGTTCACATTGTGTTAATGGACCTTTCCAGGTTATCATCTATCATATGACGTAGAGGTCATAATCAACTACGTGACGTGTAGGATGACGTCATAATTATGATGTCACAAATGACTCGATTTAGTCTGTCTTAAATGCTTAATAGTCAGACACGTTGTGCGAATTGTATGTCTTTGCTATTTAATAAACATGCTGTTGAATATTTTGAAACTATTTTGACCGGGCGCTGTACCATAGGCAGCAACAGCACCAAGTCAAATTAGTTTCAAAATATTTAACAGCTTACCTGTTTAGTTTTCTGGAAATGCATAGTCAGGAGGTTCAGGGATCGATCGATCCCAACACGAACGTGATGTGGGTGGAGCTTAGCTAGGCATGGGCGGAGCATGGCTAAAACTGGAAAGGTTCATTGACCTGTGGAGGTGTGTAAACATGGAATTTGAATTCTCATGCATAAATATTATACAATAGTCTTACTTTTATTCTGACATTAGAACAACTATCAGCACAACTTAATGAGAAGCAGATCAAAAACACATCCTGTAACGAGAGGAAGAAAACAATCAGACAGACACACACGATCTAATGTAATAAGCAACTCTATACTATTTATTAGAACATGATCCATTCATTATTTACTATGCATATATATATTGCAACAGTTAAGTATTCTACAACAGCCACATAGGTTTTTTGGTGATGGGTTGGGGTTTTTATGGGGTTTTTTTTTGGGGGGGGGGGCTAATGGATGAATCCTATCTGTTACTCAACAATATGACGTTATAATCAATTAAGTAAAATGTAGGCTGACGTTATAATCAATTACATAACATGTAGGCAGTTCGGAATTTCGGACAAAAGTTCAGGACTTAGGGAATGTTTGGGATCGTATAGAGTGCACACGCAGCAGCAATGGAGATGCACTGGTAGCATTCCTTAGTTCCAATGGCCTAGTTGCCACAAATACGCCTTTCAAACACCCATGCCGTCACCGGACAACATGGACTGGACACTTTGCTGATCGCAAAGCTCCAAAAGGTTCGAAGGCTACAACAGCTGTTTTCAACCAAATAGAGTTCATACTATGCAAGACATACGCAAAACCCCTACTTCAGAATGCTCGTTCCTATGGAGGAACAGACGTCAATTCTGACCATAAGCCAGCCATTACACGCCTTCAGATGAACGATCTCTACATAATGTATAAAGGCCATACCAGGCAAGAGTGTAGAGCCAGCTACAACCTACACAAGCTCATCAGCGACACTGACACTCAAATGTCATGCAAAAAGGCCCTCGGGGAGCAGATAGCTAACATCGACGTCAGCTCCGATCCAAACGAGGCCCTAAACAAAACACTGAAATTTATGGAATCATCAGCTACCAGCACCATAGGTGTTCTAAAAAACAACCGAACTAGGTATACTGACGACCCTCTAGTAGTAAAACTGTCAGCAGAGCAGAAAGCGTTACGGCTGTGCATCTATCAAAGTGGCCAAAGTGAAGACCGCATCAAACTACGCCGAGAGCGCAATAACATCCTGCGCCACATTAGCAAACGCTTAAAAGATCTTGCTATTCACCAAGCAGACTCCCTAACAGATGAAATCACTGCCATGGATGACTGTCACAAAATGTTTCGAGAAGGCCAAGCCCTGAGAGTTACTGACTACACAACACCACTCACTGTACACACTCTGAAGGACACTTTATCAGGACTGACCAGTGCAAAGTCGGGGTGATTCGAGAATGGCTCAAGGAACAGTTCACTGACCACGATGACAAGCCCTTGCACACATTCTCAGGAGACCCCAGGCCATTACTAACACCAATTAATACAGCAGAGGTTGAGAAGACACTTAAATCCCTGAAAAATGGACGTGCATCTGGACCTGATGGCATGAGCAATGAACCATTCAAATATGCAAGTGACATTATCTCAAAACCAATCACGCACATAATCAATTCAGCTTTTATGCACAACCTTCCCATCGACGTTGTAGGCCAAGGCATCCTATCGAGCTACACAAGCCCAAGAAGCCACCTGGCCCCCAGCCAATCTGCGGCCCATTATGCTCCTTAACAGCATACGGAAAATCCTATCCAATGTTACTCTATGCCTCATCCAAGACAAGATCGACGACTTCAGCGGATCATGTCAAAGTGGCTTCAAATGTGGACGCAGCTGCGCAGACATTGTATGGGCTCAACACATGCTTGTGTCGGTAGTCATGTCCAAACACTTGGATTTCCACAAATGGGCATTGACATGTCACGAGCCTTTGGCACAATTAAACGCTGAAAGATCCTAAATGTACTACGACAGGCCAGTTGCAGTGAAGATGGGCTACGCCTAGTGAGACAACTGCTTGCAGACACCAAGCTGAGAGTGCGAGTCAAGTCAGTGAAGTCTGTAGAGTTTAAGACATCAATCGGCTCCCCACAGGGAGATGGTCTATCTCTGGTGCCTTTCATCTGTTACCTTGCTGCTGCATTGAAAACGCTGTGGTAAAGTTTCACAAGACCAACTTGGGTTGTGGATATGACCGGGGTAAACAACTCAGTTCGTGTGGGTACTACTAGGTAACTAACTGTGTGCGTGCATGTGCGAATGTGTGCATGTCTGCGTGTGTACGAGAGTGTGTGCCAGAGCAACTACCTCAAACATTGTGTGTATGACATGGTAATTAACTCACAGTGTGTGGATATGACAGTGGCCGAAGTCTGTCATAATCCTCCTGACCCGCTGTATCCCACAGGTTGAGCGTAATTGTCTTGCCATCGACCATCACATTAGCAGAACAGTTGTCAAAGCTTTAGCAACAAAGGAATGAGCACAGCACATAACAAATGAAGTTGTTTTGCATGGCATATAACGGGCCTTTTCAGTTTTCACTATGTCCCACCCAGCTCTGGCTAAGCTCCACCCACACTTCACTCGTGTTGGGATCAATCGATCCTCGGACACCGTGACTATCAATTTCCAGAAAAGTATACACATTAGTTGTTAAATGTTTTGAGACTAATTTGACTGGGCGCTGTTGCTGCCATGTCAAATTAGTTTCAAAATATTCAACAGCATGTTTATTAAATAGCAGACATACAATTCGTACAACGTGTCAGACTATTAAGCGTTAAAGACGGACTATTTCGAATCATTCATGACGTCAGCAAACACGTCACTTAGTTGATTATGACGTCATATGATGGATGGATAAACTTGGAAAGGTGAATTATATCATGTTTTGCGCACACCAGTACATTATTCGTGTCACATACGGTCTTGAAATTGAGGTCGCTCTGGTCAACGGCACATGCTACCATCAACTCAAAAAGTTGATATAGGTTAGAGCAGCACATTTTCACTTACCCCATCTACATAATATGGTTAGATTGGAACAACACACACTGGCTTGTATTCTCACATTCTCACTCCCAATTTGCAGTCAACTAATCCCTGTTCCAAGACTAGGTTATGAGCAGACCGACCCCAGGGAGCATTACAAAGAATAATACATAATGTAGGCTAATGGAGTGATCCCCTCCATTTATTCCTTTGGTTAAGCCCCATATAGTTTAATGACGGGATCTACTGGAGTGGTAAGAGTAGGGCGTGTGCTAAAGAGGATGCAGGGAAATGTGCTGTCGAAAGGACACTTGAATCTACCCACTTCAGCGGGATTCATGCAGATGATGCAGATACTGATGGAAGTCGGTTATCGAGCCAGCCATTCCAGTGTTAAACTTTTTTAATAGTCTTCTCTTGGTCTGCAAATGGACATTTTTCAAGATCACTGCCGAAGCCGCTTTTGGCTGATATAAGTTTTAAAGGGTTAATATCATGTCATACTCACATGGTAGGGACGTAATCCCCAGGCCAGTCATTGGTTGTGTAGCTAATCATCAAACATGTCTTACCCACGGCACTATAAAATGGGATGAAATGTACAATATTAGTATGATAATAGACCCCAAAATCTAAGAAATCGGAATATAAGAATAGTATTTCATCTAGCAAATCAAAGAAACTGCAGAGGTGTTTCATCAAAATCTGCCAGATCATTTGAGAGTGACGAATACCAAAAAAATGTTAAAAGTAAGTCATCTATAAGTCCCTCATAAATGCTTAATAGTCCGTAAAGTGGTACGAATTGTATGTCTTTACTGTTTAGTAACTTTCTGTTGGACAATTTGAAACTAATTTAACTGGGTGAGCCCTGTTACTGCCATACGCAGCAACAGCACCCAGTCAAATGAGTTTCCAAATATCCAACAGCTTACCTGTATGACTTTCTGGATATTGAGATTCAGGGAACTCATTCTAACACTGAATCTATATCTCTCATTATCACAATTTTGAATTTACCGACCCCCCGAAACCCAATTTTTAAAGCTAGACACAATGTATTGGAAGCAAGAATCTCCGATGACGTTTTAATTGGTCTCTGGTTGGCTTTCCAGCTTTGAGACAAGAGATGGCTCCCTTACGAAACCATCTTTGCAGACTCATTTCTGGGCTGTTGTAAATAACGTAAAATACATCTTGTTTATCGATTTCTCGCGCTACTAAAATGGAATAAAGTATGTGTGATTCATAGTGAGAAAATTAAGCAGGAACATCGATTAAACTAAACAGAACCCTTCAATCCCAAAGCTAGATTATATATACCACTGGGGATGGAGAATGCAGATGGTGTTGATTTCATCTATGATGAAAAATGTCCTGGAACTAAACTTGGAAACATGACTATCTATAATGTTAGGAAGCAGCATGATGACATTGAGGTCGCAAGGTCAAAGGTCACTGTGACAAAAACGAGACAGGCGAGACATTATATTCAGTGGAATTTTGTACTTTTGAAAACAGTAAAATGCTGCCTTTGGTAGTAACAGCTTTCAGGAGCAGTGTTTACAAAATTACATCAGTCCGCTATCAACTACAATCTCTTACATAATCTGACTTCTTTGTTTCGGACGCGTAAAAGTTATTATGCATGCCCAGTTAAGTTTCTTGAGGACCTGCTTTCAAAAGCTGCAAAACAACTCCATGTCACAAACATATTAATGAATGAAGCCAAATTTAGACTTGGATACTTATCTGACACAAAAAAGACCTGGATACTTTACCGACACAAAGAAGACCTGGATACTTATCCGACACAAAGAAGACTTGGATACTTATGCGACACAAAGAAGACCTGGATACTTATCTGACACAAAGAAGACCTGGATACTTATCCGACACAAAGAAAACCTGGATACTTATCCGACACAAAGAAGACCTGGATACTTATCCGACACAAAGAAGACCTGGATACTTATCCGACACAAAGAAGACCTGGATAATTATCCGACACAAAGAAGACCTGGATACTTATCCGACACAAAGAAGTCCTGGATACTTATCCGACACAAAGAAGACCTGGATACTTATGCGACACAAAGAAGTCCTGGATACTTATCCGACACAAAGAAGACCTGGATACTTATCCAACACAAAGAAGACCTGGATACTTATCCGACACAAAGAAGACTAAAGATGAAAGTATCTTAGTCCGGGGCGAGTAGTAGTGGAGGAGTCTAGGGCTTGAAGGTCAAGCAGGGGTGTAGCAACGCATTTTACCGGGAGGTGGGGTAGGGCGAGTGGGGGGGGGTCTTAACTATGGTTGGGTTGGAAAGCTAGGGGCAGCATGGGGGATATATAATCAGAGAAAACCGTGGTGGAGCCCACCCCGCTATTTCAGCACCCCGCCCCCACCCGCAGGTCAAGGTACGTTCCTACATCCCTGACGCACATCTAGATAATAATGTAACATCTAAGTACACATGACTTAAGTCAACACGTACTTTTTTAATCACAAGTATCAAATTCACGTTTTTATTTATACAAAAATAGATAATGCGTTGTTGAATTTATAATTGGACTTCTTTATATTTTAAATCCAATTTTGAAAGAAATTTAAGTTACTGCCCCTAGGTGCCAGGTACACAAACTTTCTATCCAATTTTAAGAAAGTTTTAATGCAGATGGCTCCCAGGTTCGACCTATGCTTAGGTTTCAATCCAGCTGAGAACATCTAGCAAAGCAAGGCAACCAAATAAAAAATAATTTTAGCTCAATCACTCTATTAAATAATAGCTTTGAATAACACCTATTAGGGTCTATAATGTCAGACTTTACTCACCCGTCTCCAACCACGACACACTTGACTGACTGCATCCTTCTCTATCTAATTGATGTTTAATAAATGCGCTTAGCCACCTCTGAGCAATGGTGCGCGCGTATAAGTAATAGGGGCCTACACTTACAACTAAAATAGGTTTTTATAACAGCATATTAAATCAAATATTATATTTTCAACAACTGACGGAAAATTACGATCTACTCAATATTTGTACCTGATAAATACCGCAAATATAGCGAAGCTGAGTCCGCGTATTTAGATATTAGGCCTACATTGTCCAGAAATAGGACAAATATAGCGAAGCTGAGTCCGCGTATTTAGATATTAGGCCTACATTGTCCAGAAATAGGACAAATTTCCCCCTACAATTACAGAATAATAACAAGTATTCTGTAAATATTGCTTTGCAATACATACCCCCTACATGGTGATACAAATCTTTAGAGATTGACAGTCATAGACTCCATTAAAAATTGACAGATGCAGATGAAACTCGAACTTGATCTGTAACTTCTCATAACAAAGCAATATACCAAGTTTCAGTTATATATGGTGAAGGAGAACGAACGTCTTTAAAGCTGTCACGTTTGTATTTCATAAGTCGAAAGGGGGCATAACTTTATGGAAAATTGACGGAAATGTCTGCTCTGTAACTCGCTATAATAAGGTAACCTACGAATTCTCACTTGAACACCCTTGAAGGGTGTCGAAAAAAGTGCGGGAAGCTGATATTTTTTAAGTCGAAAGTGTGTGTGTGCGTGCGTGCGTGCGTGCGTGCGTGCGTGCGTTTTGTGTGTGGGGGGGGGGGGGGTGTATCACCGCATAAAAAATTGACGCATACGCCTGAAACTCGAACTTAGTCTGTAACCTCTCATAACAAAGCAATGTACCGATTCTCAGTAGAATATCTTAACAGAGACAAAATTAAGAGCAGCCAGTGATGAAAAAATTGCACTACTGCATCAACAGAGCATAACAGATCAAATTTGGGTCATTAGGTATCAACAACTTGTAAAGATAAAGAAATCAACAGAACTGGCACAGTAGAAAATCAGCGCAAGAAGCCGTGCAGACCCTGACACCCATTCAAACATATTAAAGAAAAACTGTAAAGAATATTTTAAACCTAAATCTTGATACCATCTTAAACAGACGTGATGAGCTTATTACCCGGAAATATATTGGTGAAATATACACTGCAATGCTAGTGAAATGCACAAAGCAAGTATATTTTTTATTCAATACAGGACCCCGATCTGTACCGACAGATAACCTTTTCAACAAAGTTAAGTGGCCAGGATAGAACCAATACCGTGAACCTAGTTTTCTCCAACGAAAATGATACAGTAGACAACATTCTGACTGAAGACCCAGTGGGAAACAGCCACGACATCGTCTGTCACCTATTAAACGATATCTTTACTGGAAACAGTGACAAACTATTAAAGAGGCCGGTTTTGGAGGCCTCCTCATGAAAGGGTTAAAATACATTAAGAGAAGATGATAGGCTTACATGGGCAGTCGTTGTCGTTGCAATACTTAATACAGGTCTATGATAGCAACAAGTAGGTGAGTAGGGTGGGGTGGGCTACCAGTCAAAGTATTAAAAAGATATTCGCATAGTTGTCTTTATCTGAGATATTGAAATTTTGGTGCTAAACATTCTAAAGGATTTTGCTAGAAAAACACACAATTGTGCCCAAGTAAGTCACATCTTGGTGGCGGTTGCTTGAAATGACTTCCATAGGCCTAACGTTATCGCTATCGGTCACTGAATCCGGATGGTATATTAATACATTAATACCGCGCTCGTGTTGGTATCGATGGATCTCTGAGCTTCTTGACTATCAATTTCCAGAAAACTATACAGGTAAGGCGTTGACTATTTTGAAACCAATTTGACTGGGTGCTGTTGCTGCTTGTGGCAGTAACATCGCCCAGTCAAATTAGTTTCAAAATATTCACCAGCATGTTTTGTAAATAGCAAAGACATACAATTCGTACAACGTGTCGGACTATTAAGCATCTAAGACGGACTAAATTGAGTCAGTCATGATGTCATGATTATGACGTCATCCTACACGTCACGTTGTTGATTATGACATCATATGACGTAATATGATGGATGGACAACATGAAAATGCCCATTAGCAAGTGGTATTAATTATCCTCCCTCCGTCAGAGGATGAGTACATTGTATTCAAGGCAACAATCTATGATTGGCCTTGTTAAAATATGTGACCTATAAATATGGGTGGTCTCTTAATACAAGTGGCCCATATTGTGTGGGCCACGCATTACCAAGTGGTATTAGCCATGTAATGCTCAATTTGCCCATGACAATTTGAATAGAGAGATCCATTTCTAGGTATGCTACGCCTATTTTTATATATATATAATTTTACTGTTTAATCAACATTGTGTTGAATATTTTGAAACTAATTTGACCTGGCGTTGTTGCGGCCAGAGGCAGCAAACATTTAAAAGCACCCAGTCAAATTAGTTTCAAAATAGTCATCAGCTTACCTGTATAGTTACCTTGAAATTGGAAGTCTGGGAATTCATTATTCAGCGGGTGTGTATATATATTCCCAGACTTCCAATTTCAAGGTAACTATACAGGTAAGCTGATGACTATTTTGAAACTAATTTGACTGGGTGCTTTTAAATGTTTGCTGCCTCTGGCCGCAACAACGCCAGGTCAAATTAGTTTCAAAATATTCAACACAATGTTGATTAAACAGTAAAGACATACAACTCGCATACTTGACTGGCTATTTAATGTTCCTGGTGGAGCTAGATACGTCATTCATTACCATAGAAAATGTCCTATGTCTAATTGCCGTCCAAGAGACCATTGTGGTTTTTCTTTTGCAATTTACTACTGGAATTATAGGATCGGGAATCCAACCAGTCATGTCAGTGGTAAACTTTCAAAACAAGTTCCCCGGCAAGTAGCTAATGCAAATGGACATTTCTCATGATCACTGCAAGAAGCCATTTGTGGTCAGTTTGATAGAGTGCTAAAGTGGACATATAAGAGACGCCGCGAGTGGGCGTGTGCTTGAGTACTTTCATCTGCGGAAGGAATGATAAACATGTTTTGTATGCAGTCCTCCAGCAAAAGAAGAGCACTTATTTAGAGTAGTTATTTGGAGTTCCGTTGGCTGTTTATTAAAATAATTAAGCGGTCATCGCCGCGCAAACTCTATTACAGTTGGACCAGAACAAATAAGAGAACTCACCATGAATCACGTGCATGAAGATAATAATTATGAGATCTCCAGCAATCTAAAAATAGAGCCGTTTCTTCGCGTCGAGAATTATTAGATCTCGTATCGATGGAGATCTCGCGAGACACAGCCCCACAATCCCCTGCGCGAAATGGCCGCACCTATAGGCAATTCTAGACAGCAATAAATAGAAGCGTGCCCACTGGAGCGGGCATGCAATAATAATAATAGGATAATAGTCGATGTGCAATACTATTTAACTCCGAAATGTTGTTAGTTGTGTATGCATGAATGGACACCAATACATTTGTAATCATATAAATGCGGGTACCAGAAGTGGCGATTGTAGCAAATATTACAGGTAGGTGACCCTCACAATGCTGGTACCACTCAGAGTTCAGGTGAACAAACAAAATTATCTAGAGTAAACGGGAAAACCGGTTAGGCATTTTTCCAATGTACTGCTCAAATGGGCTATGTGAATTTTTGTCTGTAAGTTTCCAGGTTATTTAATGACAAAACATTTTTTCTGCAAATTTTATCCCTAAAATGTTCAACAGAAAGGTCTCCCTTCAGCACGTCAGTGAAAACGGACAAGATGGGGTTACTTTCTATTGGAAATTTACATAGCTATTGGATGTGGGTTAAAAGAAAGGCAGTTTGTATGTTTGTGCAAGGGGTAGTTCCTTGTTTGGAGTACAGTATTAACCTCTGCAATTGGTCTCAATGCGTCACTTATCTGCTGTACTTTTTCATTTATATGTTGCTAAAGCGTTCTGTAATTGGCAATTGGCACGATGGTAACGTACCCTCATACCCGAAATAATTATTATGATAAATCGTCGCTTTATTTTGAATTTACCTGAAAATAATACAAAGACTGCTGTTAAGACATACCTGTGAGAGAAAAATTCACCATTTTATTGTTTGTTTGTTCATTTTGCTCTTTCTGAAGCACGTCTTTGCACAAATTGTCTGCAAATAGGCTATGGAATGAGACAAAAAAATGATTTTCGCAAAGAAATATGTATTGTCGTGATATGTTACTACGAAAAACAGCATTCTGAGGGGCAACACACTACATCAAGGGAAATAGTTTCAAGAGATTGAGCCATGCCCAAATTTTGGGCTGATTGTTACGTTTCCTCAAGATTATTAGCCCAATTGTCGGCCAGCATACTGAGGGGCCAATGGATTTTCACGTGTCACATCCAACCTTTAAAGCAAATATCAAAAAACTTTATTTTCATGTTAACCGCCATACGCAATCTAACTTAATAAACAACCTTCATCAGTGTCCAGAAAAGTTATTGCTAGCATCTATCTGGCGAGTCCCATGTCATTTTAAACAAAAGGTGTCAGACGATACCAAATAGCTCGCCTTCTTATGTTTGCCGCAGGAACCGGTGTGCTCTGGATTAAAAATTCTGTGAAAGACTAAAGTCCAAACCGTGTACATATATAGAACAAGAGCTATCAGAAGATAGCCAATAGTGTCCGATCTTGGCCCACGCTGCTCATACCCATCTCGTGTGGGCCGGGTGGGCAGATGCTGCTCTCAAGAAGTGTCAGATCTCGACCCATGCTGCCCATATCCGATGTGCTGCATGGTCGAAAATGACCAGGTTATACCTCATAGCGACCGAGGTTCTGCTCCCACAAGATCTGTTGCACCATGGTCATTCTACCATCCGAGGCAGCCACAGTGGGCGGGCAGTGCGGATGAAATGACAGGTTACGGCTCACGGTGACTGTGATGCTGCTCTCTCGAGATATGCTGCACCATGTCATTCATTCTATGCACCTGAGGCCCACTGCAGCCCGAGAGACGATCTCGAGATGGACAATGAAGGAGTTGTGTGCCTGTTATTCTGCCCTCCCGCCACCGGCCTTCGCGGTCTGCCACGGCCAGAGATCTCTCGATGGATCATAATGGCGCGAGTTGACATGGCATTCATTCTCCCGCAGCGTCAAGCACCGCAGCCCTAGAGATGAACATCTCAAGATGGATGATGGACCGTGCGTGTCTGTCATTCTGCGGCCCGAGATATTCTCTCGAGATGGAACACAGTGGGCGTGTTTGCCATTCTGCCCTCCCACCACATATCTTCTCGAGAAGAGCGGTGGAGAATGACATGATTATTCTGCCCATGCTGTGTCTTGCAGCAGCGGCCCATGATCTTCTCGAGATGAGCTGTATGGACATGGCATTCATTCGCGACACCCACCCCAACTGTGGCTCGTCTCAGTGGCTTGAGATCGTCTCTAGATGAGCTGCGTGGTCATGGCATTTATTCTGCCCCCTGCCGCTGTGGCTCATCCTGCTGGCCCCAAGATGAACTCTGTGGGTGCATGGGCATATGCGTGGTCGTGTATGGGCTGCATGTGTGTGGACATGAGTAGGCACATGGGCGTACTTGGGAGACATTCATCCCCCGCCTCCTCCCATCTCGATCCAGGGCCGTGCATGGATCGCGACCCCATGCCGTGGTTGACCTGCCACGTGGTTGTAGCTGCCTACCGATTGTTCGCAGCGCCCTCCCTCCCACCGCAGAGGGCTCGCTCTCTCTCTCTCTCTCGCCGAGTTTGATTTCTCGGGGTGCTAAGCACGAGACAGAGGCACTCCGGTGTGCCGGAAAATGTATGTACGCGAAGCCATCGCTGTATACATAAAGAATTGGCAATTCTTTATGTAAGTGAAGTCGATTATGGTCGAGTCAATTGTTTATGCATGTAGCCTTTACGCTGATTTGAAGCTCCCAGAGGAGGTGGTATCATTTTAATTCCGGACATACTACTACTTTTGATATATCTATCAGGGCATATTTAGTTAATGTATACTAAATAGTACAATTCTTCAAAGTAAGCTCAGTTAAGAACTTTCGATGCTATTCACTAAATGATGAAAGGGAGGCCACGATGACCTACTTTTAGTGTGTGACACATGTTTAGCATACAATGCTTACATAGACCAATTATGATTATGGTATACAATGGAGGAATCCTCTACCTACGCTTTTCCCATGTTGTCATCAATCGATCCCTGCACACTCTGAATCTCAATTTCCAGACAACTATACAGGTAAGCCATTGACTATTTTGAAACTAAGTTGACTGGGTGTTGTTTCAACGTATTCAACAGCATATATTTATTAAATAGTAGACATACAATTCCTACAATCTGATGGACTATTAAATGTTTAAGATGGACTAAATCGATTATAACGTTATCCTACATGTCACATAGTTGATTATCACGTCATATGATTGATGGATAAATGGATAAACTGGAATCTGCCATTATCTTCTGAAAGTACAGATAGGACAGAAATTTCAAATGCTGTTCAGTGAAAAATAGGCCACACTGAGTGACTTATGAGATGTGACACACCATTATGGTACAATGCATCTATACACTTCATTTAATTACTGTATATGTAAACCTCTTGAAACTACAGCTGGACAATAATATTCTATGATATTCAGTAATTCATGAAAAACATGCCACGATGACCTACTTTTGATACATGATACACTGTTCGACTATGATGCATCCATATACCAAGTTTGTGAAAAAGTCTGGATAAACATTTTCTATTATGTTCAAGGAAGCGTGGAAATGAGCTCAGACTGACCGACTTTTGATATAGGACATACCATTGGCCTACAATGCACCCACACAACAAATATTATTATGTGTACGAAAAACTCTGTTCATAGATTTTCCATAATGTTCAAAGAACCATGAAAAGTAGGTCATATTGATCTACTTTTGACAAAGGACATACCTTTAGTATGCTACACACCAATGCACCGTTCTATTTTTAGCTAGGCCGCGCCCATCTCTAGCTAAGCTCCGCTCACATCTCGCTCGTGTTGGGATCGATCGATCTCTGAACTCCCGATTCAAATTTCCAGAAAACTATACAGGTAAACTATTGAATATTTTGGAACTAATTTGACTGGGTGCTGATGCTGCCTATGGTAGCAACAGCGTCCAGCATCAAAATATTCAACAGCATGTTTATTAAATAGTAGCGAAATACAATTCGTACGTGTCAGTTTCCTACGAGTTAAAGACGGGCCAAATAGAATCATTTATGACGTAATGATTATGACGTCATCCTACTTAGCTGATTATGACATCATATGATGTCAGATGATACTCTGGAAATGTCCATTGCTGTCACAGTATATTAAAGATGACAACCTATACCCTATCATCTGACAGGGAAGGATTGAATAACAACGATAAGTCAATTTGGATGACATATGTGGAATACTGCTGCTTTAGAGATGAATTGTGAGACACTAGAGATATCAAACAAACATGGACATAACAATATCAGTTAAATTGAATTAAAATTCACAAATTTATCTGGCTCAGAAGAGTAAATAAACATTTTGTCCTCATCATGACTTCATCAAGCGATAAGTCACTCGCACATATTGGGCCGAAAAAAATAAATGCATATTTGGAGGTTTCATGCATTTCTCAATCGCTTAAGTTACCGTAATACCAGGGACCATGATTTGGTCCTTGGAATTACGGTATGTCCCCGGAACCGAGGTCTGAGGCTGGAAAATGTCCCCAGGATTATTGTAAAGTCAGTACACGCTCTCTATCTCTCTCACTCTCTCCCTCACATGACGAAAGAAATGAAATTTGTCATTTCACAAATGAGCATTACATTTATACTGTACACAGCATTGCAGCAAGCATTCAACATTATTGAAAAGTGCATTATTATATTAGCATAGCACTTGTTAGTACGCACCAAGCAGTAGAGTAAAAAAGTGAGTTTGAAAAATTTGCGGGAACCTTGTCATGTGAGAGATGGGTGGTAAAAATATGGAGTGATAAGTCACCCACAAATACTTTCTGGGGCCGAAAAAACTAATGCATATTTGGACGTTTCATGCATATCTCAATTGATGAAGTCCCCAATTTTGTCACTGGAATCACAATATGTCCCCGCAACCTAGCTCTGAGGCTGAAAAATGTCCCTAGGATTACGGTAAAGTCAGTTCTCACCCTCTCTCACTCCTCTCTCCATCCCTCTCCTTCTGGTTGGTTTAACATCTCATTAAATCATGTGACTTAGTAAGATTTGTATTCGACAAGGCATCAGTTGAGTTCAGTTCGTGATCTCCCCACTTCTGCATTAGGCGCACCCAGTTTTTAATCCTGGTATACAGTCTTAGTAGTACCCATCATGTATTTAAAGGATGTTCAGTGGATCCAGTCTGTCAGATATCTGGCATCTGAATGATGGGTGAACCATTCAAGAATACTGCAGAATTAATGTCTTGACTGACACATTTGTAACAGTGACCCTGACCATTGACCTTGTCACATAAATGTTATCGTGTTGCTTCCTAACATTATAGGCAACCATGTATCCAAGCTTAGTTACAATAGTATAACCAATCCTGAAATATAAATGATTTGCTAAACACAAAAACTTAACGTTGGGAAAATAGCAAGGTCACAATGACCTTGAGTTTTGATCTAGTGACCTACTTATCATCATGCTGGTTCCTTATAGCAGAGGCAATCATGTATCAAAACTTGATTCTAGTTGACCCAAGCAATCACAAAATATAGGCAAAGAAGATTTTCTAAATGTAAGAACAAACTTGAAAAGAAAGACATGGCAGATATCAAATATCAAGGCTACAATGACCATGACCGGCAGCTTCCTTATAGTATAGGAAACCATGTGTCCAAGATTAGTTCTGGTAGTATTACGTAATTCTGAAATAGAAATGTAAATGATTTGCAAAATGGAAAAACTTAATGTTGAAAAAGCAGAGGTAAAATAACAATATCAGAGTGACCATGGCATCTGACCGGGTAACCTCCCTGTCACCATACTGCATCCTCTTGGTAAAAGGTATCATGTATCGAAGCTGTCTTCATTTAGGCTAGCGCAACAGAGAAATATAAACTTTTAAGATTTGCTAAATACAAAAACATAAAGTTGAAAGACATCAAAGCTTTGTAGAAGTCAAAGTGACCATGGGCTTTGACCTGGTGACCTCCTTGTCACCAACCTGTATCCTCGTGGTATATGTAACCATGTATCAGTTGTGATCCATTACCAGTAGGCTAGAGAAAGCCTGAGACATAAGCTGATAAGTTTTGCTAAAAGCAAAAACGTAATGTTTTAAGACGGATCAGAAGATACCAAATATCTCGCCTTCCTATTTTGGTGCAGCCGGTAAAAGTATGGACAAATCTCGAAAATAAATATAATATTTGAAGCAAACTAGTTCTAAGCATCACATAGATTGAATCTGTGAAGTTTTATTTAAATCAGATAACCTCTTGTTGGTGTAAATGTTCTAAATGTAAAGGTTAAGGAGAGCGGACACTGACATCATGGTTTTTTCCCCCTCTCCCGAAACCTCGCCTCAAACAAATTTAACATTGACACCGTTGCTATCATTGTTGCCAGAAAAGTGATACCTTTCTGCAAGTTTTCTGCTTCACAGGCGAGACAAAAATTACTAAGGAACAAGGTTTTGTGAATATTTATCTTTGCACTTTAAATTGATAAACACCGGTAGATAAAATACATTTTAAGAACATGTCACAATACTGCATCCTCTTGGTAAAGTATGGATTCGGCAATATGAGTATGTAGACATTAATTAGTACTAACAAGTGTCCTTGACCGATCAAAGCACATTGAGAATTGCGTTCTATTGGCCTGGATGATGTCTTGAAATTCACATCTTAAAACATGGACACATGTAGACATATGTGAGGTCTTCACCCTTTCAGCACATAAATTCCAAATATATTGTCAAGCTGTTGAATTGTTTGAAATTAAATTGACTGAAAGCTGTGCCACAGGCACCAACAGCTTTCAGCCAAATTAATTACAAAATATTCAGCAGAACATTTCTTATGCCCTATTAATATTAGTGTAATACATGTATGGAAAAAATCCAAGCTCCTAACCTTTAGCACTGTGATGTAAAAAATTTTAATTTTCAAATTAAATTAACCGATGAACTGGTGTTCATTTTTCAACAAATTTGGTATAAGATGATGCTGTCATAGACAGCAACATCGTCCACCAACATTGTTGAAAAATGTATACCAGTTTCTTTGCTATTGCCACAGTAAAAGATATAATATTGACATCAGCGTGGTAAGGGTTAATCAGTTGCACTCAGCAAGTATTTTAGACTTGGATTGATTTCACAAAACCTTCCAGCGCTGATAACATTTCTTTGTTATGCAAATTTTATGTCTAAAGAAAGTTAAAAAGTGCACGGTTGCCATGGAAATTTGCTCAAGTGAGAAGTTTCTCTGCGGTAATGGTTTAATGATCGTCCTTATCAGATACCGTCCAATGCAGCTAGGTCTGAGTCCAAGCATGGAAGTTACTGTTTGTGAATGTATGCATGTCAGTAGATGTGCAATCATGTATGAATGTGATTGGTTCATGTGTGTCCCTATCTGCATGTGCACATGTCCCCCACACAACACGAACTGGCTATGCCATTGTTACTGTGTTTATATCGTTAACTTGAGGGATGTAATTAGAGTATCTGTGCAAGCCGCCACAGTTGAAATGATAGCGTGTAAATGGTTACCTGTCTGCTGAATTTATGCAGACTACATTTTCCATGGAGTTTACCTCTAGACATGCCGAATATTTTGAAAAAAATTTGACTGAAAGTTGTTGGTGGCTTAGCCACCAATAACTTTCAGTAAAATTGTTTTCAAAATATTCAGCATATCCACAGGTAAACTTACTTGCAAGCTTTTGACCATGCTATTGCAAAGTAATCAAACAACTGTGTTAAAAATTATTGAATACCAGCAATGTCATATCATACCATTCAAATGGTATCAACCTTTCAGAACCAATATATGGAGCATAATTAAGCTTTTAGCACTCCAGGCACCCAAAAACGTCTTCTGCAGTCATGTTTAGAAATGTCAATTTACAAACGAAGACTATTTTTGAAAATTTTCCACTGGAATGACTGCCTCAGTAACTGAGCTATTCATTTGAGATTAATTTTAAAAAACAATCTCTTGGTCTGCAAATGGACACTTTCTATGACAAGATTGAACCTTTCCTGGACATATCTTAGGGTCAAAGGTTAAGATAAACCACTGTAAGATGGTAATGTCTTACATTGAATCCCACCTTACCACAAAGCAAACATTGCTGGTCATAGTGAAAGCGAATCCTCTTCAATTAAAAGACCCAACGGCTAATATCCGGGCCATAATAGCTTTTCCACACGATCCCGACACCATAGCCAATTACTAAGGGAACGTGAATCTTATTGGATTCATAGCCACTGGACCCAATGGATGGGCCGGATCTATCACTTAGGCATCTGTGGTCATAAGCAAAATACATCAATTGCTAGCCGACGTCACAATCAAAATACATCAATTGCTAGCCGACGTCACAATCAAAATACATCAATTGCTAGCCGACGTCACAATCAAAATACATCAATTGCTAGCTGACGTCACAATCAAAATACATCAATTGCTAGCTGACGTCACAATCAAAATACATCAATTGCTAGCCGACGTCACAATCAAATTATGTAAGATTGACACCAAAAAACGGAAAGGTTTCAACAGTAACCGTCTGAATTATAAGTCTTTAGTGAATTCACAATTTAACACTTTTAATGGCCAAATTAAAAAATATTTACTTATTGAACCTCCATCTGCAAGATAAGAGAACTGTTTTTCAAAATTTATCACTGGAATGACTTCCTTGGTTATCAAGCCAGTCATTCCAGTGACAAATTTTCAAAAATTGTCTTCACTTGGCCTGCAGATGGACATTCCTCAAGACTACTGCAGAGGCCGGTTTTGGCCGTCTTTACCATTAAAGGGTTAATAAACATTTCATTGAATATTTTGAAGTTAATCTGATGGGGAGTTATTGCTGCTATATTCAGCACCAGTTCCCAGTCAAATTAGTTTCAGAATATTCAAGAGCTTACTTGTAGTTATCTTGAAATTGAGTTTCTGATAATTCCTGGTCGGAAGTTTTAAAATTGATTCAAACGCACATCTAAAGTGGGTGGCGTTTAGTTAGAAATGGGCACGAGATATCTAAAAATAGATCCCTCTATTTTAAACGGGAATGCATTCGAGATTCTCTATAAATTAATGTAAATTTTAATGCTTAATACGCAGCAAATGACTGGCACATTTATTATTGAAATATACAGGTGTTAATATCAGCATCATAATTATTAACATTATCATACTTGCAGCCAGAGTAACCCTTCAACGGCCTCTACAGTGATCTTCAGAAATCTCCATTTGCATGTCAAAAGTAGACTATTTTTGAAAATTTATCACTGGAATGACTGGCTCAATAACTGAGCCAGTCATTGCAGTCATCAATTTTCAAAAATAGCCTCTTGCCATGTAAATGGACTCCTTGGATTTTCTTGACCGATCTTGACCATTAACCCTTTCACCAATGAATGCCCCATATCTCATTTTTAAAGCAACCATACAGGAAGTGTTGAATATTTTGAAATTATTTTGACTGGAAGCCGTTGCTGCCTTAGGCAGCAACGTCTCCCAGTCAAATTAATTTCAAAATATTCAACAGAATAGGTTTTATATTGTAAAGAATATAGTTTTTTAGGGATTTGTTGGTGAAAGGGTTAAAGGTCAGAGAATAGCAGATGATGGACGGCGTCAATATTCTATCATTCATAGATTATGTGGCGATACAGAGTCAGATCTCTAAAGCACTAGCTTCCTGCTATTTCCCACTCAAAATCTCTGGATGTGACGACCAGAAACTCTCCCCTATAATATCACAATGGAGTTGCACTAATGAAGAACTAGCTTGTTCAAGGTTTCTGCCAGAGAGGGATCCGGTTGTATCCATTGGTAATTCACCATTTGCTAGTGGTCTTGGCTGTGAAAACATAATAGGACAATTTACTTAATGTCTCAATACATAAGACTCCAATCTTATGCATGTTTAAATTTAGAAAATTTGTACTTAATAGTGTCTGCGTGTGTGTCTGCACGGATGTGTGCCTGTCTATATACGCATATATACAAGGGTATCTATGTGTTTAAGAAAATACAAATTAATGTCATAAACATTAAAAGCTTACTTGAATGTGATCAGGTTTGGTATCTGACATAGCAATTCTAATTGGTCACAAACCTGCCTGTCTGTACTATTTCTTTTGTTCACTCATTCAAGGAACTTAATTTAGAACATGTTTTATTAAAATATGATGTGATGATTTGTAGCGTGGCTTTAACGCTGTCACTCAGACTTATAAAGGGAGGTAACTCATCAAAGGCAATTGTGCGCAATTTCCATATTACAAACAGAAATGATCTGTCAGCCACGTATCACTGATATGACTGAATAGCGAGGTCTGATCTGTTACTCAGACGGCATAATTAATTCTTCACTTATTAGCTTTAAGTCACAATCAAATTCGGCAATAAATGTGTGTGAATTGATGGCTAGTGAAGTTAGACCACCCGTAAAAGATTTTTTGGTTGTCCTCTCCCAACCCTGATGGTTGGAGTAAGGTAGAGAAATTCTTTTTTTTACCTGCTGAAATTTAACATTGCAAAATTGAATTTAAAGAACAAAACTTGAAGGTTTTTATGTGAACTTGAAACAGAAACTAGAAAGCAAACAGTTTCTAAAGGTTATATGAGCTCATTTTGACAAATGTATGAATACTGTATTCTGCGGCTGTAGTAGTAGAAACATCCTACAGCTGCAATCAGTCCTTCTTCGCTTTTGCCCACTGTGTCTTGTCCTTAGACGAAATCCTTAGCTTCCTCAGGTCCATTAATTTTGACAAATGGTGCCAATTAAATATCTCAATGAACTCACATCAGAAAATTAAAAAAATTCTGCACAGGAATTTACAAAAAAAGATTGAGTCGGCGGGCTTTATTGAGGGTCGGTCGGGAGAGGACAACCAAACTATTATCTAAAGCAATTCTAAATAGAGCAAGAATTTCATATTAAAATAATAGAGTGTGGCGTATGCAAGCAAGAAACAGTTTTCATATCGATACTTAGTCATCAAAGAAAGATATTTGCTGTTTGATTTTGAAATTTCAATATATTCCCAAAGTTTACCGAAGCCGCCATTGCATGCCATTTCACCCAATATCCAAGACGTTATTCTGGCTCAGATGTAAAAGCAGGCTAGTAAATTATATTCTCGTTGTAGCGATAAAGCCATTTATAGGCCAATATGCTTTACAGCCGTAATATGATTGTATGTCAATTTCACTTATGCCCTACGTTGAAATCCCAATAAACTCAGAATGTGAAAATCCTATGCGAGCCTGTTGGAAAACTGTTGAATATTTTGAGACTATGCTTGATGAAGTGTTGCTGTCCTGAACAGCAACAATGTTTTGCAAATTTAATTTTAAAATATTTAACAGATTAGTTTTTAAATTGCAGTGATTATGGGTTAAGAATTGGCAATAAACTCTTGTCAAAGCAGTCTATAATTTATGGCATGTGCGCAAATAACAGATTGTCACTGAAGAGTCGCAGTCACCACTAAATTCAGCTCATTTGAGCGTGAATGACGTCAGATACCATTGTGCGCGGAGACATGATGGACATGCTCCCAGTGACAAAATAATGCTACGGTCAAAGGGTAATTGAAGGGTTGTCAATAAACGAATGTTTCTGGAAGTCTGTTATATTGTATGGTCATGTCACCCTCTATTACTTCAATACAAAAATCTGGCTTCATTTAGAATCGCTTTAAGGATAGCCCTATAATTTAATACACATTAGGTTGAATATTTTGAAACTAAATCGAGTAAGCAGCAACAGCTCCGAGTTAAATTACTTTACTGATATTTATCAGCTTACCAGTATAATGGACCTTTCCAGTTTTAGCCATGCCCCGCCCATCCCTAGTTAAGACCCACCAACGCTTCGCCCGTGTTGGCAGTCGATCGATCCTCGAATACCCTGACTATCAATTCTCAGAAAACTATACAGGTAGGCAGTTAAATATTTTGAAACTATGGCAGCAACGGCACCCAGTCAAATTAGTTTCAAAATATTTAACAGAATGTTTATTAAATAGTAAAGATATAGAAATTCTACACCAATGCTTAGTCCATCTTCAATTATGCGTTCGTGACGAACTTCTCTACGTCACTCATGATGTCATTGATTATGGCATCATCCTACACATCATGTAGTTAATTATGACGTCATATAATGGATGGATAAACTGGAAAGATCCATTACAAGTACAGACACAGAGATTTACTGTTAACCGTTTCCAAATTATTGTTTTTTGTTTATCTCACACACACACGCACGCGCACGCACGCACGCACGCACACACACACACACACAACACACACACACACACACACACACACACACACACACACTGCTAGTAAATGCTTGCCAGGTAGTCAGGATATTCAAGATATGCAGTAATCAGCCACACTTACACTGCTTCTCAGGATAACTGTTCCTTTCCTGTGTATCTCAGGCAAGTTATTATAGTTAACATTGAACTCAGAAAACAGCATCTCATTCTTATCACTGGAGAGAGTACCCTGCAAAATCAAACAACATGTGTACACTGCAAACTCGACAATACAGGCATATGGACTCTGCAAAATTAAACAACACACGTCAGAACAGCAACATGCATATGTAGCCTGCAGAATCAAACAATAGGCCTATGTAAGCTGCAGAATCAAACAATAGACCTATGTAAGCTGCAGAATCAAACAATAGGCCTATGTAAGCTGCATAATCTAACAATAGGCATACATAAGCTGCAGAATCAAACAATAGGCCTATGTAAGCTGCAGAATCAAACAATAGGCCTATGTAAGCTGCAGAATCAAACAATAGGCATATGTAAGCTGCAGAATCAAACAATAGGCCTATGTAAGCTGCAGAATCAAACAATAGGCCTATGTAAGCTGCAGAATCACACAATAGGCCTATGTAAGCTGAAGAATCAAACAATAGGCCTATGTAAGCTGCAGAATCAAACAATAGGCCTATGTAAGCTGCAGAATCAAACAATAGGCCTATGTAAGCTGCAGAATCAAACAATAGGCATACATAAGCTGCAGAATCAAATAATAGGCCTATGTAAGCTGCAGAATCAAATAATAGGCCTATGTAAGCTGCAGAATCAAACACTAGGCCTATGTAAGCTGCAGAATCAAATAATAGGCCTATGTAAGCTGCAGAATCAAACAATAGGCATATGTAAGCTGCAGAATCAAACAATAGGCCTATGTAAGCTGCAGAATCAAACAATAGGCCTATGTAAGCTGCAGAATCAAACAATAGGCCTATGTAAGATGCAGAATCAAACAATAGGCCTATGTAAGCTGCAGAATCAAATAATAGGCCTATGTAAGCTGCAGAATCAAATAATAGGCATATGTAAGCTGCAGAATCTAACAATAGGCCTATGTAAGCTGCAGAATCTAACAATAGGCAGACATAAGCTGCAGAATCAGACAATAGGCATACATAAGCTGCAGAATCAGACAATAGCTCTATGTAAGCCACAGAATCAAACAATAGGCCTATGTAAGCTGCAGAATCTAACAATAGGCCTATGTAAGCTGCAGAATCAAACAATAGGCCTATGTAAGCTGCAGAATCTAACAATAGGCATACATAAGCTGCAGAATCAAACAATAGGCCTATGTAAGCTGCCGAATCAAACAATAGGCCTATGTAAGCTGCAGAATCAAATAATAGGCATATGTAAGCTGCAGAATCTAACAATAGGCCTATGTAAGCTGCAGAATCAAATAATAGGCCTATGTAAGCTGCAGAATCAAACAATAGGCCTATGTAAGCTGCAGAATCAAACAATAGGCCTATGTAAGCTGCAGAATCAAACAATAGGCCTATGTAAGCTGCAGAATCAAACAATAGGCCTATGTAAGCTGCAGAATCAAACAAAAGGCCTATGTAAGCTGCAGAATCAAACAATAGGCCTATGTAAGCTGCAGAATCAAACAATAGGCCTATGTAAGCTGCCAAATCTAACAATAGGCATACATAAGCAGCAGAATCAAACAATAGGCCTATGTAAGCTGCAAAATCAAACAATAGGCCTATGTAAGCTGCAGAAT
This sequence comes from Chaetoderma sp. LZ-2023a, assembly GCA_034401795.1. Classification (NCBI taxonomy): domain Eukaryota; kingdom Metazoa; phylum Mollusca; class Caudofoveata; order Chaetodermatida; family Chaetodermatidae; genus Chaetoderma; species Chaetoderma sp. LZ-2023a. The sequence goes on from CM067369.1 coordinate 256,162,373, forward strand.
CAAATAATAGGCATATGTAAGCTGCAGAATCTAACAAGGCCTATGTAAGCTGCAGAATCAAACAATAGGCAGATATAAGCTGCAGAATCAAACAATAGGCAGATGTAAGCTGCAAAATCAAACAATAGGTAGATGTAAGCTGCGAAATCTAATAATAGGTAGATGTAAGTTGCAGAATCTAACAATAGGCATATGTAAGAAAAGCAACAGGGCTTAAATTCACAGCTTTCCAGATTAAACATGATATTCGATGCCATCCAGATTGAACAGCTCTCTTATGAGAATCAGTAACAGGAATAGTAGAATGGAATTCACATCAAAATATCATGTCTATAATCGAGTACTGATGCTTTATTTTATTGAAATATCATTGAAAATATCATTGAAAATAAGCACTGCCGCTGAGTGGTAACTGATGATACCGAAGGCCCAAAAGATTTAATGACCGTAACTTCTTCTTCTTTTCGTTCGCTGATCATACTGCCAGTCCTGTAAGTGACTCTCGACATGATCATAAGCTTATAACGACCGTAACCATTTGAACGTAACACCATTAGGGGTCAAACTCAGAGGTTTACGTACTAGCATATTTTGTATCACGGTATAAATACCAGAACTAAGCTTGGAAACTATCAGGACATATAGACTGGACTCTGACAACCGAGATAAAAGGATAATGCTGCTCCAACAGTCGGATGGTGGATAAGATCACATTTAACCTCTTATGGCTAAATTTGGTCAAGAATATCAAAATATTTGCTCATTGAATTTCCACTTGCAGGCCAAGAGAAGGCGATTTTTGAAAATTTACCACTGAAATTACTTGCTCGATTATCAAGCCAGTCCTTCCAGTATTAATTTTCAAAAATTGTCTCCTGGCCTGCAAACGGTCATTCTGCAAGACCACCGCAGTCTGGTTTTGGCTGGCTTGACCACGAAAGGGTTAAATCCCTAGATATTTGTACTGTGAGGAAATGGATGCATCCAATCTGTCACTCATATATCTAATGCTATAATCAAAATACATCACTTATTAGCTGATGTCACAATCAAATGACATTGTTCTGCCACAAAAGTGGAAAAAGTCTGACAGTAAGCATCGGAATGGTATGCGTTGGTGAATTAAAAACTTTGTAACGAGTTTGTTAAATAATTTGAGACTAATTTGACTGGGAGTTGATGTTGCCTTTGGCAAATTAATTTTAAAATATTCATCAGATTTCCTAAATAGTTGTCTTGAAATTGAGACGCTGGAATTTCAAGGTTTAAAGGGTTACTGTTACTCACGAGGTAGGCTCCTAATGGCATAGCAATCAAATTACGAGCTTGATCACAAAGAGAATACAGGCACCTATTTCTAGCTAAGTCCCGCCCATTTCTAGCTAAGTCCCGCCCATTTCTAGCTAAGCTCCACCCACTTTATACGCGTGTTGGAATCAATTTGCAATGTTGATACCTGAATGCCTAGAATCTAAATTTCAAGGCAACTATACAGGTAAGGTGTTGAATATTTTGAAACTAATTTGATTGGAGGCGGGTGCTGTCTATGTCAAATTAGTTTCAAAATATGCAAGAGAATGTTTATTACATAGTAAAGTTATCAAGGTATACAATTCTTGCACTTTAATAATCGAATTCTTCCATACAGTATCTGTGACATGATACACTACACCACCCACCCCCACCAACCCCACCCCGCTCCCAAACACCCTGATAAGCTTGGGGACAAAATGCATAATGTATGATAATAAGAATGCTGAAGCATGCAGCATATTGTATGCATAGATTTCTGTTAATTTAAATTTAAAATTTGATGACACATTGTTGAATAATAAGGCAAGTTAAAAACCTAATTAACAAACATTTGTGATGCCTATGCCACCACCGGAATGAGTGACCTGTATGTCTCGATATTTTCTATGCAAGCGAGACAAAAATGTAAATAAATATTATTCTGTCCTACTGTGGTTCAAGTAGCAGGCCCGTACTTATTCTAATCCTCCAAACCAGTGATAAAGCATGAATGGGTGTGCTATAGAGTGTGCTATAGCGCTACCTTGAGTCGTTGCTGTGCCTGCGCAGGTGACATCCCTTTCTGCTGCACTTGTAGCCAGAAGCATGTATTGTACAAGTTGTTAATGTGACCTGGTAACACACAAGGACAAAAATAAAAAGCTTTTACAGGTAATTACATGGGCATTGCTAAACCCACTCAAGAACCCAGTTTTTGCTGGCTTGACGATTGATCTAAATGGTTATTATTACTATTATAGTCATGATTTTGTCCACCCAGTGTGTGTGTGCGTGCGTGCGTATGCACGTGTGTGTGTGCATCCTTCCCCAATCCTTTGTCCGGACCATAGTTTTAAGATTGTTCACATATCGCCACCAAACTTGGTATATGGATCCATCATTGAGTAAAGGTGTGTCATTTATCAGAAGTATGTCAGTATCACCTATTTTTATGCTTAACTGAATGCCATACAAAATTCTATTCCAGGCTGTGGCGTCAAGAGTAATTTGTATTCAGTAAACAAGCTTGCTATGTTCATGTACATTCCTTTCATTATTTAATGACGATCAAATGACTGTTGAGAATACAGCATGGACACAATTTATTGCATTGAGGGTACAGCTTTGGATTTATATCTGTGTGAAGGCTATCAAAAAATGCTGCACCTTTCATGCTTTGTGCAACATTAAGATATATGAATCCAATCTGTTAATCATGTATATGATAACATAATCAATCAGATGTAGGCTGACGTCACACTCAAATACGTCCTGAGTGGGGTATCTAAGTCTGTCAGGAATTCTTAATAGTCCACATGTGTACGAATTGTATGTCTTTACTACTTAATAGCCATTCTGTTGAATATTTTGAACCTAACTTGAGTGCACCCAAATCCCACATCCCTACTACCTCAGGGCCGCCCCACGGTATTACAATTGAAACAGGACTTTAGCTTTCCCACGATCCTAATAGTAGTTTCGAGGGCACTAGAGAAGAATTTCAGAAACTTTGCACAGAGCCATGAGTCCTAAGTTTGGCCCTGCCAATTAATGTCAACAATCATTGATTAAAATTGATTTGAACACTGCGGCAAGGTGAACATAGATCAGCTGAACATGGATGGATAGTCTATTCAAATGCGGAGTTAAGTAGGGGCGGTGGATTCAGGCCAGACAACCCTGCAAATGAAAATAAAATAAATATTCTGTCAGACAGCAGTTACGTACTACACCATGTAAGAGATGCTGGTTATCAACCAGAATGCAGGAACTAGCATCTTATCGTATCTCATAATTTTCATTTTCAAATTTTCACACCATTGCAAGGGGGATAACCTCTCCAAGGCCCTTCCAGAGCATGGACAGCTCCCCACAGCAGCATCCTAGAATTGTCACTTGTTATTCAATCTGATATGAGAGGGTTCTATAAAGAGCCAGTGATAGGGCCTTGAAAACATCTCAAAACGCCTGATTAACGTATGACCTTGAATGATCAAGTTGGTCAGAACTGGGCCGGTTGCAGGCCAAGAATATTATTTTTGACATAGATTATTTTTTTAGATAAATTAGCCAGTCACACATGGCGGAAATTTTCAAAAATAAACTCTTGGCCTTCAAATGAACAATGAATAAGCAAATATTTTGATTTTCTTGAACAATCTTGACCCTCTAGCCCTCAAATTTGTTCAAGAAAAGAGTTTTCTCACAAAATGTCTAGTTACAGACCAAGAGAAGAATGTTTTTGAAAATTTATCACTGGAATGACTGGCTTGGTTATCGAGCCAGACGTTCCAGTGATAAAATTTCAAAACTATTCTTCTCTTGGTCTGCAAATAAACATTTATCAAGACCACTATAAAAGCCATTTTTTTGCCGGCTTGAGTGTTAAAGGGTTATGGGCTAAGCCACCATATGCCATGTTTATAAGCAATAGCTATTCTTGACGAATGTCCATTTACACGCCACGAGAAGACTATTTTTTTGAAATTTTACTACTGGAATGACTGGCTCGGTTATTGAGCCAGTCATTCCAGTGGTAAAATTGAAAAAAAATAGTTCCCTTGGCCTGCAAATGTACATGCACAAGGGCAAACCTTCAATTTTCCTGATTTATCTTGGCCATTAAAGGGTTAATTAGGTTAGTTAATCAGTACTGTATTCATCAAGATTTGTCAAGAAATTCAAAATCTTAAGCTTATTGACTGTTCATTTGTAAGTCAAGAAGATAATTTTTCCAAATTTACAACTGGAATGTCTGGGTTGGTTTCCCAAGACAAGCATAGAAGCCATTTTTTATTATGAAAGGGTGGAAAACAATAACATTGACGGCAGTATTAAAGATTAGCAAAGGCCCATTAGTCAATGGTGACTTCAAATTTTCCATCCATATTTTAAGATTGTGAACAGAAATTCAGTTTATATTACATGTGGAGCCAGTATTATTAAACTTGAAAGCAATTCATTTAACAAATTCTACACAAGTTAATAAAAAATTACTATCTATCAATGTTGTTCTAAATCTAAGGGCTGATGCATCATAATAATGAAATTGGGGACCTTGAAATATTATCTGGGCACCTTAGGTTTTGCTTTTATGGTCCCAGATGGCTACATGATTAAAAGCATAAAGCTTTACCACTGGACAGTGCCTGAAAAATGTGTTTGGAAAAGAAATTACACTCATATCATGTTTTCCAGAATACTTTGCATCTGTTCAGTGAGCACGTTTTCATAAAACGTCCATATTTATGCGGCAGTTAACGGCTTACAGTCAGCTTGTCGCCAGCTTAAGTAGTCTCGCAAGTTCTCATCGGTCGGGTAGAGAATTACGCGTCCATCAAATGAGGGTGGGTACTCGAGCGGTTGCGTGCAGAAATATCGCGACCAATGAAAGACGAATGATGACGAAAACAGGCTAACTACATTTGTCATCAGCTTGCTGAAAAATAATAAGACAATGGATACATCAGTGCTGGTCAAATGTCATCAGATGTGTGCATTTTATAGTTATTCTGCGACAACCAGATTTTGGACAAAATTCTTCAGGATGAGTACCCCTGGCAGATACAGACAGAGTTCTTTGTTGCACAAAGGAGGAGCGGTGGGGAAGGTATTGGCATAAATTACTGATACACCATTTTGGAATCAAATTACCAGAACAGTTATAAACGTATGTTCTGGAACCATTAAGAGATATAGGTGCATGTATGCACATATATACTATGTATGTACGGGTGGATGCATGCATGCATGCATGTATATGCACAAATTCTTATGTCCGCCGCTGATAGTGTAAAGTGATAATTTGCTGCTGGCAAATACCAAACGCACTCAATTCCAGAATTTGAAGCTCTTGTGTGGGGTTGAAAGGGTTAGCTATACCCTAACCTTTCCTCCTTAGTTCTCATATCCATATAAATAGCGTATAATCAGCCAGTGTAGAAAGTAGAATGCCCAGTCAGTCAGTGTCAAAATTCGCAACAAGATTGAAATTTGTGTTACAGTGAATGTCGATTTGCAGGCCACGAGGGACAATTGTAATGATCGGCTCAATTATCGAATCAGTCATTCCAGTGGTAAAACTTCAAAATTACTCTTCTCTTGCCCTACAAACGGATATTTTGCAATCATAATGCAGGCAGGTTTTGGTAGGCTTGGCCAGTTAACTTGACATAAATAACACCCCACAGACCCCCCTTGCGGGTTGGTCTGTTGTTTTATTAACCACTATAAAAACATACTTACCGTTCAATCACTACTTGCTAAATCAATTATCTGCATTTTGCTATCAGAATAAGATTTTTATGCCTGCATACACACCTCCCCATGTCTAATCCTATTCCTATGGACCCTCAACCAGGCTACTGGTTGAGTCCCATCTCCAGCCTACCATCAGGTATAGACTGGCACCAGTCTATACTCACCTCATAGTGACGCTTGTCGCTAAGCGCGCTCGCGCATGCGCATTAGAGCCCGAATAGGAAACAGATTCACTTTTCTAAATTTAAGTGCAAAATACTTAAAGTCTGATTCTCAAATCTTACCACGCGGGGTGGCTGAGGCCGGGTCGTAGTGATTGAACGGTAAGTATGTTTTTATAGTGGTTAATAAAACAACAGACCAACCCGCAAGGGGGGTCTGTGGGGGGTTGTTATTACACCACAAAAACATCCATTATCGTTCAATCACTACTTGCTAAACCCGTAGATTTGGTCAGTGCCCCATGTCCACATAAGGTGAGAGGAGATTAGAGAATCAATAAACCAGGATAAAAATCAAACCAATCTTATCCCAATGTTAATAACATAACATAATAGTGCATTTAGCTCAATCACACCGTGATTAGCAAATAAGAACAACTTGAACTTAAAGAAATAACTAACAACCAAAAGAAGGCTCTCACCATTTCTCATAGACGCAGAGTCCTAACAAAAATGGTGGGAAGTGCTTGGTAAATAGTCTTCAGCTTTTTTAGTTAACAAACAAGGATAAAATTAAACCAATCTTATCCAAATGTTAATAATTCCTATCCAAATGTTAATAACATAACCTAATAGTGCATTTAGCTCAATCACACCATGATTAGCAAATAAGAACAACCTGAACTTAAAGACCTAAATAAAAACCAACAGAAGACTCTCACCATTTCTCACAGATGCAGAGTCATAACGAAAATGGTGGGAAGTGCTTGGTAAATAGTCTTCGGCTTTTTTAGTTAAAAGTGGAAATGTTACGAAAGAAGGAAGCTGCTGCACTCTGGTCCTTGAGATAAAAAGGATGTAAAGGTGTATTCCCATTTCCCTCCTGCCACCTGCATGACCTCCTCTAAAGACGAACGCTCAAAAAGAGCGAAAGAAGTAGCCATACCTCTAACGTCCTCGGCTTTAATAAGGGAGAGATTAATTTGATCCGGTGAGGCAATCTCATAATAAAGATTAATTATTGTCTCAAAAATCCATCTGACAATCGAAGAATTTGAGACCGGCTTAGATAACTCTTCCTCGTAGGAAAAACATACATGAGATGGATCGATTCTTATAACATCTGATCGCTGATTGAAGGTTCCTAATGCCCTAATAAGACACCAACATTTTCCGGATGGCGACAGACAAAAAAGATTTTAAAATGATCGGACTAGCAGGATAGCGGTTAGTTTGAGTTTTAGATAAAAAATTCCTTCTGGGATATAAAACCCAGCCATCTCCTGAAACTATAAATCTCTCCTTTTCAGCAGAAAGAGCATGGATCTCTTGAACGCCCTCTAGCAGAGGCTGTAGCAACAAGAAAAAACAGCTTTGACAATTAAAAACAAAACCAAGCTTAATACTGGTAGAAGAAATAGGTTCAAAATGGCGACCTGCCAAAACTTGAAGAACCAAAGCCAAACTCCAGGAAGGTAAAGGCTTAGCAATCGGAGGACGAATATTACTTAGACCTCTAATAAAGCTATTAAAATTCTTAGTATCCTTGACATCGGCATACAGAAGACAATGAAGGGATGACACCAGATAAAATCTATACTCCCTGAACGTAATAACTGACAAATGAAAATAATCAAACAGATAAGATAAAAAATCTAATAATTTGGGTATAGAAACAGAGTCGGGCACGAAACCTTGGTCTGAACATCATTCACCTAACATTTTAAGTCGACCCTTGTAAACTTGACGGGTCGAATCCCTTCTGGCAGAGTCAATAATTTTCTGAGATCAGAAGAAACCTTATTCTCGAGGACTTCAGACTCGAGATTCTCCAGACACACAGACTAAAATTTATTGGATTTGGATGCACACAAAGACCTCTTACTTGAGCTAGAAGATCCTGGGATACTGGAAGAAGAAGAGGGAAATCTACCATAAAATCTAGAAGGTCTAAAAACCAAATCCTCTTTGGCCAAAAGGGAGCTATCAGAAGAATTTCGCAAACCTGATCCTTGACCCTCTTCAAAACTAACTGAATCAAAATCGTTCGAGAGAAGGCATAGGCGAACATTCCTGTCCACTACTGAGACAGAACATCCCCCACCAGGGCTTGACTGTCCGGAAAAGGAAACATGTAAGAGAAGATCTGAGCATTCAGAGAGGCCGCGAACAGATCTACTAGAGGACGATCCATAAGACTAAACCTCATTCCTCCTTCTAAAAATGAAAGAAAAACCCCATGGCAATGACTGAACGAATCGAGATTTAGAAGCCTAACAAACAATCCAACCAATGAACAGAAGCCTGGATCTACTTTCCAATGAATAGCCTCTTCTATAGACTCCTTGACAATCATAGAAAACAACAACCCCTCTAAAGCTAATAGCTTCTAATAAGAAGGAACAGAAGACCATTTTGGAAGAAGAGACTACATAGAAGGATTCTAGATCCAAGAATATCTAGCCCTTTTAATAAGGGCCACCCTTAAAGAAGTGTCAAACTTACTATATGCTAAAGAGGACTGCTCATGGAAAACACATAGATTACATATGCCATGATGCTCCAACCAAAAATCCTGGGCTATATCACAATGCTTAGTCCTCACTAATTAGGTAACTCACGTTTATTATGGATATTTTAATAATACCGCTACTCTGAATGGAGACAAAAAAGGGTCATATCAGTATAGCCTAACTTAATAATAATGCTAAAGACTCTGCACAAATTATAGCTAGTTTTATTTACAGAGATTTAACCCGAGATTGTGGCAAACCAAAACCCCATAGTAAGTCTATGGGAGTGCTTAGAGTCAAGATATAGCCAAATCATGAGCCTGAGATCTACATGAACTACGGGAAAGTTACTAGTGATGACCGTCATCACAATTCTATGAATAGATACATGACAATGTCCTGATAAGAGAACTATGGCAAACATTATGGCAAACATTAGACTATCTAATTTAAAATCGTATAATAATGGAGGAGATTTAATAAAAAATTGTATTGAATACATCAACGGTTGCCTAGCCGCTCGGGCTTGCTGATAAATTAGATATCCTACACAATTTGATATTTATACCAAGAGGCAGAAAACTTCAAAGATTTTAAATTTATTGATTCTTATATTTATAGTCTTAGCATCAATAATTTCATCTTTGTAATAACAAATGACATTGTGTTAGAAATCCCAATAAAAGGAAAGATTGAACACTGATACTAGATATTAACTGTTTGAATACTGAATTTTGCAGACGCCATATTACAACTGTAATATCTCTGGACTTGCAAAGATTTTGAAACATTTTGACTGAAAATAGTTGGAGGATGCTTAAATCCAAAGATTCTCGGCCGCTCTTCCCCCTCTAGCGCAACCCCCACCCCTCTCCAACCGGCCCGCCGCCAGCCCCCAGACAACAATCTCAATGAGCAAAAACCCAAGCCCCACTGAATAGCCCGGGAATAATCCGACCGAAAATTGCCGGTGGCATCACCAACAACCCTCAGCCAAACTGCCCCCAAACTACCCAGCAAATCCCGAGCCCCGCACCCCCCCGAAACCACCGTCCGAAGGCCCGCAACAACCCAGTCAAAATAGAGCAAAAATTACGCTATAAAAGGGAAAACAAACAAAAATCTGGAAAAAAATGAAAACAAAACGAACTCACCGAAACTATGTCAACGCAGAAGAAGAATTTGACTCATATTCATCCTTCCTGCCCCTTAACCGATTGATTATCTTTTCTAAGCGAATATTGTACTTGTAGACATTAATCCTGTACTCATAATGATCCTATGAAACCTTTACTGAATCTAATTCCTTTTCAGCGACTGACAAAATTATACTACGATTTACGTAAGAATCTGGGTTATCCCATCCACAAATAAACTCCGTTTGGTTAAATAAATATGTCAACCTGCTGACATAAGAGGTAAAAGGAGCGAGAAAAAAGGCTGAACGGCCCGAAGACAACTGGCCATCTAAAGTTGGATTAAAGCAAAAATCGTATCTCGAAATAATGCGTAGAATACAAACTGACTTATCGGCTGATGATATGCGCATATAAAATAATCTGCAGCAGAATCCCATATGGTAACCAGTCAGAAGAGTCCTTAATTACGTTGAAATTGTCACTGATAAACGAATAAATGTCTAAATAGACTACAATTCCAAGAGAAACTACAAGACTGGCAATGACTTGGTATGAATATTTTCAACCATTAAACATTCCCAATATTAAACAAATACGTAACTAAGACTAATTCTTAGGCAAGAAGATGACAAGATTCTAGGAAAGCGGATGTGGAAAAAAGGAAACGGAAATGCATAAACCGAAAGTATACTACCGGAAATTGATCCAAATCCTACAACCCGGATGTACAGAATTACCGGAAGAGGAAGCTGAAAAACCGGAACTGGATGAACAATGTAATGCCTGGTAAAACCGGAAATGACCCTATCCCCAGCTGTATGAAATCCGGATGTGGAAAAAAGGAAACGGATATGGATAAAACTGGAAGTAGACTACCGGAAACTGATCAAGATCCTACAACCCGGATGTACAGAATAACCGGAAGAGGAAGCTGAAAAAACCGGAACCGGAAATTGATGAACAATGCAATGCCGGGTCCAACAGACCCGGATATGCATTCTTCCGGAAGCGCTCATGAAACCGGAAACGGAAATCGGAAGTCTATCCAGGTCTGGACGACCCGGAAGTACACCCCTAAGACCGGAAGCGGAAGTGTACTGACTAGCGTCCAAACCGGAAACGGAAACGCCTCTACCGGAATTCGAAAATAAAAGGCGTCCTCTCTTAGAAACGGGCGATCTAGACACAACCTTAACGACCGGAACCACCGTAAAACTGGCATTAGCATACGGTCTGGCCTTATGGACGTCGGTTTCAGCCGACGCCACCACTGCTTGAGGGTTATGCCCGTCACCCTCAAGTCTTATGTGGATTTTATCTGGTGCACTGCTCGAGCACACCTTCAAGAGCTTGGATGCTCTTGACTACTGCTTTGGTGACACTAAAACCTGCCTAGAGGTTAGAGGGACCGGCTTCCCCCATTTGTGAGAACGCCCGCTAGCCTTCGGGCTATCCTCCGATGTCGAAGAACTTTCTTGCTTTTTGGCCTCCTTCCTAGCAGAAGATATTCGCTCATCGAGAGATTTAGTCAGCACCGAGGCAAAAGATTCGAACCTCGCAAAAAGCGCCATCACGGCGTCCAACTTTCCCGACGAGTTTCCCCCCCCCCCCACTCCGTTGCTACCGATAACGGAACAGAGGATTGAGCAAAGGAAACAGCCTTTGCCTTGCTAGCAACGGAGGAAGGGGAAGGACGACCAGAGGGCAGCGATTGTTTAACAGACAAATCTTTTAAAAAATGCTTTCGCTACCGAAACCGGCCACCCTTTACAAATTCCACACATAGCATTGGGTGTACAGGATGTACACTTCGCACAGACGTGCCCGGCGAACTCGATAGAGTGATGACGATCACATTTTGACGATGAACATTTTGCCGTATCTGACAATTTCACTGACTCCTAAAAATGAAAAAACGTAACAATGAAGCATACCGCTCAAACTCGAAAGCAAGAGACACCCTAAATTCAGTTCCTAACGGCGGGAAAGTTCAAATTTCCTGACAAGAAGCTTTCAAGGGATATTTTATGATAATCCTTATAATGCACTAGAAATAACTTCGTTACAGGCTCTAGAAATGGACTGGACATTATTAATGATGATGATGAATTAAGGATAGGCATAATAATCACGCTACCACAAAGCAAAACGATCTTCACGAAAACTGGTAATATATAAAATTCGTCTATAAGATACCGTATAAACACAATTATACTTCCTAGACGTATTTAGGGAGGATTGACTTCATATTGGGCATGTTTCTCCGAGATATAAAGTCAAAGGTATCACTGACACAGCGCAAAACACAAAAACTTATACAAATATTTTTAGACAACTATTCTGCATGCAGAATAATTGAAAAGTGAATCTGTTTCCTATTCGGGCGTCACTATGAGGTGAGTATAGACTGGTGCCAGTCTGTACCTGATGGTAGGCTGGAGATGGGACTCAACCAGGCTACTGGTTGAGGGTCCATAGGAATAGGATTAGGCATGGGGAGGTGTGTATGCAGGCATAAAAATCTTATTCTGATAGCAAAATGCAGATAATTGATTTAGCAAGTAGTGATTGAACGGTAATGGATGTTTTGTGGTGTAATAACAACTAAGATTTTAAACATTTATGAACCGTTTTGTACCATGCATTCCCATGATCATATTGCATCCTGTATTGTTCAATACTCACTATACGTGTAGTCTGCAAAAATTCAGCAGGCAGACAATTAAGGACCCAATGGACCTTTCCAGTTTTAGCTATGCTCCGTCCATCCCTATCTAAGCTCCACCTACACATCGTCTGTGTTGGGATCGATCGATCTCGATCTGAACTCCCTGACTATCGATTTCCAGAAAACTATACAGATGAGCTGTTGGGTATCTTGAGGCTATAATTTGACCGGTCTGGTTAGTTTCAAGATATTCAAACGAATGTCTATTGAATGGTAGCGACATGCAATTCGTATGTGTCAGACTATTAATTGTTAAAGACTGGCTATATCGAGGCATTCATGACGGCATGATTGTGATGTCATCTTACACATCACGTAGTTTATTATGACGTCATATGATCAATGGATAAGCTTGGAAAGGTCCATTCTCTCAGCCTATAACAATTATTTATATTTCATCATGTATATATGTATAAATACTAATTACTGTAATTTATATTGATTGTCTCATGTAATGTATGCTGATTAGCCTAAACAGGCAAAAAAGGCAAATAAATATCTATCTATCTATCTATCTATCTATCTATCTATCTATCTATCTATCTATTCTATTGATTATGGGGGAAAGGGAGATTAATCTGGAATATTTTGAAATCAGTTTGCCTGAACATCAGTGATACATCAAACAGCAGTGATATCACTCAAAAGTATTTTCAAGATATTATTCATGAACATATATCAAGCACTATACAAGTACATGTAAGCAAATCACATACAGATATTCATCTTACAAACCTGGCACGTCTGTTGTAGCACTTTGTTTTCCGTTTAAAGACAAAGCTGCACTCATCACTATGTCCATAAGCGATGACGATGTCCTTCAGATCATCCATGACACACTGCGCAGCTCGCGCTATCAACTGCAGACCACGGTCATCATTAGGCTTCAGATAGTGATGCACTTCTGAAAATCTAACACAAACTACAAGCTTAGTGATGCATTGCATCACAGAGGATGCCTTCATCTTATCACGAACACAATGGATGATTCCACTTTTAGCCATGCTCCGCCCATCTCTAGCTAAGCTCAGCCCATACATTGAGCGTGTTGAGATGGATTTATGTCCTTCGATCCCCGACTTCCCAGAATCCCATTTTCAACGTAACTATACAGGAAAGTTGTTGAATATTTTGAAACTAATCTGACTGGGTGCTGTTCCTACCTATGGCAGCAACAGCATCCATTCAAATTAGGTTCAAAATATTCAACAGAAAGGTTATTAAGTAGTAGACATACAATTCATACACATGACAGACTATTAAGAATTCCTGATGGACTTGGATACCGCACTCACATATTTTATTGTGACGTCGGCCTACATGTGACATAATTGATTATGACATCATATACTTGATCGACAGATTGGAATCATAAATTTTAATGTTGAAAAAAGCATGAAAGGTGGTAGAGCATTTTTTGTTAGACTTCACACTGTTATCCAAAGCTGTAGCATTGGTGGTGGCATAACTGGATGACTCCTGAGAATACAGCATGGACACAACAATGAATTTCATCTTCCTTAACCCTTTAATGACTAAATCTGTTCAAAAAATTCAAACAATTACTTATTGAATGTCCATTTGCTGGCCAAGAGAAGACTATTTTTGAAAATTTACCACGGGATTGACTGGCTTGGTTATCGAGCCAGTCATTCCAGTGGTAAATTTTCAAAAATAGTCTTCTCTTGGCCTGCAAACAGACATTCCTCAAGACCCCTACAGATGTCGGTCTTGGCCGGCTTCATCGTGAAAGGGTTAACCCTTTAACCCTCGGATTTGCTCAAAATCTTTTAACTTTCTCATAGAAAATATCCATTTGCAGAGCAAGAAGACTATTTTTGAAAACTTACCACTGGAATGACTGGCTCGGTTATCGAGCCAGTGATTGCAGTGGTAAATTCTCAAAGATAATCTCTTGGTCTGCAAATGGACATATCCCAAGACCACTGCAGAAGTCGTTTTTGGCTGATATTAGTGTTAAAGTGTTAAATAATGAAAGGAATGTACATGAACATAGCAAGTTTGTTTACTGAACACACAAAACTCTTGACACCACAGCCTGGAATAGAATTTTGTATGGCATTCAGATAAGCATAAAAATAGGTGATACTGACATACTTCTGATATATGACACACCTTTACTCAATGATGGATCCATATACCAAGTTTGGTGACGATGGGTGAAGAATCTTCAAACTATGGTCCGAACAAAAGATTTGGGAAGAATGCACATACACAGATGAATGCGTGGACAAAATCATGTCTATGATAGTAATAATAACCATTTAGATTAATAGTCAAGCCAGTAAAAACTCAATTCTGGAGACGTCTTGAGAAATGTCCATGTAATTACCTGTGAAAGACTTTCACTCCACACTAGCATGTAATTACCGTGGAAATATTCCCCATCCACTCTAGCAGGTTATTACCAGTGGAAACCTTTTCCATCCATTCTAGCACGTAATTACCTGTAAAAGCTTTTCCATCCTCTCTTACATCTTATTATTTGTGAAAGCTTTTTCCATCCACTCTAACTTAGATAAACTTACACGAATCCTCTTCTGACAGCAGGCATCAACACGCCACTAGCGTCAGGACTGGTCTGCATATATTTATGCTTAGTTAGACAATTCATATGTATGTATGATTACTGTATCCTGGGGCTGTAGTAGTAGAAACATCCTACAGCTGCAGTCAATCCTTCTCGCTTTTGCCCACTGTGTCTTGTCCTCAGCCCAAATCCTTAGCTTCCTCAGGTCCATTCTTGATTTGAGTGTACAGAGTCCTGCTTTCTTGGTCACCGTGTAGCATACTTAGCAGATTTATGCAATGATGTCCTCTCCTGGCTTTATATTTGCTGACTCCCAGTATGCATAGTAGGGAGAATTCCAAGGCTCTCTGTGCTGGTGTGTCTTCTGGCATCCTTATCCAAACATGGAACATCTTAGCTGGCCGACTTTTACAGACAGCGGCGATGTATTACACATCTTGCATAGTACATCATTGGAAATTATGCTCTCTGGCCATCGGTGTCCAGTGATGGTGCATAGGTGTTTGTGGTGGCAGGCATCAAGTTTGTCTAGAGCTGCCTTTGGAGCTGCCCAGCTGTTGCAGTTATACAGCATAAGGATATGCAGGTTGCATTGAATAAACATAGCCTTTTTATCAAGGGCATCTTTGAAGGACTGGAAAGCTATGTTTCCCATGGCACAGCATGCAGCAATGTCAGCAGCACTGCAAACCAGTGCATCCTGGATTTTACTTTTCCTTCATGGTTCCCCGCCACGAAGTGGATCATCATTTTCTTTAGTTTCAGGCTTTGTTCATTCACATGCTTAATAAGTAACCATTAACATTACATTGGCTATATAAAAATTCTTCTGGAGTATAAATATTACAGATAGGTACACAGTCATAGCTAGATATAGCATAATGGATGGTATTCCCATAACCTGTCTAGTCTAGATTTGAAGGAGTTCACTGATGGGGCACTGATAGCACATTCAGGCAGTTTATTGCATTGGTCCGTACAACACAATGGGAGAGAAAACCTTGGTATAATGAACAGGGGTCTTATTTTCCTAATTTTTAGGCTGTGACCGCTGGCTATACTATTTTTGTGATGTCGTTAAACAAGATTTGCAGTAACCTGATCATATTTATTGCTAAGAGTCTAGCACGCTATTACCTGTAAAAGCATTTCTGTCCACTTTAACATGTAATTACATGTGGGAGCTTATTCCATCCACTCTGGCATGGTATTACCTGTGGAAGCTTTTTCCATCCAAGCTAATGTAAGCTAGCGATTTCAAACGATGAACCTTTATTCTATATTGGTCTAAACTGATCCGAAATCGTTTTCCTCAATCGATTTTGAAACAAGAACATAAACAAATTTAAGAAAGGAATTTAGAATACGTCACGATAAGACCAGAAATTTAATTTACTGAAAAATGAATTTGTCAGCTTTACGTGATCTTTAATGTGTTGGGTATTAGATGTTGAACTGTGGACAACTTTGTCAGCGTGAGAAGAAATCCCAACAAGATAGTGATTGCAGGTAGATTCATTTTTGTTTTGTATCAACTTTTCAAGCGGGTCTTATACAGGTTTATGAAATATAATTTATCATTAAAATCTCAAAAACTAGATATACTACCTTCGCAAGAAGTAGTTTATTTAGCAAAAAAACCCACAAAGAGAACAGCACAATAATTGGAAAAGTTTCTACAACAATCAGAAACCTTCTATCACACAAGGTGAAAGCACAAGGTGATAGGTATAATAAAAATAATACAAAAAAAAATGTTCCCCAACTTACTTCCCCACTAGATCTTATAACCCAACCCCTGAACCATATTAATCGCTTCCATAGTATTTCCAAGATCGCTTCCACATATAACTTTCAAATTTAACTTATTCTTAATTATCGAAAAGTCCACAAATTTGACATTATGTTGGGTTTTTCCTTATTAAACACAGGGTTTTCCTTATTAAACACGAAATTTCCAATTTTAAATGTTCATAATGTCACTTCTTAAAGAGCCGAGAATGAAATTCAAATGCCCATCTCTCAAAAACGACACTCTACATTGGCAGTTGACTACATCAGTTACGCCGAAACACCCGAAAGGTGCTCTTCTCCGAAGGAAAACTATTCACTTCAACTACGTCATCCCAAGGACAGACAAGCTAACTTCAACAGCTACACATTCTTGTTGTCGACATTCTATATCTACGGGTATGGGTAAAAACCCTGCAGCTGTGATAATGTTAATGGACGAACATGGTCTCACACTCAAATATAGCCCAACGGCCCTCGTTTGCTGCTCTACCGAGTTGATGTGATGTTGTTACACGGATTGGAATAAGGCGAATGCATGTGGTTCTGCCTATTGCAGACGACTTGCGCGCACTATTTTCCGAAACCTCACACACAAGGTAAAATAGTGCCTGCTTTAACCAATCACACTGACATTATGCCCTTGTTTTGAAGTTATCTACCAATGCCTATCTTGAACACAACTTAGACGATCCTTGCCGTACAATTTGCCAGAATTTTCCTGTAAATCAGTGATATATCCCTACGCCACCAGTGCAGATGACTGCGTCACCAGACTTAATTACCATAATGCAACAGAATATGTAAAAATAAAAATAGCGAAAACACTGACAACCAACTGTGATGCAGTGACTTCACCAGCAGTGAAATCACTCCATCACACTAGCATGTTATTACCTGGAAAAGCATTTCCATCCACTCCAATATGTTATTACCTGTGGAAGCTTTTTCCATCCACTCCAATATGTTATTACCTGTGGAAGCTTTTTCCATCCACTCCAATATGTTATTACCTGTGGAAGCTTTTTCCATCCACTCCAATATGTTATTACCTGTGGAAGCTTTTTCCATCCACTCCAATATGTTATTACCTGTGGAAGCTTTTTCCATCCACTCTAACAACGATCCAGCAGTTCTGCAGGCATGTGTCATCTGTCTCAAATTGACGCACATATTCAAATCGACTTCGTGCCATTGCTCTTGATGAATGGTAGCATGAATGATTTCCAGGTAAAGACTTATTGTATCTGAAATAAAGATACACAAGCTCCATCACACAAGCAATGTCACATCATAAATTCACCCTAAGTCTACCGCAACCTCAGGGCACTAGACAAAGCAAATCAAGCAATAGATGAATCCAGTTTTAGTTAAGCCCTGCCCATCTTTAGCTAAGCTCCACCCACACTTTGCCCGTGTTGGGATCCATTGATCCCTACACTATCTGATTTTCAATTTTCAGAAAACAATACAGTTAACCTGTTGAATATTTTGAAACTAATTTAACTGGGTGCTGTTGCTGCCTATGTTTAGTAAATGGTAAAGACATATAATTCGTACAACTTGACGTACAATTTAGCATTTATGAATGACTAATTGATTATTACGTCAGCATACACGACATTGTTGATTATGACGTCATATGATTGGTTGATAAACTGGATTCCTCCATTATTATCAATTACACACATTCCATCCAGTAAATCGCACTGTCGTAATATAAAACCCACCACAATCACAATTTTGTGGTACAATCACCAATTTTGGTATAACCATTCATATTGCGGCTGGAAAGTGAATGAACTTGAGGGCACATATCATACTGGAATACACATTCCTTGCTATAACTCTGGAACACAAGAAGGTAGAATCACTAGATTTGGCACGCATCATATTGCGACTGCTTAAGATTCTTTTGAGATAAAGGTCAAATATCTAGGTCATAGGTCATTCAGTACATCAGCAAAACAGAGTACAAACTTATGACTCAGAACCTCCCCGGAGCGCAGTCTGGTTTGTATTCTGTGTGGTCTGTTGAGTTGAAAGGGTTAATTTAATATCATGAACTGATCATTTGCAATGAAATGTGACCGAAAATGGCCGTTTACATTAACCCTTACCACTTTGATGTCAAAATTGTTAATTTTCAAATTAAATTAAAAGATAAACTGATGCTCCCTTTTCAACAAATTTGATGTAGACAGCAACATTGTTCACCAAATTGTTAAAAGATTTTGCTATTGACATGGTAAAAGATAGAATAATGACATCAGAGTGGTATGGGAATGCCATTTTGTACAAAATTATTTTCGAAATACTCAGCAGGTTTAATTAAACTTACCTGCCTTTAAATCAGATTAATTGAAATTCACAATGAAAAGGTTAAAAAAATAATTACACAATTTTACTAAATAGAAATAAACTTTACAAACATTAACTCTGTTGTAAAATAGTAAATTCCAAGTCAGAAAATCTTCAGCATATTTGCAAAGGTATATAACACACCTGTAACCTTATAATATATCCATTTAATAGTGTGTTTACACCTGAGCTATGTTTCTACATGTCCTAAGTCTACAGGTAATTACTGTCTGCTACAAATCGCACGGGCCACTGAGAATCGAGAATGGTGGCAAGCTCTGAACATAAACAACATTAATATATAGACTGGATCAAAACCATAAACCTGTACAGTGACAAGATTACCTACCTGATATATTACCTGTACAGGTATATACTTATTCTAAGTGACCACCTAAAAACCCCACCCACCCCACCCCTCATGCCAATAAGTGGTCACCAACAACAGGTGTTACAAATTACTCACCACAGAGCCCATAAGGCTTCATTTAACCATTTCATGGTGAATCTGGCCAAAACTGGCCTCTACATTGATCTTCCAAAATATTAATTTGCAGTCCAAGATAAGACTACTTTTGAAAATTTATCGCTGGACTGACTGGCTCAGTAACTGAGCTAGTTATTCTAGTGGTAGAATTGTAAAAAATAGTCTTATCTTGGCCTGAAAATGGACATTTAATAAGCAAATAGTTTGATATTCTTCACCAAATTCAGTCATTAAAGGGTTAAAAAGACAAGTGGTCTAATAACCACCTGTCTTAAAGAACCACCATATGTTGTGCCCACAAGGCAGGTGGTCTTAGTGAGGAGGTTTGACTGCATCTGTACTCGGCAGACTGAAGCCTTTTTTGATACACGGCGTGTCAAGAACACAAGATCTGCTTAGAGCCTTAGTGACTATTTACTGGCCAAGAAATAACTAGTTTTAAATATTTACCACTAGAATGATTGGCTCAGTTACTGAGCCGGCTCAGTAATTCCAGTGGTAAATTTTCAAAAATAGTTATCCTTTGGTCTGTAAATGGACATACCTAAAGACCGTTGTAGAGGCCAGTTTGTACCGGTTTGAGCAGCAAATTGTTAAAATAATCTTTATTGTTTTTCTTTACCGTATTACAAATTAATACCTCAATTTAACTCCATTATAAACCAATGGATGAATTTAGTTTTAGCTATGTCCCACCCACCTCTAGCCAAGCTCCACCCAAGATTTCCCCGTTTTAGGATCGATCAATCCCTGCACTTTCTGAATCTCAATTTCTAAGAAACTATACAGGTAAGCTCTTGAATATTTTGGAACTAATAATAATTCAGACTTTTGGTCTCACATTGCGACCAGGCATCAGGCTTAATAACCTTCTACAAGTAGCTCATATAACTGACTACATTGTTATTATCTCTCGAAATTCTTGACAACACAACTCTGAGCTTATGACTCTGATAAAGAATGTCACACTTGTATTTCTTTGCCAATTATACTTTTTATTTGACCAAGTTTTTGCTTGGCAAATTGCCGTATAGGATTTTATAACATATTCGCATACATGTAGCTATAAATCTTTTATTATTGAATTAATTTACTTTCTCCAACCTATAAATTATAACTTGATAACTGGTGTTTATTTTGAGAAAATGATGTTGCTGAAACCTGTCGTTCCCTTAGCACACTGATGTCAATAATTTATTTTTTACGTGTCATAAACAAAGAAACAACTGTACATTTTTCAACAATTTCGGTAGAAGATGTTGCTGCCTATAATAGCACCATCTTCCACCATATATGTTTTGAAAAATAAACACCAGTTAATATTTTAATTTACTTTGAAAATTTTAAATTTTGACATCAGAGTGGTAAGGGTTAAACTGAACATAAGTCTTCCTGGAAGGATTAATGCGAAATCCGGCAACAGAATAATAAACAGTTAGCCCAGATATGCATTTCCTCGGAATAACTGGCCACTCAACTCTGATTGATCCCTGGATCATAAAATCCCTACATAGATCAATGTTATTAACTGTCCACTTGCTGAATTTCTGCAGACTACATTTTCCATGAGGTGTATGTAACTTAGGAGATGTTGAATTATTTGAAAACAATTTGACTGAAAGTTATTGGTGGCTATGCCACCAACAACTTTCAGTCAAATTGTTTTCAAAATATTCAGCAGGTCGAGAGTTATTTCTCATTGAAATAATTGTCAGGCGGTTTGCAGTGGTCAGGCAGTTAAAACACTATTGGCTCAGGTAATAAGCTCATAAATACCTGAATCCAGGAACTGCTGCCTCTATACGCGGTCTTTGATTGCTAGAGAGTGAATCCAGCCATGTACGGATGATATCGACAGCCAAACGTGGCCTGCATCTACACTTCATAACTTCACATGGTTACTACAGTGACACAGGGTCAAAGGTCAGTTGAGGACAAACATGATATGTCAGAGTTTTCCTGTCAGATAAAGTAAGTGACGTGTCATTTAATCAACAATGTTTATATGAGATGCATTTTAAAGAATATTTCAGATTTAACATGAGTAATCAGAGATTGTAAACCCTCGTTTTCCCATTTTTGTCATGTTGTAAAAAGTTTTCTGGTTGTCCAGATTTTTTCAGATTTATAGGATTTTTTTTATTACATCGAACGTTGTGGAATCCTAGTCTACGCCCACGCCTTTTCTGTGTGCTAAAACCTGAGGAAAATCGCACAAGTAGTTTCCGAGCGAGTTATAAATGAAGAAATTGATCCAATCCGTATCTGGGTTCTTTAACCGAATTATGTTAAGTTCCTTTATTATGCTAAAATTTCCACAAAATCGGATCAGAAGTTTTTTATTTACAGGCCCAGACACACATAAACAGACATTGTATGTGCACGTGTATGCATGCGTGCATGTATGTTCATACAAGCATGCATGAGGGTATTCATGTCCACACGCATTTGCGTTCATTCATGTGTGCACACGCACGTGCGTGCGTACATGCATGTGTTTCAAATCAAGATCAAAACTGGAACTTCCTAGTTTACAAAATCTGACCAAAATCAGGTCCATATGCAGGCCAAGAGAAGATTATCTTTGAAATTTTATAACTGAAATGACTGGCATGATAACCAGGCACTAGTTATTCCTGTCGTAAATTTTAAAGGATCGTATTACTTTGGTCTGCAAGTGCATATTCACTATGCAAAAAGATATAAATTTTCTTTTACAAATCTTGACCATAAAAGGGTTAAAGTGTACAATGATAGAGCCATGATTGACTGCATTAACCCTTTAATGGTCAAACCGGCGAAAACTGGCCTCTGTTATGCTCTTGTGGAAAGTCCATTTACAGGCCAAGAGAATACAATTTTGGAAAATTTACCACTGGAATGACTGGCTCAATAACCGAGCCAGTCATTCCAGTGATAAATTAAAAAAAATTGTATTCTCTTGGACTGTAAATGGGCATTCAATAGGCAGATTTTTAATTCTCTTGAACAAATTTGACCATTAAAGTGTCAACTCATATAATAATATATTAATATATCAATATTCAGCTTTTATACTCCTGCCTGTCAGAGCCATCATTATATTCAGATCTACATCACCTGAAATGACAGGGTATCAATTTCAAGACAACAATAGAGGTAAGCCGTTGACTATTTTGAAACAAATTTAATTGGAACCTGTTTCTGCATCGGCTGCAACAGCTGCCAGTCAAATTTGTTTCAAAATATTCAGCGGAATATTTCTGACCTCATAAAGAGTTTGTTGTTATTGGTCTGTAATGGTTAACCTTTAACCCTCTCACTGCCAAATTAAATTCTTTACGACATAAAACTTATTCTGTTGGATATTTTGAAATTAATTTGACTGAACAGATTGATGCCTGAGGCAGCAACGTCTTACAGTCAAATTAATTTCAAAATATTCAAGTTTTCCTGTATGGTTGCCTTGAAAATGAGATATGTGGAATTCATCGGTGAAAGGGTTCCTGTTCAAACTTGGTCAAGAAAATTTAAATATTCTTATAGAAAATAGCCATTTTGCAGGCTAAGAGACTATTTTTGAAAATTAACCACTGGAATGACTGGCTCGATTACCAAGCCAGCCATTCCAGTGATAAATTAAAAAAAAAAGGACATTGCCCAAGAACACTGCAGAGGCCCCTCTTTGGCTGGCTTGACCATTCCTCCGCTTAATCAGTATTAAAGCAGATTTGAATGGGAACACTCTTGACACACTCAACTCAGACTGACTGTTTGCTCAGGGCTATTAAATACATGCTAAGTAAATGGTATATATTACACACATTATTGACAAACACTGATATAGTGTGTAGGATTAGCTATTTATTGACAGACTGATGTACTGTGATCAGTTTAAGATAATCTTGTACTTTTCCTAGCCAGAGTCAGCTGATAAAACATCACTACATTTTGCACAACATCTGCTTAACTTTTTAATGGAAAAATTTAGTCAAGAAAATTTAACTATGCCTATGGAATGTCCATTTACAGGATTAGAGAATATAATCTTTGAAAATTGATTACTGGAATGACTGGCTCGGTTAACGAGCCAGTCATTCCAGTGGTAAATTTTCACAGATTTTATTCTCTTGACCTGTAAATGGACATTCTGCAAAACCATAACAGAAACAGGGTTTGGCTGGCTTGACCATTAAAGGTTTAATCCGTTACAGGTGAAGATTGGTCATGAATATTGTAATTTTTGATTACAGGTAGTCAATAAATGTCCATTTGCATGTCAGAAGGATATTTTTGAAAGTTTACCACTAGAATTGAGCCAGCCATTACAGCGGTAAATTATAAACTAGAGGCCTAGACCTGGACATGCGTGTTGAGCCGTAATACGATTTCGAAAAACTAACATTCTACCCAATTTTCAGATTGGATGCTGCATGCTCGATGTTATTCATATAGCTAAATCAAGACATCTGCATTGTGTAGCTCTCCCTCCCTCTCCCTCCCTCCCTCCCTCTCTCTCTCCCTCTCTCTCAGGCATGCCCCACAAATGGACAGTTCTCAAGACTACTCAAGTAGACATTTTTCGCCACCCTGGTCCCTGATTATTGGCGGGTTTTAAAACCTTTTCAATGCCCTATATACCGGATTCAAGCTATTTAATATCTTGAAAGTAATTTGACAGGAAACTGTTGCCGCCATAGGATGATGGTGTGAGTACCATGTCCCTGCTATATGTAACATATACCATTGGGGGTGGATGTACCAGTGTCCATGCTAATATACTAGGACTGTAGGGTGGTGGGTGTATCAGTGCCCATGCCAACATTACATTAGGAGTGGAGGATGGTGGGTATATCAGTGCCCATGCTAATAGTATACAAGGAGTGGAGGATGGTGGGAGTAGCAGTGCCCATGCCATTTTTACATTAGGAGTCGAGGATGGTGGGTGTATAAGTGCCCATGCTAACATTAAATTAGGAGAGTAGGATGGTGGGAGTATCAGTGCCCAAGCTAATATTATACAAGGAGTGGAGGATGGTGGGTGTATCAGTGCCCATGCCATTTTTACATTAGGAGTCGAGGATGGTGGGTATATAAGTGCCCATGCTAACATTATATTAGGAGAGTAGGATGGTGGGAGTAGCAGTGCCCATACTAATATTATACTAGGAGTGGAAGACAGTGGGCATATCAGTGCCCATGCTAATATTATACTAGGAGTGGAAGATGGTGGTTGTATCAGTGTCCATGCCAACATTACATTAGGAGTGGAAGATGGTCGTTGTATCAGTGCCCATGCCAACATTACATTAGGAGTGGAAGATGGTGGTTGTATCAGTGCCCATGCTAACATTACATTAGGAGTGGAAGATGGTTGTTGCATCAGTGCTCATGCCAACATTATACTCGGAGTGAAGGATGGCGGGTGTATAAGTGCCCATGCTCACATTATTCTGGGACTGGAAGACAGTGGGTGTATCTGTGCCCATGTCAACATCATACTCAGAGTGAAGGACGGCGGGTGTATCAGTGAGCATGTTAACATTATACTAGAACTGGAGAATGGTGGGTGTATCAATGCCTATGAGTGGGAGGTGACAACGACGGGTGTACCAGTGCCTATGAGTGGGAGGTGGTGGCTCTATTAGTGCCCATGCCAAACAGAACTCTGTCAAGGCGTCACATAGTGAGGCATCTGGGCACCTACTGCTGATTCCTGGGCATATGATTTTCAGAGCCAGGGCACCTAGTACTGGTTCCTGGGAAATGACTTCCAGTCCCAGGGCACCTAGTACTGGTTCCTGGGAAATAACTTCCAGTCCCAGGGCACCTAGTACTGGTTCCTGGGAAATAACTTCCAGTCCCAGGGCACCTAGTACTGGTTCCTGGGAAATAACTTCCAGTCCCAGGGCACCTAGTACTGGTTCCTGGGAAATGACTTCCAGTCCCAGGGCACCTAGTACTGGTTCCTGGGAAATAACTTCCAGTCCCAGGGCACCTAGTACTGGTTCCTGGGAAATAACTTCCAGTCCCAGGGCACCTAGTACTGGTTCCTGGGAAATGACTTCCAGTCCCAGGGCACCTAGTACTGGTTCCTGGATGACTTCCAGTCCCAGGGCACCACACTCAGGTGCCTGAGTACTTATAGTCTGTTCCAGGGTACCATGCTGTGGTGGCCAGAGAGCAGTGCATGTAGAGTGTGGATTTTAGGACAGGCGCTTAGTTTTTCTAGTCAACTGCGCGGACAACTTAGTGGTGAGATCTTGCATATTGGAGGTGCGATAGTTTGTTTGTGGTCCTATGATCCATGTCTAGAGAAAATCTCACTGCTATTGTGGCACCAATTTCATGCACAATGGCAGCATAGATAGATAGATAGACAGACAGATAGATAGATAGATAGATAGATAGATAGATAGATAGATAGATAGATAGATAGATAGATAGATAGATAGATAGTACATCTATATTGCGCTGAACTCCATGCGATTGCATGCTCTAAGCGCTGTCTGATCCCCTGTTCAAGCCCAGCAGCCACATCTGGCGCACAGAGAACTATGTCATCTCAGGTACCTATTTACAGCTAGGTCGACTGTCGATGTCTGTTGGTCAGCAATACAGAGCTGCTGAGTGACAATAGAGTGGGATGGGAGGGGGTTATGCAAAAATCTGTACTATCACAGTTTGTAACACATCCATAATGCACACCTCTGATAAAAGTGAGGATTTTGGCAAATGCATAGAGAAAGCATCATCCTTGGTTAAATTATCAGTCAGAGGAGGGGAGGGGTCATGGTACAGAGGTGGGGGTATGGGGAGGAGGCTTGTGATTCTGACATATCAAGTGTCTCTTTCTAATGTGCTTGGAGACTCATCAGAGCGCCCAATGTTTTGTATGGGGTATTTTACCATACTTTTTAGTAATAGTTTCCATGGTAGACGGGGAAAGATGATGACATCCAGTTGATGAAGGGGGGGGGGGGGGGGGGGGGGGATAGTGTCAGAGTTGTGACCTTAGATATGGAGATTTCTTAAAGTGACTCTGAGAGAACTACAAAAGGAAAACCTATATTAGTATGAGTCTAGGGTAACAAGCATTCTGTAAGTATTGCTTTGCAATACATGTCCCCTACCAGGTGATATAAATCTTTAGAGATTGACAGTCAAAAATTTCATTAAAAATTGTCAGGAGCTGAAACTCGAACTTGATCTGTAACTTCTCATAACATAGCAATAAACCATGTTTCAGTTATATACCGTATGGTGAAGGAGAACGAAAAAGTCTTGAAAGCTGATATGTTTGTATTTCATAGACTGAAAGGGGACATAACTCCATCAAAAATGGATGCAAATGCCTGAAACTCGAACTTGGCCTGTAATTTCTTGTAACAAAGCAACGTACCAATTCTCAGCTGAATATCTTGAGACTACGAGAAAAAGTGTGGAAAGCTAATATTTTTCGTATTTCATAACACGAAAGGGGGCATAATTCAATGAAAAACTGGCGAAAATGTCTGAAACTTGAACTTGTTCTGTAACTCCTTATACTAAAATGATGTACCAATTTTCCCTTAAATATATTGGAGTGCGAAAAAAAGTGCGGAAAGCTGATATTTAACTCCATAAAAGACTGACACATACGCCTGAAATGCGAACTTCCCATAACAAAGCAATGTACCAATATCTTGAAAGACTGCGAAAAACAGTGCGGAAACTAACATTTTTGGTATTTCATAAGACGAAAGGGGGCATAACTCCATCGAAAATTGACGAAAATGTGTGAAACTCAAACTTGCTCTGTAACTCCTTATACTAAAGCGATGTACCGATTTTGCCTTAAATGTCTTGGAGTGCGAAAAAAAGTGCGGAAAGCTGATATGTTTCGTATTTCTAAATCGAAAAAGGGGGCATAACTCCATGAAAAACTGATGAGAAAACTGACCTAGATGACAGTACTCCATCAAAATTTGACGTATACGCCTGAAACACGAACTTGGTCCGTAACTTCTCATAACAAAGCAATGTACCAATTCTCAGTTGAATACCTTGAAGGACTGCGGAGAAAAGTGTGGAAAACCAACTGCGACAGATGGACAGACAGACAGACGGACGGATAGACAGATGGAGTGCAAACCTATAGTCCGCCCCCCCCAAGTAAAGGTTTTATCGGTGTGGGACTAATAAGACGAATGATAATGATGTAATGGAATGAGGTACACGAGCTTGTACATAAGAGTATGAGTGTAATCTAATGTACACATGTGCACCATCGAGGCTTGCACAATTATGTCATTTAATGAATCTTTTTTAAATTGTGAATTTACATGATTAAAAATTAAATAAGCGAGTAATCATGATTAATGTCTACTACATAAAATATTTCAAGACGTAATTTTTAATTACTCTTTATTGCGATCACGAAAACTGACATTTTGCTCAGCAATGGTCATGAATGTATCTCCATTTGCACGCCGATGTTTGGAAAATATATATCTCTGGAATGCCTGGCTCGAGTATCGAACCAGGAACTCTAGTGACACAAATAGTCCTCTCTTGGCCTGCAAATGGACATTTCTAAGCACCATTGTAGCTTTCATCATTGATACGCCTTTGTTGGCATGTCTGGGTAATTTCTAACCAGCCTGATTAATCGAGTAATCACAATTATTGTTAAATTATCTATTGTGATCATGCAAAGCAATAGTAACACACCCCTCGTGCCATTCATCAAAGAGACAGTCCTATCCTGTATTGCGGACACCCTGTGCCTCTATACTGTGTAACCAGGGTATCAGATGTTGCTCTATGATCCTCCTCCATTTGGTGGAGTTGGCATCACTGGGTCTAGATGACAGTACTTTTTGATGCCATGTCATTTCCGGAGTGACAGCTTGCTCAGTCATTGGTGGCTGATAAGCTATCTTTATGGTGAAGGTTGTGGATGGTCGACCACCTTTTATGTAGCCACACATCATCAACAACACCAGATAAGACTGTAGCTTTGATGAATCGTCTGTGCGTGCGTGCGTGCGTGTGTGGCTACCATCATAGCCCTTACAAAAATTTAAGCGTGCGATAAGCGAACGATGTCAGCTTGCTGTGTTAGTTCGCTCAAGCTATCCATAAGCATACAGCGTTAGCTTGCGCAAGCACACGATAAGCTTGTATTTGAAACATCGCGGGGTTGCACGAGCTTGCACAAACATAACATTTGCCTACCCGCGTGCTCCCACAACCTTAAGCGCGTGCTCTCGCAACCTCGCGCACGCTTAACGGCGTGCTCCCACAACCTCGCGCATGCTTAACCGCACTCACGCTTGACTGCGCGCTCCCGCAACCTCGCGCATGCTTGACCGCGTGCTCCCGCAACCTTGTGCACGCTTAACCGCGCGCTCTCACAACCTTGCACACACTTAACCACGCACTCCTGCAACCTCGCGCACGCTTAACCTTAATTAGAGATAGTAATCTTTTTGACAGGGTCCAGGTGAGCTAATAATGGATATGAAATATATAATTTGAGCAATGCATTAACGCTGTACGATACCCTGTTTGATATGTTTGCTATTAATGACCATAATGGCCAAAACCAGCCTCTGCTATGGTCTTGTCGAATGTCCATTGACAGGCCAAGGGAATACATTTTTTGAAAATTTACCACTGGAATGTTACTGGTTCGATAACCCAGCCAGTCATCCATTTTAGTGATAAATCTTTTTAAATTGTGTTCTTGGCCTGTAAATGTACATTCAATCAGCAGGTATTTACATTTTCTTGACCAAATATGACCAATAAATGGTTAACCAGATTGTTAACATATTACCTGCATGTATTAATAGAATGTCAGAGTGGTCACTGCATTACTATAGAGCATAGAACTTAAGAAGCTGTACCAAAACTGGTATCTGTCAATAAATTGTAACACATCAACAAGATACATACCTCCCAAGACAGCTATTTCCATTTTAAGGCTACTAGTGCTAAGCATTCTATTTAACAGTTATATCAGACGTTTCAAAATAGTAAATTCTGTATCCATAACTCATACATGTAACCCATGCATATACTAATAGTCAACACACTGGATTTCTTCAGACAAAGACTTAAATTTCCCGCCGATTTTAGCAGGCCATGGCCAGTTCAACTCAACTCAAGAGTTATATTACTTAGAACCAGTGTTATTGCCTTTCTTTATATATGTATTCACAGACATGAAAATGACATTTGCTTGGGCGAGCTCACGAAAAAATAATGTTTAGCTCCCGCACGGTTGCGACGAGCTTGCACAAGGTTGCAACGAGCTTGCGCAAGCTCGCACGCAAGCTCAAGCAACCTAAAATTCTTACCGCACGCTTGGCACACGTTCGCCGCATGCTTAAATTTCTGTAAGGGAGGGGTCCTTCCAGCCAAGAGTTGGTTGTACTCACTCTTAAATGATTTAACAAGATTTTTTGGGGGAAAATCAGATGGCCACCCAAAAAAATTGACCAATCAACATTATGAAGGTTATAACCTTAGGATCCTTCTAGACAATCTGGTTGAAATCGACCAAGTGGTTCATGAGGAATCGGTTTTAAAGTGATTTGCCAAATTTATTGGATAATAAAGATGGCTGCTGAAAAGAATTGACCAATTAAAATTCTGTAAACACTTTCTGAAACATAGCACCATAGGACCCCTTCCACTCAAGTTTGGTTGAAAGCGGTCAAGTGGTTCAGGAGGAGTAGGATTTTAACTAATTTACCGGTACATGTACCTACATTTTTTATGAAAATCCAAGATGGCTGCCAAAAAATTGAACGATTAAATTTCTCTATACACGTTCTGAAACCTACCATGATAGGCCCATTCCACCCAAGTTTTCTGGAAATTGGCAAAGTGGTTCATGAAGAGTAGGCTTTTAACTGTTTTCTTGAAATTTTCAGAAAATCCAATATAGCTGTCGGAAAAAATGATTACCGTAAGCAAAATTCTGAAAACAAGTTCAGAAGCATATCACAAGAGAGTACCCCTGTCCAAATTAGGTTGAAATATGACAACGGGTAAATGAGGAGATTTTAAAAGCAAAAGTTGGCAGACGATGGATGGATGGACTGATGATGGATGGTCGCCATACCATAAGCTCAGTTGGCCTTTTAGGCCAGATGAGCTATTCATGTACAGCGTGTGCCAAGATGAGTTAGTTTACCGACACCCATTACTGACCCTCATGTATGTGTGTTGCCTCAGTAAGATAACAAACATGCTCTAGTGGGTCAAACGCCATTCACAAACACATATTGTCATGCTACTGTAACATGTTTAATACAATGTTATCATAAACAACACTTCATACACATGCATACTTGTGCGCATGAGCAAATGTAGGCGAGTGATTTATGAAGATACGCCGGGTACACGCACACTCACACACAGGCAGGCAAACACGCACGCTCACACACACACGCACACAGTCTAATACACATGCATATAGTCTAATACACACACACACACACACACACACACACACACACACACACACACACACACACACACACACACACACACACACACACACACACACACACACACACACACACACACACACACACACACACACACACACACACACACACACACACACACACACACACACACACACACACACACACACACACACACACACACACACACACACACACACACACACACACACACACACACACACACACACACACACACACACACACACACACACACACACACACACACACACACACACACACACACACACACACACACACACACACACACACACACACACACACACACACACACACACACACACACACACACACACACACACACACACACACACACACACACACACACACACACACACACACACACACACACACACACACACACACACACACACACACACACACACACACACACACACACACACACACACACACACACACACACACACACACACACACACACACACACACGGTCAGGTCACACTGGCTATGATAGAGCACCATTTTGGTACTGAACATTAACCAATGTGTATTAACCCTTTAATGGTCAAGCCAGCTGGCCTCTGTAGTCATTGTGAGGAATGGCTATTTACAGGCCAAGAGATAATTTTTTTAAATTTAACACTGAAATAATCAATATTCGAGCCAGTCATTCTAGTGGTAGATTTTCAAAAATAGTCCTTTCCTGGCCTGCAAATGGATATTCAATAAGCAAATATTTAGATTTTCTTGACAAAATTTGACCATTAAAGGGTTTCAAGTAAGATCTACTTTTTGACCCGAGACAATTTTCGGCACACTTTTATTCAGATTTTATTCGAAGACAGTAGGGATTATGCCATTCTGTGCGTGCGTGCGTGTGTGTGCGAGCATGCGTGTGTGTGTGTGTGTGTGTGCGAGCATGCGTGCGTACGTGTGTGCAGGAATTGATTGTAAAGGAACTGCTCCGAAACCATTTAACTGAATTCAACCTAATTCAGTATGTCAGTTACCCATATAATTAAGGAGTGCAAACGAACATTCATATTTGGCCATTTGGTATGTGAGATACCCATATAATTGCGGAGTGCATCTGATCATTTACATTTGACTCTGCCCCACAGGCACGACAGGAGGGGGGGGGGGGGGGGGGGGCGAAACTATGAAACCATTGGGTGGAATTCAACTAAATTTATTATGCTAGTTATCTATATGATTGTGGAGTGTGAAAGGACAATAATATTTGGCTCCACGCCAAGGGGTGTTGGGTCAAAAGGTCAAGAAATTAAGCAACACAACTCCTCAGAAACCGTGGGATGGAATTCAGCCAAATCTAGTATACCAGTTTGTGATTTAGATATATTCAATTTAACATCTTGGACATCCAGTCAGATAGTCAACAGTGCCTACATTTAAAAAGAATTCAGGCTCTAAAGCAAAAATCTGGACCCTGAGTGTGCTATTTTTTTAACTCACCTAAGAGCTGGGCCCATCAGCTCATCAAAAGCACATGTTCGCAAAATCACATGACACTCTCAGGCCAGGTATAGAGAGCACAGCTCAGCTCATGCCAGGTAATTGATGGGCTTTTGTAGGATGTACAACACAGCTGAGGGTTGCAGGTGTTACATACATCCTCGAACACAACAAAGGGTCATTGTTAGGGCCACACATTGTACATTTCGTCCACATTATGATATTTATTTAAACCATATACTGTGGCATGAGTATGTTCCTGAACTGTAACTATACGTTGTGTGCGCACTAATCTGTCACTATCTGTACATTGCAATAGTTATTTACCACATATATGTGGGTGATCAAACTGAACAGAACAACACTGTCTGCACCAGTTCCCTAAGTTTTGTTGGACACCTACCAGTCCGTAAATCTGAAACAGGCTATATCTTGACCCTAACCACTCCCATAGGTTTACTATGGGCTTTCGGTTTGCCATGAAAACTGATTTACACATGTATCAATAAAATTATCTATAATGTTTTCAATGTCTGCAACATTTTAATAAGTATTGTTGTTACTTACAAGTATACATGTACATATAACCCTTGCGATATCGATACAGAGAAGCTGCTGAAACGTGATAAAAGCAGACATACCACAGGTTATAAGTTTCAAAAGCAAAGTTTCAATAGCGACAAAAGAAATAGGTGTTTCACTGGCATCGCCATACGGGCCTACCTTAATCAAGGGAGGGTGGGGGTGGGGAGGGTGGGCAACATTTTGCTCCAAGTGGAAATGCAAACCAGATTTGCCACTAAAAAAATTTGAAATCTAGACGCTCTCATACATCTCCTGCACTTCTGGAGGTAAATATGGGCTGAGTTGGTTGTAAAATTATTCCATTTTTACTAATTTTCTCCTGAAAAAAATCTGGATGACATTACTCTCAAGGATATTAAAAAAAGATTATTGTATTATTGTTAAAATGGGTTGAAATTGTTTCTGCAAGAGGCTAAATTGCTACATTTTTGTGAGACAATCTGCAGACCCTCTGACTGTGGGAGGGGGACACGACTGCATTTAACCCTTTAACACTCATATCGGCCAAAAACAACTTCTGCAGTGATGCTGAGAATGAAGGAAATGTCAATTTCCCTTTCTCCGAGATCTAACAATACTCACCATTCTGTTACTTCTGATATACAGCTGGCCTTGACAGCTGGCTCTAGGACTATAGACTTAGAAAGCTTTACCGACTCCTTGGAACCGGGTACTAGGCTCCCAACTGCCGAGTACCCGTCTACCATAGAGCTCATATTGTTTGCATAGCCACCAAACAAGAGAAATCCATGGCTTGCCTCCGTGGGGCTGGGAGGCTGGGTCCGTAACAGAATGGTGAGTATTGTTAGATCTCGGAGAAAGGGAAATTGACATTTCCTTCATTCTCCTTCGATCAATACTCACCATTCTGTTACTTCTGATATACACCAGATTTGATCAGTAACCTGGTGGGAAGGGGCAAGCCATCAATGCTACTTTTGCCCTTTGAAGAAAGATTTAGACGTAAAAACTTGACTAATGGAGACCTAAAAGGACCGTCAAGTTAACGGAACCGAATCACATTCGCATCACAAACCTCCCCCCCCCATTTTTTTTTCTCCTAAGAAAAGGGAGAGAACTCACGAACATGTATCTCGCCTGAAACACAAATATGCCAAGAGGGTTAACTGCTCCTTGCATATCCACATGTATTAGCCTGGGAATGAGCATGACTATATAAGATGAATGAACATGATATATAGACATAATACAAAAAACTCTCACTATTGAATAACCATATGATAATTGGACTTCAGACGTACTGCCTCCAACCATTCACTGGTCCGGCCATCAGTGACACAATCTGGTTGTCATCCTCTCGCTCGACCATGCCTGCTTTAGATTCTTTTCTTACCAAAGTGAAAAAAGGGTGAAGAGCAGTGTGGTCACTTAACTATCGTCTCAAAACAGCTAAAGCGAGTGGATTGGCTGAGTCTGACACATCCCTCATATAGTAATCCGTAAATGAGGACTCACAGTGCCATTGTGCAATGGCCATGATGCCCTCTAACGGAACACCACTGTAATGGGCGGTCGAGGCGGCTATTCCTCTAACATCGTGTGCCCTTGCGCCTTGCACCTGGTGCCCAGTCGCCATCTCATGAGTAGTCTGAATGCATTCGACTACCCAACGAGAGATAGTACCCATGGATGCGGCGCCATAAGGCTTCTTATGGCAGATCCACAGATGTCTATCGTTCGACCGTAACGAGTCAGTCCGTTTCCTGTACTTAGTCAAAGCACGGACCGGGCACCAGACACTGGCATCACGATCAAACCTTGTTAACTTCGGTATTATGATCGGTTTGCCGGGATATCTCAAAGATTGATTCTTTGACATAAACTCTGCTCTTGGCAGAAGACGCAGACCCTCTCCGGAGACAATAAATCGGTCCCTCTCTGCTGAAAGTGCATGGATCTCACTGCGCCTTCTAGCTGAGGAAGCTGCCAATAGAAAAACCGCCTTTAGAGTCAAATGCTTTAGACTAACCGAACGCAACGGTTCGAAAGGGTGCTTGGCCAGTACATTAAGCACTAAAGATAGACTCCAGGCTGGAATGACTACCGGTTGTCTCGGTCGGAGATTGCTCATTCCCTTCACCATCACATTTAACTGGGCCACCTCTGGACTATCCCTGTTGGCTAGACAAGGGATAACTGATGCCAAAGCTGACTTGTATCCAGCAATTGCGACGGGAGCTAGTCCTGAAAAGAACAGCTCACAGAGAAAGTCTGCTATTTGCTGAATAGTGGATTGAAAGGTATCAATACCCTTTTCTTCACACCAGTCTGCAAATCTGTTAACCTTGTTGTTATATGACTTGAAGGTTGACCTCCTTCTCGCAGCCGCGATGAAATCAGCAGCTTGTCGAGAAAAGCCTTCCGACGTGGAACTTTGTTTGATAACATCCATGCAGTCAATTTGAACATTTCGGGACACTTGTGTAGGAAGCGTTCCTTGGCCTGGGAGATTATGTTCGGAATCTCGGGCAACTCCACTGGGTTTTTCACCAGCAGATCTATGAACCACGCCCTGCTGGGCCAATACGGCGCTATTAGCAGGACCAGACACGGTTCCTCCCTGATCTTCACCAATACCTTCGGCAGAAGAATGGTGGGTGGGTACGCGTAAGCGTGCATCCCTCTCAAGCTTATCGCCAGAGCATCTGTATCGACGGCATTTGGATCTGGAATCGGCGAGACATAAGTCATGATTTGAGCATTTTCCCTTGTGGCGAACAAGTCCAGGTTGGGTTTGCCCCAAGGCTCGAAGATCCTTTGTAGAACTGGAGGGTTGAGGGACCATTCTGTTGGCAGAATTCTCTGTCTGCGAGACATAGCATCCGCCAGAATGTTCAATCGCCCAGGAATGTGAGCTGCTTTCAAAACAACCGAGTAATTCCTGCACCATTGAATCAAGTGCCACACTTTGATACACAGTGTGGGTGACCTGGTCCCGCCGTGGCGATTTATGTATGATACTACTGTCGAATTGTCCAACCGTATCAATATCACCTTGCCCCTGATCATCGGAAGAAACACTTCCAACGCCAGTTCCACTGCCATCATTTCCAACAGATTGATATGCAGCTGGCTCTCCTGGAGAGTCCATGTGCCCGAGACCTGGTGTTCTCCCAGGCAGGCCCCCCACCCCTCCAGCGATGCATCCATGTACACGGACAGCTGGGGGCGGGGTAGGTGCAGCGAAACCCCTACTAGGAGATTCTGACGCTTTTCCCACCATACAAGATGCGACATTATCGGCTCCAAAACTGGCACCAGTTTTGACAGGCGTTCTGTTCTCTGTTTCCACAGAGACATCAGATACAACTGGATAGGTCTTCGCATTAGAGCAGCGTACGGGATCACCTGCTCCATGGAGACCATCATGCCTAGCATCTGAAGAAACCGCCTCACCTGAATGTGGTTTCCCACTCGAAAACTCTTGAGGATGGCTAACAGAGACACCACTCTGTGCTCTGACGGGTAAACCCTGCCCTCCTCGAGATCAAATCCTCAAATAAACGAAATGTTGCGTGGGTGTCAACTCGGATTTCTCCTTGTTGACTATCCAGCCTAGATCTGAAAGTAGCTACAGAGTCAGAGCAGTATCCACGTTCAACCTGGCTGCCGAGTCTGCTTTGATCAGCCAGTTGTCTATGTAGGTGTGTAGCGCCACGTTCTCTTTTCTGAGAAATGCTGTCACCGCAAGGACCACTCTTGTGAAAACCCTCGGAGCTGTCGACAGGCCAAACGGGAGAACTGTAAACTCCCATACTTGATTCTGAAACGCAAATCTCAGAAACCTGTGACAACTCCTCTTCATTGGTATGTGGAAATATGCATCTTTCAGATCGATCGACACACACCACATTCCTTTCCTCAATCCCGCCATTACCGACCTCGGCGTTTCCATCTGGAACCGAGGCGTATGGATAAACCAATTTAATGGCCTGAGATTGAGTACGGGTCTCCATCTCCCTGTGCTCTTGGGGACAAGGAACATATTTGAATAGAAGCCTGGAGTGTTCTGGTTCGCTGGTTTTATTGCTCCCTTCAGAAGCAAACCCGACGCTTCTAACTTGTCTGGTTCCCTTGGTACGGGTGTCCAGACAGGTGCCAAAGACAGATTCTGTGGCGGAAAGTCCCACCACTCCGGCATGTAATCCTGGGATAACCATCCCAGGACCAGACTGTCTGATGTCACACCTCGCCAGGCCTCGACGAAACGCATGAGCCTTCCACCCACCATAGACGCCTCGACGTCTAACGGGGTTGTCCTGCTCGCGGTCCGCTCCCCCCCTTTCTTAATGAGAGAGAGAGAGAACCATTTTGGTCTTGGCTCGGCAGGTCTAACTGGCACCGCTGTTCCTGTCGCACAGGTGCGGTCCAGGCGGATACGAAGGGAGCTCTCGTACCCTCAGGTACGATCCGCTCCCTTCTTTCCGCCCTTTGAGGACTTACCCTTACCCTTGCCCTTCCCGCCTCTAGGGCGATCAGGAGCAACATTGGGGAGGGTAGGGGCCTCCACAACCTTCCTGGCTTTCTTAGCCAGCGGCGGCTGAGAAAAACCAGATGAAGCAGAAGTCACAGTAGGCTTAGCTTTCGCCTTGCCTTTCTGCTTCTTTGAAGATTGAACAGCTAACGGTTTCCCTACAGCCCCTAGTGTGTGCGCTTGCCGCACTAGCTCCAGCTGTAGGTTTACCGCCAACCGATTCTGCGCAGTGCTGGCAGTGTCCTCTAGGATGGCCCGCGCCTGGCCACCGAAGATGCTAGGCCCTGTCAGGGGTGTCCCAAGAAGACGCTCCCTGACTGCCGTAGCCGGACGCATATGGTCAAGAACCATTTGCCTCCTGGACTTTGTCACACGCGCCTGCACCCTTGCCAGCGCGTCCATAGACAGCACCAAGCCGTCATTGACGCAGGAAAGCGCCACAGGGTGGCCTGCCCCCGCTTCAGCCCACACCGACTGAAGAAGGCGATACGAATGGTTGACAGCACTCATAGCTGCCCTCACACCCTCATCGCATAGGGACAGGACTTCATCCTGGTGTGCCTGGGACTTGTCCACAAGTGCCGGACCAGGGGCCACCCGCTCCAGCACTCTGAACACCCAGAACCCATCGGTGACCGATGGTACCACACCATACCTGTCGTATTCCCCCCGTGGAATACGACACCTTGCCCGCACCTCCCTGGAGGCCGCAGGGAGCTGGCCCTTGGTCATGAGCTGCTTACTATAAATAGCCTCAAGCAACTCGATGAACCGTGGATCCAGTCCAACAGACTGGATCCGGGCTGCGGGCAAGATCCCCGTCCTAATCGATGCAACCGACGGACGTGGCGCATCCTCCTCGGCCGTGGCTGAAACCACAGACGGGTCAACCATGGCTGGCCAAGCCAGAGCATCCGACCAGTCTACTTCCGAGGAAGACACACCCGTGAACACGTCACCCATTGACGCATTCACGGGCCTGCCAGCCACGGCCTCCCGGCAAGGAGCCGCGGCTGACACGCCAGGCACTGCGGTACCAAACGGTTCCGCCGCCACCCCATGAAACACACCAGTCCATGGGGTAGGCCCGAACGGAAAACCGTGCGGACCCATAGCAGACGCGGAACCGTGGCCAGACTCGGGCGCCAATGGCACCCCACGTCTGACCGCCGGACCAGGCCAGATAGGTGAGTACCACGCCTGGCCCGGCACACCCGTCACCGTGTCGGCTGGCGTCAAACCAACCGTCACGGGACCGGTGCCTGGTACCAGATTGGCCTCAACCACGGGCAGATCCGCTGCCATGGCTTGCGCCAAGCCAGACAGATGGAGGACGGTTCCGTCCAGGACGGAATCGACCTCCATATTCTCCACCCGTGGCTCCCATGCCTGACGGACCGGCCACCGCTACTGGACCACCCAGAGGTGGCCGCAGAGAGACAGAACCCGTCAGGCCGGAGCCCGACGGGACTGCCAGGGGGCCGTACGAGACGGCTCCCTCGGTGACCAGTCCAGAACCCTGTCCAAGGACAGGGTCCGTACCAAGCATGGGGAGAAACTGCCCCCACAACCTTCGGCAGCAGGGACGACACCAGCGTGGGCAGAACGCTATGCAGAAAACCCTGCATAGCCGGACCGAACCACGCCGGCGGTG
Source organism: Chaetoderma sp. LZ-2023a (assembly GCA_034401795.1). Taxonomy (NCBI): domain Eukaryota; kingdom Metazoa; phylum Mollusca; class Caudofoveata; order Chaetodermatida; family Chaetodermatidae; genus Chaetoderma; species Chaetoderma sp. LZ-2023a. The sequence goes on from CM067369.1 coordinate 256,201,566, forward strand.
CCATCTCCGCAACCTCCAGCTGGGGACGTGGAGCGGCCCCCACCGGCTGAACCGGACGCTCCACGATTTAACTTCGAACCGCCTGACCCCGCGTCAGACCCAGCCACATCCTTCTGGGCAAGGAACTTTAACATCATATCCGCGGACCACACTGCACACACATTACACCTACTATCAAGGTTACATGGAGTACACCTAAAGCAGACATGGTCCTTAAATAGGACCCGGACGAACTTGTGGCACTCGTCACATGATGGCGGGGCTGGCTTGGCCTATAAATAAGCACAAACCTACAATAAGCAAGCGGAACGAGACACGGATGGAAGGCAGACAATTAATTTTCATATAATTTGACCATAAATTAACTGTAACCCCTCCCGCACCCCACTCCGCAATGTTACAGCAAAGATCGCATTGATTATGACGACAAGAACGAAACGGGCATAAATACACCCATAATTGATCCTCCAGGATGTATAACGGAACCAGGAATCATATAGCACAGCATTCGGGGTATATTTACCAATCAATATAAATTATACTCCTAACGAAAGCCAAAACGATATGTGAAGAAACAACAAAATGTAAACAAACTGCTGTAGCACACGGTAAAACCGCAGACCACACATCTAATCAAGAATTCTGAAACCACCGATCATTGCAAACAGATCGCGATAACACGCAAAACTTGACCATTCCAAAGTTTTCTGGTACCATTTTAGTACGCAGCACCCAGAACAAGATGCGCGAATTAATGAAAAAAATTTTCTTCACATAAACATCCGAGCACCACGGGTGTGACATCACCCGCTCGGATCTTACGGAGAACGACGTCAACCGATATTCGTGTTACAAATACCGTAGCAAACACCTATTTTCATATCTGCCGATCGCCTGTTGGGGTTTAAAGAAGGCAATCATCCGGCATATCTCGTTGTTAACACACGTCCCAGATTCTTTGGGGTCAGAAATTGGAACATGCGACACAACGAAATTTAGAGACCTAAGTCTTTTAACTATGGAATAATGAGGAAATATACGACCTGGTTATCCTCGGCGGTATCCATATTATCCAATTATCCTTGCAAGAGAATCACTAGCTATCACAATCACAGACAAAAAGACTTAGATTTATTCCTTAATCTCTCCACTGCGAAAAGCATGTATAGCTCTTGTTGCTATGCAAACAAGAATGAGCTCTATGGTAGACGGGTACTCGGCAGTTGGGAGCCGAGTACCCGGTTCCAAGGAGTCGGTAAAGCTTTCTAAGTCTATAGTCCTAGAGTCAGCTGTCAAGGCCAGCTGTATATCAGAAGTAACAGAATGGCGAGTATTGATCGAAGGAGAAATGTCAATTTGCATACCAAGGGAACATTATTTTTGGAAATTTATCACTGGAATGACTGGCTCGATGGTCTGGAAATGGACATTTACAATGAAAAAATTGAAATTTTCTTGAAAGATTTTAAGGGGTAAAGGACTAAGATTCACTCCAAGGTTGCCCCCCACCCCCACGGTTTGAGGACTTTGAATAGGGGAGAGCACACAGCTTCAAAGTGTTTCCCATCACTCGAATTCCTGTGAAAACAGATTAATTGTGATTTTACAATTCCTTTAAAGGTATGAGTAGGATGAAGATTTTTGTGCAGTAGCTGATGCGAATCGGTTGGTTTGAGATACACTTTGTAGTCTAAGTTGCTGGTTAGTTACCGGTAATACTTTAGGAATTTATGGACATCTCGTCAATGTTTGCTTTTAATTTGATATTCGAATCGTGATAGGTCAGAATTTCGAAAGATTCATCAAACTCTTACTTTGTGAGTTGCCAAATCATGAAAATGTCATCAAGGTACCTGTGATAAATGAGGGGATGTTTTGGACACTTTTCTAGCGCTTCCTCCTCCCGCTCTGCTACGTAAATATTGGCAAAACATGGACTAAAGCGCTTGCCAAATCACACAGCCACAGACTTGTTGGTAAATTTTGCCATCGAAATCAAAATCATTTCCTTTCAGACTCAGCTCTAAGAGAGCTATTACTATTACTCAGTCTGACCTGTTTGTATCTGGGTACATGTAGTTCGCGAATGCTTTATGAATAGAATTTATACCCATCTGGATGTCAATGTTTGTGTATATATCATCAATGTCAAGAGCGACCAGGAATGAATTTGGAGGTATCCAGGTCTCAGAGATCTGGAATAAGAAGTCTTCTGTGTTTTTCAAGAAGCTGGGATGTCTATTTGGTATTGGCTGTAGATGGCAATTTATTTATTCATTGATTCTGTAGGATTCTGAACCACAATCTGAGATTATAGGCCGCCCGGGTAGTGACATCGGGTCAAACCACGAATCTATGGGTTTATGAATTTTTGGCAAAAGATAGAAAGTCCATGGTTTTGACACAAGCTTAGCAAAGTTGCTTTTCTGTGATATTCTTGCTATCGAGCAATTTTTGTAGAATCTAATTAAATTTGCTGCAATTATTTTGCTGAAGTGGCTCACTTAGTTTCTCGTAATGCTTTGGGTTACTAAGTTGTCGTTGTGCTTCACGTTTATAGTTCTCTTTAAGGATTATTACAGTCGCCGATCCTTTATCTGCAGGTTTGATGACAATTTTGCTGTATTTATACAATTCAGTTAGGGCCTATGCTTGCACCGATCGCTGAGTCAACGAGTTTTACGTTTGGTGCCCATCCAGTTTTTTCAATGAATGGTGGAATGTTACTTATTAGAGTTACGAAAGAAGTCTGCAAACTTTATAGGGTGACTAAATTCAGATGTTTCCATACAGCCATTATCTAAAAGAGCATCCAAACCGGTTTTAGGTTTTGGTGTTGGGACAAACATTATGCCGAAATTAAGCAGCGACTGCTCTGCTTCACCTAATGGGGAGCCAGTTAGATTGACAATATTACTGTTTCTGGGTGGATGTTACCTTGGAACTCGTTCAGTTTAAATTGAGGAATTTAAGCCAGGCAGAATACAGAGTTGGCTGTCTTTTCAGTCCAATGTATGTTATCCTTAAAAACAACATTAAAGTTGGAGAGTCTAAATGCAGAAATGAGTCACAGATCTTGATGATTTAGCCGTCAAACTGAGGGACTGAATCGCCAACCTCTACTGAGTTGTCAACCGACTTGAATAGTTTAACTTTGCGAAATAAATTTTGCGGCTCACATTCGAATCTCCAAAGATGAGTACTTTGTTCGTGAGAACAGGTAGCCGCCAGTCCATTTTATTTTCGATTTCATGACGAAATTTCCAAAATGTGTTTCTCTCCAACATGGTTGGTTGTTTGGGCCTATTTGCAAATTTTATAGGTTACCCCTCGGGTGCATTACATGGACCTAGAGTTGGAGAGCTGGGCTGTGGCAGTTTCCATGTTGGGGATTGGGTTTTGAGACCCGATGGTTGACTGCTCTGAGGCGATTTCTGAGAAACGGCGGTCCATGTACCAGATTTGCTGCCATTAATTCCTTCCCTCTGTGGCAAGCGTGGATATAGATCACCTGTAGAGAATCGGGTACTGGGAGTTTATGAAACTTCAAATAGAGGATCTCTAGGGCCAGAATCTAATTCCACACTGAACTGCTCAAAGACGCTTTACAAAGTTAAGTCAATGATTAGAAAAATATGCCTTCTGATATAAATGTGTTTTTATAGTTTTTTTGAAAGATTCAATGTTGTTGCAGTTTCAAATGTTTGATGGAAGACAGTTCCAAAGTTTCGGTCCAGCTTTTGAGAATGTGCGTTAAACTGAGCCATGGAAGCCACTATGCCATGGACACTGTGAGCCTTGGCCATGTCAACTTGTTTGCCCGTGGCGGCTTTATGGCAGTGCTGGATGCATTCCACAATCCACCTTCCCCTGTAACCACAAAATGGTCTGGCTCCACTGACAAAGAATGCATTTCACTTCTTCGTCTAGCCAAAGATGCAGCAATCAGAAAAACTGTTTTAAGCATCAACATTTTCATGGAAATGGAGCTTAGTGGTTCAAAGGGTTTATCCACTAGTACTTGAAGTACTAACGATAAACTCCAAGACTGGTGGAATCCACTGGTGGATTCCTAGGTCTTAGATTACCCATGCCTTTGATTAAAGTATTTAGATTACATACTTCATCACTTCCCCTATTAGTCAAGAAAGGGGTAACTGACATTAAAGCTGATTTGTAGCCAGCAATAGAATTAGACTTGAGGCTATAGGCATCATACAGGTGACTGAGGAAATCGGCTACTACCTGAATAGATGCATCTATTGGATCAATACATCTTTTTGAGCACCATTCAGCAAATCTGTTGATTTTATAATTATATGCTCTGGATGTTGACCCCCTTCTGGCTCGTACCATAAACATGGCTGTTTGCTCAGAAACGCTCTCCTTAACTGAGGAACAGGATTGCAGACCAGCAGATCCGTATACCATGATCGGCTTGGCCAATTTGGGGCGATAAGAAGCAGTTGGCATTCCTGCTGCCTGATTTTCTGGAGAATTTTTGGAATCAGGCTTGCTGGCAGGAATGCATATGCATACATTCCCTCCCAGTTGACACCTAGCGCATCTATTGCTATAGCGCTCGGATCTGGAATTGGAGACATATGTCATCATCTTTGCATTCTTGTTCGTTGCGAATAAATCTATGTTGGGCTTGCCCCTGTGGTTGAACAGACAGTCCGCCACACATTTATTTAGTTGCCATTCCGTGGGAAGAATGCACATTCTTTGGCTCAAAGAGTCCGCTAACAGATTTAGCCTTCCCGGATTATGAGCTGCTTTCAGGGAAATCCCATGATCTAGGCACCAGCAAAGCAGTTTCCATGTCATCATACAGAGACTGGTTGAAATCCGTCAAAGCATAAATGAGGAGATGCAATTTTACGGAGGGACGATGGACAGACTGCCACCATGGCATAAGCTTCAGGCCAGCTGAGCTAATAATGTCCTGTACCATTGATTCCATGATCTTACACAGAATGCATGTTAATTTTGGTGCCCTGTAATTCTCATGGCTTTTGCACCTTCCTTTCCTGAAAATGGCAGTCACTGTGGCCAGTTTCCAGATCTCAGGAAAAGTCCTGGTATTTAGGGATGATTGAAATATCATAGCAATAGGGTTGCTAATTACCGGGCTATGTTCTTTCAGATCCCTCGGATGTATTTGCTCGGGTCCTGGTAACTTAGGCCATCCATAAAAAAGATTTTGTTTCCTGCAAACCAGGCGGGAAAGAAAGACTTAAATAGGGGGGGGGAAATTAATTTTTATTCCCAATTATTAATTTATTTTAAAAAAGTCATAAATATTTGTTTTTCAGATATTTGACTAGATGTCCATTAAATATGGTCGTGTTTTTCATGACACAATTAGCAAAAGGGATTCACATTGCATACAAATGGTATTAAAAACATTGTAATTTGCATAGTTTTACAAATGTATGCATGTTTTAACATTTATGCTGGGGTAGAAAAAACTATTTTCTTCCCGGCCGGTTGAAAAAATGAAAAATTTCAACCGGGAGGTTTACAGGAAATGAAACTATTTTTTTTTCTTTAGCAATATTGAGTGAGTCAATTCTTTTTGTACTAGGCTGGTTGTTATGTCCACACTTTCTGTTGTCAAGGTACTTCTTGCCATTTTGGGCAGATCATCATTTGGTTCAACGGTGAACACTGACACGACTGATGAGAAGAAAAAAACGGCTTCTACAGTTGTCTTGACAAATGTCAATTTGCAGGCCAAGAGAAGACTATTTTTGAAAACTTACCACTGGAATGACTCTAAATCACTCTAAATCTAAATCATATCCTTAATCTTGCGACATCGGGTAGTGCCAAGAAAAACCCTAGGTGAACCACACAAGATGTCATATATTCCCCTCGGACCAGGCATCCTAAGTGCCTAGGGGATGTGTGGAACGGCCAGAGTAATTCAACATAACACCTGCAGATGCATTGCTGAATCTATTGTGAAAACCATTATAGGCATAGGCTAATCATCAACAATATATGGTGTTGAGAATATGAACTCTGCCGTAGGCTTGCGCAATTACGCGATTAAATCGAAAATCACGATCCTTTTTTAAATCGTGATTTTATACGATTAAAAATTAAATAATCAAATAATCGTGAATAATTCTACAGCATAACATATTTCAAAACCTACCTTTTAATTATTCTTTATTGCGATTGGTCACGGAAATTTACATTTTGCTCAGCGAATGCATGCCCATTTGCATGCCAAGAGAAGATTATTTTTGAAAATGTATCACTGGAATGACTGGCTTGAGAATCGAGCCAGTCATTCTAGTGATACATTTTCAAAAATAATCTTCTCTTGGCCTGCAAATCGGCCTTTCTCAACATCATTGCAGCTTTCGTCATTGATATGCTTTTTTGCTGTTATAACTGGGTAATTTGTACTCAAGCTGATTAATCGAGTAATCACGATTATTATTAAATAATCGATCGTGGTTACTGAAAACAATAATCGCGCAAGCCTACTCTGCCGCAGTGTATGCTGTAACAGAGTTGTCTGCTAAGTAGTTCAACATTATACAGAAGGTCAGAATTATACGGTAGTATCCCACAGGTGGGCAATGCAGTACAGTCTATAATAAGTTGAGTAAGTAGGATAGGGTCACTACTAATGATATCCCAGTGATGGGAACCACAGCATTCGGTTACTGCAGCTTTTATACACTGTAAACTGTGTTTCCTATAGTTATGCAGAGCACCACATTGGATAAGGATGTGGGTATAGTCTTCGCTTGCAATCTGACATAAAGGGCAGGTTGGATAGACTGTTTTGATTAAATCTGCTTAGCTTTGACTGTACAATATATGTTCCAGTTAAGAAGCGAGCTTTAATCGCTCCCCTCTTTACATCCTTGACATTGTGGTCAGTGCTGCTAACAGATAAATGTTGACAGCCAATTGAGAGATCACCAGTATTACAGTAGGCCAGAGTGCTTTTGTACTCGCAGTCGCTCAATAGTGTTTGAGTCCAGAATGTATTGATTGCTGTTTTGACAATAGACTTCCAATTCTCCTTTGTTGGCACAGCAGCTATCAGTTTATTGATGTTTGGGAGATCGTATTTTTTAAGTAGATGTTTGATTTTAATGAAGCGGCTGTTAGAATCATCTTCCTTCATTATCAGCTGTCTTATCATAATGTTGGTTAGTGCTTTGTTGTTACTTCTCAATATGTTGCCCAGTAGTGACAGCAGTCTACTATGTAGTTCAGACAGCTTTGGTCTAACACCAAGCAATACGTAGATAATACACTTAGCCGTTCTAGTGGGTAATGATTGAATCTTCCGAAACATACTGAGATGAAAGGTTTCCAGATAACTAATATGCTGGTTTTGAAGAGTAAAATCTCCAGTCCATAAATTAGGCATGGCATAACATACGTTATTAGAATGCTAGAGCAGATTTTTGCTGATAAGCCATTAGACCCGTGCAGGCCGATTCCGGTAAGGCTGTAAAACGTTCGCTTTGCACATGATATTCGCTCTTATATATTTAGCTTAACCTCTCCCTTTGTTGCAAGAATGAGGCCCAAGTGGGTAGCCTGAGATGATACAGAAAGGTCATGATCTCCCAACTTCCAATCTGACAGCATTACAGAGTGTGTTTTTGGTAGGGTGTTATATACAATAGACTTCTCTGTATGTATAATGTATCTCTCCTGAGTAGAATAGCGATATATCACATCTAACATAAGCTGCATCTCTAAGTCTGACTTGCTGATTAAAGTGAGGTCATCTGCCACAGATGGACAACCTGTGTACTGTGCTACAATGTAGGATCCAGCTTGCACAGCCTTCAGTTGTATTAATAGGTTATTAATATACATCTTGTATCAACCTGTTGACAAGATGTCTCCTTGTCTCACTCCTTGCTTAATGGAAAATGCGTCCCTAAGGAGGCATTTAACTTTTGACGTCAGGTCAGTATAGAGTAGGTCGACGGCATGTAAATAATGCATGTTAGGGCCTTGGTCAAATAGTTGACACTTTAGTGAGTCATGATCAACTACATCGAATGCCTTCCGCGTATTGGGAAAAGCCATGTAAGTTGGGGATTTTCTCTCAGTATGCTCCAAACATGTCTCTGAGATAATTAGCCCCGCCATCAGTGGGGAAAGACCCCGGGTGAATCCATACTGGCGGGAAGACTGGTCTTTTGGCAAGTTATGTTCAATTACATTGAAGAGGATGTGCTCAAAGATTTTACCAATGATAGATGGTACTGTGATTCCCTGATAATTATTTGGATTTGTTGCATCTTTCCCTTTTTATGGATAGGGGTAATTACACCCGTTTTGAAGGTTTCTAGGATTCATTCATTTTTTAGAATGAAGTTAAGCAGCTGCGTTTTTTCGTAACAACCAGGACTAAAATTCCTTACGCTTAAGTCCTATGATATGACGATGATGATGACGACGAAAGCACCTTACTGGACGAAATAGCAAGTAAAAAGAATCACGGAAATATAGGAAATGTGTGAAAATACTCCCCATTTCTAACGATTTGGGATATAACAGGTCACTAATATTAAAATAAAATACTTACATACGATATGTAGACACGTATTTCACAGTTATCAAAATAACCGTAACAATAAGATATTTCAAGTAGTATTTGTAATTTTCAAATTTCTTTACTGGGCGCTGACATCTTTATCTTTGAATTCTGGGTACGCCACAAAGTTATCTACTTCCGGGTTTGAACATCTGACACTGACAAGTGAAATTTCGTAATATAACAACAATACAGTTTATTGGCGTATCATTTATCCTTATTTTAACACCAACCTAATTGTTTATCTGTGCCATTTTCATTATTTTTCATTTACTTGCATTAACCGTGGAAAGTAGTAAGTTAGCATGTACTTATGTAGGGCTAGCACATTCGTGACAGATCCTCTGATCTTGAAGATGATGTCAAGCTTAAGTTTCAACTAGCCGTTAGTGTTATGTTAATGCTGGGTGATTCATGACTTCGAGAAAGTCATCATCTCATGGTATTATATCAATGGAGTTTTTATATCAATGTTGTGGAATATACTGAACAATAAATCATACTAATCGACAAACATGGTTAAATTATGTGTAATAATAAAATCTGTGATTCACTAAGCTAATATTTAATTGATCCATTTTGGAGATATCTCAGATAAGCTAAGTCTGTAGTTAACATGGCAGCGGGAACTAAGATCGACTTAAAGGTTGTGTTGCTTGGCAAATCGTACGCTGGGAAAACGAGCCTCGTTGAACGCTTCATGCATGACCGATTTAGTGGCGATGCTGTCCCCTATCAGAATGTGAGTTTTGTTGTCTTTGATTATCCAGTCACATGCATACATGTACAATAAGTTATTAATGTACAATGTTTCTGATCTGATTGAAAACAATCAGAGTATGTGAAAGCATGGGATAGGATGGAGGACCACAAACTAGCAGAATCTTCAGCAAGTTGAAGGCGGCTAGTCAATGGGAAGAAGACATGATTTGGGATTGTGCGATGATTATGTGCAATCCCAAGTCCCATGCTTTCACCTACTCTGACATTTTAACTATGCCATCCAACCTCTGCATAGGGTGGGGGTGGAGTAAAAAAAAAATGGCATTAGATAATCCACAATCGGGCAAAAATAATTTTTTTTCGTTTCCTGTAAACCTCCCAGGTGAAATTTTTAATTTTTTCACCCGGCTGGAAATAAAATAATTTTTTTCTACCCCTGAGCATAAATGTTAAAACATGCATACATTTGTAAAACTATACAAATTACAATGTTTTTAATGCCATTTGTATGCAATTGAATCCCTTTTGCTAATTGTGTCATGAAAAACATGACAAATTTGGCAGTTACAGCCATATTTAATGGACATCTAGTCAAATAGCGGAAGAACAAATATTTATGACTAAAATAAATTAATAATTGAAAGAAAGAAAAATTTCCTACCTCCCTACTGAATTCTTTTCTCCACCCGGTTTGCTGGAAACAAAATCTTTTTTATGAATGGCCTCATATAGATATCTCACATAGCAAATTTGTTTCCACTAACCAGTTTTGCAGGCAATATACTGTAGTGTGACAGTGAGCGCAATTTTCCAATAATCGCTTTAAAAAATGTATGGTGATAATTAGTTCATAGTACTACAAATATTAAACTAGTAAAACGTGATAAGCCACATCGCTGAAGTATACCTGATGCTTGTCTTCGGTTGGAGGACGAAAGTCAGATGCCTGACACTGGTGCAGTGCCTCCTATTTATAGGCCACGGAACCATGGCAAGGGTCCCTACCACTGAGCATGTGCACGCACATGCTCACTGATTGTTCTTACTTGGGAACCCTTGATTAGCTGGGGACCCTTGATTCAGGGTCCCAGCTACTGAGCATGTGTGCACTAATTGTTCTTAGGTAGGGACCCTTGATTAGCTAGGGACCCTTGATTCAGGGTCCCTGCTTCTGGGCATGTGCGTACGTCCAAAAAGACACCCCCCCCCCATAGCTCAGCACTTTACTTTCCCAAGACTTATGCAGGGGAAACAGTGACTCTTTAAACTGAGGATTCAAGAGCAATACAGCAATACCTAACCTTAGGATGGAGCATGCTTCTTACTGCATTACCCAGGTTCTGAGGGGACCCATGTGCAAACAAGCACTCCAATCAGGAGATGAAAAGGAAGCATACAGGATATATAATCTCAACACCATGGAGTCTCTAGGCACCAGCCATATTGTTAAAGAGCCATTAGCCAGTAGGCTGTCCCCCTAACCCTCTGTTCCCCCCATCCAACGTTAAAAATTCTACTACAAATATTAGTTATATCAATCAATTGTTCATAACTAATGCAACTATTAGTTCAAGTATACATGTGTGTGCGTGTATGAGGCCAGGGGTCAAGTACACATTTGTATTTACTGGAACATGTTGCTATCATATGCAGCAGCATCTCCCAGTCAAATTAGTTTCAAAATATTGAACAGAATTTCCTAGGCATATCATGAAGAATTTGTCATTTTTGTTCTGCGAGTGTTAAAGGATTGATGCATGAATAAGGCATCATGTTCCATACTGGTCATTCTACAATACTGCTCAGCAATAACTTTTTGTTTCCAAAACAAAATAAAACATATATTTTGCTGATTATTTTGGCCGTACTTTGATTTGAAGCCATTGCTGAGAATGACATATTTGTATCTGTCTTAGCGACATATAATGTATAAAGTTAGGTTGTTATATCTTATTTGATTTAAAATGTTAATTTCTTTTATAATAGACAATTGGTGCAGCATTTGGTGCTAAGAAAATTGAGATTGGAAGCCGCAGTATGGTGATGGGCGTGTGGGTAAGTGTTTAACTATGTTGATTGGTGTGTAGATAAGTGTCTTTGAAGTATGGTGATGTTTGTGTGTGTGGGTGTGTAAGTGTCTAAGTATGATGATGGGTGTGTCAGTAAGCGTCTAAGTATGGTGATGGGTGTGTGGGTACGTGTCTAAGTATGATGCTGGTTTTGTGTGTAAGTGTTTAAGTATGGTGATGGGTGTGTGTGTAAGTGTAGACTAAGTATGGTGATGGGTGTGTGTGTAAGTGTCTAAGTATGGTGATGGGTGTGTGTAAGTGTCTAAGTATGGTGATGGGTGTGTGTGTGTGTGTGTAAGTGTCTAAGTATGGTGATGAGTGTGTGGGTAAGTGTTTATGTATGGTGGTGGGTAAGTGTCTAAGTATAGTGATGGGTGTGTGGGTAAGTGTCTAAGTATGGGGATGGGTTTGTGGGTAAGTGTCTAAGTAGTGTGATGGATGTGTGGGTAAGCGTCTAAGTTTGGTGATTGGTACATGGGTAGGTGTGTAAGTATGGTGATTCTGTTTGAGGTAAAGCATATTCTGATGAATATTTTGAAACTAATTTTACTGGGAGCTGCAACAACTTGCAGTTGGATTGGTTTCAAAGTAATGTACAGCTTTCCTGCATAGTTGTCTTGAAGTTGGAATACTGGAATTTTAAGGTTTAAAGGAGCTGTCTTAGATTAATACGTTTATTTGCATATTTCTTCCATTAGGATACAGCTGGCAGTGAGCGCTATGAAGCGATGAGTCGTATTTACTATAGAAATGCTCGAGCAGCCATTGTATGCTATGATTTGTCCGACATGAGCAGCTTTGATCGCGCCAAGTTCTGGGTTACCGAACTGAGACAAAATGAAGAGGTATGGTTTGCTAAAAAAAATTTCACAAGTGCCGTTTCGGCATATTTAATCTGTCATTCTAGTAGCTAAAGAGATTTTTTTTTTTAAATGTAGCCTTGGAATGGCTGATTGGATAACAGTTGGAGCCAATCATTCCAGGGTCAAATCTTTAGCTCAGCAGACTTGTCAAGGAACTGAGATGTAGTACCTGTGCTTGATGATTTATGTATAGTTTCCAGCGCTATCATCTATAATTGTTCATTTGTCTATTTTCCAGCATTGTCGTCTATATTTGTGTGGCACTAAAAAGGACCTGATTGATTCTAATCCATCACGACGTAAGGTTGACTACCACACTGCTACGGACTATGGAGATGGTTCGTACATATTCTCTCCTCATTGCACACCCGCATCTAGCATTTCAACACTTACACTACAGCTCAGAAATAGTGTAACACGTTTCCAAAACAAAATTAATTAAATTAAATGAACCGTTGAAAATTTTGAACATAATTAGATTGGAAGACATCGCTGCCTTAGGCAGCGATGTCTTCCAATCCAATTATGTTCAAAATATTCATCAGAACATTTCTTATATCATGTTCAAAATTTTATTAAATAACATGTTTCTGTTCTTGTTTTGGATACATTTTAATTTATTTATGAGTTACACTGTACAGACCAAATATGACAAATTTGTCACATTATAAATATGTATCTGATTGCAACAGCTTTCAGAATAGGCAACCTCCTTAGCTTATGGTTGGCTTTAAATCAAAATCCTGTTTTTCATAGTTGAATATATGAAATGTGTAACGACATTCTACTTCCGAATAATACTTACCAGATGTACTATTATGATAATGTCTATTATCTAGTCTAGCTCAAAATAAACAAATGTAACTCCGCACTCTCCTGGTCCTGCCCATACTGTGTCTGGGAATTACCATAGCCCCAGGTACCGAGTCAATTCCCAATCAGTCAGATTCGTCTATTTTGCTGACTTTGGTAGTCACGTTTTTTCTAGATAGCCAAATTTACAAATTTGAACGGAATTACTGAGTTGTTGGAGTGTTCTCTTACGGCATCATGGAGGAAAAAGGAAAATCATCTCAGGGGCAGGTTGTATCAATCTAGAATTTATACATTCGTGCCGTAATGAATGATTGAAATTTCCTTAAATTGGCACATTGTTTTAAAATTGTGTAGCCATTGTTGGAGTCGGCCCGGTACCCATAACTGTGTAAGCCTTATGCGGGTACTCGGGTAATTTCTCTTGCGACTCGGTTCCTTTCAAGATGGATGCTCTCTAAGCCCAGATGGCGGCGCTCATGAAATATGTTTGCCTTCGGCTTGGCGTATCTATGCACTCTGTTGGTGCCGATCTTTCCGAGGATTCCGGCATGCCAGTTCTCCTTCGATCAATACTCACCATTCTGTTATTTCTGATATACAGCTGGCCTTGACAGCGGCTCTAGGATTATAGACTTAGAAAGCTTTACCGACTCCTGGGAACCGGGTACTCGGCTCCCAACTGCTGAGTACCCGTTTACCATAGAGCTCATTCTTGTTTGCATAGCAACAAGAGCAATACATGCTTTTTGCAGGAGAAGATTTTTAGTGTCTTTTGTTAAAGAAATCTAAGTCTTTGTCTGTGAAGTGATAGTTTGTGCGTTCTTGAGGATTTAACTGGATACTATGGAGAATACCGCCGATGAAAACCAGGTTGTATCATTCTTTATTATCCATAGTTAAAAGACTTAGGTCTCTAAATTTCGCTGTGTCGCATGTCCTGATTTCTGACCCCAGAGAATCTGGGACGTGTGCTAACAACGATATATGCCAGACGATCGCCTTCTTTAAACCCCAACAGGCGATCGGCAGAAATGAAAATAGGTGTTTGCTACAGTATTTCTAACACGAATATCGGCTGACGTCGTTCTCCGTAGGATCCGAGCGGGTGACGTCACACCCGGTTCGCTCGGATGTTTATGTGAAGAAAAATTTTCATTAATTCGCGCATCTCGTTCTGGGTGCTGCGTACTAAAAATGGTACCAGAAACTTTAGAATGTTCAAGTTTACGTGCGATCACGATCGGTTTGCAATGATCGGTGGTTTCAAAATTTTTGAGTAGATGCGTGGTCTGCGGTTTTACCGTGTGATACAGCAGTTTGTTAATCATTTTGTTGTTTTCTTCACATATCGTTTGGCTTTCGTTAGGGAGTATAATTTATATTGATTGGTAAATATACCCCGAATGCTATGCGATATGATTCCTGGAGCCGTTACACATCCTGGAGGATCTAATATGGGTGTGTTTTTATGCCCGCTTCGTTCTTGTGGTCATAATCAATGCGATCTTTGTTGTAACGTGGCGGGGTGGGGTGCGGGAGGGATACGGTTAATTTATGAGTCAAATTATTTGAAAATTAATTGTCTGCCTTCCATCAGGGTCTCGTTCCGCTTGTAATTGTAGGTTTGTGCTTATTTTATAGGCCAAGCCAACCCCGCCATCATGTGACGAGTGCCATAAATTTGTACGAGTGGTATTTAAGGACCATGTCTGCTTTAGGTGTTCGCCCTGTAACCTAGGCCATAGGTGTAATGTGTGCGCAGTGTGGTCCGTGGATATGATGGTTAAGTTCCTTGCCCAGAAGGACTTGGCTTGGTCTGACGCGGGGTCAGGCGGTCCGAGAGTAAATCGTGGAGCGCCTGGTTCGGCCTGTGGGGGTGCTCCACGTCCCCAGCTGGAGGTGGTGGAGATGGCACCGCTGGCGTGGTTTGGTCCGGCTATGCAGGGTTTTCTACATAGCATTCTGCCCACGCTGGTGTCGTCCCTGCTACCAAAGGTTGGGGGACAGTTTCTCCCCATGCCTGGTACGGACCCTGTCCTCGGACAGGGTTCTGGACTGGTTTCCGAGGGGGCTGTCTTGTACGGACCCCTGGCAGTCCCGTCTGGCTCCGGCCAGACGGGTTCTGTTTCTCTGCGGCCACCTCCGGGTGGTCCAGTAGCGGTGGCCGGTCCGTCAGGTGTGGGAGCCGTCCACCAGGGAGTCCTCATCTAGTGACGACTCTTCGGAGTCCGAAGACGAGGAGGCCGAGGAGGAGAGGTTGCTGTGGCCTGTGATGCCGCAGGTGGAGAATATGGAGGTCGATTCCGTCCTGGACGGAACCGGCCTCCATTTGTCTGGCTTGGCACAAGCCAGGGCAGCGGCTCCGCCTGGGGCTGAGGCTAATCTGGTACCGGGCACCGGTTCCATGACGGTTGGTTTGGCACCAGCCGACACGGTAATGGGTCGGCCGGGCCGGGCGTGGTACTCACCTATCTCGCCTGGTCCGGCAGTCGGACGTGGGGTGTCGTTGGCATCCGTGTCTGGCTACGGTTCCGCGACTGCTACGGGTCTGTACGGTTTTCCGTGCGGACCTACCCCATGGACCGGAGTGTTTCATGGGGTGGCGGCGGAACCGTGTGGTACCGGAGTGCCTGGCGTGTCAGCCGTGGCTCCTTGCCGGGAGGCCGTGGCTGGCAGGCCCGTGAACACGTCAACGGGTGACGTGTTTGCGGGTGTGTCTTCATCGGAGATAGATTGGTCAGAGGCTCTGGCATGGCTAGCGAGGGTTGACCCGTCTGTGGTTTCGACCACGGCCGATGAAGATGCGCCCTGTGCGTCGATCAGGACGGCGATTTTGCCCACGGCCCGGATCCAGTCTGTTGGACTGGATCCACGGTTCATAGAATGAAAGATGTCGTATTCCGCGGGGGGGGGGGGGGGGGAATACGACAGATATGGTGTAGTCCCGTCGGTCACCGAGGATGACCGATGGGTATTGGGCATTCAGAGTGCCGGGGCGGGTGGCCCCGGTCCGGCACTTGTGGACAAGGCTCAGGTACATCAAGAGGAAGTCCTGTCCCTATGCGATGAGGGTGTGAGAGCAGCTATGAGCGCTGTCAACCACTCGTATCGTCTCCTTCAGTCGGTGTGGGCTGAAGCGGGGGCAGGCCACCCTGCGCCACCTGTGGTGCTTTCATGCGTAAATGACGGCCTGGTGCTGTCTATGGACGCATTGGCAAGGGTGCAAGCGCGAGTGACAAAATCCAGGAGGCAAATGGTCATTGACCATATGCGTCCGGCTACGGCAGTCAGGGAGCGTCTTCTTGGGACGCCCCTGACAGGGCCTAGCATCTTCGGTGGCCAAGCGCGGGCCATCTTAGAGGATACAGCCAGTATCGCGCAGAATCGGTTAGCGGTCAACCTGCAGCTAGAGCTAGTGCGGCAAGCGCACGCACTAGGGGCTGTAGGGAAACCGCTAGCGGGACAACCTTCAAAGAAGCAGAAGAAGCATAAGGGCAAGGCAAAAGCTAAGCCTGTTGCGACTTCTGCTTCAGCTGGTTTTTCTCAGCCGACGCCAGCGAAGAAAGCCAGGAAGGTTGTAGAGGCGCCTACCCTCCCCAAGTTTGCTCCTGACCGCCCTAGAGGCGGGAAGGGGAAGGGTAAGTCCTCAAAGGGCGGACAGAAGGGGCCGGATCGTACCTGAGGGTACGAGAGCTCCCTTCATATCCGTCTGGACCGCGCCTGTGCGACAGGAACATCGGTGCCAGTTATACCCGTTGTGCCTAGAACGAAATGGTTCTCTCTCTCTCTCGTTAAGAAAGAGGGGGGGGGGGGGCGGACTGCGAGCCGGACAACCCCGTTAGACGTCTATGGTGGGTGGAAGGCTCATGCGTTTCGTCGAGGCCTGGCGAGGTGTGACGTCAGACAGTCTGGTCCTGGGATGGTTATCCCAGGGTTACATGCCGGAGTGGTGGGAGCCAGACAAGTTAGAAGCCGTTCAAAAGGAAGTGTCGGGTTTGCTTCTGAAGGGCCATTAAATTGGTTTATCCATACTCCTCGGTTCCAGATGGAAACGCCGAGGTCGATAATGGCGGGATTGAGGAAAGGAATGTGGTGTGTATCGATCGATCTGAAAGATGCATATTTCCAGATTCTGATGAACAGGAGTTGTCACAGGTTTCTGAGATTTGCGTTTCAGAATCAAGTATGGGAGTTTATTGTTCTCCCATTTGGCCTGTCGACAGCTCCGAGGGTTTTCACAAGAGTGGTCCTTGCGGTGACAGTGTTTCTCAGAAAAGAGAACGTGGCGCTACACACCTACATAGACGACTGACTGATCAAGGCAGACTCGGCAGCCAGGTTGAACGTGGATACTGCTCTGACTCTGAAGTTACTTTCAGATCTAGGCTGGATAGTCAACGAGGAGAAATCCGAGTTGACGCCCACTCAACATTTCGTTTATTTGGGGATGCGTTTCGATCTCGAGGAGGGCAGGGTGTACCCGTCAGAGCCCAGAGTTGTGTCTCTGTTAGCCATCCTCAAGAGTTTTCGAGTGGGAAACCACATTCAGGCGAGGGGGTTCCTTCAGATGCTTGGCATGATGGTCTCCATGGAGCAGGTTATCCCGTACGCTGCTCTAATGCGAAGACCTATCCAGTTGTATCTGATGTCTCTGTGGAAACAGAGAACAGAACCCCTGTCAAAACTGGTACCAGTTTTGGAGCCGATAATGTCGCATCTTGTATGGTGGAAGGAGCATCAGAATCTCCTAGTAGGGGTTTCGCTGCACCTACCCCACCCCCAGCTGTCCGTGTACACGGATGCATCGCTGGAGGGGTGGGGTGCCTGCCTGGGAGAACACCAGGTCTCGGGCACATGGACTCTCCCGGAGAGTCAGCTGCATATCAATCTGTTGGAAATGATGGCAGTGGAACTGGCGTTGGAAGAGTTCCTTCCGATGATCAGGGGCAAGGTGATATTGATACGGTCGGACAATTCGACAGTAGTATCATATATAAATCGCCAAGGCGGGACCAGGTCGCCCACTCTGTGTATCAGAGTGTGGCACTTGATTCAATGGTGCAGGAATTACTCGGTTGTTTTGAAAGCAGCTCATATTCCTGGCCGATTGAACATTCTGGCGGATGCTTTGTCTCGCAGACAGAAAATTCTGCCAACAGAATGGTCCCTCAACCCTCCAGTTCTGCGACGGATCTTCGAGCATTGGGGCAAACCCAACGTGGACTTGTTCGCCACAAAGGAAAATGCTCAAATCATGACATATGTCTCGCCGATTCCAGATCCAAATGCCGTCGATACAGACGCTCGGGCGATAAGCTGGAGAGGGATGCACGCTTACGCGTACCCACCCACCATTCTTCTACCGAAGGTATTTGTGAAGGTCAGGGAGGAACCGTGTCTGGTCCTGCTAATAGCGCCGTATTGGCCAAGCAGGGCGTGGTTCATGGATCTTCTAGATCTGTTGGTGGAAAATCCTGTGCAGTTGCCCGAGATTCCGAACATAATCTCCCAGGCCAACGGACGCTTCCTACACGAGCGTCCCGAAATGTTCAAATTGACTGCGTGAATGTTATCAAACAACGTTCCACGTCGGAAGGCTTTTCTCGACAGGCTGCTGATTTCATCGCGGCTGCGAGGAGGTCAACCTTCAAGTCATATAACAACAAGGTTAACAGATTTGCAGACTGGTGTGAAGAAAAGGGTATTGATACCTTTCAATCCACTATTCAGCAAATAGCAGACTCTCTGTGAGCTGTTCTTTTCAGGACTAGCTCCCATCACAGTTGCTGGATACAAGTCAGCTTTGGCATCAGTTATCCCTTGTCTAGCCAACAGGGATAGTCCAGAGGTGGCCCAGTTAAATGTGATGTTGAAGGGAATGAGCAATCTCCGACCGAGACAACCGGTAGTCATTCCAGCCTGGAGTCTATCTTTAGTGCTTAATGTACTGGCCAAGCACCCTTTCGAACCGTTGCGTTCGGCTAGTCTAAAGCGGTCTTTCTATTGGCAGCTTCCTCAGCTAGAAGGCGCAGTGAGATCCATGCGCTTTCGGCAGAGAGGGACCGATTTATTGTTTCTGGAGACGGTCTGCGTCTTCTGCCAAGAGTAGAGTTTATGTCAAAGAACCAATCTTTGAGATATCCCGGCAAACCGATCATTATACCGAAGTTAACTAGGTTTGATCGTGATGCCAGTGTCTGGTGCCCGGTCCGTGCTTTGACTAAGTACAAGAAACGGACTGACTCATTACGGTCGAACGATAGACATCTGTGGAGCGGCCATAAAAAGCCTTATGGCGCCGCATCCATGGATACTATCTCTCGTTGGGTGGTCGAATGCATTCAGACTACTCACGAGATGGCGACTGGGCACCAGGTGCAAGGCGTAAGGGCACACGATGTCAGAGGAATAGCCGCCTCGACCGCCCTTTACAATGGTGTTCCGTTAGAGGACATCATGGCCATTGCATAATGGCACTGTGAGTCCTCATTTACGGATTACTATATGAGGGATGTGTCAGACTCAGCCACTCCACTCGCTTTAGCTGTTTTGAAATGATAGTTAGTGACCACACTGCTCTTCACCCTTTTTTCACTTTGGTAAGAAAAGAACCTAAAGCAGGCATGGTCAAGCGAGAGGATGACAACTAGATTGTGTCACTGATGGCCGAACCAGTGAATGGTTGGAGGCGGTACGTCTGGAGTCCAATTATCATACGGTAATTCAATAGTGAGAGTTTTTTGTATTATGGATGTGTATCATGTTCATTCATCTTATATATTCATGCTCATTCCCAGGCTAATACATGGAATATGCAGGGAGCAGTTAACCGTCTTGGCATATTTGTGTTTCAAGCGAGATACATGTTCGTGAGTTCTCTCCCTTTTCTTAGGAGGAAAAAGGGGGGGGGCGGTGATGCGAATGTGATTCGGTTCCGTAAACTTGACGGTCCTTTTAGGTCTCCGTTAGTCAAGTTTGAAGTCTAAAATTTTTTCTCCAAGGGGCAAAATTAGCATTTATGGCTTGCCCCTTCCCACCAGGTTACTGATCAAATCTGGTGTATATCAGAAGTAACAGAATGGTGAGTATTTATCGAAGGGGAATGAAGGAAATGTCAATTTCCCAATGAAGGAAATGTCAATTTCCCTTTCTCCGAGATCTAACAATACTCACCATTCTGTTACGGACCCAGCCTCCCAGCCCCACGGAGGCAAGCCATAGTTTTCTCTTGTTTGGTGGCTATGCAAAGAATATGAGCTCTATGGTAAACGGGTACTCGGCAGTTGGGAGCCGAGTACCCGGTTCCCAGGAGTTGGTAAAGCTTTCTAAGTCTATAATCCTAGAGCCGCTGTCAAGGCCAGCTGTATATCAGAAGTAACAGAATGGTGAGTATTGTTAGATCTCGGAGAAAGGGAAATTGACATTTCCTTCAATCTTTCCGTTATGGCTGTAGCCAGTACGTCCCAAGGTTCTCCTTTGGGTTACGTACAGGTTTGCCAGCCGGGTGGTGATGTCGACGTTCCGTTGGGCATTTTCCATCCAGATTTTGTTCAGCCCCTGCTGCCGTTGGAGTCGTGTTTGACGGCTTCGGACGGTATCCCGGTGCCGATGGCTATGGGCTCTGTCGGGTTTCCATTGGCCACCGTTAGTAATGCGGCTGTGATCACGGCTCCCGTGCTGGAGCCGATGGATCTCAGTGAGTCCGTATCCGGCGAGTCGCTGGATACTGGAGCTGCAAGTGCACGGTCGGCGGGCATTGTTTACACTAGTTCGCAGTCCTCAGCATGGATCGTTGGTGTCTGGCTCGTCCAAGGGCGAGAAAGAAGATGAAAACGGCAGTCCCTTGTTGGATGAGTCATCATTTTCAACCGAGGCTGAATGGGTGCAGGTCCTTGAATGGATGTCCGGCCGTCTAGGGTTGGCATCAGATCAGGGATCTCAGTGCGATCCGGCGATGGAGCGGATGTCAGAGCGAGCGGCTAGCACTCTGTCCAGTGGTTCTTCGGCCATGCCTGCTCTGCCTTTGGATACGTTGACCTCTGACATGTTGGAGGTGGCGGCGTACCGTATGGTCCAGCCGGACTTTACGTTACCGAAGGCCCCGAAAGGGATTAGGAGTAGGGTCCATTTTCCGGAGCTTGCCTATCACCAGTATGCCCAGGTCCCACGGCTTTCCGTCGGGGAGAGAGAGGCGCTGAATAGGCCGTTGGCTGGAAAAGCTAAAGGACGTTCTCGTCCGTTAGTTTCCCAGACTAACAAAGATCCTTTCAATGAGCTGACCCTCGTTGAGGATGCGGCGAGAGCTGCCATGGTGGCGCTCTCGCACGGTTGTACCGTCCTGCAGGGTATGCTGACCTGCGCGGCGGAAGGTGGGGTAGTGCCAGAGGCTTCTCCCGGAATTATCTGGGACACCATGCGCCTATCTCAAGATTGCCTGGCCAGGGTGATCACGAGATCATTGGCTGAGCGATGGAGAATGGTTCTTGATTTTGTAGAGCCAGGATCTGAGATGAGGGCTGCGTTATCTTCCGTGCCATTCATTGGTCCAGGCTTGTTCCGCGGCTCGGCACGGCAAGCGTTATCCAAGGTCGCGTCAATGGTCGTGGAGCAGGAAGTAGTCGGCAAGTCGTGGAAGTCGATGAAAAGGACTCGGCCGCAACAGTCCTACAGACAGCACCGCCGGGAGCAGCAGAGGCAGCGCCAAAGATCGCCCTCCGTCCTGACCGTGATGCCCATCGGCCATCCGGCTCTCAAGGTCCTGGTCGTTCTTCCTCATATAAGTCCTCTAGTAAGAGGCCGTATGAGGAGGACAGGAAGGGTGGCGGTTCGGGCCGCGGCGGCTACCGTAAGGATAGCCGTAGTGGCGGTTCCGGACCGTCATTTGCCAAGAAACCACGGGGTGGCCGTGGGGGACGGTCCTGACAGGTTTCCGGCGGGATCCGCTCCGGTTACAACAGGAATGAGGGGAGTCGAAAATCTTCATCTAGGCGAATTAGCGTTGTCTCGTACAACATCAATCGTGAATTGTGTGCAGATTCCTTCCGTCGGTGGCAGACTGCAACTGTTCTCAAACAAATGGGACCAAGTCGTGCAAGATTATTTGGTCTGTCAATTAAGAAACGGCTACGGTCCGGACTGGCTCATCCGTCAATCGTTAGTTCCGTTAACTTCGACTCCAGTATGGACTCCCGTTCCAAGGGAATCCGATCGTCTAGAGGCCTTTTGTTCAGAAATCGAAAGTCTTCAGCAGAAGAATGCGATTCACTTAGTCCGCAATCAGTCATCCTCAGGCTTCTATTCAATGATGTTCCTCGTTCCAAAACACACCGGAGGGTGGAGACCGGTTCTCAATCTCAAACCGTTAAACAAGTTTATTCTGTCACCAAGTTTTCAGATGGAGACTGTAGCAGCAGTGATGTCGGGTTTGAGGAAAGGCATGTGGGCAGTGTCGATAGATCTGAAGGATGCTTATTTTCATATTCCAATGTCAATTCCTTTTCAGAAATACCTTCGCTTTGCATTCCAAGACAATGTTTGGGAATTCAATGCGCTTCCATTCGGCTTGACCACAGCGCCGAGGGTCTTCACAAAAGTGGTCCTCGCCATGACCTCTTATCTTCGCAGGAGAAACATAGCTGTTCATACTTACATAGATGACTGGCTGCTGAAGGCGGGGAATCCAGTCACTGTGCGCAACAATCTTCAGGTAGTCCTAGCCTTACTAAAGGATCTAGGATGGATTGTGAATCTAGAGAAATCAGAATTGACTCCATCCCAGGAGTTTGTTTATCTGGGAATATTTTTCAATCTCAGGGACAGCGTAGCTTTTCCGGCGGAGAGCAGAGTCAGGAGCCTGATTGTAGTTTTGGAGTCAATTTCTCTAGGAGCCTATCTGACGGCGCGCCAATTTCTCAGGATCCTGGGCTTACTAGTGTCTCTGGAGAAAGTGGTGCCTTATGCGGCACTCAGGCGCAGGCTGATTCAGATGTATTTAATGTCGTTCTGGTCTCAGGAAACGGATCCGTTGTCTCTGAGAATTCCAGTAAAAGAACCATTGATATTCCATCTTCAGTGGTGGTTATCAGAACAGAATCTCCTGCGAGGTGTTCCTCTACAACCTCCTCAACTACAGATGTCCATCTTCACAGATGCATCGACGATGGGTTGGGGAGCGGTATTGGACAATCGATCAGTGTCAGGGGAATGGGATCGGGCCAATGCGCAGAAACATATCAATGTTCTCGAACTATTAGCGGTGGTATTAGCACTTCGAAAGTTCGAGAATTTAATTCAAGACAAGATTGTCCTAATAAGGACAGACAACTCAACAGTGGTGTCCTATTTGAACTGCCAAGGCGGAATGAGGTCACCAGAGTTGTGCATGATGATTTGGAACCTTCTGCTGTGGTGCTAAGAGAGGAATATTATTCTTCGGGCAGAACACATTCCAGGAAGACTGAACATCCTAGCAGATGCACTCAGTCGAAGGATGGTTTGTCATCCGACGGAATGGCAGCTCAACCAATCGGTAGCGGAGGTTCTATTCAAACATTGGGGCAAACCAAATGTTGGGATGAAACAAAACGCAAAGATGGTCACGTACGTCTCACCGATCCCGTACCCACTAGCCTTGGCAGTAGACGCACTGGCGATGAGTTGGAATGATTCTCATCCCAAAAGTTATGGCAATGATAAGAGAAGTATGCCAAGTACTACTGATCGCTCCTCATTGGCCAGGCCGATCTTGGTTTACGGATCTGCTGGACCTTCTGGTCTGCAATCCAATCCCTCTTCCAGAACGAAGGGATCTAATCACTCAGAACAAGGGTCTGTGTCTTCACGACAGACCGGAAATGTTCAAATTGACTGCATGGATGTTATCAAGCAGCGCGCAATTGAGGGTGGCTTTTCTGAGCAAGCAGCGAAGTTTGTCACTTCAGCCAGAAGATGGTCAACCACCAAGACATAATTATAGAATCAACAAATTTGCAGAATGGTGTAAGGGAAGAGATATTAATCCCTTGTCTGCATCTGTTCAACACGTAGCAGATTTTATCTGTCATTTATACGAAGTTGACAAACTTGTACCTTCAACCCTAGCAGCATATAAGTCTGCATTAGCTTCAGTCGTTCCCAGTCTGGCCATTGAAGGAGTGGAAAATGACACTTTGAATGAAGTTATTAAAGGAATGAGCAATCTGCGACCTAGACAGCCAATTCCTATCCCAGCATGGAATCCATCTCTTGTTCTACAGGTTTTAGGGCATGCTCCCTTTGAACCAATTAGATCTATAGATATTAAACTGTTAACTATTAAATCAGTTTTCTTGGTTGCAGCAGCATCGGCGAGAAGGAGAAGCGAAATTCATGCGCTGTCTGCCGAACAAGACTGTTTTGTCGTCACGGGTGAAGGTTTAAGACTACTTCCACGTCTTTGTTTCCTGGCAAAGAATCAGTCACTTAAATATCCAGGTCAACCGATCAATTTGCCAAGTTTAGTCAGACATGACCCAAACTCTTCTGCTTGGTGTCCTGTCAGATGTTTGAAAATTGTATAAGAAACGTACTGAGGAGTGGAGAGATGACCCGAAATCTCTGTGGTTATGTCTCAAAGCTTCTCATTTGCGCGCCTCGTAAGATACTATTTCTCGTTGGATAGTTGACGCTATTCAGATGTCTCACAAAATTGCTACAGGAAAGCAGATTGATCGTGCGAACGCCCATCAGGTCCGAGCATTAGCAGCATCATCGGCCCTTTTTAATGGTGTCTCATTAGAGGAGGTGATGTCTGTAGCACAATGGTATGCCGAGTCGTCATTTACTGATTTCTACCTTTGCGACATCTCCAGCGCACTTAATCCAGTAGCCGTCACCAATTTGTCGAATGTTAGTTAAGCCACATCCGACCACCACTTCACAAACATCGCACGTTACTTCCTCCTGCACTGAGCAAGAGCCATGCACATGACCAGTGAACGACCGTGGATTGGGCCGAGCTCCTGGGATGATCAAGAAAGATCAAGCACTCAAAATGGCGAGTGTTTACATTAATTAAGTGACTAATAATATATTAATATTTACTTACAGTCGAAATATCAGACTGCTTAAGTAAATAGTCTGATATAAGAGTATACTTATCCTCTCAAACAGACATTAGACTCATTCCAATTTGAAAACTTAATCGATATACTGATATTTTTTCAAAATTAGAAGTTGTAGTAGCTTCTTTGCACTCTACTGGACTGCCCTAGCTGAGACTTGAGGCTGACACGGGTCTGGTGGGTGTTGCATCCCAATTGACATCCCTCTGGATTTTGTGCGGGCAAAAGAGAGGGGGGGGGGAGCGTGGTCAAGACCATGGAAGTTTAGCACTCTATGAGTCAGATGGCAGAACCCAAGCATACGCCAAGGTTCTAGTCTCTTCACAACCTTCTCTGTTGGATGGTAGATGAGTGCTGGTTCGAGCCTCACCTCCTCCCACCGGTATTTCTTGACTGTTGAAATCCGGAGTGTATCATAATAGTACATCTGGTAAGTATTATTCGAAGTAGAATAAAAAAAGCATCCGCTTTTGTTTCTACAAGAATTCTTAATACTTACCAGATGTACTATGGTCCTACCTCAGCCGCCCCGCTGAGGTGAGGCTGAGCTGCTTTCGCTGTTTGCCAAGGCAAATATAAGACGAATCTGACTGTGATTGGGAATTGACTCGGTACCTAGGGCTATGGTAATTCCCGGACACAGTATGGGCAGGACCAGGAGAGTGCGGAGTTTTAATTGTTTGTTTTGAGCTAGACTAGATAATAGACATTATCATAATAGTACATCTGGTAAGTATTAAGAATTCTCGTAGAAACAAAAGCAGATGCTTTTTTGAGTCGGCATTGAAGGTATTTATACTCCCACTATGCATAGAGCTGAGGAGGACAGAATATGTATAACGTATCCGAAAATGTCGCTGCAGCTCCTATAGTTTGAGAGAGAGAGAATTGTTTGAAGCGTGACAGGTTGATTGTACACCACCCAAATATGTGCCTAATGTTAGCGACCTTACAATCAGGGAGGGGAGTCAATTCCATTTTATTAATTCGAATTCCACATAAATTAATTTGATCAATTCCAATTCATTTCAACGTCAATTCATTTGATCAGTTCCAATTCCACCCAGATAACTTCAATTCCAGGTCAACTTCCATTCCATTTCAGCAATTCCAAGTCAAATTCTATACAAATGTTTATTTCAGAGATCAATATTGTTGTTCTCCGAAGTTATATTGTATAATTGCACTTCATAAAGTGCAAGAGACAACATGGACAAGAAATGCAAAGTTTGTCAGTATATATAGGCACAAGCTTGGGTATAAGTGCAAATGCAATGCATTTGCATTTAAGTGCAATTATAAAATTTCTAACATATTTGCATTTGAGTTTTCAAATGCATTTGATTATTTTTTCAGAGGCACTTCCAGTGTCACTCCATGTTTCAACTCTCCAATATAATTTTTTGGCAATTTGAACTCGAAAGGCCAGATAGAACAATCATTTATTATGTAATAAAAATTCTGTTGAATATTTTGAAACTAATTTGACTGAAAGCTGTTGCTGCCTATGGCAGCAACAGGTTCCTGTAAAATTTGGTTCATTATATTCAACAGCTTACCTGTCTAATTGTCTGGAAAAAGGGTTCAAAGGGATAATTAAATGTTGCTTTAATCTATAGCTACCTATGACAGTAACGACTTTCAACACAATTGGTTCCAAACTCTATACAAGTCTTCTAACAGCTGCTTAAAATTTAATATGTCTTTAACACTTTGATCCCTAAAATGCTAGTGTCTCAATTTATAAAATGTGCCTGATTATTTTGAAAGTAATTTGACTGGAACCTGTTGGTAGCCAGAGCCTGTTGCTGCCATAACAACTTAGTCAAATTGGTTTTCAAATCCGCAGCATGTTTCAACTGAAAGCTCTCATGATTATTTTAGAATATTTAGACTGAAAGGTGATGGAGCAACAATTTTCATTTAGATTTGTATCAAATCTAAGTACAAATGTATTTATCGCATTACCAACTAATTATTCTGACAATAATTTGACTGAATGATGTTGCTGTCATTGATATCAACAACTTTCCTGCAAATTATTGTCAAAGTATATAAAAGTTATCTTGTATCTTCTGGAAATAGACACGCTTGTGATGGACAGTATTGAAATACAGGCTGTAGAATTTACTGTCGTGAATACGTCTTACATGTTTATGCTTCCAGAGCTGACTGACGTATGACCATTTCCATGTGCAACCCAGGTCTTTTTGTTTGAGAAATCCTGGTCTGTGTAAACAATAGACTAAACAAATATGACATCCAATAGTTGCAATGATAGCGAATATGGCATCCAATAGTTACAATGATTATGGCGTCTGGGCATGGCATGCTGGGTAGCATTGCGCACTGAGTAACATTGCATGCTGGGTAATTTGAACAGAGATCAGAATGGCATGTCATATCTCATGCAAAGGTTCTATATATTTAATGGAACACGAGAACTTTAAGCTAGTTAACTTTAACCATTTAAACCCTGAAGTGTCAGAATCTTGATTTCAGGACAAACATACAGGTATTGCATAAGCTGATAAATATTTTGAAAGTAATTTGACTGGAACATGTTGCTCCCGTGACTCTCCTCAAATTACTTTCAAAATATTAAAATGGCAGTTACAAGTTCCTGCCAAATTACTTTCAGAATATGAAACAAAATATTTGTTAAATTAATGCTGGTTCAGTCAATCCTGTTAGCAGACATTATTACTACAGACAGCCTGCAGAGATTAAAGCTGAACAGTCATGATAAAAAATCCAATGTTTACCCCTACCTGTAAACTAGTGTTTGAACAATCTTTCCATTTTCGGTAACTCTACATGTACTTATAATGGGGCCGGTTATGTATTAAGCTCACCTGGCCTGAAAGGACAAGTGAGCTTATGTCGTGGCGCCCGTCCGTCGTGTATCCATCCATCGTCCGTCTGTCAACTTTTCCTTTAAATGACTTCTTAAGAACCACTGGGCCGATTTCAATTATATGTGGCAGGAAGCATCCTTAGGGCATAGGGATCCAAGTTTGTTCAAATGAAGCCGATCGGCCAATTTGGCTGGCGGCCATCTTGGATTTTGGCCGATTTTTTTTAGAAACATCTTTAAAAATCGCTTGAGGGATGGAAGGTGGCAGATATGATTAGGGACTAAGGGCCAGTAATATTTGTTCAAGAGAAGTTAATCGGTCAAAAAACATGGCCGTCGTGGGCCAATCAAAATATAGATAGCATGTTTAGCAGCCTTATTGGATTTTTTTATTTGATGGATTTTGAGGCCGAAATTGGTTTTATATATGCTTTTGCGCATTGTGATCTCAAATTTGCAATTTTTTAAACCTTCGGATAAACGGTTTAGCAGCCATCTTGGATCATTTACCCGCCAAAATCACCCATACTAAAGCAATGGGAAATTTAAAATGTATTCTTGCGCCATCTTGGATTTTGGTTGATTTTTTAAAAATCTTCTCCAAATTCAATTCAAACTTTTCTAATAGATTTATTGCAATTTTCTCAATTTGCAGCTTTTATACTCGTGCCACGCCAATATCACAATTTCATTGTAATCATTTAGGTAAGCTGTTGAATATGTTGAAGCTAATTTGACGGGAAGATGTTGATGCAATTGGCAGCAACTTTATTTCCAGGTATCAATGATATTTATTTTTTTAATTTACCATTGTAATAATTGGCTTGAGTATTAGGCCAGTCATTTCAGTGGTAAATTTTCAGATATTAATCCTGTAGCCTGCAAAATAGATTTGCTAGGCCAAAAGTTTGATCTTCTTGACCAATCTTGACCATTAAAGGGTTATTCTATATCTGCATGTGATATTTACAACATGCTATTATTCTCAAAATATGCTTGTTAGATATGATAATCTGACTGAATGTTATTGCTACATCAGGCAGTGATAACTTTAATCATATTCTTATACAGCTTTTACATTAAGCTACCATAGAAACAGACCTGTTGTTTACTAAATCATTAGAGAATTAAGTTACCTTTTAAGGCTCAAATTTGTTAAAGAAAATTTTTAGTTTTCTCATAGTAAATATCCATTTGTAGAAAATTTACCACTGGAATGACTGGCTTAGTTATTGAGCCAGTCATTCCAGTGGTAAATTTTCAAAAATAATCCCATATTTGTCTGGAAATGGACATTTCTCAACGCCACTGCAAAAGTTGTTTGTCCATCTTTAGTGTTAAAGGGTTAAAAGGATTAAAAACAGCAAATGTTGGATTATAAATAAAGTTAAAATCTGCTGCAGTATGCGTTAACAGCATGTCTTGTTCTTTTATTCATATACTATTTATTAGGCCAGCTTAAGACATCATTGCTCAGCAATTATACTCAAGCTAAATTCAATTCACATAGGTGTGGTGATAAAGATCAAAGGGCAATGCCATTGATAAAAGTCAAGCCATCAACCATTTTGGTATGGCAGACAAATTTATAAAGGCTGTGGAATGAAACTAGTGTACTGGAAAGCTGTTGAATATTTTGAATCTAATTTGACCTGAAAAAAATGTTTCTGCCATATGAAGCAACATCTTTTGAAAGTAAAATTTGTCTAAAGTACTCGGCAGAAATATTTAAATTGCTAATTTAAATTATGCATACAATAAAGCTGATGGATATTTTGAAACTAATTTCACTGGGAACTGTTATATTGGCCCATGGTAAATGGTGGATTATCTTACTGTAGAAAATACTCTACGGAAATATGTTGAACATATTGAAACTAATTTCACTGAAAAATGTTGATACCTATGACAGCAATCCTTTCAGTCTAATTAGTTTCAAAACATTCAACCAAATAGTTCTTACAATAAAATTAATGTTTGTTATTTGGTTTGCAAGGTTGAAATGGTTAGAGGAAGAAATATGTATGCACATTTTTACAATGAAAACATTTTGGAAACCAGTTGAATGAAATTTTTCATTGCAATATAGCAGCAATAAAATTCATTGAAAAATTTTCAGCAGGTTTTATATTTTATATCTGAAATAAATTCAGTTCTGTCAGTATATTATATCAGTGGTTATAGTGGTGTTTTGTTTGACTGCATTACACTTTTTATGACTCATGTCCACATAGTTCTTCATAGTAATTATCAGACAATGTAACTAATGTAACTGAAATGTAACTTTAGTTACATTATGCAAAGTAACTGAAATGTAACTAGTTACATTGCTCAACCAATGTAACTTTAACTGTAATTGTAACTGACATAGTCCAATGTAACTGTAACTAGTTACATTTAAATGTAACTGACCCCGGGCCTGCTATAGAGCTCGTAGTTAGCCGGTAGTCTTCAGAGTAAGCGTTTGCCAGGGAAACAATACACAGGTAATACGCAACAGCAGAAAACAGAAATTCATTTGTAACACTAGTTTACAGGTATGGGTAAATATAAAAATTGTTAACATGACTTCCTGCAAAACAACTCATCCTGACCATTTTCTGTAACATATATCATTTTGTGCACAAAAGATGGTGAAACAGAACAGGACAGGAAACAGGCATGCATGTTCTAGTGTTCAAATGCATTTGTAAATGCATTTTAAATTTCATTTGCATTTGAATAAATTGCAAACATTTGCATTTAAATGCAGTTGAACTTTGCATTTGCACTTGAATCATTTACAAGCATTTGCATTTAAATGCAGTTGAATGTGACAAGCATTTGCATTTAAATGCAGTTGAATGTGACAAGCATTTGCATTTAAATGCAGTTGAATGTGACAAGCATTTGCATTTAAATCCAGTTGAACGTCACAAGCATTTGCATTTAAGTGCAGTTGAACGTCACAAGCATTTGCATTTAAATGCAGTTAGTTGAACGTCACAAGCATTTGCATTTAAGTGCAGTTGAACGTCACAAGCATTTGCATTTAAATGCAGTTGAACGTCACAAGCATTTGCATTTAAGTGCAGTTGAACGTCACAAGCATTTGCATTTAAATGCAGTTGAACCTCACAAGCATTTGCATTTAAGTGCAGTTGAACGTCACAAGCATTTGCATTTAAGTGCAGTTGAATGTGACAAGCATTTGAATTTAAGTGCAGTTGAACGTCACAAGCATTTGCATTTAAGTGCAGTTGAACGTCACAAGCATTTGCATTTAAATGCAGTTGAACGTCACAAGCATTTGCATTTAAATGCAGTTGAACGTCACAAGCATTTGCATTTAAATGCAGTTGAACGTCACAAGCATTTGCATTTAAATGCAGTTGAACGTCACAAGCATTTGCATTTAAATGCAGTTGAACGTCACAAGCATTTGCATTTAAGTGCAGTTGAACGTCACAAGCATTTGCATTTAAGTGCAGTTGAACGTCACAAGCATTTGCATTTAAGTGCAGTTGAACGTCACAAGCATTTGCATTTAAGTGCAGTTGAACGTCACAAGCATTTGCATTTAAATGCAGTTGAACGTCACAAGCATTTGCATTTAAGTGCAGTTGAACGTCACAAGTATTTGCATTTAAATGCAGTTGAACGTCACAAGCATTTGCATTTAAATGCAGTTGAACGTCACAAGCATTTGCATTTAAGTGCAGTTGAACGTCACAAGCATTTGCATTTAAGTGCAGTTGAATGTGACAAGCATTTGAATTTAAGTGCAGTTGAACGTGACAAGCATTTGCATTTAAGTGCAGTTGAACGTCACAAGCATTTGCATTTAAGTGCAGTTGAACGTCACAAGCATTTGCATTTAAGTGCAGTTGAACGTCACAAGCATTTGCATTTAAGTGCAGTTGAACGTCACAAGCATTTGCATTTAAATGCAGTTGAACGTCACAAGCATTTGCATTTAAGTGCAGTTGAACGTCACAAGCATTTGCATTTAAGTGCAGTTGAACGTCACAAGCATTTGCATTTAAATGCAGTTGAATGCCACAAGCATTTGCATTTAAATGCAGTTGAACGTCACAAGCATTTGCATTTAAGTGCAGTTGAACGTCACAAGCATTTGCATTTAAGTGCAGTTGAACGTCACACGCATTTGCATTTAAGTGCAGTTGAACGTCACAAGCATTTGCATTTAAATGCAGTTGAACGTCACAAGCATTTGCATTTAAGTGCAGTTGAATGTGACAAGCATTTGCATTTAAATGCAGTTGAACGTCACAAGCATTTGCATTTAAATGCAGTTGAACGTCACAAGCATTTGCATTTAAATGCAGTTGAATGTGACAAGCATTTGAATTTAAGTGCAGTTGAACGTGACAAGCATTTGCATTTAAATGCAATAGCCCGCATTTGGACCCAATCCTGCAAGTTAGGCAACAAGAACCTTCAGTTACAAATTTTCTAAATATGAAATGGATGTTATATTTAGCTCATCTGGATCTAAAGCAATCTGATTTCAACCAACATGTCTAGGACTTCAGTATGAAGAGTTATTCTTAGGAGAAAATGTATAGCACAGTATAAACTGAATTCTGTAGTACACCATGCATGTTTGAATAACACCTCTGGTTCCTTCATTTGCTTTACAAATGCAGAAATATTTTTCACAGAGTGGTATTCAATCATGACTTTGTTAGAGGCCTGCAGGTATAATTACAGGGCAATTATCATGTAATGTACTTCTATTTTGACCCAGTTCATTCGGCACAGATGATAGTTATTACTTTACTATTGCTAACATCCTGATGAATACTTGGAACACAATTTTGTTATCATGGGAAGAAATATATTTGAAATCAATAAAACTAAAGTAATTTCAAAGATGTTATGATTTCATAGAAAGGAAACCCTGTTTCAAGGGACTACAGAATGAAATATGTTTAAGCTCATTGGCTTTGGAAATACAAGAGTTACAAAGATCACATGTGATGGTAGGATTAAAAGGTAAATTTGTCAGTGAGAATTGAGGTAACTCAATAACATATTACATCTGACATTTATCAGATCTTTATTTTGTCCATTCACAGACCAAGAGATTATTTTTGAAAATTTACTACTGGACTGACTGGCATTCCAGCGATAAATTTTCTAAAACAGTCTTCTCTTCACCTGCAAATGTACATTTCTCAACATCAGTCCAGAAGGCAGTTTTGTTCAGCTTGACCATTCATCCTTTAACACTCAAATTTGTTCGACAAATTAAACATTTTCTCATGGAAAATGTCCATGAGACTATTAAAAAAAATACCACTGGAATGACCGCTTCGTTTATCAAGCCAATCATTCTAGCGTGAAATTAAAAAATAGTCTTTTCATGGTCTGTAAGTACAAATGTAGACATTTCTCAAACCTCTGCAAAAGCTATTTTTGGGTGTAAAAGGTTACGGGTTAACCTCTCATCAATGAATTAGTTGTATCTCTGCATTAATGGCCTATAAAGATCAGGGTATTATAAATACAGATGTGGACAGGACACATTGCTGATTGCAAAGCCCCAAAAGGCGCTAAGGCTACAACACAAGTCATCAACCAAATAGACTTCATAATATGCAAAAAAACATGCTTCAGGATGCTCATTCCTATGCAGATCCAGATCTCAGTGGACCTTTCTGGTTTTAGCTATGCCCCGCCCATTTCTAGCTAAGCTCCATCCACACCGCTCCTGTTGGAATCGATCGATCTCTGAATACCCTGACTATCAATTTAAAAAAAACTACACAGGTAAGCTGTTGAATATTTTGAAACTAATTTGACTGGGTGCTGTTGCAAAATATTCAGCAGCATGTTTATTAAATTTCAAAGAATTACAAAGACGTACAATTTATACAACGTGTGGGACTCTGAGATTTGATGATGGTCTATATGGAACCCTTTGTGACGTAATGATTGTGACACCATCATACATGCGCTGAGCTAATTATGATGTCATACGAGGTCAGATGATGGATGGATATATTGAAAAGGTGAATTCTGACCATAAGTCAGTCATTACATGTCTTCAGATTGTATAAACGCCATACCAGGCAATATGCTAGAGTCACCTACAACCTACCCAAGCTCATCAGTGACACTGACACTCAAATGTCATACAAACAGACCCTCGCGGAGTAGATAGCTAGCATCGACAGAGCTCTGATCCAAATGAAGTTCTCAACATTAACCAAAATAGGTATACTGATGACTCTGAAGTAGTAGAACAATCAGCAGAGAAGAAAGCATTATGGCTACGCATATATCAAAGTGGCAAAAGTGACGACCACACCAAATTATGCAGGGAACGCAGTAACAGTTTGCACCACATCATCGACCGCTTAAAAGATCTTTCTAGTCAACAAGCAGATGAAATCACTGTCACAAAATGTTCTGGGCAGCCAGAGCCCTGCGAGTTACTGACTACACACCATGACTCACTGTACACAACTCTGAAGGACGCTTTATCGGGACTGACCAGGGCAAAGCCAAGGTAATTCGAGAATGTTTCAAGGAATAGTGCATCGACTACGATGATGAACCCTTGCACCCGTTCTCAGGAGACCCCAGGCCATTACTAACACCAATTAAAACAGCAAAAGTTGAGAAGGCCTGAAAAATGGACGTGCATCCGGATCTGATGGCATGAGCAATGAACTATTCAAATACGCAAGTGACATTATATTATCCCATTGCGCTCGTCAACAGCATACGGAAAATCCTATCCAATGTTATTCTATGCCATATCCGAAACAAGATCGATGACGTCACAGGATCTTGTCAAAGTGGCTTTAAATGTGCTTTTGACAAAAAGACTACATTTATACAACACAACCTGCGTATGCTTGATGCTGTATGACTAACAGCTGGGTAGCTCCAAATGCAGCACTAGACAAACTTGATGTCTGCCACCGCAAACACCTACGCACCATCACTGGACACCGATGGCCAGACAGCATAATTTCCAATGATGCACTATACAAGATATGTAATAGATGGCTGCTGTCCGGAAAAGTCGCCCAGCAAAGATGGTCCATGTTTGGCCATGTACTAAGGATGCCAGGGAACACACAAGCACAGAGAGCCTTGGAATCTTCCCTACTGGGAGCCAGAAATTACAAAGCCAGGAGAGGATGTCATTGCGTAAATGTGTTAAGCATGCTACGAGGTGACCTCAAGTGAGCAGGACTCGGTACACTCAAGTGAAGAATGGACCTGGGGAAGCTAACGGTCTTGGCTGAGGACAAGACTCAGTGGTCAAAAGGGAGAAGGACTGATTGCAGCTGTAGAATGTTTCTACTGCTCCATCTGCAGAATATAGCAATCATACATACATTATACAGATAAAGTGAGACATGCACATTAACAAAGCCAACAGTAAATCTATGACAAATATGACTGGAATTTATGTGGAATTTATCAATTCCGGTTAATTTAAATTATCAATTCCAATTCCAATTCCGGTGTCTTAAAATTCATCAATTCCAATTCCCATTGGAATTGACCCCAACCCTGCTGACAATACATTGCTCCAGCCCAATCCAGGTGACCACACACATGAAATTTCCAGTTTCTTATTTAAGTGTGTCATGTTTCACACCATCGTGTAGCATCTGTACATGTATTATTTAGCAATGACTGTGTTATTAGCTCACCTGGCCAGAATGGCAAATTGAGCTTATACCATGATCATCCGTCTGTCTGTCAGTCAACTTTAGTTTTTAGCTCACCTGGCCTGAAAGGCCAAGTGAGCTTATGCCATGGCGACCGTCTGTCGTGTCCATTGTCCATCCGTCAACTTTTCCTTTAAACAACTTCTCAAGAATCACTGGGCCAATTTCAATTATATTTGGCAGGAAGCATCCTTAGGCTAATTTTGTTCATACAAAGTCGATTTGTCAATTTAGCCGACGCCCATCTTGGATTTTGGCCGATTTTAGAAAACATCTTTAAAAATCTTCTCCAAAACCGCTTGGGGGATTGATGCAAACCTGATGAAATATGATCTAAGGCAAGAGCTGAACCAAATTTGTTCAAGGGAACTTGATTGGTAAAATGGTTTGGTGGCCATCTCGGTTGACCTAGTTTTAACGAAAACGACCTCCAGAACCGCTGAATGTATCAGGCCGAAATTTGGCAGATATGGTTGGGAACTAAGGGCCATTAAAGCTTATTCAAGGGAAGTTAAACCGTAAAAAAACATGGCCACCGTCAGCCAATCAAAATATAGTGTGTTTGGCGGTCACATTGGATTTTTTTGTTTAATAGATTTTGAGGCGGAAATTGGTTTTATATGTGTTTGGGTATTCTGATCTCAAATTTGTAATTTTCGAAAAGGTCGATTAAACGGTTTGGCAGCCATCTTGGATCATTTTCCCGCCAAAAGCTCCCATACTAAAGCAATAGGAAACCTAAAATGTCTTCTTGAGAACTGCTGGGACAATTTCAGTTATATTTGACAGGAAGCATCCTTAGGTTATAGAGATTCAAGTTTGTTCAAACGAAGCCGACCGGCCAATTGGGCCAGTGGACATCTTGGATTTTGGCTGTTTTTAGACACTTAAAAAATCTTGTCCGATTAAAAAATCTTGTCCGAGACCACTTGTGGGATTGATGCAAACCCCATGAAATATGATCTATGGCGAGAGCTGAACCAAGATTGTTCATGGGAACTTGATTGGTCAAATGGTTCTGCGGCCATCTTGGTTGACTTAGCTTTAGTGAAAACCACTTCTCCAGAACCGCTGAACGGATCGGGTCGAAATTTGGCAGATATGATTAGGGAATAAGGGCCATTAAAGTTTGTTCAAGGGAAGTTTAACCACCAAAAAAAATGGCCGCCTTGGGCCAATCAAAATATAGCGTATTTTGCGGCCATATTGGATTTTTTTATTTGATGGATTTTGAGGCCGAAATTGATTTTATATATGTTTTGGGGTATTCTGATCTTAAATTTGCAATTTTGGAAACTATCAGATGAACGGTTTGACAGCCATCTTGGAGCATCTTCCCGCCAAAATATCCCATACTAAAGCAATGACCAATTTAAAATGTCATCGCGAACTACTGGGCCGATTTCAATTATATTAGGAGGAACAATCCTTGCGGCATGGTGATTCAATTTTGTTCGAACGAAGCCGATCGGCCAATTTGGCTGGCGTCCATCTTGGATTTTGGCCGATTTAAAAAAAATCTTTGAAAATCTCTAATGACCTAGTTTTCACGAAACTAACTCCAAAAATGCTAAATGGGTCGGGCCGTAATTTGGCAGATATGATTAGGGACTAAGCGCCATTAAAGTTTGTTCAAGGGAAGTCGATAAGTACAAAAATGTGGCCACCGTGGATCAATCAAAATGTAGTATGTTTGGCGGCCATATTGGACATTTTTATTTGATGGATTTTAAAGCCAAAATTGATTTTATAGAGGTTTTTATGTATTCTGATTTCAAATTTTCCATTTTCAAAACAGTCGAATAAACGGTTTGTCGGCCATCTTGGATTTTTTTTTCCCCAGCCAACACGCCCATCCTAAAGCAATGGGAAATTTAAAAGGTCTTCTCGAGAACCGCTGGTTCAAGTATTTCAAGTATATACAGGAAGCGTCCTTATGGCATAGGGATACAACTTTGTTCAAAGGAAGGTGATCGGTCAATTTGGCCGATGGCCATCTTGGATTTTGGCCGATTTTTAGAAACTTCTTTAAAAATCTTCTCCGAAACCGCTTTGTGGATCGATGCAAACCTCATGAAATATGATCTAGGGCAAGAGATGAACCAAGTTTGTTTGAGGGAACTTGATTTGCCAAGTAGTTCGGCGGACATCTTGGACGATCTATTTTTTGCAAAAACAACTTTTCCAGAATCGCTGAATGGATCAGGCCGAGATTTGGCAGATATGCTTAGGGCCAAAATGCCATTAAAATTTGTCCATGGAAAGTTGATATGTCAAAAAACCATACCCGCCATGAATCAATCAAAATTTAGCATCTTTGGTGGACCACTTGTATTTTCTGCAAATTTCTGAGAAAATCATAAAAAGACTTAGTTAATACACGTGGCCAATTTTAATAAAACTTGGCTAAACCTTCTTCACAGAAATTTGATTGGTAACTTTTTTCTTTGGTCATCTTGTTTTCTTCGTTTGCGCAAGTAGCCAATAATTCCAGGTGAGCGATACAGACCCCATAGGCCTCTTGTTATATATTGATTCTGTGCATAGCTGTACAGCAATTCATAAGTGAATGTTTATGTGCTACATAAAATGTTTATTATATAATTTCAGAAATAGGTGCTCCTGTTTTTGAAACATCAAGCAAGACCTGCACAAATATCAGTGAGTTAAAATTTCTATATCAAGTTCGAAACTACATACAAATATTTTGTTGAGTAATGTTCTAGTGTTGTGTCTAGTTATCTGAGTTATCTGTATTCAATCTAATTTGTCATTTATTAGACCCCATCACCCATTATCTTAATCCATTGGACTGTCCATAAGAGCCCCACATTGGAGTCTACCAGTTCATCACTTTGACCAACCATCTCGGAGAATCAGAGGACTCTGCCAGTGCATTCAGCAGAATCTCCATCTCAATCAATTTGTGGACTGTGCCAGTTCATTCATTGAACCCTCCAGCTCAATCCATTTGTGGACTGGTCCAGTTCATCCATTGAACCCTCCAGCTCAATCCATTAGTAGACTGTTCCAGTTCTTCCATTGACCCCTCCAGCTCAATCCATTTGTGGACTGTTCCAGTTCATCCATTGAACCCTCCATCTCAATCCATTAGTAGACTGCCAGTTCATCCATTGAACCCTCCATTTCAATCCATTAGTAGACTGCCAGTTCATCCATTGAACCCTCCATCTCAATCCATTAGTAGACTGTGTCAGTTCATCCATTGAATCCTCCAGCTCAATCCATTAGTAGACTGTTCCAGTTCATCCATTGAATCCTCCAGCTCAATCCATTAGTAGACTGTTCCAGATCATCCATTGAATCCTCCAGCTCAGTCCATTAGTAGACTGTTCCAGTTCATCCATTGAATCCTCCAGCTCAATCCATTAGTAGACTGTTCCAGTTCATCCATTGAATCCTCCAGCTCAATCCATTAGTAGACTGTTCCAGTTCATCCATTGAATCCTCCATCTCAATCCATTAGTAGACTGTTCCAGTTCATCCATTGAATCCTCCAGCGTAATCCATTAGTAGACTGTGCCAGTGTTCATCCATTGAATCCTCCAGCTCAATCCATTAGTAGACTGTTCCAGTTCATCCATTGAACCCTCCATCTCAATCCATTAGTGGACTGTTCCAGTTCATCCATTGAATCCTCCAGCTCAATCCATTAGTAGACTGTTCCAGATCTTCCATTGAACCCTCCAGCTCAATCCATTTGTGGACTGTTCCAGTTCATCCATTGAACCCTCCATCTCAATCCATTGGTAGACAGCCAGTTCATCCATTGAACCCTCCATCTCAATCCATTAGTAGACTGCCAGTTCATCCATTGAACCCTCCAGCTCAGTCCATTAGTAGACTGTTCCAGTTCATCCATTGAATCCTCCAGCTTAATCCATTAGTAGACTGTTCCAGTTCATCCATTGAATCCTCCATCTCAATCCATTAGTAGACTGTTCCAGTTCATCCATTGAATCCTCCAGCTTAATCCATTAGTAGACTGTGCCAGTTCATCCATTGAATCCTGCAGCTCAATCCATTAGTAGACTGTTCCAGTTCATCCATTGAACCCTCCATCTCAATCCATTAGTGGACTGTGTTAGTTCATCCATTGAATCCTCCAGCTCAATCCATTAGTAGACTGTTCCAGATCTTCCATTGAACCCTCCAGCTCAATCCATTTGTGGACTGTTCCAGTTCATCCATTGAACCCTCCATCTCAATCCATTAGTGGACTGTTCCAGTTCATCCATTGAATCCTCCAGCTCAATCCATTAGTAGACTGTTCCAGATCTTCCATTGAACCCTCCAGCTCAATCCATTTGTGGACTGTTCCAGTTCATCCATTGAATCCTCCAGCTCAATCCATTAGTAGACTGTTCCAGATCTTCCATTGAACCCTCCAGCTCAATCCATTTGTGGACTGTTCCAGTTCATCCATTGAACCCTCCATCTCAATCCATTAGTAGACTGTGCCAGTTCATCCATTGAACCCTCCATCTCAATCCATTAGTGGACTGTGTTAGTTCATCCATTGAACCCTCCATCTCAATCCATTATTAGACTGTGTCAGTTCATCCATTGAATCCTCCAGCTCAATCCATTAGTAGACTGTGCCAGTTCATCCATTGAATCCTCCAGCTCAGTCCATTAGTAGACTGTTCCAGTTCATCCATTGAATCCTCCAGCTCAATCCATTAGTAGACTGTTCCAGTTCATCCATTGAACCCTCCAGCTCAATCCATTTGTGGACTGTTCCAGTTCATCCATTGAATCCTCCAGCTCAATCCATTAGTAGACTGTTCCAGATCTTCCATTGAACCCTCCAGCTCAATCCATTTGTGGACTGTTCCAGTTCATCCATTGAACCCTCCATCTCAATCCATTAGTAGACTGCCAGTTCATCCATTGAACCCTCCATCTCAATCCATTATTAGATTGTGTCAGTTCATCCATTGAATCCTCCAGCTCAATCCATTAGTAGACTGTGCCAGTTCATCCATTGAATCCTCCAGCTCAGTCCATTAGTAGACTGTTCCAGTTCATCCATTGAATCCTCCAGCTCAGTCCATTAGTAGACTGTGCCAGTTCATCCGTGGAATAGAGAACATTTTTGATCAGCTATCACTTGTTTACAGTAGTATGTTTGAAAGAATGAAATTTTGTTTGATGGGAAGAGATTGGACGTGAACTCTGGAGGGGATGTCGCTGTCCTGCGAATGTGGTATGTCTGTGTCACCCCCCCGGAAAATTTTGAAATCTGAATGCTCTCGGGCGATTTCTCCTGCATTTTTGGATGTGAATATGAACTAAATCACATGCAGGTGTCATTCTGTAGACCAAGAGAAGACTATTTTGAGGATTTACAACTGGAATGACTGTTGCTGTTATTGAGGAAGACCAACTATTGGGTGATATGAGTATAGGCATCCCCCTCAAGGTCATGGTCAGGGTGGGGGGTGTTCCTTCCTCCCCCCCCCCCTCTCATTGTCACAATGTAACAGCATTGAATTGTCATATTTGTATAGGCATGCATAGCATTCAATGTCTCATCTGTGAACGCATGAATCGTGTGAATTGCCAATTGAAACAAACTACAGTATAGCACAAAAATGACTTAAGATATTTCTGAGACAAAATAAAAACATATTGTTTAATATTTTTAATATAATGGACAGTTTATCCATCCATCATATGATGTCATAATCAACTACATGACGTGTAGGATGATGTCATAATGAATGATGTCATGAGTAAGATGGGCTAAGCATTGTTGTATGAATACATACATCTTTACTATTTAATAAGCATGATGTTGAATATTTTGAAACTAATTTGACTGCCATAGTGATTGCACGCTATTATTCTGTGTCTCTTTTACAGAGGACCTGTTCAAACAAATAGCTATAGACTACATCAGTACAACACCGACCACACCAGAGTCTCCCAAACCTCAACGTAAGTATAACCCATTTATTGCAAGTACATATTTAACCATTGACATTCCAGTGCCTCAATTTCAAGATAGTGTCTGGTTTGTAAGGTTAATAATATGTGTCACATGTTCGATGATGGTGGTTGTAGGGTTGGGGTGGGGGGAGGGGTGGGGTGTGTGTGTGGTCTTGGTGCTGGTGGTAGTTGTTGTGGATGGTGGATTATGATGTTGATCATGATTGATGATGAGTAAGCTGATGTCAAGTTGTTGGTTTCGGAGTCTTGGAGCTCATGTCAAAAACCTGGAAAACAGTTTCGTAGATCCTGGATGAAATACTCAGTACTATGAAAAGTTATTTGTTAGCTTACAAGTGCTTCGAGTGACAAGCTATTAACTTGATGCCCATATCTTCACCGTTTCTCCACTTTGGCTTCAGATTTGGTACAGCTATATGGGTGTCTCAAAATGTGACAGTAAATCCTG
Source organism: Chaetoderma sp. LZ-2023a (assembly GCA_034401795.1). NCBI lineage: Eukaryota > Metazoa > Mollusca > Caudofoveata > Chaetodermatida > Chaetodermatidae > Chaetoderma > Chaetoderma sp. LZ-2023a. The sequence goes on from CM067369.1 coordinate 256,243,706, forward strand.
ATCCAGATTTGATGCATCCTGATGGTTTTCATTATAACGGCAGTCAGGACGTTGATATGGTATTGTGTTTGAAAGTCTGTTAATAAATCAATGCCATTTACCCATTAACCCTTTAACCCTTGAATTTGTTCAAGAAAATTTCATTTTATATGCCCACTTGCAGACCAAGAGAAGCCTATTTTTGAAAATTTACCACTGGAATGACTGGCTCGTTTAACGAGCCAGTCATTTCAGTGTTAAATTTTCAAAAATAGTCTTCTTGGTCTGCAATTGGACATTTCTCAAGACCACTGCAGAAGCCGCTGTTGGCTGATATGAGTGTTAAAGGGTTAATGGTCAACCCGGCCAAAACCCGTCTCTGCAGTTGTCTTGAGAAATGTCCATTTGCAGGTCATGAGACAGCTATTTTTGGGAATTTACAACTGGAACAATTGGCTTGATAACAGAGGCAGTCGTTCCAGTTGGAAATTTCGAAAAACAGCCTTTACATGATCTGCAAATGGCCATTCACGTAAGCCAAAAAATGAGATATTCTTGACCAATCTTGTGCTTACTACAGAGTACAATTATATCAATGGAGGGATCCATTTCTAGCTATGGCCCACACAATCACAGCTATGCCCCACCCATTTCTAGCTATGTCCCACCCACTTACAGCTATGCCCCACCCATTTCTAGCTATGGCCCGCATTTTTGCATATGTTGAAATCGATTTGAAACTGAAAGCTGAATCTGAATTTCAAGGTAATTTTGCTGGTAAGCTGTTGAATATTTTGAAACTAATTTGACTAGGGACTATTACTGCCTATGACATCAACAGCTCCCAGTCAAATTAGTTTTAAAATATTCAACAAAATATTTATTAAATTGTAAATACATAACAACATACAATTCCGACACTTCATGGACAGACCTTATATATCATTTTCGTGATGTAGCTATGTGTAATTTTGATTCTGACTTCAGCTAACATGTAATGTATCTGATTATAATATCATATGTTTGAGTGACAGATCGGATTCATTCATTGGCTATATATGCAGTAAAAATAATTTTTGCTACCTATGCTAATTCTAATTTAACATTATGTTTTGCAGAGAAAACCAGTTCAATCCAGATACCAAATGCAGTAGTTCAGGATAAACGACGGCGCGAAAAGTGTGCGTGTTTAAGATGATGCGTCAATCAATCATTATCATCCTAATCAAATAATTATAAAATATGTATATATATATATATATATTTGACCCTCAAATTTGTTTTATTGTCTCCTAGAAAATGTCCATTTGTAGACCAAGAGAGGACTAGTTTTGAAAATTTATCACTGGAATGACTGGCTCGTTTATCAATCCAGTCCTTCCAGTGGTACATTTTCAAAAATAGTCTCCTGGTCTGCAAATGGATGCTTCTCAAGACCAATGCAGAAGCTGTCTTTAGCCGGGTTGAGTGTTAAAGGATTAAGGGTGTATATATAGTCATCAAGAAAACACCCAATCAGAGTGTATCAAAGTAAGATCCATAGCACTTGAAAACTGCTTGAGGGATCACCTGATGGTCCTCTAAGACAGGTGGTCATAAGATCAGCTGTCTTAATGAACCACTATCAAATGGCATAGAATAATGCATATCATCTGTATTAAGAGACCACCTGTTGTTGTTCTATAAGGTGGTCACCTAAGACAGGTCTATGACGTGCTCACCTAAGACAGGTTTTATTGTATAAGGGTAATGTCAATCAGTTATATTGTGTGTACATTATTTCATGTATATTATTTGTAAGTAAACCAGTTTTATCATATATGCAAAGAGACTCCAAATATTTAATTATAAATAATATGTAACACATACTATATAACGTACAAAGACTTTTCATTGGCTGTTTGATGTCATGTGATCTTGTGACGTATGCGAGAAAAATGAAGCCTTTCTATTTTATGTCATCATGAAGGCGATAGCTCAGATGGTAACGTGCAGAGCTGCGAAACCAGCGACCCTGAGATCGCGTCTCTCATCGGCCAGCTGGTGATCGTTGGAGACATGGGCAATCTCCTTCACTCATCGTTGCATTTCCCGACTCAGGAGTATAAATGGGTACTGGTATAAAAACTGGAGAAGTTACTAATAATAGACTGAAATAAAACCAGCCTAGATATGATGTGAATGGAACTGGAATCAGGGACTCGATAGACACCAACCAAACCAATATCTCCTTCCTTATGTCATCCTGTAAAGGTGACTGGAATATGAGCAAGCAGTGGAATTACTTCAATGTTCTTCGTGCACCATACATTCCAATGTGTCTAACCCTCTAATGGTCAAGCCAACCAAAACTGGCCTCTGCAGTCGTCTTGAGGAATGTCCATTTACAGGTCAAGAAAATACTATTTTTGAAAATCTACCACTGAAATGACTGGCTCGATAAACGAGCCAGTCATTTCAGTGGTAAATTTTCAAAAATACTCTTCTTTTGGCCTGCATATGGACATTCAATAAACAAATATATCTTGACCATTAAAGGGTTACTATAAGGCCTTTACTACAGTGCTATTATAGGACAGCTCATAAATAACTGGAAATGTTTCTAAAACAAAATAAAACATACTGTTGAATACTTTGAACATAATTCGATTGTAAGACATTGTCTTCCAATCCAATTATTTTCAAAATTTTCAACAGATTTTTTACGATCTAAGATATTTTTGTTTTTGTTGTGGATGCATGTTACCGTATTTCGCTTAATAGTCGCCTAGGCTTCTATTAGGACAAGAGGTGTTTCAATTTCCAACCAAACATCTCTGAGAAAGGGGGTGGGCTTATATTAATAAATTGATACCACGGAAATTCAACGTATTTTCTCCCGTAAAAATTCCCACCGCCTATGCCTATGTTTAATGTATACCTCAAAATGTCACCGGGGAAGTGAAATTATTTGATTTGAGCACCTAAATATTGCGTATCCTTTAATAAAGCTTGTTTATTACATCAAAATGAATCCACAATTTGATATAAAATGGCATTGCGAAAAAATACAATCACGTGATTCGCCTCCAATTGAAGAGTTTATTTTAGAGCGAGTACTCGGATATAAATATTCTGGAATCGGGGACACGAACTCGGGAATATCTGTATATTATCATTGCGTGATAGGAACTGAGTATTATACTGATGTTAAAAAACGGGTACCCGTTTGTTAAACTCCCGTTAGCGTATAATATCTGTCGAGAACACGATGCCTCCCATCTCAAGAACCGCTGGTTCGCCAGCTTAAGAAGCTGGCTATATTGTCGTTCGTAATAATTCAATTTGGATCATTTAACATTGATCGGCATTACAAAATTGATGCACATTTTCTCCCGTGATTGTTGTTTGGTACATAAATTTGGTCTTAAAATATATTTATAAGGAAGGTATTTAATCACGCCAAGACTGTTTTACGCACATTTTAACTACAAAAGTGTGGAATAAACTTTATTATGTCTTGAACATACATGGCCTACTATTAGTATTAATGTAATAGGCGGTCAAGATTTACAAATCTGACTTCTAGAGGGGCCGGGGAATGTATCGGGGCAGAGATCGGTCTGAAGTAGACACACCCTGTGACACGATTGTTAATATTATACACGCTAATCTTACAAATTTGTTCTTAAGAAAAGTTTTCCCATACAGTCTGCGGAGTTAGGGGGTGGGCTTCTAATACAAAGTTTTGCCGTTTTGAAACTGCTAAGAAATCATTGGAGCTCATATGTCAAAGTTAGGTGGTGGGCTTCTATTAGAGCATAGGCTACTATTAAGCGAAATACCGTAGCTTATTTATGAACTGTACAGTACCTTTTATTTTGCTTTGGAAACATATAAAATTATTTCTGAGCTTTACGGTAAATAGCTTTCGGGAGCTGCTGATGTTTCTTTGACAGTTTGATGGTCAACCCGGATAGAACCAGACGCCAGTGGTCTTAAGCAATGTCCATTTGCAGGCCAAGAGAAAACAATTTTTGAAAATTTACCTTTTAAATGACTGGATCAATAATCAAGCCGGTCATTGTAAAAGTTTTTAAATACTGTAGTATTATCTTCTTATTGAATTATTTAATTTGTTAAAATTGAGTTTAATAAATACGAGATCAGATGAATAGATGTAAAATTTGTGATATACTTTAAGCTTAAAAGGCAAATATAAGCTTTCATTTAAGCATAATTTGCTGTAGTGCTGTGTACTATATGTATACCACGTGATATATAGTCGCATAATTAAATTATATTTGTATTTTTCACTTCAGAAGTCAATGGCAAATGTGATATTCATATTTTTATGGCTGTTTCTGTTCTGAGAATTTGTATAAAATGAGACTATTACCCGCTACCCCGCAGTGGTTATGTAAATATTATGAAAATCACATGGTATTTTTATGCTCTGTTTGAAGTAAATAAGAAAGAATAGAATAATAATTTCAGATATATACATGTATCATACTTTGAAAATATTTAATGTATATATGGCTGAATATTTCAGTCAAGTGTGAAGGAATATTTTGATACAGAGGTAGAATATGGAATTGTGATGGATATTATACACAATGTCAGAATCTTATGAAGGGATCCTAAATTTTGCTAGATTTCTACAGCCTATGCTGGCTGTCATTATTTACTTTTCAACCAGTCAGAAAAAGCCTAGCGTGTCTGCCTCAGTATATACACTCAGTCATAGAGGCGGCAGCTATAGTTTGGCAATGCGCTATAAAAGCAATCATACAGGTAAGCTGTTGAAAATTTTGAAACTAATTTGACTGGAAGTTGTTGCTGCCATAGGTAGCAACAACTTCCAGTCAAATTAGTTTCAAAATATTCAATGAGATGAGTATTACATAATAACGAATGTAATGCATTGGCACTTACATGACATCACACACTATCGGTCGAGGAGACAAAATTGTGCCGATCGCTGTTCAACATTTACGTGATATTACAAAGCAGATAATTGTCATAGAGTGACCGGAATGTGACAAAATATGAATGATATGGAATCTATATACTATAATCTATCGGTGCAGTATAACATTTGAGATGAAATTAGCATCCCTTTAATAGTCAAGATATTTTGTGAAAATGGAGGAATCCAGTTTCTAAGTCAATCACATAATGATGTCATAATCAATTACACCACATGTAGGCAGACATCAATCAATTATGTCATGAATGACGTGATTTAGTCCGTCTTAAACTCTTAATAGTCTGGCAGGTCGTACAAAATTGTATAACTGCTATTTAACAAACATTCTGTTGAATATTTTGAAACTAATTTGACTGGGTGTGTGGCAGCAACAGCACCTAGTCAAATTAGTTTCAAAATATTTAACAGCCTCCCTGTATAGCTTTCTGTAAATGGATATTCAGATTGCAGTGATTGATTGATCCCAACACAGGCAAGGCGTGGGTGGAGCGTAGCTAGAGTTTGGCAGGGTATAGCTAACACAGGATTCCTCCATTGAGGCTTAATTAATGTCCTTAACCATTTAATCCTTGAGTTTGTACAAATTTTCTCATAGAAGATGTCCATTTGCAGATCAAGAGAAGACTTTAAAAAAATTTACCACTGGAATGACTGGCTCGGTTATCAAGCCAGTCATTCCAGTGTTGAATTTTCAAAAATTGTCTTCTCTTTGTCTGCGAAGGAACATTTCTCAAGACCACTGCAGAAGCAATTTTTTGCTGATATGAGTCTTAAAAGGGTTAAATTGCAAAACAAGAGAAGACGGTTTTTGAAATTTTACCACTGGAACGACAAAAAGTGATTCTCAACTGCAGTCATTGCAGTCTTAATTTAAAAAAGTCTTCTTGGTTTTCACATGGACATTTACTATGGGAATATTGAAATTTTACTTCATTAAATTTGACCATTAACAGTTTAGTCATAAAGGCAGCTGAAAATAGCTTCTGCGTTTTTCTGAGGAATGTCCACACAGAAAAAAATCTAAACATCTATCTTGTTAGTGAAATCTACGATATCCTTTATGTAATGTCTACAATATTTCTGATCATTTATATATAGAAGCCCATAGCTTCCTGGGAATAAGGCTGTTTTTGCAGTTCCTTAGGTATATGTAATGTCTGACTGATAGGTCGACTAGGGATTAATGTAACGGCAGATGGGGTGTGTGGGGCATGGATGTGTGTCTATTTCTCCGTCTCCGTCGAGCTGGTCTAGGCTCACCAGTTCATTGTGTATCATCGTTAGAGGTGGGTAGCAATTTTGTACTTGTATATCTCCATGTATTCTATAAATATTACTATTAGCACTTTCATAAAATATACATCAACACAAACATACAACTATAATTAACATATGCCTTTATTCACGCTTTTACACCTCCGATACGAGACCGATCAGGAAAATGATAATTACTGGTAAATTACGTGATGATTGAGATTAAAATAAAATAAAATAAAAGTGGTTGCGCAGAGCAAGAATGAAGCACTCGCGATAACGACATCTCTAGTGCTCACACACTATGACGTCACATGTTCTGTTGATTACTATCATATTTCACATTCGGGTAAATATTGAAATTCATATAGAAAACCAAAATATCAAAATAGATGAAGACATAATCAAAATGTATGCATGCATTGATTGCGTCCATGCGTCTGCACATGTGAATGTTTGCATGTATGGTGTGTTTTTTCTTGGTGCAAGTGTGTATGACAGATTTATTATTGTTCTGTAACGAGCTATGACATGTAGTGCTATGTACCTCTGTCTGACTGCTAATATCTATCATATGTAGTTATATTTATTGTCTGACTGCAGATGTTGTCACATTCATAACAAATAATGTCTACACAACTAGCATATTCAATGTACATTTTCTTTGTCAGATTGTGATTACAGCTATTATTGCCACATGTATTGCCCTATCTAAACTATGCAGTCTTAAATCATGCATATCATATTTGTGTCTTAGCCTGTCTTAAGTGACCACCGTATAAACAACTGCAGACAGGTGGTCTGCAATTATAAGTCATTTGCTGTAGGATGAGTTTTAGCACCAAAATATTGCTGTTCTTTAAGACGGGTGTTTTTTCCGACCACCATATTTTGATCACTCGTCTTATAGAACCACCATTTCATGGTTCCAAATGATAGGTGGTTACTTGAGCAGGCTTGCCTCTATTCAAGCCGGCAATAGACAAGATTTTACAAGAAAATTGAAATATTTGCTCCATGAATATCCATTTGCAAGGTAAGAGAAGATTTTGTAACTTTAACGCTAGAATGACTGGCTCTAGATTTATTTCAGCGGTAAATTAAAAATGTTTTCTCTTGGCCTGCAAATGGACACGTCACAATACGACTGCAAAGGCCGGTTTTGGCTGGCTTTGCCATTGAAGGGGTTAACCCTTTAACACTCATATCAGCCAAAAACAGCTTCTGCAGTGGGCTTGAGAAATATCCATTTGCAAACCAAGAGAAGACTGTTTTTAAATATTTACCACTGGAATGACTGGCTCGATAACCAAGCCAGTCATTCCAGCAGAAAATTGTCAAAAAATAGTCTCTTATTCTGAAAATGGACATTTTCAATAAGAAATTTTCTTGAACAAATTTGAGGATTAAAGGGTTAATTGTGATGATTGTACATGAAAAGTGAAATAGTTGCCAGGTGAATGTTGATTTGCATGACAAGACTATCTTTGAAATCTTACCACTAGAATGACTGGCTCTATTTTTATTCCAGTGGTGAATTTTATAAATTAGTTTGACTTTGCCTGACAATAGACATATACCATTGCGAAGACCTGTTTGATCAGATTGAACATTAAGATGAGTTAAATTATTATATTGTAAATTTTCTCTGCTTTGCCTAACATGCCAGGTGTGTGTCACATGACTTCATGTTAAATCAGTCAGTATTTGCTCAAATTATTGCCTTATTTATCTGTCAGATGACATGTCGGCCACATGATCTATTGTAATCACCCAGTGTCCAGCTGTCTGTCCGTGTATGGTCAGTAATGTAAGATGTTGTTATTTCTTTACAGTTCAGCACCAAGCTGTGGTCAATATGATCTATTACGCATATAATATCTAGAAGTTTATTCAAGGTCGAGCATTAGAGATGCTACGCCCTGCCGAAACACTTTCACCGACAAATCGCTGAAAAAGTAATTTCTTTCCGATTCACAGCATATTCTGTCGAATATTTTGAAGCTAATATGACTGGAAGCTTCCAATCATATTAATTTCAAAATGTTCAACAGCTTTTCTGTATTATCGTCTTGAAATTGAGATATGGGGAATTCATCAATTAAAAGGTCAACCTCGTATTTAAATCAATCATTGCTCTTTGATCTTCATAATTTCATCAATAAGCATCACGAGAGTAGTAGAATGAAGAACTCCTCCTTATATCTTTTCATGATGGCCCTTAGTAGAATAGAGCAATCCATTTTCAACTATCCCCCTCCCATTTCTAGCTAAGCTCTGCCCTATTTATGAGCGTTGGAATCAATTTGAAACCTTGAATCCGGAATATACAGGATCTATATTTCAAGAATCTATACAGGTAAGCTGTTGAATATGTTGAAATTAATTCGACTGGGGGCTAAACTTTAAAAAATATTCTCTTGGCCTGCAATTGGACATTCAATAAGCAAATATTTAGATGTTCTTGACAGAACCTAACCATTAAAGGGTTACTATTGATGTATAACGTGAAGGTTTAGACCATTTAATAAGCAAATATTTGGATTTTCTTAACATAATTCACCTTTCCAGAGTATCCATAGATGATTTGACGTCATATGATGTCATAATCAGCTAAGCGGCATGTAGGATGATGTCATATGATGTCATAATCAGCTAAGCGGCATGTAGGATGACGTCATAAATGATTCTGTTAGGCCCGTCTTTAACTCTTAACCCTTTAATCCTGAATTTGTTCAAGAAAATTTCAATTTTTTTCAAAGAAAACTCAAAGAAAATGTCAATTTGCAGACCAAGAGAAAACTATTTTTGAAGGTTTAGCACTGGAATAACTGGCTCGGTTATTGAACCAGTCATTCCAGTGGTAAATTTTCAAAAAGTGTTCTCTTTGACGTGATATTGACATTTCTCAAGAGCACTATAGAAGGCATTTTTGGCTGATATGAGGGTTAAAGGGTTAATAGTCAGACACGTAAGAATTGTATGTCTCCACTATTTAATAGCCAGCAACAGCACCCAGTCAAATTAGTTTTAAAATATTCAACAGCTTATCTGTATAGTTTTCTGGAAATTAATAGTCAAGGAGTTCAGAGATCGATTGATCCCAACACAAGCGAGGTGTGGGTGGAGCTTAGCTAGGGATTGGCGGAACATAGCTAAAATGGAACGATCCATTTAGCTGTTAATGTGAAAGATATTGAACCTGTAAGCTCTACGTTTAGACAGGTGAGCCTCAAGGCCTTTTGCCTCTTGTCTTAAGATATTCTGCTGTACAATACAACTCAGAAATAACTTAGATTGTTTTCAAAACAACTATGCTCAAAATATTCAACAGAGCATTTCTTACTAACATGCTTTTGTTTTGGCAATATATTACCTTAGTCATAAGCTGTATTGTACTTTTATGTCATTGTCAGCACATTCAAGATGCAATTCTTTAGTTGTTATTGTTTATATATATATATCTTCCATAATTGTTATCTAATGTTATCAGATATTCCATTTTAATATTTTTAATATTTACTTGTGTATAAGTCTATCAAAACGTGAAATATTTTAAACAGATGACAATATTTACATCTGTGATGCATGGAATGCTATTCTTATACTTTCTGCTGATCTATTATTATTATTATTATTATTATTATTATTATTATTATTATTATTATTATACAGATGTATTATAAATACTGTATTATATTATTAGTCCCCTACCGGTAAAACAGGGGGGGGGGAGGACTATAGGTTTGCACTCCGTCTGTCTGTCCGTCTGTCCATCCGTCTGCAAGGTATTCAACTGAGAATTGGTATATTGCTTTGTTATGAGAAGTTACAGAACAAGTTCGAGTTTCAGGAGTATGCGTAAATTTTTGATGGAGTTATGCCCCCTTTCGACTTAGGAAAGGTGAAAAATATCAGCTCACCGCACTTTTTTTCGCACTCCTTCAAGATATTTAAGGGAAAATCGGTACATCACTTTAGTATAAGGGGTTACAGAGCAAGTTCGAGTTTCAGACATTTTCGTCAATTTTTCATGGCGTTATGCCCCTCTTTCAACTTATGAAATACAAAATATATTAGTTTTCCGCACTTTTTTCAGTCTTTCAAGATATTATGCTGATAACTGCTACATTGCTTTGTTATGAGAAGTTACAGACCAAGTTGGCGTTTCCGGCATATGCGTCAATTTTTGATGGAGGTATTATGCCCCCTTTCGACTTAAAAAATATGAAAAATATCAGCTTTCCGCACTTTTTTTCGCACTCCAAGATATTTAAGCGAAAATCGGTGCATCGCTTTAGTGTAAGGAGTTACAGAGCACGTTCGCGTTTCGGACATTTTCGTCAACTTTTCATGGAGTTATGCCCCCTTTCGACTTAAGCAATGCGAAAAATATTAGTTTTCCGCACTTTCTTTCGCAGTCTTTCAAGATATTGAACTACATTGCTTTGTTATGAGAAGTTACAGACCAAGTTCGAGTTTTAGGCGTATGTGTAAATTTTTGATGGAGTTATGTCCCCTTTGGACTTATGAAACATATCAGCTTTCAAGACTTTTTCCTTCTCCTTCACCATATATAACTGAGACTTGGTTTATTGCTATGTTATGAGAAGTTACAGATGAAGTTCGAGCTTCAGCTGCTTTTGACAATTTTTAATGAAATTTTTGACTGTCAATCTCTAAAGATTTATATCACCAGGTAGGGGACATGTATTGCAAAGCAATACTTACAGAATGCTTGTTATATTTGAACATATGTATAAATGATGGCTTCTTCAATATTTAACCTGTAAGCCTTTAATTTTCAAATTTATTTAGGAAAAAACTAATTTTCTATGTCCAATTGCTTTCCAAGATATTATTTTTTTAATTTATCACTGGAATGACTCGGTTAAAATATATCCTTCTCTTGGCCTGCAAATGGATATTACTCAAGATCACTGCAAAAGGCAGCTTTACCATTAAAAATGGTTAATGGTAGGCCTTGCCAAGACTAATATTTACACACCTGGCCCAGGTTACATCAAACAAATGATAGGTGATTATTTGCTGCTCAAAACTGAGCATGTTGGATAGTCTTAAGATGGTCGGTTTGATTGACAAATAGTCAGCTATATTTTGTGCGTGACACCCCTGCGCACCACTACACAATGTTCTCTCTATTTGTGAAGATTGGTGCCAAGGGAGCTAACTGCATCTATTTTCTGTAAACAGAATTAACATTCCTTGACGCCTGCTTTGACTGAATACCTTAACGACACCACCACCATTTTTTTTACAATGTGCATATTTGTTTAATCGATTTCGCTCTGTGGTTTTGGCTGATTATAACAAGATTATTTGGGAATGGCCAAGGATTTGCATATTAAAATTCGTCCATCAACCTTCAGCAAACATCTTGAGGACTTATTGTCAAGCGATAACTTGAGATTGTACGAGTGCTCATTTATGTGAATACATGTGCTGCTTTATTACATTGTAAATTTAAGCCTGTGCAAGTTCCTTTACTTTTTAACCGGGCCAGTCATTCCAGTGGTAAATTTTCAAAAATAGTCTTCTCTTGGCCTGCAAATGGACATTTCCCAAGGCTACTACAATGGCTGGTTATGGCCGGCTTGACCAGTAAAGGGCTAGTATCTGTTTGCTTCTGTGCTCATGCTTTTACACATGTGCGCTGCCACCCGTCTTCTTATATGAGAAAATTGACATTTTTTTTTAATGAATTCGAGGGTTGAAGTGTTAAGCTTTGGTGCAAGTTCCATAATTGTTCACTTTTAACCTTCAGAATAACTGCTTCATTCTCGGACTAGTCAAGCGCCTCTGCTCTCCAACAAACCTTCTAGTGTACTACTATTCTTTAATTGCCTTCACTGCGCAATGGTACATTAATTATGAAAACACATATTGAACAGACCATAGTTAGCTATAGCTAACTAGAATACCAGTCAAACTTCAAATAGTTAACTAGCTAGGTTCAGATGGTTAGTCCGATATTTGCGTAAATTTCAAAATGGCGGACACTGGTCGCTTGGCATGAATAAATGCATATAAAAGTTTAAATATTTCATTAAATAACTTAGGTTTGATGAAATTATGCTTTCCCACTGTACGTCAATGTTCCCAAGCCCCTATTTATTCCCACTTTATGTCATATGGATGCTTTTTGACGTCTTAGCGGACAAAAATAACCCATTTTCGTAGCTCATTAAACCAGACAACAGAAAGGGTTAATGGAGACTGGTACCCAGCTCCAAATTTTCTGCAATACTAATTCAATATGGAACCAATGAACTATAGTTGACTGGGCATAGCAACTGTGCATGATCAGTAAACCAGCAAACTGACTATAGTTAGCGAATCGAACTTGACTTCTGTTGTTAATGATATATATATATATATATATTATATGATAGAAGTTTTGTACATATTTTATAATAATAAAACAGAAATCCTTTCATCATTCAATGTAATGCAGAAATACATCACAGTATTTTACCTGTTAAGTGTCGCTTTACTCAGCATGGTATCCCTAACAGCCACAAAGTGGATGGACAGTGTCATGTTACTGATCACGGTATCCCTAACAGCCGGACAGTGGTGTTACTGAGCACGGTATCCCTAACAGCCACACAGTGGATGGACAGTGGTGTTACTGATCACAGTATCCCTAACACCCACACAGTGGATGGACAGTGGTGTTACTGATCACGGTATCCCTAACACCCACACAGTGGATGGACAGTGGTATTACTGATCACGGTATCCCTAACACCCACACAGTGGATGGACAGTGGTGTTACTGATCACAGTATCGCTAACAGCCACACAGTGGATGGACAGTGGTGTTACTGAGCATGGTATCCCTAACACCCACACAGTGGATGGACAGTGGTATTACTGATCATGGTATCTCTAACACCCACACAGTGGATGGACAGTGGTGTTACTGATCATGGTATCCCTAACACCCACACAGTGGATGGACAGTGGTATTACTGATCACGGTATCCCTAACACCCACACAGTGGATGGACAGTGGTGTTACTGAGCATGGTATCCCTAACGCCCACACAGTGGATGGACAGTGGTGTTACTGATCATGGTATCCGTAACACCCACACAGTGGATGGACAGTGGTATTACTGATCACGGTATCCCTAACACCCACACTGGATGGACAGTGGTGTTACTGATCACAGTATCGCTAACAGCCACACAGTGGATGGACAGTGGTGTTACTGAGCATGGTATCCCTAACACCCACTCAGTGGATGGACAGTGGTATTACTGATCATGGTATCTCTAACACCCACACAGTGGATGGACAGTGGTGTTACTGATCATTGTATCCCTAACACCCACACAGTGGATGGACAGTGGTATTACTGATCACGGTATCCCTAACACCCACACAGTGGATGGACAGTGGTGTTACTGAGCATGGTATCCCTAACGCCCACACAGTGGATGGACAGTGGTGTTACTGATCATGGTATCCCTAACACCCACACAGTGGATGGACAGTGGTATTACTGATCACGGTATCCCTAACACCCACACCGTGCATGGACAGTGGTATTACTGATCACGGTATCCCTAACACCCACACAGTGGATGGACAGTGGTGTTACTGATCATGGTATCCCTAACAGCCACACAGTGGATGGACAGTGGCATTACAGAGCATGGTATCCCTAACAGCCACAAAGCGGATGGACAGTGTGGTGTTACTGATCACGGTATCCCTAACACCCACACTGGATGGACAGTGGTATTACTGATCATGGTATCCCTAACAGCCACACAGTGGATGGACAGTGGTATTACTGATCATGGTATCTCTAACAGCCACACAGTGGATGGACAGTGGTGTTACTGATCATGGTATCCCTAACAGCAACACAGTGGATGGACAGTGTGGTGTTACTGAGCATTGTATCCCTAACAGCCACACAGTGGATGGACAGTGGTATTACTGATCATGGTATCTCTAACAGCCACACAGTGGATGGACAGTGGTGTTACTGAGCATGGTATCCCTAACAGCCACACAGTGGATGGACAGTGGTATTACTGATCATGGTATCTCTAACAGCCACACAGTGGATGGACAGTGGTGTTACTCAGCATGGTATCCCTAACACCCACACAGTGGATGGACAGTGGTGTTACTGATCACGGTATCCCTAACACCCACACAGTGGATGGACAGTGGTATTACTGATCATGGTATCCCTAACAGCCACACAGTGGATGGACAGTGTGGTGTTACTGATCACGGTATCCCTAACACCCACACAGTGGACGGACAGTGGTATTACTGATCATGGTATCCCTAACAGCCACACAGTGGATGGACAGTGTGGTGTTACTGAGCATGGTATCCCTAACAGCCACACAGTGGCTGGACAGTGGTATTACTGATCATGGTATCTCTAACAGCCACACAGTGGATGGACAGTGGTGTTACTGATCATGTTATCCCTAACAGCAACACAGTGGATGGACAGTGTGGTGTTACTGAGCATTGTATGCCTAACAGCCACACAGTGGATGGACAGTGGTATTACTGATCATGGTATCTCTAACAGCCACACAGTGGATGGACAGTGGTGTTACTGAGCATGGTATCCCTAACAGCCACACAGTGGATGGACAGAGGTATTACTGATCATGGTATCTCTAACAGCCACACAGTGGATGGACAGTGGTGTTACTGAGCATGGTATCCCTAACAGCCACACAGTGGATGGACAGTGTGGTGTTACTGATCATGGTATCCCTAACAGCCACACAGTGGATGGGCAGTGGTATTACTGATCATGATATCCCTAACAGCCACACAGTGGATGGACAGTGGTATTACTGATCATGGTATCCCTAACAGCCACACAGTGGATGGACAGTGGTGTTACTGAGCATGGTATCCCTAACACCCACACAGTGGATGGACAGTGGTGTTACTGATCATGGTATCTCTAACAGCCACACAGTAGATGGACAGTGGTGTTACTGATCACAGTATCCCTAACACCCACACAGTGGATGGACAGTGTCATGTTACTGATCACGGTATCCCTAACACCCACACAGTGGATGGACAGTGGTGTTACTGATCATGGTATCTCTAACAGCCACACAGTGGATGGACAGTGGTGTTACTGATCATGGTATCCCTAACAGCCACACAGTGGATGGACAGTGGTGTTACTGATCATGGTATCCCTAACAGCCACACAGTGGATGGACAGTGGTGTTACTGAGCATGGTATCCCTAACAGCCACACAGTGGATGGACAGTGGTGTTACTGAGCATGGTATCCCTAACAGCCACAAAGTACATGGATGGTGTGGCATGGCTCGACACGGTATCCCTCAACTCGGCCAAAAATGGCTTCTGCAATGGTCTGAGAAATGTCCATTTGCAGACCAAGAGAACTGTTCTTGAAAATTTACCGCTGGAATGACTGGCTTGATAACCAACCCAGTCATTCCACTGATAAATTGTCTAAAATAATCTCTTGGTCTGCAAATGGACATTTTCTATATGAAAAATTATAATTAATTTTCTTGAACCATTTTGAGGGGTAAAAGGTTAATGGTCCAGACTGGTATATGAAAGCAAGAGTTTTGCTTGACCAATGTCCATCAAAATGTAGGGCAGGTATATTTTTGAAAATTTACCATGAATGACAAGCCCGGTCTTCTCTTGATCTACAAATGACCATTGCCCAAGACCACTGTAACGGCTTGTTTGGGCCGGCATGTTCAAGACCACTGTAAAGGCTTGTTTGAGCCGGCATGTTCATGCATCAATGGAGGAATCCAGTTTTACCTATGCCCCGCCCATCTCTAGTTAAGCTCCACCCATGCTTTGCCAGTGTTGAGATTGATTGATCCATGCAGTCTGAATCTCAGGTTCCTGAAAACTACACAGGTAAGCTGTTGAATATTTTGAAACTAATTTGAGTGGGGCTGTTGCGGCCAATGCATGTTTTGTACAACGCTTAGTCCATCATCAATTAAGCGTCATTAATGACGTAATTGATCGATCGATCCCTGCACTCTGAATTTCAGTTGATTATGACATCTTCCTACACGTCACGTAGTTGACTATTACGTCATATGATTGATGAATAAACTGGAATCATCCATTATTTAGTGTATGATGGCAGTAGAGAAAATATGAATACACTTAAACCTGCTTCAGTGACCACCTGCCTAATGATGCCAATATAGGATTCTTTATTAAGTTGTCATAAGACCACCTGTTTTGACATCTTAATTACAACGTGGCGCATGAGGCTTAATTATGACAATCTCACCCTGCCTGGTTAATATCAAGAGGGGTCATGCAAATTGAAAATTTACCCCTGGCATGATTGCCTCGATAATCAAGAAGTCATCCATGGATTCGAAGCTAATTTGTTAGACAGATTACAAATCTCTGGATTGGCTCAGTGCATTTGAACTAAACACATTACCTATATCGAGTGAATGCAGCACTATCACATTGAAGTCAAAAGTCAAGTTCACCGACAAACTTGCTACAAATCTGCTGAGTTAAGGTCCAGCTGACCGTGCTATTAAACTTTGTTAATGATAGAACTAGATCTGGCCTTTGTCAACCTCTTCTTGAAAAGCTGTATGGGCCTGTGGAAGAACTGCAGAAAACCACAGATTTCATCTTGAGAACGGCTCTCCAAGTGTGATACCAGTGATCGAAAAGAAGAAGATAGAACTTGTATTCAGACAATCCCAGTCTCACCTGTGCATGCATTTTCAACCGGAATGCACTCGAGGGAGATGCTGACTCACGTCGTTGAACTGTCTTAACAATCCACTTAATGACCTCTGTGACCTAGTAGCTAGTTGATCCGTTGACCACAAACTCCATAAACTGTTGTAATATGAAGGCACTCTGGCTATGGCCAAGAATGTATATTCTGGTATGCACTTCATAAACCCATGACCTAGATGTTTGATGCTTTGTCCTATGTCATAGAACTTCTAGCCACCTATCATATAAATGTATGTATCAAATTTTAGGGCATATAGATCCGAGTTTGTTCAAAAGGAATTCAGCCACTTACACCTATCTACAAAGCATAAAACTTATTTAAAATGACGATCCACTTCATGGCGGCGAAACATGGAGGAAAAGGAAAATCCTGGACTCTGCAATAGTGCTGACATTGCTGCATTATGGGGAACACAGCTTTCCAGTCCTTCTGGAATCTATGGATTCAACGATCAGATGCCCTTGACAAACAGACTATGCTTATACAACACAATCTGTGTATCCTTGATGCTGTATAACTGTAACAGCTGGGCAGCTCCAAACGCACCTCTAGACAAACTTGATGATGCCTGTCATCGCACACCTCCGCACCATTATAAACTGGACACCGATAGCCAGACAGCATAATTTCAAATGATATACTATACAAGCTGTGTAATACATCGCCATGTCTGTAAAAGTTGACCAGCAAAGATGGTCCATGTTTGGCCATGTGCTAATGATGCAAAAGATCCCGCATGGAGAGCCTTGGAGTTCGTGCCACTGGGAGACAGGAAATATAAAGAATGTCATTGCATAAATCTGTTACGCATGCTGCGAGGTGACCAAGAAATCAGATGTCAGTGCACTCATATCAAGAATGGATCTGAGGAAGCTAAAGATTTTGGCTGATGACAAGACACAATAGTCAAAAAGCGAATGACTGATAGCAGCTGTAGCATGTTTCTACTACTAGTCACAGAATACAGTAATCAGCATACATACATGCGTTCCCGATTTATGGCTAAAATGTATATTTCAGGATGAACTTAGTGATACCGTGACCTAGATATTTGACCGGTTGACCTCAAACTCCCTTTTGGCTAGCAATCTAAAAACAAGAGCCATCAGAAGATGGCATATCACCCCGGATCCAACCATTTCAAATAAACATACAACGTTGCTAAACTGTAGTTGTGTTGACATCTTGAAATGATTGCCAGAGATGGACATCAGTATCATGTGCAGATGTGCATGTGCTTTTTTCGCCCCCAAAAAATTATTTATGCACTGACACACACATTCTATACAGACGCATGGATGTACAGGCATACGGATAGCACATGCACATCTTCAAGTGGTAATGAGAATCCTTATTAAGTTTCAATAGAATCACAGCTAAATTGTAGGAGTTGTGTTGACAAGAAATGATTGGTACTGCAGTTTATGTATCGGCTTAAGGTATTTAAGGGGATATAACGCTGTAATGAATAATTTTCTGGCCGCGAAAAAAGCACATGCACATCTTCGGATGGTAATGACTAGATATACCACGTTTCAAAAGAATTGTAACTAAACTGTAGGAGTTGCATTGACAAGGATGGACCGACTTACTACCATACATTTTGGACAGATGGATGGATGTACAAGTATACGGATAGCACATGCACATCTTCATGTCGTAATGATAACGCTTACCAAGTTTTAAAAGAATCGCAGCTAAACTGTAGGAGTTGCATTGACAAATGACTGACAATGCAGTTTATGTATCAGCTTTAAGATATGTAAAGGGTGATAACTCTGTAATAAATAATTTTTTGGGCGCGAAAAAAAGCACATGCACATCTGCACATGATACTGATGTGGACACACTTTAAAGTTAATCCATTGAGACCTCTAGGAGTTGTGTTGACAAGAAATGATTGTCAGAGATGGATGGACTGACAGACATACAGGTATATGGATAGCACATGCATACCTTCACGTGGTAATGATAACACGTACCAATTTTCAAAAGAATTGGAGCTAAACTGTAAGAGTTGCGTTGACAAGAAATGATTGGCAATGCAGTTTATGTATCGGCTTTAAGATATTTAAAGGATTATAACTCTGTAATGAAAGATTTTTTGGTCACGAAAAACCACATGCACATCCGCACATGATACTGATAATGTGGACAAAATTTTAAGTTAATCCATTGAAACCTCTAGGTGGAGTTGCGTTGACAATAAATGATTGGCAATGCAGTTTATGTATTGGCTTTAAGATATCTAAATGGAGATAACTCTGTAATGAACAATTTGTCGGCCGCGAAAAAAAGCACATGCACATCTGCGCATGATACTGATGTCGACGAAATTTAAAGTTAATCCATTGAGACCTCTAGGAGTTGCGTTGACAAAAAATGATTGTCAGAGATAGATGGACTGACAGACAGACGTACATACATTTTGGACAGACGGATGGATGTACAGGTAGACGGATAGCACATGCACACCTACACATGATACTGATAATGTTGACAAAATTTTAAGTTAATCCATTGAGACCTCTGAAATGCTTGGCAATGCAGTTTATGTATCGGCTTTAAGATATATAAAGGGGGATAACTCTGTAATGAACAATATTTTGGACGCGAAAAAAGCACATGCACATCCGCATATGATACTGATAACGTGGATGAAATTTTAAGTTAATCCATTGAGACTTCTAGGTGCGTTGAGAAGATGGGGACAGATGGACGGACGGACACGCTGATCGCTATATCCCCCGTCTTCCAGGGGGGGGGGGGGGGAAATAATGAATTGATACACCACCTTGGTCAAATCATATTAAAAATAGCGGCGGCAAAATTGTGCAAATACCATATCAATGGAGGTCAGTGTGCATACGTGTGTGCATGAGTGTGTTGTTATTAACTACAGAATGTGACTGTATTATACATGCTAGTGTGTTACATCACATATTTCTTATTTGATCATTGATTAATATCTGATAACAGGGTTTGCATGGTAGGTATGTATGTATCTATGTTATGTTATTGATTATTAAAACATGTAAACAGGTTACTTATGTGACTGCTGCTGATTACAAATAATTATCTGGCCTTTATCTTCACAATTTACACAAAACATTTATAAGCACAAACAAGCCTTTCAAGATGGCCTAAAGTGGGATGACTGGATCGATAAATAAGCCAGTCATTCTGGAGGTAAATGTTCAGAAAAAATCTGTTTACAAATCAACATTTACTGAGCAGAGGTTTATTCTTTTTTCTCAGTCTTGCACATTGAAGGGTTAAAAAGTTATCAGCGAACACACTAGCTAAAATGACAGCAGCATAATCGATGAATCCAGTTTTAGCTATGTCCCGCCCATCTCTAGCTAAGCTCCACCCATGCTTTGCCAGTGTTGGGATCAATCGATCACTGCACTCTCTGAATCTCAATTTCCAGGACTATACAGGTAAGCTGTTGAATATTTTGAAACTGATTTGACGGGTGCTGTTTCTGCCTATGGCTGCAACAGTGCCTAGTTAAATTAGTTTCAAAAAATATTCAACAGTTTATTAAATAGTAGACATACAATTCATACAACTTTATGATGACGTCTGCCTACATATGATGTAGTTGATTATGGCATCATATGATTGACTGAGAAACTAGATTCCTCCATTAGAAGCATCATGTCATAATCACAGCTGTCAGTTTCATTTGAATTGACTGAAATAGTTGGCATTTTATTTATTTGCCAAACACGGCTATAACATGTTCATTTTCTCTAGCTTCTCTATACCAAATTATGTAGATCTTTGTCACTGATGACGAGTGACTGTTTTCTGCGGTGGAAATGCATGGAAACTTCTTGCAGATGCAGTTTTCGTATGCATTTTTACGGGTTGTGTCATGGTCTGATGTATTGTTGTAAACTGGAACGTTCAGAACAGCTCCAGAGTACTACACCCACAGCTTTTCCTGCAGGGTATCTGGTATTGTAACCTTCTCTGTGTGCCTGGTACTTGTTGGTACCTGGTACTACAAATTCTAATGCTTTCTGAACAGGTGTATTCTTCGGAATTCAAACATGTCCTATCATTGACAATTGCTCCTATCATTGACAATTGCTGCTGTGTTACCATGACAGTGTGTGGAATTGAGTTTGAGATTAGGCTGTGTGACCTGCAGTGATTCATGTTGCCTTGCAAGTGTTTGCGATGACCAGCACCAAGTTTGTAAGGCCCTTTGGAGCTCCTCAGCTGTCGCAATTCTAAAGTATAATTATTGAGGGACATGCGTATGTTGCAAAAAATGCACAATTAAATCAGATTTTTTTGTCTAACCCTATGCAAATCAACACAGTGATCCAAAGGGTATGAAAAAGTACCTAAATGAGTTTTCCAATAGCCATTTATTTAAGGACCTATCAGATCTTAAAATAAAACTTAATAAATTTGATTTATAACATCATTGCATCAAAGTCTCCGTCATAATGAAAATGATTTTCAAATCTTTTCCATACATTTATGTGGTTTGGACATTATTTCTGAGTGATTTGTCATCTTTTGAGCAAAGAATCAGAAGAATGTGAGCCAGGAAATATAAAGCGAGCTTATGCCATGGCTATAGTTTGTCTGTGTGTCAGTCCGTCAACTTTTTAAAAATAACTTCTTCCCAAGAACCACTGGGCCGATTTCAATTATATTTGGCAGGAAGCATCCATAGTGCATAGATTCCAGATCTTTTCAAAGGAAGCCGATCGGGGACATCTTGAATATCGGCCGATTTTAGAAATCTCTAACAATATTCTCAGAAACTGTTTAATTGGGGCAATCAATTCAAAACTTGTGAAACATCACCTCGGGTAACAGCTGAACAAGTTTGTTCGAGCGAACCACAAATGCGTCATCGGCCATCTTGGGTGAGCTAGTTTTCGTGAAAATTACTTTTCGAGAACCTCTGAGTGGATTGGGCTAAAATTTGGGAGATATGACGGACTACGGGTCATTAAAGTTTGTTCAAAGGAGTTAATACATAAAAAAGGCTGTCATGAACCAATCAAAATGTAGCATCTGGCGACCATATTGAATTTTCTTATTTGATGGCTTTTAAAGCCAAATTTGGTTTTATATAGTTTTTTGGGTATGTTGATTTCAAATTTGCCTCTCAAAACTGTCAGGTAAACGGTTTGGCGGCAATCTTGGATCATTTTTCTGCCAAAAACTCATACTAAATCAATAGCAGAATGTGTTCTTGAGGACCACTGGGCCGATTTAAATTATATTTGGCAGGAATCATTCAAGTTTGCTCAAACAAAGGTGATCGGCCAATTTGGCCAGCAGCCATCTTGGATTTTGCCCAATTATTAGAAATGTCTTTAAAAATCTACTCCGAAACCGCTTGGTGGATCAATTCAAAACTCATGAACGATCATCTATGGTAACAGCTGAAGCAAGTTTTGTTCTACAATCTACCTACATGTTACGGTTTTAATTCAATGTGAATTTAATTCAACAAAGTTTCCTGTCATATAGTGATTTGAATGAGGTAGAGCGGTGTGTGCCCGATGTGGACCATTTGCCTAGCTTTAAGGCTAGTAGTGATTGTACTGCATATACGGTAAGAAGTTACTCTGTAATATCCTTATCACTTCCTCATTAGGGCAATACCATTGGGATATCTTGTTCCGGCAAAGATTTTCAAGATCAGAATGTATCCAGTGGTCGATGTCATTTTGCTTAACTCTAATGGCTAAATTTGGTGGAAAAAAAATCTAAATATCTGCTTCTTGAATGTCCATTTGCTGGTCAGACTATTTTTGAAAATTTACCACTGGAATGACTGGCTCAGTAAGTGAGCGGTAAATCGGGTTAACGAGTTGTTAATGCTCATAGCTTCCATAGGGCAGACACCACACTGTCCCCTACCCAGTCCTATGTTATAACACACCATACCACCTATAGCATGTTATACTATTGAAATGATTATTTCATGACATGGCCACTTATGTGCGATATGTGGAAAAACAAGAGCGTTCAACACGCGTGAAGTAGTGTATGTGCGCATGCGTGCGTGCGTGCGCGCGCGCAAAAGGTCAAGCTAATTTAAATCGTGTGTGAATCATGAGTTATATAGTCATTATCTCACATGTGCTGCTCACTCTCAACAATGCGTGATGCTATGGCAATGATAGGTCATTTTTCATACATTCACTTCGGGAAACAATGTGCGGGCGTGCCAGAGGATGAGACATACAGGCATCTTCGCCAAATAGTTGAATCCCTTTTTAGCCTTGTACCACCCATTTATAGCTAAGCTCCACCCACTTTTTATGAGTGTTGAAAACTATTTGAATCTGTAGAAACCGGAATTTACAGAATCTGAATTTCAAAGTTTTTAGCTAAATGAAATGAAAGATATCCACCAGGGGCTGTATTCAGAAAGTTTGGATAACATACGCTTAATATAAAGTAAATAACAGACTAATCAGAATGGTGTATTTAACACTTCTCATACTTAAGCACACTCCCGTACTTAAGTGTGCTTCATGACTTACTGACCCCCGTTCTGTGTTTAGCTCCCTGGAAATCAGTATACATAAATTAACAAGAGGTCCAAGGGGCCTGTATCGCTCACCTGGGCCATAGGCATTTCAACTAGAATGGTCATTAACAATAAGTAGAACTCTAATGAGTTGAGCAGACTTGTAACAAGAAAACAGAGGCCTTGTTTCTTTATGTATCAACTTCTCTTGAACAAACTTTAATGGCCCTTAGTCATCAGTATTATATCTCTGAAATTTTGACCCGATCCGTTCAGTGGCTCATGAGACCAAGTTGCTTTCATGAAAACCCGGCCATCCCAGATGGCTGCCCAACCATTTGGCAAATCAAGTTCCCTTGAACAAACTTGGTTCAGCTCGTGCCCTAAATGATACTTTATGAGTTTTGAGTCATTCGCTCAAACAATCTCGGCAAAGATTTTTAGACATTTCTAAAAATCGACCAAAATCCATTGACGGTCACCGGCCAATCAGCTTCGTTTGAACAAACTTAAATTTCCATGCCCTAAGGATGTTTCCTGCCAAATATATTGAACTCGGTCCAGTAGTTCTCGAGGAGACATTTTAAACTTCCCATTGCTTTAGTATGGAGAAAAGGAAAATTATCCAAGATGGCCGGCAACCCGTTTATCACAGTTTCGAAAATTGCAAACTTGAGATCAGAATACCCAAAAACATACATAAAACCAATTTCGGCCTCACAATCCATCATATAAAAAAATTCAATATGGCTGCCAAACATTTTGATTGACGCACGGTGGCCATGTTAATTTTAAAGATCAACTTCCCTTGAACAAAGTTTAATGTCCCTTGGTCCCTAATAATATCTCCCAAATTTCAGCCATATCTCTTCAGCGGTCGGCCGCCCAGTGGTTCTTGAGAAGTCGTTTAAAGGGAATGTTGACGGACGGACGAGACAGTCGCCATGACATAAGCTCACTTGGCCTTTCAGTCCAGGTTAGCTAAAAATGAAACAGTTAACCAGTCTAGCCGCACGTGTACATCAAGGAGAAAGTAAACGACAACACATGGAATGTTATATTAAAGAGCATTTTTTTTTTACTGACGGAGCTTGAATGAAGAATTGTACTGAACAACTAGAAGCATATTTCATTAAAATCACATTTGGCCAATCTGTACTGTGAGTAATAAGTCTGGTGATTAAAAGCAGAGTAATTACAATTAACAATATTATTCTTATTACCATTTAGAGTAATTAACACTTTCAACCTTGAAATAACACTTATCTATATGTTAAAGCAAAGCTGTTGAACATTTTGAAATTAATTTGACTGGAAGATGTTGCTGCCTAAGGCACCAACATCTTCCAGTTAAATCGGTTTCAAAATTCTCAACAGAATATTAACTACATTGTTAATAATTTGTCATACCAGTTTTTTTAGCATTGAAAGGGTTAATACGAGTTATTATTTCTAGTCAAAAGCCAAGCACTAAAAGAAAGTGAAAACATTCTGTGGAAGTCGATCATAAATTTTATACTACTCGAGATAATATCCTGTGAACAGTAAATAAATTTGATATGAAATGGTGGACACAGACAGCTACGCCGCTAACATACAACATACTCTGTAAATATACTCGTAATATTCACTATGCTGACCGCACGAAAGCTATAAGACAATCATCCCAGCAAAGGTCTATATTTGATGTCATCGGGTATTATCCAGATATTTTAGGTGACATAAGCCATGTGCTCGTTCTTGCATCAAAGTTTTTCTTGGTATTATTGTATTGGTACTAATCCTTTGTCTAGTCAAAATCGCTAAGTATTTAAAGAAAATATATGTATAGTTTCTTCTTGAATGGTTCAATTGTTGATGCCTCGAATACTGTCACAGTATGAAGAGATTATCAGATGATGATATTAATTCAAAGTGGATTTGCTACTTTCTAGATGGCTTCAGTATTCTAAGTAGCATAATGTTTTATCATCGAGATCAATAAGCGTGAGCAAAACAGATTTATTATTGGTAATAAAATATAGGAACATTATGCTAATGAGAAAATGACAGAATTTAATCCATTTTAATGCGTCTTCAGCAGAAATATTTAATTCTATTAAACCTTATAATGTAGAGCGAAAACCGTGCATTGGTTAAGTAATAATAAGCTGAACAGTCGTCATCGTGGAAGCAGGGCTACAGTACAATGATGTTGTATTGAATTATTATTAGAATTTATATAAATCTTTCTACAGGGAATTATCAAGTCAGTTATGAAGTGACCCAGAATAACGGTTAGCCCTGTAATGGTCAGATTTAGTCATGAAAGCTTGAATTTTCCCACATAAAATGCACAATTGCAGACCAAGAAAATTTACCACTGGAATGACTGGCTCGATTACCGTACCGAGCCAGTCATTCCAGTGGTAAATTTAAAAAAATAGTCTCTTGGTCTGAAAATAGACATTTTATATGAGAAAAGTACAATTTTTTGGAACAAATTCTAGGGTTAAATGGTTAATCAAGAAACAAAGGGTGAATCACGTGATGACAAACTCAGATATACGACATATGAAGTGAACAGCTCAAAATCTGTTCCAAGTGTTACATCAATTTGCATAATTAGCTGTCGAATAGTAGGTAATAGCATTATATAATTCCCGCTATCAAGAGTTATAAGTTGCCATTCAGTTTGTAAGTAAGTACATTAGCTACGGCAATAATTCATACATCCCTCGTGATCATAAGCACTAAACTAACGCGAGAAGTCCGACTAACTCCTAACATTACTACTTTAGAAAAAATAAATTCTTTAAGGTCTAAAAAATGCAATTATTAAGCCTTACAAGCGGCATGTTCATTGCATAGCGCATTCAACTTCAACTAAGCAACCATTTTTAAGGAAATCAAATTTGTTTATAAAATGTTAAATATTCATTCAATTTCAAGAATCGTGATAATTTGTAGCACAGAGTTTATGTTAGCCCTTTAATGATCATACCGGCCAAAAACGGCCTCTACTAGGGTCTTATCAAATGTCTATATTACACAAGACAATACAATTTTTGAAAATTTACCACTAGAATGACTGGCTCGTTAACCGAGCCAGTCATTCAAGTGATAAATTTTCAAAAAAATTGTATTTTCTTGGCCTGTAAATGGATAATTAATAAGAAAACATTTAAACTTTCTTGACCAAATTTTGTGGTAATTTCCATTAAAACCTCCCGGAAACCGGGTTTCGAACAAGACAAAGATGAATCCTACTGAATATTTTGAAAGCAATTTAATTGCATCAAGGGATTTCAGTATAATATAATATAATATAATCAACAAATGTTTAACTATATATATATATATATATATTATACTGAGGATGAAGTCACCATCATCGACCAGCTAAAGACTCAACTTTGAACAGTACTTTAGCCCTTTAATGGTCAAATTTAGTAAAGAAAATCATGATATTTGCTTATTGAATGACCATTTGGAGGAGACTATTACTGGAAATTTACCACTTCAATGACTGCCCTGATTATTATGAGCCAGTCATTTCACTGGTAAATAGGAACAAAAATCCTGCTCTTGCCTTGCAACCGGGCATTCAATAAGAAAATATTTAGATTTTCTTGATGTTTCAAAGATAGGATTCAAGACCACTGCAGAAGGCATAGACAATACTTATCAAAGAAGGATAGGTGAGAGGGAGAAGAGAATTAACTTGTGATTTAATGAAATTTTCTCACAGACGATTCACGCAAATGTGATATTTTGACATATTGATGTTTATATTATTATAATCTTTTACTATTATTAATTGTTTAATAATATTATTAACAATATTATTATTAATATTCCTATAATTAAGATTCTCACCATTATTATAAGACTTTGTACAAGAATAACAAAGGAAAATAAGAAGAAACGGTTAACAAACGATGCTCTGATAGATGACAAAGACGACGAAATAAAATAGATGATAAAAAAAAAATCATTGCTTGAGAAAGGAAAATATTGCAGCAATTTATATAAGATTCACGATTTATATGATTGATCTCAGCATGCATAATCAGACCTCGTGGGCACTTAATAAAATACAAGAATCAGGTCTCATAACTAAATACAATCATATACAGAGTGAATGGATAAAATATATATTAAGCTCACTAATTTATATATTAATTATTTAGTAATATGAATCCAGCTCCCACTGATAACTCACTATCTCAATTTCATGACTAAACCAGCCAACAACCGGTCTTGAAGAATGTCCATTCTACAGGCCAAGAGAAGACTATTTTTTAGATTTTACCACTGGAATGACTGGTTCAGTAAGCGAGCCAGTCATTCCAGTGATAGTCTTCACTTGTATTACAAATGTGCGTCTGATAAGCAAATATGTTGATTTTCTTGACCACATTTAGCCATGATAGAAGTAAACTGCTGTTGAAGATTTTGAAACAAATTTAACTGGAATTTGTTGTCCCAGTCAAGTTAGTTTTACAAATATTTAACAAAATATCTTCTATTATATCTGATAAGAATCTGTGATATTTGTTTTGAAGATTTGAAATTGTTATTATTATCAGTTTATACTTAAATTCCTATACTCTGGAGATTATAGCTATGTAATATCACTGATAGGCTATAGCTTCTTCCTAAATGAGGCACGTTTAAACTCAACCGTATTAGTACTACTCTTCTGGGAAACCGCATGTAACCTTACTGAGAGGGCGAGGGGGAGGGTGATGGTGGGGGGGAGGGGGAGGGGGAAGATGAAATGATTAGCTGAACATTATGTACACAAAATCAGCCTTTAACGAATACCACTATATTCTGTACACAACTAAATAGAAATTAGCCCACATATTCGAAATATGTATTTAAATCATTCTGTCATCAGTGACTTAAGATTAATGTGAAATTAACATTGACTAGGCGTTTTATTCAAATTGAGGGATCCGATTTGTCCCTCAAATATTTGACATCAATTCAAAATATGTCACTTGTTAGTCGACATCGCAATCAAATGATGGAGCTCTGTTATGAAAGGGGAAAAGGTTCACCACTAAGTCTAAATTGTTTTTGATGAATTTACAATTTAATAAACATTCCGTTAAATATTTTGAAACTAATTTGACTGGAAACTATTGTAATTAACGGGTGACAGGTGAAGGCTAATTAATCAGATTTTTATTCTAATTTCATAAGTCAACCATTTAATTTATTATTATTATTATTATTATCGCATAGAAAACGGAGTTGATGATTACTATTAGTTCTGAGATTATAATGAATGGGAGGGAGGTTTATTCTGTACACCGCGATCAGTATGAAATATTATAGTTGGAGTTAATACAATCAGTGTGTGCATAATTTCATATATAATCTAATAATATGTCTCTAGATTAAATTATCCAGAGTAAGTTAACACTAAGACTGTTGTCGTCTATCTTCTTTGGCACCCAACACTAACTAAAGTCATCTGTAACTATGGCTATAAGCAC
Organism: Chaetoderma sp. LZ-2023a; assembly: GCA_034401795.1. NCBI lineage: Eukaryota > Metazoa > Mollusca > Caudofoveata > Chaetodermatida > Chaetodermatidae > Chaetoderma > Chaetoderma sp. LZ-2023a. Next base: position 256,272,719 of record CM067369.1, read on the forward strand.
AGGTGCGCACAAGTAGTTATAATACAGGTAATATATAAATCAGGCACAATATGATGATAATTATATTATTATACACAATCAGTATACTCTTCTTCTTTGCACAATGGTTTAAAATCTCAAAATAGCAGAAAATATAATGCAAAATCTTAATTTATGCACTGGCCAGCGTTAAATGAGACATCATGATGCTGTTTAACACAGGAAGACCTCAAGACCAGATATGATAAATTCTTCACAACATAAGAAATATTATGTATTATGAGACTAATGTGACGGAAGCTGTTACTGCATAACTCACCTAGTAAAATTAATTTCAAAATACTCAATAGCTTACCTGTATGGTTACTTTGAAGCCGAGTCTTCAAAGAAATGGTTAATCAACAACTGATCAAATAAAAATAAAATTTGAAATTACTTTTAATATTTTAAACCTTCATTGAAATTATTGTAGCAATTTTAACACTAGTGTATTTATCACCAAACATACAGGGACAGGCAGAGTTCAGACAGGATGGCACAAAGCTGTGACAGGACAAGGTAAAGCTCAGTGCACTAGTTGTATCTCAGACTGAAACACCCATCCAAATGAATGTGTGTGCAACATTTCACTTGATAGTCCTCGACACTGAAACCAGACCAGGTCTTACCTGCATAGTATTTCTTTGTATGAGTTCTTCATTACATTTCCTACTTTCATCTAGAAGCAAATCTAAATATCCATATCGAGTCAACAATTCACATAAAATAGTACTTCAATTTTTTAATCAACATAATTCATTGACTGACATTCAAAGTTCATCGTGTGGTTTACCTGTGTGGCAACGTTCATCACATGGCTTACCTGTGTGGAAAAATTTATGACCTGTGTGGCAACCTTCATCTATAATAACTTCAGCTTAAGATTAAGTATATACAAAGATTGAATACAGAGAAGAGTAGCAACGGTTACTTCATTATGGAAAGCAATCTGTAATCGCAAAAACGAAGCGATTTAGTTGCAGAGCGAAAATAAATCAGGCCCCGAAAATAAGTAATGCGATAATTATACTTTTTTTTACACTAAAACTATAAGATTTAACACATTATAAAATTATTATTAAACCTACATAGTTACATAATATGTACAAAAATTTTAATTTTTAAAAAAGAAATATAAAATGATTTAATTTCAGAATCGATATTTAAGATCATTACTACCTATCCAAAGTAACTATGAATCCAATCTACTGAAGCAGCTTTATATACGGGATACATATTATATTTATATATTAGATACACCAGATGGAAGATCATACATAGCTTTACACAGAGGTGAGTAATGTGTGGGGATAATGATGCTGTGACGTCACACTACAATATGTGTACAGGCGGAGAGAAATAATCCTATCTCACACTAATAGTGATCAATGTAATTGTACAGGCAGGGAGAAATATCTCACATTAATAGCGACTCCTGTATGTGTACAGGAAGGGAGAAATCATATGTACAGCTAGTAAGACATGTCTATAATGGACATCATCAAGGATATCACATAGATGTCAATAAAAATACGTCGTAGTTATTTAAACCCATAACACTGAAATTTGTTCAATAAAATTTAGATTTTCACATAGTAAATGTCTATTTGCAGACCAAAAGAAAATTTACCATTGGAATAACCTGCTCGGTTATCAAGCCAGTCATTCCAGTGGTAATTTTTCAAAAATAATTTCTTGATCTTGAAATGGACATTTTCTAAGACGACTGTAAAAGGCATTTTGGCCAGCTTGAGTGCTAAAAGGTTAAAACAACTCACAACTGACTATAATATATAACTTTGGGGGTTCAAATGACTTGTTCATTAAGAGCTGGTTCTTTGACATCCATTTTAAAGAAAACACTGTTTTTGCGCCCCAAGAGCCAGTGTCCATTATAGACAGTTGATTTGACTGTAAATCTAATCTATTGCAGAAGCTAACATGGCAACAAGACTAAATAAGCACACAGGTGTATTTGAGCAACACTGAATGAAGAACATTTGTGGGCTTCTGCGAAAGACGAAATATAGAGAAGTAACCGACCACTGCTCTTCCATGATTATCATAACCACGGTAACAACCGACAACACTGTTTCACCGGTTATCATAACCACGGTAACCACAGCTCTTCAACGATTATCATAACCACATTAAAATATAATATATTAGTTATATGACAGTGACAATTCATTGAAGTCATTATATATATAGTCTGTCTGACATTTAGCAAACTGTACACTGGTATCCATTCTATCATTATAATTACACCGTGCCAAGTCCAGTTAGAAATATGCCAACACAATAATCAATCAGTACAATCAAAGCACTTTAATTACAGCCACATCCCGTTCTTAATTGACCACCTGTCTTGACCGTTTAATGATCGAACTTGGTCAAGAAAATCAAAACATTTGCGTATTCAATGTCCATTTGCAGGTCAAAGGTTTTTAAAAAAAATGAATCACTGAAATGACTGGCTCGGTCAGTCATTTCAGTAATAAATTTTCTAAGTTTTTTCTTGGCCTATAAATAAGCATTTCTCTAAGTCAATGTCCAGGTAATTTGTGTCTGCCTTGACCATTAAGGGTTTAAGTAACCAGATTGTTTAGTCAAAACCATACAGTGCCACTGATAATAAGCTAACATGTTTCCAAGCCAAGAACACAAACATGTTAGTTAGTAAGATATTTTCTGTTCAATATTTTGAACATAATTAGATTGGAAGCCATTGCAGTGCCATCCAATCCTATATGTTCAAAATATTCATCTGTACATTTTAATTTGTTTTGGAAACAATCTAAGTTATTTCTGAGCTGTACTGTCATGAGGACCACAACCCGGTGCCGTGAGGTGATTGCTTAAGGCAGGTGTGACTGTACCAAGCTCCAGACCAAATACTCATATGAATTTTATTAATAATACAATTGAGGATGTTAATTTCCAGGTTACATTGCAATATATATTAATAATAAGCAGTTGCGTTTATAAAATAGCGTACAATTTAGAAATTCACCAGCCGTCCAATGACCATCATTATCATTGACTCTGACATCAGGGAGTAGTAATTAGAATACCTCCAATGTTTAATTACAATAAATGACTCGAATAATTACCAATTAAGTATGGTCCGTGAACACAGAGACAACTATGATTGAAGAATAGAGTTGATACTCTGAATGAAGCCATGTATCCCTGGCATTGATAATCACACCCCGTGCCCATAGCGCACTGATTCCATTATCAGGGGACCATGTGCCAGTCTGTAGGGCAGACAGGGATTCTACCCAGGGAATAAGAGATATCTGTCTGGACTAGTAACTCATTCCTGGACATGCAACAAGTATCCTCAGCTTTACATGGGCATTATATAGCTTAGCGGAAAAGATGTGGGCATATTCTGCAGGGGCTTTTAGATGATCCTAAACTGGTGAGATTTTGAAAGCAATGTTGTTGTAAGCTTACAGCAACATTGATTTCAAAATTACACCAGTGATCATATGTCACAGGGGTATTAAATAATTCCATATCAGAATTCTGTAATATAAAGGTTAAAAATAATTTGCTGGTCACTCGCCCTGCTGGCTAGTAGGGTCATTCCTCCGACCGCCAGTCAGCAGTGCCCATCCGGCTTCATTATAAACTCTGATCTCAAGACTGGCCATTCTCAATTAAAAGCCTCAACCAACGTTACCACAACGATGAGCGTTCACAAAGCAGCAGCAGCAAATCTGCACGGTAACAACCTAGTACTGTTGTCCATGACGATTCTAATATGTTAATTAAAAAGGTAGTAGCAGTCCATACACACTATCATCGTTATCATTCGGTCTCTGTTCCAGTGAAGCGCATGTAATATATATATATTATGTACTTAATGAAGAAATCATCACAATGATTACAAGTCAAATAGAGCGACGACATGAACACTGGCTGATCTCCACCAATCAGGAGATAGAACAAGCACTGTTATTAGAATTATTATCCAATCAACAAACAGCTTCTCTTCACTGCTTAATCTCCTTTTCCTTCTTTTTGTTCTTAGAGAAGGAGAGAACACGGAACTTTTTCTTTTTCTTCTTTTCCTTTTCCGGGGACTTAACTGCATGCTCCTTTGTAGGTGAACCCTGTTGAAACAACAGACATTTATTACTCAGCAACTGTTAGTATAAATTGTAAGCGTGATACATGTGCAAACATTGTGGGCAGGCAGTTTAGCTAACAATGGATTCATAAAGTATATAGCATATTACTCTGTTAGTGGCTCTCAAGACCACTGCAGAAGCCATTTTGGTGGGCTTTAGTGTTAAAGGGTTTTAAATGGCTCTCAACTAATTATTGGGATATTATTATTCAAACAACCATCTTCACCAAGCTGCATATGCCGCAGTTACTGATAGTTCAAATGGACCCCAGTTTTTATTCCATAAGTTTCTTAAAAACCCTGATCTTTTGGTGTGGCATGATACGTGCTAAAATATCAGGAGCATATCAATGCCCGTGATTGTCACATATTGATTGGCAGAAGTGTGAGGGTGTAGATGGGTGGCTGGTTTGTTACTTCTTTATCGTAGAATGTCTCTCAACTACCATCTGTAGATGTGAGCAGTGAATGAGCAAGTGCTTTTTCTGTATCTTCAAGCTTGTCTGAGCCACTACCGCTATCTGTAGACTTAAGTCAGTGAAGGGGTGTGGGCGTCTTACCTCTCTATCCTCAAATGTGTCTCATAACTAGTACTATCTGGTGGGCAGTGAACAAGGGGAGGTGCTATCTCCATCTTCAAGTGGGTGTCATCAGCTAGAAGCGCCTTACCTCTCTAACCTCAAGTGGGCCTCATAACTAGTACTATCTGGTGGGCAGTGAACAAGGGGAGGTGCTATCTCCATCTTCAAATGGGTGTCATCAGCTAGAAGCGCCTTACCTCTCTAACCTCAAGTGGGCCTCATAACTAGTACTATCTGGTGGGCAGTGAACAAGGGGAGGTGCTATCTCCATATTCAAGTGGGTGTCATAAGCTAGAAACGCCTTACCTCTCTAATCTCAAGTGGGCCTCATAACTAGTACTATCTGGTGGGCAGTGAACAAGGGGAGGTGCTATCTCCATCTTCAAGTGGGTGTCATCAGCTAGAAGCGCCTTACCTCTCTAACCTCAAGTGGGCCTCATAACTAGTACTATCTGGTGGGCAGTGAACAAGGGGAGGTGCTATCTCCATCTTCAAATGGGTGTCATCAGCTAGAAGCGCCTTACCTCTCTAACCTCAAGTGGGCCTCATAACTAGTACTATCTGGTGGGCAGTGAACAAGGGGAGGTGCTATCTCCATATTCAAGTGGGTGTCATCAGCTAGAAGCGCCTTACCTCTCTAACCTCAAGTGGGCCTCATAACTAGTACTATCTGGTGGGCAGTGAACAAGGGGAGGTGCTATCTCCATCTTCAAATGGGTGTCATCAGCTAGAAGCGCCTTACCTCTCTAACCTCAAGTGGGCCTCATAACTAGTACTATCTGGTGGGCAGTGAAAAAGGGGAGGTGCTATCTCCATATTCAAGTGGGTGTCATCAGCTAGAAGCGCCTTACCTCTCTAACCTCAAGTGGGCCTCATAACTAGTACTATCTGGTGGGCAGTGAACAAGGGGAGGTGCTATCTCCATCTTCAAGTGGGTGTCATCAGCTAGAAGCGCCTTACCTCTCTAACCTCAAGTGGGCCTCATAACTAGTACTATCTGGTGGGCAGTGAACAAGGGGAGGTGCTATCTCCATCTTCAAGTGGGTGTCATCAGCTAGAAGCGCCTTACCTCTCTAACCTCAAGTGGACCTCATAACTAGTACCATCTGGTGGGCAGTGAACAAGGGGAGGTGCTATCTCCATCTTCAAGTGGGTGTCATCAGCTAGAAGCGCCTTACCTCTCCATCCTCAAATGTGTCTCCTAACTAGTACTGTGGGCAGTGAACAAGGGGAGGTGCTATCTCCATCTTCAAGTGGGTGTCATCAGCTAGAAGCGCCTTACCTCTCTAACCTCAAGTGGGCCTCATAACTAGTACTATCTGGTGGGCAGTGAACAAGGGGAGGTGCTATCTCCATCTTCAAATGGGTGTCATCAGCTAGAAGCGCCTTACCTCTCTAACCTCAAGTGGGCCTCATAACTAGTACTCTCTGGTGGGCAGTGAACAAGGGGGTGCTATCTCCATATTCAAGTGGGTGTCATCAGCTAGAAGCGCCTTACCTCTCTAACCTCAAGTGGGCCTCATAACTAGTACTATCTGGTGGGCAGTGAACAAGGGGAGGTGCTATCTCCATCTTCAAGTGGGTGTCATCAGCTAGAAGCACCTTACCTCTCTAACCTCAAGTGGGCCTCATAACTAGTACTATCTGGTGGGCAGTGAACAAGGGGAGGTGCTATCTCCATCTTCAAGTGGGTGTCATCAGCTAGAAGCGCCTTACCTCTCTATCCTCAAATGTGTCTCCTAACTAGTACTATCTGGTGGGCAGTGAACAAGGGGAGGTGCTATCTCCATCTTCAAGTGGGTGTCATCAGCTAGAAGCGCCTTACCTCTCTAACCTCAAGTGGGCCTCATAACTAGTACTATCTGTAGACTTGGTGGTGACTAGGGGGTGGGGTGGGGATGGAGGTGACTTGATGTTACCTTTTTATCTTCAAGCCTATCTCTTCCATTAGCATTATTTGAAGACTTGGTTGCTGAAGAGGAGGTGGGTGTTTTGTCTGTATTTTGGCGTGTCTTCTCCACTAGTACTGTCAGTAGATTTGGTTAAAGAAAGGGAGGTGAGAGGTGGGTCTGTATCTCGGAGCGTGTCCCCGCCACCAGTAGTATATAATTGGTTGGAAAAGTAGGTGACATTGTGGTATGTGTTACCTCTGTATCTTCGAGTGTGTCTCCTCCGCTAGCACTGTCGGTAGATTTGGTCGGTGAACCTGGTTTATCCCCAGCTGCATCTGTGAACACAACCAGTTCATATAAATAAATAAATAAATCTTGCAATAGACACCACCTTAAAATGGCGTCAAACTATCATTGAAATTGCACTCATTATCATTCTTTATGTGAAGAAATAAATGTTAAATCTGAATGTAACCGTTTAACCATCCTATCAGCCAAAAACAGCCTCTGCGCTGGTCTTCAGAAATGTACATTTGCAAACGAAGAGAAGACTATTTTTGCAAACTTACCCCTGGAATGACTAGTCAGTCATTCCAGCAGTAAATGTTTCCTGCAAATGGACATTTTCTATATGAGAAAATTGAAATCTTGAACAAATTCGAGGGTTAAAGGGTTAACATGCTTAATCTACCTAATTCCTATATATAGATCAGATGTTGGTATGTGGCAAGGGAATCACACTGCTATTCACCATCACATAGAGTACAGCTCATAAATATGTTTACATGTTTCCAAAACAAAAACACAAACATGTTAGTTAACTAAGAAATATTCTGTTGAATATTTTGAACATAATAGGATTGGAAGACATTGCTCTTCCAATCCAAGGAAGACATTGCTCTTCCAATCCAATTAGGTTCAAAATATTCAACAGTATGTTCATTTTGTTTTAAGAACTTGTAACGTTATTTCTGAGCTGTATACATATTGTTTGACTTGAGCTAATCCACTATATATTATTCATCTGGACTGATACATACACTGTGGAGGTGAATATTTATCATTCACTGAAATGTCCACCAAAATTGTTAAAAATATAGTGTCTTATTTTTCCTCATCTTTTGATTTTCAAATAAATTTGTTACATCTGCAATCCTGGGCCCTCATGTTGAGTCCTCAGTGATTTTTATAATGCTTTAGCATTCCTCTAATCCGTGGTGCATGCCATTTGGATCGCTTTGTAGAGTCATCATCCGCTTCACGTACAGCTCAACAAAAATCGGAAATTCTCAATAGTATCGGGGTATTTTAGAAACCTAGCACCCGCCATACATTTAATGAAGCAATCCAGTTTTAGCTTTGCAAGATTGTTTGAAAATTCATCACTGGAATGTCTGACCATTGAATGTCAGTTATAGAACTATGCAATCAAGTGTAAATTTGTCAAGAATCTGTGTATGAAGGTTTATCAGGACAACTGCGGAAGCCGTCTTGGCTGGCTTGACCGTTAATACCTTTATAGTTATCCTGAGGCAATAACATTAGCAAAATATCTGAAAATTTCAGTGACGATCATCTTCTGAGCCGCCATTCTACATTGATTTTTGTAGCCGCTATTATTTGGGATTCTATTGTTCTCGCTGTCACCCCAAGTTCAGTATAAAATCATTCCCAATCAATGATATCAATGATAGTCATTGTACTGTTGACCTCCGAGGTGAGCGGCTATACCTGGATAGCGTGTATTAAGCGCATAGTAGCTCGATTCTAAATGTGTATTTTCTATTGTAAACATGAAATGTACTAAGCCAGATATTTTTTATAGCAATATGACTGATAATTGTTGCTGCAAATAACAGCAACAACTTTCCTTCAAATTATTTGCAAAATAATCACCAGAAAATCTAAGTTCTACTATCTAATGTTTTCAGAACGATTTGACTGAAAATCGTTGCTTCCAACCAGATTGTTTTCAAAATAATCAGTAGGACTATCACTGTAATAACACATTCCGATGATATTTCGAGCAATTCGGTTGACAGTAGTTGCTGACTAAATTAACAACTTTATCAAATTATTCCCAGAACAATCATTGCCATGTTTTCAATGTGATTAGCTAACATATGTACGTACAATTTGCTAGACCTGTGTCGTATACATTGTCAAGATCAGATATGAAATGTGTTCAAAACATCTCAGTCAGTAGGTAAGCATGTCACTGCATGACAGCTCATGCAGGTGCTTTGCTGACCTACTCATCTATGCGGATATATTTCCCGGCGGATCTTTATTACATTTATGACACAGGCCTAGGTAATTGTACAAACATGAATTAGCTAACGATATTGGCAACTCAACACTAATTATTCTAAGAACTTGAACACCTTGTCAACAACGACTGCCAATCGAATTGCTAGAAATATCTTCAGAATGTGTTACATTGAAAATCCTGCTGATTATTTTGAGAACAATTTGGTCGAAAGTTGTTGCAGCAACGATTCTCAGTCAAATCGTTTTCAAATGTAGCTAGTATTTTCTGCCGATTTTTTCGCAAATAATTTGAAGGAAAGTTGTTGCTGCTATCGCCAGCAACAATTATCAGGCAACTTGTTATAAAAAATATCTAGGCTAGCACTTTTCACATCTACCCTAGAAATTAGAAAACACAATTAGAATCAAACTACTATCCGCTTACTACACGCTATCAAGGTAGATCCGCTCACATCCGAGGCCAACAGTACAATGACTAGCATTAGCGCTACGGGAATGCTTTTATACAGAGCTTGTGCAGAACCAAGAAGTTCTTTGTCTGCAAATGACCATTTCGAAGGTCGGTTTTGACAAATCTTGACCATTAACCCGTAAATGGCTAAATTTAAGTCACGAAAATCTAAATATTTGCTTATTGAATGTCTATTTGCAGACCAAGAGCACTCTTTTGAAAATTTACCACTAGAATGATTGGCTTGATTAGCTCGATTATCGAGCCAGTCATTTCAGTGGTTAATTTTAAGTCTTCTTGCAAGCCCACTTCAAAGGGCAGTTTGGGCAAAGCTTGACCATTAAATGGTTAAAAGGTTAATATAGCACTAATAACATTAAATCACAAAATTGTAACAACACAGGCTAAATACGACAAATTCCTTCCCACCTTAAAGCTATTCTAAATGAAGCCCGATTTTTGTATTGAAATAATAGTGTGTGACATGACCATACGATTTAATAGACTTCCAGAAACATTCGTTTATTGACGATCCTTCAATTACCCTTTGACCATAGCATTATTTTGTCACTCAGAGCGTGGCCACCTTGTCTCCTTGAACAGTGATATCCTACGTCATTCACGCTCAAATGACCTGAATTTAGTGGTGACTGCGACTCTTCAGTGATAACCTGTTAATTGCGTACACGCTGTCAGTTATATAGTTTGTAGCCAATTCTTAACCCATAATCGCTGCGATATAAATACTAATTTGTTACATATTTTAAAATTAAATTTGCAAAACGCTGTTGCTGTTCAGGACAGCAACACACTTCATCATGCGTAGTCTCAAAATATTCAAGTTTTCCAACAGGCTCGCATAGGATCTTCACGTTCTGAGTTTATTGGGATTTCAACATAGGGCATAAATGAAATTGACACGCAATCATATTACGGCCGTAAAGCATATTGACCTATAGATGGCCTTATCGACGAGACGAGAATATAATTTACTAGCCTGCTTTTACACCCGAGCCAGAATGACGTCTTAGATATTGGGTGAAATGGTATGCAATGGCGGCTTTGGCAAACTTGGGGAATATACTGAAATTTCACAATCAAACAGCAAATATCTTTCATTGATGACTAAGTATAGATATGAGAATTGCGTCTCTTGCATACGTCACACTATTATTTTAATACAAAATTCTTGCTCCATTTACAATTGCTTTAGCTGTGTGGTTCTTTTGCAATTGAGTGAATGTGATTTCACCATCGAAAGAGGTAAGTACTATTTATAGTATTTTTTACAATCTACCACTTGAATGACTGATTCGGTCATCAAGCCAGGCATTCCAATGGGAAATCTTGAAAAATAGTCTTCTCCTGACCTAAAAATAAGCATTTCTTTAGCCCACTGCAGAACCTGATTCGGACGGGCTTAATGATTAAAAGGTCGAGACAACAATTGAAATCAGGCGCTCGTTATATCATCATAAACAAGATGTCACGTGTAAACAGACATCTGTGGGAGTGAATGGATTGTCATCATCTTTAGGAAATCATACAAGTCCAGTAAAAACGTTCTTTACCATTGGCTGTATTAAATTAAAATAACCGTCATTAATAATGTCTACATATCAAACCTTTGAATTCACCACAGGTAAGATGAGATGCTGACAGGACATGATTAGACCACTGCCTGTTGTTAATATTTTGACAACATATTAACATGCGATTAATTTTCATAGATTAATAGTAAATTAATGATATGGCTCTTTTAGTAAATAAATAAATATATATATATATACACACAAAGCATGCAGATACTGGATTCATCTTCTACTCACCTCTTAACCCTTTAACACTCATATCAGCCAAAAACCACTTCTGCAGTGGTCTTGAGAAATGTCCATTTGCAGACCAAGAGAACTATTTTTGAAAATTTACCACTGGAATGACTGGCTCGATACCCAAGCCAGTCATTCCAGTGGTAAATTGTCAAAACTTGTCTTCTCTTGGTCTGCAAATGGACATTTTCATTAACAAATTCAAGTGTTAAAGGTGGTCTTGAGGAATGTCAATTTGCAGGTCAAAAGAAGCCTATTTCTGAAAATTTACCACTGGAATGAATGGCTCGCTTATTGAGCCAGTCCTTAGTGGCAAGATTTAAAATATAGTCTTTTCTAGGCCTGCAAATGGACATTCCTAAAGACCATTGCAGAGGTTGGTTTGGGCCGGCTTGAGTTAAATGGTTAAACTGTATTATAATTACAGCAGGCCTCTACATGAGAATTTTGAAACGGAGTAATCACTTGCTCTCCTGAATTAAAATTTAAGCCCTTGAGGCGAGCATTGTCAGTACTCACCTATATTCTGTCATTGTTACTAAGCAATGCTGCCGAGTAATGAGATAGTCGCCTAAAATTAACTGTAGGCGAGTGTAGGGGAGAGGAGAGCAATCTCTCGTGGAGAGGTCTGATACCGTGATTAGAATAAATATGTTAGTAACATCAAGCAATGTTCAACAGGTGAACTATAGTTAACTGTAATTGAGTATTTTGCCAGTCAGAACTAGGATATAATACTGACAACAAGCTGACAGTAGTCGAGTCTACTTCACCAGCTGAACAGGTGAAAGATGAAGTATTTACTCCAACAACCTATATCATCCTTAAATTCTTGTACACTCATGGTAACCAGACATACTTATTACTTAGGGGGAATAACCCAGCGAATATAACAGTTAAAGCAGAACAAAATTATAGCAAAATTCATTTTAGCAGGTATTCCATAGAATTCTCCACTTTTCCGATAAAAACTATGTTTCTTTTGAATTGATTGACGACGAAAATGAGTCATTTGAACATGAAAATCAGGAATAGAAATTCACAAGTATTATGAGTTATAGTTGCGACATAGACGGCTTTGTTAGAAATGTACAAAAATTTGATCAACACACTTTAAAATAGCTTTTTAACCCGTACCACTCTAATGTTAACATTTGAAAATTTCAAATTAAAGTAAAAGATGAACTGGTTTCCATTTTTTCAACAAATTTGGTGGGAGATGGTGCTGTCGTAGACAGCAGCATCGAAAAATCGACACCAGTTTCTTTGCTATTGACGCACTAAAAGATAGAATATTGACATCAGTGTGCTCAGGGTTAACTACGTGTGTACCTACCTAAACTATTTAAAGTTATTAAGTTGGTTTAAGGTGTTATGGACATTCACGATAAAGCACTTATTAAATGTTCAAATATTAAAATATAGATACCTGTATATTATGCTCTTACAGTCTTCATGGGAAATACTTGAATATATTATCAGACATTTGAACAGCACCAAACAGGTTTAGATATGGATATTTACTAGTTAGTTTGTTTAGTGAATGAATATAGATTTAACTCGGATCCACAGAACACGATTCAGCTACATTAAATAAGCTGGCTATGCCTACATTACATGGGATTAGCGTCTACTTTTATTATTTATAATGGTTTTAAAACAAGGTGTTATGAAAATAAATTAATTTAATATTTAGTAATCAATACACAAGCAGATACATTTAGTACTGTTAAAACTAACTTTAAATATTAATGTTATTTATGGCCTCTTGCGTCAACAGCACCTCAATGCACTCAAAATGCTAGTTATATATTAGCGTTTCATTTTCAACACAGCCATACACGAAAGTTGTTGAATATTTTGCAACTAATTTGAATGGAACCTGCAACAGCTTCCCGCTAAATTAGTTTCAAAATATTCACCAGAATTTCACATCAGATGTAATTTATTGTTTCTGTGAGGATAAAAGGGTTGTTGATACAAGAATAGCTACTGGTTCTGTTATATATTTGAAATTAACAATGTTTTCGTTAAGTGATGGTGATGTTATTTATTGCTTACTGATCGTGATTGTTACTTTAATTATTAGTGGTATTTAAGCAGCATTAAATGCAACGTGGCGAGATGATTCAATGACGATGATTGACAGTCCAGATGGAGGTCCATCATTCTTACCAGGCTTTGTGCGACGGTCGGAATGAGACCGGCTGACGTTTCTTTGCTTAAGTTCTTCAACCACTGAATAATTGAGAAATGAAGCAAAATTGTAGGCAAATAAAGCGGTACATCAATTACAGTGACAATGAGGAGCAACTTAGAGCTATCATGCCATCATAGAAATGAATGAACTCAATAAATCTAGGCAAGTAAATACACAGATCGTGCCATTCACAGTACAATAAGTAAATAAAGAGGCATGAAATGTACAGTGATCTCTAAGTAAGACACCAAGGATATCGCTTAACAATTTAACGCTCATGTTGACAACACATTTTGTAGTGGTCAAGCGAAATGTCCATTTCTCTTGACCTTTACAGATGTCATATGTATGTGTCTTAACCATTAAACTTTTAATGACTAAATTTGTTCGAAAAAATTTAAATATTTACTTATTTGATGTCCATTTTCAGGCCACGAGAAGACTATTTTTGAAAATTTATCACTAATGACTGGCTCGGTTACCGAGCCAGTCATTACAGTGATAAATTTTCAAAAATAGTCTTCTCTTGGCCTGCAAATGGACATTACTCAAAACCACTACAGAGGCTGGTTTTGGCTGGAGTCGTCATGAAAGGGTTAAATAGATTACGAGAGCATTATTTTCTTAAATATTAATGTTGCTGACAGCCAAAGAGTATTCCATCTATTCTATACATGGTGTGGCGGTCAAATACACTTTAAATGACCAGCTCATGAAGCATTATAGAGATCACGAAACACAGATGTTCTAAGCCAAGTCCACTACAACTCGTATAAGCAGTGAGATAAAATATCTTTAAAAACTACTCGCCTAAACAAGAAGTAGTTAGATAATAAAATATTTTTAAAACTATAGCATCAAACTCAAATCACGATGCATCATAGAATTAGTCACACATTAGAATGTCCTGATCGCAAGACGACATGCCGCTAAACTATTTTAACAGGACATGCGTAGAGCCTATGATAAACAAATTTAATCATGCTAGAATAAACAGATGGTAAATAATTAAATGTTAACTTGATAATGCTTAAAATTATCACAATGCTAATTAATTTAGAAAATGCAGAAATTGGAAACGTGAAATGCAAATGCAAGAAAAGGGAGCATCACTAGCATGAAATGAGAAAGATAATTTTTGTTTAATCCGATCAACACAGAATCATAGCTGTATGTTCAAGGAAAGGATCAGGAAACTAACATATGCTCTTGAATGACAGCTGTATGAAATAATAAACCTATACCCACCAGTGAAAAACAAATAGATCAGAATAATTAGAAAAAAGCAGCTAAATACCACTTATAGCATTCTGGCAGGAACCAATTAGTGACAAAGTTGGAACCATGCTCTCTGGTGTATGCGGAGCGAATAAATAATACCCGCTATAGCCGGTCATATAAGCTCAGTTATATTCACACTAAGTTGATTAGCCACTGCGTCCTACGGGTAAAATATGGTCTAGTTTTGAAACAATTTGACCGAAAGACAAAGAGAGAGGCAGAGTTTCCAGAGACAGGGTCTACATTCAGTCACACGAATGTCAAAATATTCGGTAGGCATCATATTGCGAACTTGAAAACCAGTAGTGTATTTTGAAATCATTTTGACCGAAACCTGTTGCTTCTATCAGAAAGTGACTTTCAAATATAACATTTTCAAAAGGATCAATAGTGAATTAGGAGTAGCGAGTTAATCGCTCTACGTCAGCGCCTATAGAGAATACTATTCATACCAAAACTATATTCAGGTCTGCTTTCGTTATATTCAGGTAGGGGTATGCGGCATACCCGCACACCTGAGCCGTGTATGTCCATTTACAGGACGAGAAGACTATTTTGGAAAATTTACTACTGGAATGATGGACTCCAGAGTGAGTTCATTAATCCCTAATACCGCTAATTGTGATATATATTAACCTTTTAATGGTGGTGGGTCCTTTAACGGGGTGTGTGGGGTCTCCTTGTTTTTGAGTGGTTTCCAGGTGGTTGCGAGAGGATTCCTTCCTACTACATGTACCTGATCCTTCCCTTGATTGTGAATGGATGGAGAGCCACGTCAATGTGATGCAATTAATACACACCATTCCCTTCACACTATTCTTATTTCTAATCCAGTTAAGCTGCATTTCATGGTAATGTACGAAATCGTTGAGCAATAGCTTATTACGTCAAAACAAGCAAATAAATGCTAGGAGCAGGAAAGTAGAGGAATGAAGATGAAGAAGACGGGTGGCAGCGCACATGTGTAAAAGCATGAGCACAGAAGCAAACAGATACTAGCCCTTTACTGGTCAAGCCGGCCATAACCAGCCATTGTAGTAGCCTTGGGAAATGTCCATTTGCAGGCCAAGAGAAGACTATTTTTGAAAATTTACGGTAACCGAGCCAGTCATTCCAGTGGTAGATTTTCAAAAATAGTATCTTGGCTTACAAATGGCGATTTACTGAGAAAATTGAAATATTCATGACTAAATTTGACCATAGAATGGTTAAAGATAAGAGAATCAGTGTAGCGAGGCTCTAGAGAATCAAGCAGTTAGCTATACATAATTTGTCAGAATGATGTTAGTTACATCTTAACGCAAAGTAGTCGTCGAGAAACTTAAATCTCATCAATGCAAACAAGTAGCCGTACTATTTAATAACCATGCTGTTGAATATTTTGAAACTAATTTGACTGGGCTAAAGTTAAATTAGTTTCAAAATATTCAACAGTTTACCTGTTAAGTTTTCTGCAAATTGAGTCAGGAAGTTCAGGGATCGATCGATCGATCCAAACATGGCGAAAGTGCGGGTGGAGCTTAGCTAAAGATTGGCCGGGTATAGCTAAAGCTGGATTCTTCCATTCTCTATTACCCTTTGATGGGCAATTCGCACAAAATCAGCATCCGCATTGATCTGGACAAATATCCAGCAGATGCAGTGATCTGGTCACTAGTGGTCCAGTGGCAAATCAACAGAGGATTATTTTTGAAAATATATCACTGGAATGGCGGCTCGATAACAGACCCATCCATTTGAGGTAAATTTCCAATAAATAGTCTTCTCTTAACCAGCAACTGGACACTCAATGACCAGATATTTAGATTTTTTAGCCAATTATGATAATCAAATGGTGCAGTGATTTGCGAGAGACATAAGTATAGAAAGAGGATGCGAGTATGGATAGTGGGGGGTGGGGGGGGGGGGGGGGGGGAAGGTATGGCAATGTTTGCATTTAAGCAACACTGGTTCAAATCAATACGTAACCGTGTTTTGCAATGAATAATTGTTTATGTGAGATACAGTCGAACTCAGAAATAATTTCATGTCTCCAAATGAAAACAAGAGGCCCAAGGGACTGTGACGCTCACCTGGACCATTAGTATTTGAACCATTTGCATTTAAAGACATGATTGATAATTTTTGGAAAATCCATGATGACTGCCAAATTGGATAATCAAAATTATGTATACAAGTTCTGAAGCCGAACATTGTAGGGTCCTTCCAGCCCAATTAAGTTGAAATCCACAAAGCGGTTAATGAAGAGTTGACAATTTCCCGTAAATTTTTCATAAAATCTAAGATTTTCACCCAAACAATTGACCTGTCAAAATTGTGAATAGACGTTCTTGATTCTACAACAATAGGGTCTCTCTAGTCAAATTTGGTTGAAATATGTCATGCAAACTACGGAGACGTAGCATTTTGACAATTTCTGGTAAATTGTTCACAAAAAACAAGATTTTCAACAAAAAAATTAATCAATTAAAATTCTGAATAGAAATTTTACAGCCCAACATCATAGAATCTGTCTAGCCAAATTTAATTAAATTATGTTACGCAACTAAGGAGTAGCATTTTGACAATTTTTTATGGCAGTAAATTTTTCATAAAATTTAGATTTTCACCCAAGAAATTGACCAATCAAAATTCTTAATTAAGGAACTGCGATTTGACGGACGGATGCCATGGCATAAGCTCACCTTGCCCAGTTGAGCTAATAAAATGCACTGTTGAATATTTTGGACATAATTGGATTCGTAGGCATCGCTGCCTTAGACATCGAATCCAATTATGTTCAAAATATTTAAGACCATTTCTTACTTAAAATTAAAAAATTATACTAATATATTAGTTTTTGTTTTGCAAACATGTCAGCTTATATATGAGCTGTACTGTAGGATAGAATTTGCATGTGCTTAGGTAGAAGGTAAAGGTGATGTAGGAAACGTCATTAACATGACAATTAAAAGGCATTGGAACAGGAAAATGTGGGAAGAAGATATTATTATATGCAATCAAGTTCTGCATAGCCCAAAGGTGTAAATCGTGAAAATGAGAGGTGATGTCCGTCAAAGGCAAACTCACATTCCTTACTACGTTGTGGATAGCGTGCCGATTCTGACCGCTGGACTGTTTTTTCATCATGTAATTCTACACATGCAAGTCAGGAGAGAAGAGAGTGAAGAAAGTAAAGAGAAACATACAATAATGACATTTAATAATCACATGCATTACAAGATGCTTAAAATTAACTTTAAAAACATGTTGAATGGAGGAATATTAACTAAGTACACTGTCGCTAATCTAGATATTAAACCTTTAACCAGCAAATCTGTTCAGGAAAATTTAAATTTTCTCACAGAAAATGTCCATTTGCAGACCAAGAGAAGATTATTTTGACAAATTTACCACTAGCCTCACCAGGTTTACTGGCTCGGTTATTGAGCCAGTCATTCCAGTGGTAAATTTTCAAAACTAGTCTTCTCTTAGTCTGCAAATAGACACTTGTCAAGACCATATGAAAGGCTCGAGTGTTAAAGGATTAAATCTGTGTATTAAATAAATACATGTAAGAACTGTGTTAGCGTAACCATGACAACGATACAGGCGTGGTCGCATGATTCACCTTTCATGCTTGATTCTGGCCTACAAACAGTTTTACAGACTGCATGCAAATATTCTCTCAATACAAGTTCAGATTTATCAGTAAAACGGTTATGCAATCCTCACAATACCAAATACATTTCGAGTTATGCCATGCCCATTTTGAGCTAAGCACCCATTCCCGATTTTTAGCTAAGTCTGTCCCCTTTATACACATGCAGGAATCGATTTTAACAGTGAACCATGAATTCCCAATTTCAAGATAACTATGACTAAATCTTTATTAAATTGTATATTCACTAAAGACCTACAATTCAGACACTTTCATAACGTCATTTTCATTCCGAGGTCAGCTAACAAGTGACCTATTTGAATATGACGCTAGATATGTTGAGTGACAGATAGGATACATCTATTACATATAATTCATGCACCCCCATAATTAATGGAGTATTCCAGTTTCAGCTATGCCCTGCCCTGCTCAGCTCCACCCACACGTTGCCCGTTATAGGATCGATCAATCCCTGAATATCAATTTCCAGAAAACTATACAGGTAAGCTGTTGAATATTCTGAAACTAATTTTATTGGGTGCAATGCCTAGTCAAATTAGTTTCAAGATATTCAACAGCATGTTTATTAAATAGTAAACACATTTTGTACAACAAAGTTTAGTCCGTCATCAATTAAGCATTCATGATGAACTTATCTACATCATTCCCTTACGTCATATTACATGTCACATAGTTGATCATCTCCTCATAAAGAATGACTGAGAAACTGGCATCCTCCATTGCATGCACATCCAAGATGCAAGTTTTTCCACTGTCAATGTTTGTTTCATAATGATGTCAGACTACGTCCAACCACTACAAACATCATCACTGATTCTAGAACACGCCTATAGCTTCACACTGTGTACTGCTTAACCATTTAATGGTCATACCGGCCAAACCCGGCCTCGGTTATGCTTGTGTGGAATGTTCATTTACAGGCGAAGAGAATATAATTTTAGAAAATTTACCACTGGAATGACTGGCTCGGTTATCGAGCCAGTCATTCCAGTGGTAAATTTTCAAAAATTGTATTCTCTTAGCCTGTAAATGGATATTCAATAGGCAGATATCAAAATTTTCTTGACCAAATTTGACCATTAAAGGGGCACCTTACACTGGTCAGGACTCTTGAGTGCAGAAAATCTAAATATTTTCTTACTGGATGTCAATTTGCAGGCTGAAAGAATGGTCTTTTTTTAATTTAGCCCCGGAATGACTAGCTCGATAATCAAGCCAGTCATTCCAGTGCTAAATTTTCAAAAATAACCTCTTGGTCTGTAAATGGATATTTTCTATGAGAAAGTTGAAATTGTGTTGAATGTATTTGAGAACAAAAGGTTGTTTGTTTTGGTCTGCAATCTGATATTAGATTTTCTTGAGCAAATTTGAAAGGGTTACGAAGGAATGAGTTTGTTCATTTCTCACCATATAATTGTTCCAGTTTATTTCAGTCCACGAATAAGGAATATCGCAAGAATGTCAACTGACATTGCTCACACTCTGTCATTCCTGACTGCTTAGTATCCAGATACTTCATGAATTAACACTGGTAATCATATTCTGACATGTATGCACTACCATACATCTTCAACAGTGTTACATAACAACAAGATATACGAGTTGTGCTTAATAAACTAAGCTAAGTACTTGGTGTGTGAAAGCTAATTGCATGAAAGATTAAGCAGTGTCCACCCGCAAGCATGCTACTATTGTTGTTATTCTGACCTACTCTCTACAAACCTATTAGCAATAGATTCTATGTTGTGAGTTCATCTACATGTGCCTTGGAGTAAGTTCTAAACATAATTGTACTTTTCTTTGTTACTCCCAAAACGGTTTACAGAGCTGAAATGTGGCTTAGATTTAACCCGTACCACACTGGTGTCAATAGTCTATCTTTTACTCTGTCAGTATCAAAGAAACTGGTGTACATTTTTCGACAATTTTCCTGGAAGATGTTGCTGTCTACGACAGCACCATCTTCCACCAAATTTGTTGAAAAATGAACACCAGTTCATCTTTTAAGTTAATTTGAAAATTTAAAATTTTGACACCAGTGGTAACCTTGGGTTAAATCACACAAAGATTTGGTTAAAATATGATGTAATAATATAGATTTTCAGTGACTATAATGAGAATTAACCTTTCCAGTTATAGCTATGCCCAGCCCATCTCTACTCACACCATGTTCGTGCTGGGATCGATCGATCCCAGAACTCCCTGACTATCAATTTCCAGAAAACTGTACTGGTAAGTTGTTAAATATTTTGAAACTAATTTCACTGGATGCTGTTGCCGCCCCGCCCCCTATGGCAGCAACAGCACCCAGTCAAATCAGTTTCAAAATATTCAACAGCATCTTTATTAAATAGTAGACTTACAATTTCATACAACAACGCTTAGTTCTTCACCAATTAAGAGTTTGTGACATACTTATCTACATCATACATAATCAATGACATTATCCTACATGTCACATAGTTGATTATGACGTCAAATGATGGATGGATAGATAAACTGGAAAGGTCAATCCTATAAATGTGCTGTCATACTGAGTAGTGATAACGTTGACTAGAGAAGAAACTTTTACAGTGCTGATAAAATAAAAGTCTAATATTTATTCCTTCAGGTTAATTTGTAAATAAAACATCGGATATCATGAATCGCTGTTCAAACAAGGAAATAAAGGCCCATTGCGTTATAAAATTAGTGTGTTTTATGCAAATTTGCAATATTTCTGTTACACATTATTAACCCTTTCACACTCAAGTTGGCCAAAACACCTGCCGAACAAGAGACAATATTACAAATTTTATCACTGAGACTGCCTGGTTTGATAACCGAGCCAGTCATTCTAGTGGTAAATATTCAAAAAATAATGTTCACTTGGTCAGCAAATGGACATTTTCTATGAGAAAATTAAAATTTTCTTGAAGAAATTTGACTAGTATTAAAGGGTTAATATATATTTGATATAAAAGTGCTTTACAACGGATCTCCCTGCAGTAATGTGTAGGCTCTGTTAGTGGCGAGACAATACATCTAGTTAGTGCCTCTACAACACTACGACTACTGCTACTAGTACAAGATCTACATGCTACAGATGGCCATTAGGTCAGATTCAGCTATCAAGCATGTCAAACATGCTGAACGCTTCATGCATCATACTGAGCCGTATCTGATTGGCTTAACACAGTACACACCCTTAGGGGGTGAGGCAGTTCTCTGTCGCGGCACAGCAGTTGGTTTAGCGTGGTACGAAACATCATCTATAAGCGTGTCTTTCGATCGACGCTTTTTAGCTTCAACTAAAGCAAGCAAAAATGCAAAACTCAGGTGTTAGTATTCAGACAAATAAATAAGGCACAATTAACAAACTGCATACTATTGTCGTTAGTAATTAAATGTAATTTTTATTTTAAAATTATACCTTTTTTGCAAGCAGTAAATATATAACAAATCCGATAATCAGATTCAGCTTTTGTTTTTATTTGTATTTATGAATTATTTTAGTAATTCAATTGATAATTTAGAAAATCCATTTATTATAGAATGTGTCGCCAAATTGATTAATAATTTTATTTCATGATTTTAACCCTTTAATGACTAAATTTGGTCACGAACATTAAAATACTTACTCATGAATGGTCATTTGCAGGCTGAGAATACCATTTTTGAAAAGTTATTACTGGAATGACTGGCTTCGTTATGGCTCGATAATCAAGCCAGTTATTGCAGTGGCAAATTTTCAAAAATAGTATTCTCTTGGCCTGCGAATGGATATCCCTCAAGCCCACTGTGGAGACCAGATTTTCACGGCTTTAACATGAAAGGGTTAAATAAAGGCTTTCATAGGTTGTTTAACAATGTGTTGAATCATTAAGCATTATGTAATATATTTAGCATGAAATATTGTGTGTATGTATTGCCATTAATCAAGTTAGTCTTAACTCTTTAGCACTCATATCAGCAAAAAAAACACTTGAGCACTGGTCCTGAGAAAGGACCATTTGCAGGCCAAGAGAAGCCTATTTTTTTAACATTTACCGATAACCGAGCCAGTCATTCGTCATAGATTTTCAAAAATAGCCTTCTCTTGGGCTGCAAATGGACATTTTCTGAGAAAAAAGTTTAAATTTTCTATTCGAGGGATAAAGGGTTAAGTGAGCACCTTATGGAGCAGAAACAATTAGTCAACTAACTTGCTATAGAAAGGGCCTCGTGGAATCAGAAGATGATGGTCCTTTAAGAACAGACCACCTGTGTGATCAGGTTTAATGGTCAAGCCGGCCAAAACCAGCCTCTGCAGTAGTCTTGAGGAATGTCCATCTGCAGGTAAAGTATTTTTGAAAATTTACCACCGGAATGGCTGGCTCGATGATTGAGCTAGTCATTCCGGTGGTAAATTTTCAAAGATACTCTTACCTGTGCCTGCAAATGGACATTTAATAAGAAATATTTTGATTTTCCTGACCAAATCTGACAAGTAAAAAGTTAAAACCTTCAATGGTCAAGTTGGTCAAAAATTGCTTATGTAGAGGTATTGATAATTGTCCATTTACTCGCAGAGAAAAAGATTATCTTTGAAAATTTACCATGAAAGACTGCCTCCATAAACAAACCAGTTATTCCAGTAGTAAATTTGTTAAAAATAGTCTTTTATTGGCCTGCAAGCGGACGATCAATTAGCAAATATTTTAATTTTCTTGACTGATTCTGACCAATGGAGGGTTAAAGGACTCATCATTGGTTTCAAATAGTAGTCATGGTACAGCTCAGAAATAACTTAACGTTTCCAAGCTAAATAAAATGTAGTGATGAATATGTTGAACATTGCTGCCTAAGGCAACCAATGTCTTCCAATTCAATTATGTTCAAAATATTCAACAGAACATTTCTTATATCATGTTCAAAATCGTACTAACTACTATGTTTCTGTGGTGTTTTTTTTGGAAACATCCTAACTGACTTTATGATCTGTAGTACTTTATGGTCAATAAAACGGGTTAGGCTTTATTTGGGCTTTTTCCATAGCAAGATGATAAAATGCTAATTATTAGCAGATGCAAGCGTTAGTCAGGTACTACGTTTCTGGTAAATTATCTACAAGTAGATTGTATATTAGCCTATAGTGATAATAAGCTTAAGTTTTTTGTGTAAAATATGGCACACTACACACCAGAATGCACAGGTGCTGGAGACAGTGTGTTAACATCATCAATATTTGTCTCCCTTGAAGGAACTCTCCGAGGTTGAAAGGCTGGGAAGTAAAAGGGGGTACAATCTCAAAATGCTATTAATAAACAATTAAAACTATACCATAACTGAAAGAAAAGCAACTAATGTCATACAATTTTGTTAACAATAATAACAATTCTGTTAAGATTTAATTAACCCTTTCATGGCTAGATTTGGTCAAGAATATTATAATATTTGCTTACTGAATGTCCATGTGCAGGCCAAGAGAAGACTATTTTTGAAAATTTACCACTGGAATGACTGGCTCGATCGAGCCAGTCATTGCAGTGGTAAATTTTCAAAAACCATCATCTCTTGGCCTGCAAATGGACATTCCTCAAGAACACCGCAGAAGCCAGTTTTGGCCGCCTTCCTCATGAAAGGGTTACAGATATAAATATGCATGCCATCCGAAACGAGGAACAAATGGTTAAAATGCAAATAATAATAAGCAACCAAATTATATATTTATGCGTTATCACATATCATAATAACAGATATGCCATGCAATTCTGATATGATGCAAAATATTGGCGCACTCATCACATAAGAATGTAATATGCCAATGTATTCGTCCAATCCATATACCAACATTTTATAATTATTCTTGGCAAATTTTTCTGTTCTAAATATCAGTGACTGTAATATTTTTGTGTAATCGGTCATG
The DNA here is from genome assembly GCA_034401795.1 of Chaetoderma sp. LZ-2023a. Taxonomy (NCBI): domain Eukaryota; kingdom Metazoa; phylum Mollusca; class Caudofoveata; order Chaetodermatida; family Chaetodermatidae; genus Chaetoderma; species Chaetoderma sp. LZ-2023a. Next base: position 256,296,931 of record CM067369.1, read on the forward strand.
ATCATTTGTGGCAGGAGTTATATAGACCTATATATGTCTGTTTCTCATCTGGCTTGTAGAATTTATGATCCAACTAATGACATATATAAATACAATGTTTGGTGTGTGATGCGAGAACCATCATTTCAAATTAACTACATATAATATAAACTTTTGAGGGTATTTCCACAAAATTTATCGTTTTTAAATTGCAGTTATCTGTTCATAATTTGACTCTGTAAAATAAAAGCAATTTATCAAAGCAACACAACTTAAAATACTGGTTCATGTAGACATGATACACATATAGTGAAAATTAAGGATTGTTTTGTTATTAGTAAACTGACCAACAACTGCTGAATCGACAAACACATCTCCATTCACTTCTCCGTCATCGAGGTTCGTCTCATGTGGCCCTGTGCAGTGGAGGATAGGAGCAACAACATGCAATGCAAGAACAATGCAACTACAATACAATAATCAATACACAATTGAATAACAAACACCTTCTGTTAGCACACTCACACACACACAGCAAAGGTTAAACACACACACTTGTGCAGTAAAACACCCATGCGCGTGCGCACGGACACACGCGCACATACCCTTGAACACACACGCACGCACACACAGGTTAGTGACATGAAATCAACCGCTATAAAGCCAATGTTTGAACAGTTAGATTTTAATACCACACACACTAGCAATTCTAAGGTTACAAGTACTGTCATGACCATAGGGAAATCTCATATTCTCAAACATTAGCTATAACTTTTGTATGTAAAATCTTGATTTGCAAGAAGAGTATTTTTGAAAATGCACCACTGGAATAACAGAGACAGTCATTCAAGGCGTAAATTAAAAAGTCTTTTGGCCTAAAGATCAAAAGAACTCGCTTCTTTTGGCCTGCAGGTCAAAAGAACCCATGACAATTTTCACATTCCTCACATTCCGCTTTGGCCGGCATGGCTATTACACGGTTAATAAACGAATTCAATGCTGTGGCCATAACCACATTTAGGTGTCCATGATGCACGATTTACAAGAATTTGTAATACAGTAATAAGATTAACATTAAAATTGTGAAGTTTATTATAATTTTCAAGAATATGTATCTTCTTCTAGTAGAAAATCTAATTCATATGCACAATGCTGTCTCGTATGCTACATGCAAAGTATAAAGTAATCAGTTTGTTCTTTGAATGAGAAATATGAGAAACATGCCCTGTTAGTAGCGAATACATGTAAACAGCAAAATGCTAACTAATATTATTAATTAACTCACTGGTAAATTTAATCCTAACCCTTGAATGTTCACTTCGACCAATTTCAAGACTTATACAGGAAAGATTTAGAATATTTTGAAATGAATTCAATTGGAATTGGTGGCTGCCATGGCCAGCAAAAGCTCCCAGTCAAATTAGTTTGAAAATATTCAACACAATATTCATTCTCATAAAACAATTTGTTGTTTCTGGTCTCTAAGGGTTACGCTTTGTCAAAATTATCAGTGAACAGAGACAAGATCTCTGCTTTATCGTCATACAGTACAACTTCTAAATAAGTTAAAACATTTTCAAAACAAAAACAGGAGCATGTTTGTTAGTAAGAAATGCTCATTTGAATATTTTTTAACATAACTGGATTGGAAGACATTGCTGCCTTAGGCAGCAATGTCTTCCAATCCAGTTAAAGGTGCATATTCACACTAAAAATTCTGAAAATAAAATTGTTTAAATTATACACTTTTAGAGGCTTAAACTGTGAGCCTATATGTAATGAAACGAAATAAATCTTAACATAAGATGATTCCATTCCATATAAATTAATATACTAGTTGCTAAATTGAAATAGAAGCACGGGCTAAGATTTATTTCGTTTCATTACACATAGCCACATAATTTAAGCTTATAAAAGTATGCAATTTTAACAATTTTAATTTCAATCATTCTGATGTGAATATGCACCTTTAAGTTTCAAATACTCAATAGTACGTTTGATTTTGTTTTGGAAACATACTACGTAATTTTTTAGCCGTACTCTATATAATGAATATAAGAAAATGGTCCAAAACATACCAACTGTAAGTATTTAAACTATATTAGAACATTTCTATATATGTTATACAGTCACCTGTAAGCACTATTAAACAACATATAATCAAAGCGTTAATTAGAGTTATTAATGTTCCTTTATACGGGTAATATACAAATATACACGCACTCGTGGAAAACAGAAAGCACACGCATGCACGCACACACACACACACGTACATGAAAAAAATGCCAGGGATAATTCACAGCTATCTAACTATCACATCCAGATAATCGCCTACATCCCCACCTATTCACCCACACCCCATCACCAATAGTATACCGCGACAGAATATATTTAACGTGCAAAACTGAAACCAGCAATCTAGCTTACTTTAACCCTCTACTGATTAAGCCAAACAAAGAGGACTTTGCGGTGGTCCTGAGAAATGTCCGTTGGTAGGCTAACAGGAAACGTTGGAAAACTTACAACTGCAATCACTGGCTCAATAACTTGGCTCGATAACTGGGCCAGTAATCTCAGTTGTATATTTTTAAAGATTACGATCTCTTCGCCGAAAAAATATGGTGCAAGGTTTGATATGGTCAGCTGGATTATTAGTGTGTGTTAAAGGTTTGATGGTGGATGACAAGGCAATATTCACACTGGTGCTCCACCACTAAATCAAGCAGGTGCCCAGAGATCATGTTACTTAGAAACTGCTACACGTTTTATAAACTCAGGTATTATAACGTCTGAATCTACTGATAATAAATTTTGCCATGAACCATTTCTTAACCCTTTCAACAATAAATTCTGGAAAAAGTATATTCTTTACGATATAAAACCTGTTTTGTTGACTATTTTGAAATTAATTTAACTGGAAATGGTTTAATCGTCCAGTCAAATTAATTTCAATATATTTGAGTTTTCCTGTATGGTTGCGTTGAAAATGAGATATATGGGAAATTCATTGGTGAACGGGTTAATATTCAGTAACCCATCACTTACGAAGCTACTGTTGTACGGATTCTATAAATTTGGACTAGTTTCCACATAGGGGAAAACATTAGTGAACAAAACACCATGTTTGTATGCTACCAAGTGCATGGCACACAGTGCAAATACGAGCCATGGGAGGAAGAACAGTGTTGAAAAAGCCTGATCTTGTTAATCATAAAACTACATACCAAAAGATGCTGATGACATTTGAGTGTTAGTATTCAGATAATGAGAGGAAATGTCTGACAGAGCTCGTAATGCCCTCATTTCCTTGTGAACTGAAAGTAAACCTCTGAGAAATTATCAAAGAAGGGCTCAGAAAATAGAGGCCAATACCAAGGTTAGTACAGTTATAGGCTAGCCAGGTGTGCCAGGAAGGTTAATTCCTTGCGACAGAAATTAGTACTATTTACAAGCATGGATAAGTGTATGAATCTTGAAAACTATACAGTCATATCAGTGATAGATGTTGATCTTTCCCACGCTAACAACAGCCGTTACTTCAATAGGAGCTACCTTAAATGTCACAACAGTTATCTCCCTTGGTACCACTCTCGGCATCACTAACCGGTATCAGTAATGGCGACTTTCTGGCACAGTGACCATCAGTCTTGGAACCGGTGTGGTGTGGTGTGTGTGTGTGTCTGGGGGGTGGGGGTGGGGGCTCACACTCAATGACATCGTTCAAAGATAAGCTACAATCTATGTATCTGGAACAATGCAACATACAACCTAATTATCACAGCGGCGCTCTGCATACCTTCTTTGCTAAGTTGTTGTCCCTCTGATGGTGGAACATCACTTTCAGATCTACCTTGTATTTGAATCATTCGTTCTGATGTTGAAATCAAGTGTCCATCAGGACCTGGAGACAAGTCTTCTTCTGCAGAACACAGCAACATTAATAAAACAAGCATTCTGTAAGTATTGCTGCTTTGCAATACATGTCCCCTACCTGCTGATATAAATCTTTAGAGATTGACAGTCAAAAATTTCATTAAAAATTGTCAAAAGCAGCTGAGGCTTGAACTTGATCTGTAACTTCTCACAACAAAGCAATAAACCAAGTCTCAGTTATATATGGTGAAGGAGAAGGAAAAAGTCTTGAAAGCATAATAAAGTAATGTACCAATTCTCAGTTGAATATCTTGAAAGACTGCAACAAAAAGGGCGGAAAACTAATATTTTTCGTATTTCATAGGTCGAAAGGGGGAGGGGGGGGGGGGCATAACTCCATCAAAAATGTATGCATACGCCTGAAACTCGAACTTGGTCTGTAACTTCTCATAACAAAGCAATGTAGCAATCTCAGTATAATATCTTGAAAGACTACGAAAAAAAGTGCGGAAAACTAATATTTTTTGTATTGCATAAGTCGAAAGGGGGGCATAACTCCATTAAAAATTAACGAAAATGTCTGAAACTCAAACTTGCTCCTTACACTAAAGTGATGCACCGATTTTCGCTTAAATATCTTGAAGGAGTAGCAATTCTCAGTATAATATCTTGAAAGACTGCGAAAAAGTGCGGAAAACTAATATTTTTCGTATTGCATAAGTCGAAAGGGGGCATAACTCTATGAAAAATTTACGAAAATGTCTGAAACTCGAACTTGCTTTGCAACTCCTTACACTAAAGCGATGCACAGATTTTCGCTTAAATATCTTGAAGGAGTGCGAAAAAAAGTGCGGAAAGTTGATAATTTTCGTATTTCTTAAGTCGAAAGGGGGCAAAACTCCATCAAAGATTTACGCATACACCTGAAACTTGAACTTGGTCTGTAACTTCTCATAAAAAAGCTATGTAGCAATTTTCAGTATAATTTCTTGAGACTGCGAAAAAGTGCGGAAAACCAAACTGCGACAGATGGACGGACGGACGGACAGACAGACAGAGTGCAAACCTATAGTCCACCCGGTTTTACCGGTAGGGGACTAATAAAGCATGGAGCAATTAGGAATACTCGGACAGAGACCACCTACCTACAGCATAGAACAGATAGGAATACCCAGACAGACTACCTACCTACTGCCTAGAAAACATAGGAATACTTGGAGACTACCTACCTACTGCACAGATCACATAGGAATACTTGGGACGCTACCTACCTACTGCATAGACCACATAGGAATACATGGATCGAGAGCACCTATCTTCTGCCTAGAACAGGTAGGAATAGTTGGATCGAGAACACCTACCGGTTTTCTAGAGGTTGGGTGGTGCTGACAAGTGGAATATATACAAGGCTAACACACAAAATATTACAGCTAGCTGTAACTAAAGCTATAATATATTGTATATATAAGACTTGTAAATATGAGATGAATCACATTTATGTGCGAAAACTCGTCACACGAAATTCAGTTAGTCTTAACCCTTTAACTCATATCAGTCCAAAACGGCTTCAGCAGTGGTCTTGAGCAATGTCCATTTGCAGACCAAGAGATTATTTTGGAAAATTTACCACTGGAATAACTGGCTCGATAACCGAGCCAGTCTTTCCAGTGGCAAATTTTCATAAATAATCTCTTGATTTCAAATGGACATTTTCTATGAGAAAATTGAATGAAATTTTCTTGAACAAATTTGCGGGTTAAAGGGTTAAAAGATAATACCTTTGAATCCTGAAATTATTATTATTATTATTATTATTATTATTATTATAATAATAAAGCTTTTAAATCTTTTATACCCTGTTAATGTTAAGTAAATTGGTATTTAAGTGTGATGTCATGTCAAACAATGTCCACATTAACAACATTGCCTGTGTGAACATTGACACACAATAAGATAAAATATCTTCATCAAAACTACATTATTCATTTTCAGTTATTGACATTGTGATGCAGGGTCATGTGCCATGGTAGTGTAGGTGCAAACCTGTAGAGTCGCCAATCTTTACAGTTTCAACCTGGTGCTTGTATTCTTCTATCTCACCCTCAGACACATTTTGGAAGGGATTTGGTGAATAGTATGATTTATATGCTTTGACATTCAGCTGTTGATCTCTCTGTATGATACCCTTAGATGCTGCTCCATAAACAATCCGAGAATCAGTAGCACTCGTTACTTTCTCATCCTGAAAGAAAATGGCATGCACCGTAATTATATTCATACACTGTGCATAGCTGAATAAACCTGAATATTTTCCTGTTGAAAGTTTGCATCGAACCAATGGATCCAATTTGTCACTCAAGTAAGTGATGTCATAATCTGAATACGTCACATATGAGACGATGTCACAATTAAATCGACATAACTCTATCATAAAAATCTAAGTCTGTCACCAAAGTGTATAAATTGTATATCTTCGATGAATTTATAAACATTCTGTTGAATATTTTGAAAGTAATTTGACTAGGAGCTGTTGCTATCATAAACTGCAACAGCCTGCAGACAATTAGTTGGAAAATCATCAACTGCTGACATGTTTTGGGAATTCAGGTTTCAAACCATTCACACTCATGAACTGGGAGGAGCTTGGCTAAATATTGGCAGGGCCATGATCATCTATTGCCTTTCAAGTTGACAGTTACTAGGCAGAGATTTCAATTTTGGGGACAAGTCTTGACAACTAAGGGCCAAATAGAGTACGGAAAATTACTATTTTACTAGATAGTTGTTCTTGTTAAGATACAATAATTATAAATGGCTTTAATCCTGAAAGCTCAGTAGATCTCATTTTCAAAAGAAACACATAATAAACTGTTATCATTTTTAAACAAAACTGTCTGGAAACTATACGTGCCTCTAGCGGACAGCCAAAGCTGCAGTCAAATTAATTTCAAAATAGTCAACAAAAAGCACTGCACTATAATCAGAGATTTTAGGCATTGACGAGGTTAATAACTAGATATTGACTAAGTTTACCTAATATTTAGATCTATAATGACAGTTTTAGTCTTTTAACAACAACTACAATTAGAGATTGCTGTAATCTATGGGGCGCCCATCATCACACAATGAATGGATCAATGTGGAATGCAGATTGTCTAATCGTGCAGTGGCAAAAGAAATTGAGATAGCATATTCATGGTTTCCACAGGTTTTTAGAGAACTGAATACAAGGTCTTTTCTTTTCAAGGATTTTTAAGGTCAACAAATATACTTAAGGACATTTTTAAAAGGTACAGTCTCCTTTAAATCCTCTTCTAGCCATCTTTTCCTCCTACATAATTCTTCATTAACACATTTTAATTACGTTTTAGAAACAGATGACAGAAAATTCTGAATTGCAGATCCTGTGTTTAAAACACATATTATATAAATTTATGAATTTTCGCTTGGTCTGCCATAGCCGGGGAAGTTGGACAATGACAAATTCAAGGGATTTTCAAGGAAATTTAAAATTCTGGCTGAATTCAAGGCCTTGAAAATGCAACAACATTTTTCACGGTTGTGGGAACCCTGATATTGTGTTCAACCTTTTGACATCACATCTTAATTCTTCAGATCCCCAATGGCAACACATGGACCAAGCTTGCTGACGATACCTTCTGTAGAGCTAAAATTTTCATCTGGACATGGATCTCATTTTCATTAATTGGGTTACTATCACTGTAATCGTGACTTTGACCTTTCATCCAACAAATTAAAATGCTTCTGAATCCACAATTGGAAAACACATGCTAAGTTTTGTGACGATCTCTTCAGTAGAACTCGAGTTATCATCCGGAAAGCATTCCAATTTTGACACAAAGATTAATAGAGTTCTTCAGACCACCCAAGGGCAACACACTCACATTTTGGGGAAGATCCCATTAGTAGACTGCGCGTTATCATCCGGAAACACAACCGCAACCCAATTTTCTTAATTGCCTGAACATAACCTTGATCTTTGGACACGAAAATCAATAAGATTCCAATGATGAATTTGCAAAAATAATCTTTACTTGGATAATAAATGGACACAGAGCTCTAGATAAGCTTTCCAATAATGGGGTGATTTCACTCTTAGAAATTTTATAAAATGTTTTTTTTGGGGGGAAATTAATTGGTTTTTTAAAAATTAAGTTACTATACATTATTAGCAATAGAACTGATATTAATTGGGTGATTGGCTATTTCGGCACTCATTATGTTAAAAATGAATTGGGTTATTGGCCATTTTGATTGGGTGAAAATGCAAAAAACATGCTTATCTAGATCTCTGAATGGACATGTCTCCAGATCACCCCTTAATCCATCATCAGAACCACAATCTTATGGCACCGCTATGGCGATTGACCTCAGATGGCATTGATTCTAAGTGGCCATGGCTTGCTGTCCCTGAAAGATGTTGGTGTGTAAATTGGCTCTATTTACCTGAAGTTTTTCTGCTTCATCCAGTGTTATGCCATCCAAGAACTTTGACTGTGGACCAGCAGAAACCCTCTCCTCATAGTAATCTTTCTTAATCTGAGAATTATAAACAAGAATGATAAAGCATGTTATGTCTCACCTCAGTAGACGTGGATGGTGTTGCCCAAACTAATAAACTTTCTTTGAAATCAGAATACCATTATTGAGTAGGAATGAAACAAAAAGCCTTAGCCAAAAAGAATTGCGAAAAACCCGAAAGCTGTCCGTTTCATTTCTTTTTCAAACAAAGAACAAAAAAAAATTTCCACAAAATCAGTTTGGTAATGATCAAGATTGCGGCGCTGTATGGGATGGCAGCTGCAGCGGCATATGATAGAACCAGTCCGTAAAATGTCTCAGAAATCTGGAGAAGCATTGGTGAATATCACGGGTAAAGAATTTAAAAAAAGATATGCATATTATTCATTTACAAAAAATGTGAAAAAATAATTCAAACCACCATTTAGTGTGACAGAGCTGTTCTGCACCTGGTTGAAAGGGTTACAGACCATTCATTCACTTAGTGACTAGATCTGGAATGCTTAGCTGCTGGCCTTACTGCATCAGTACACCATATCAACTAGAACCACTTTAACCCTTTAATGATCAATTCAGACAAAAACTGCCATCTGTAGTAGTCTTGGGGAATGTCCATTTGCAGGCCAAGAGAAGACTATTTTTGAAAATTTACCACTGGAACGCCTGGCTCGATAACCGAGCCAGTCATTCCAGTCGTAAATTTTTATAAATAAGCAAATATTTTGATTTCCTTGACCAAATTAGACAGTTAAAGGGTTAATGGCGAGATTTGGTCAAGAAAATCTAAATGTTTGTTTATTGAATGTCCATTTGTGGGTCAAGAGGATGATTTTTGACAACTTTTTGACTTGGTAATATTTCAAAAATAGTAACTCTTGGCTTGCAAATGGATACCACTCAAGAACACTGAAGACGCCAGTTTGGTAGGCATCGTCATGAAAAGGTTAACCCGTTAGCCCTTAACATTCCATTACTTAAATTTCAAGGCAACTATACAGGAAATCTGTAGAATATTTTGAAAATAATTTTACTGGAACCTGTTGCTGCTTATGGTATAGATACTTATTAAATTGTAAATATGTTCTCGAATTTGACATTTCACAGACATGAAATTAGATTCTGCTGGGAATGTCTGAAAAGCTTCTGCATGCGTTTTACCCTTACAAGAAATTCAGGCGTTTTGAAAAACTATTTTTCACATTTTAGATTAAAAGGTCTAAAATTAGAAAAAAGTCTAGAAGAATTTTATGCCTGTTTTAAGTTTAAAATGGTTAATGCAAACCTATGCAGTAGATAACTGGCCAGTCGGAGGTGCTGACTCATGTCATTACACAGTATTATGCCAGTTCACTTACCCTTTTAGCACTCAAGCCCGACAAAAACGTCTTCTACAGTGACCTTGGTAAATGCCCATTTGCAAACCAAAAGACGACTATTTTTGAAAACCTACCACTGGAATGACTGGCTTGATAACCGAGTCAGTCATTCCAGTGATAAATTTTCAAAAGTTATCTTCTCTTGGTCCGCAAAGGGATTTTTTCTGAGGAAATTGAAATTTTGTTTAATAAATGCGAGGGTTAATGGGTTAATGACCACATGACCTAGATATTTTACCCGTTGACCTGAAAATCAAATTCTACCTTATGACACCGTGACCTAGATATTTGGCCTATTGATCTGAAAATTAAACTCAGTAGCCAGCCCCAATATGATTGTTTACGTCAAATTTGGTAATTCTAACATTTCGCATACTGGAGATAACACACACACACGAACGCACGCACAGACGCATGCAAACAGCCAGCCAGACAGAGAAAGACACAGACAGACGGACGGACGGACAGACAGATGGACGGACAAACACACTCGCATAGGTATTGAATGATAATGAATCAGCTAAAGCAATCTTTATCGTGTCTCTGAATTCAAGACTTAGAACTAACCAGTTTTTGTTTGTTTCGAAATTCTTTTGGATTTTCCCCTTGTGGTGCGAATAAGTTTGGTTCTTCAACCCTAACATGTGTGCCGCTGGGTCCTGTTGGAGATGTGTCACTGACCCACTGAAAATAAATAATCAGGAATACAAGCTGGAAATTAGAGAAGTCATTGAAGGAATAAGTCGAATTTGCATTGAAAATTGTCTTAGATGCTGGAAGAGTATATCATGACAAGTAAAACTGAATAATAAAGAGCTTAATCTTAGATGCTGGAAGAGTATATCATGACAAGTAAAACTGAATAATAAAGAGCGTAATCTAAGATGCTGGAAGAGTATATCATGACAAGTAAAACTGAATAATAAAGAGCTTAATCTTAGATGCTGGAAGAGTATATCATGACAAGTAAAACTGAATAATAAAGAGCTTAATCTAAGATGCTCAAACGAGGGGCCTGTATCGCTCACCTGGACAATAGGCATTTCAACTAGAATGGGCATTAACAATAAGTAGACGTCTAATGCCAGTTGACCAGACTTGTAACAAGAAAACAGAGGCCATGTTTCTTTATGTATCAACTTCTCTTGAACAAACTTTAATGGCCCTTAGTCATCAGTATCATCTCCCAAATTTCGGGCCGATCACTTCAGCAGTTCTGGAGAAGTCGTATTCTCGAAAACTAGGTCATCCAAGATGGCCGCCGAATGAGTCGGACAATCAAGTTCACAAGTGAACAAATTTGGTTCAGTTCTGAATCGATCCCTCAAACAGTTTCGAAGATTTTATAAGAAATTTAAAAAAATCAGCCAAAATCCAAGATGGTCGCGGGCCCAATTGGCTGATCGGCTTCGCTTGAATAAACTTGTAGCTCTATGCCATAAGGATGCTTCCGGCCAAATATAATTGAAATTGTCCCAGTAGTTATCAAGAAGACATTTTAAATTTCCCATTGCTTTAGTATGGGAGCATTTGGCAGGAAAATGATCCAACATGGCCGCCAAACCATTTATCCAACCATTTCGAAAATCAGAATATTCCAAAACACATATTAAACAAATTCCATCAAATAAAAAAAATCCAATATGGCCGCCGAATACGCTATATTTTGATTGACCCACGGCGGCTATGTTTTTTGGCGGTTCAACTTCCCTTGAACAAACTTTAATGGCCCTTAGTCCCTAATCATATTTGCCAAATTTTGACCCGATCCGTTCAGCGGTTCTGGAGTTGTTTTCGCTAAAACTAGGTCCACCAAAATGGCCGCCGAACCATTTGACCAATCAAGTTCCCTTGAACAAACTTGGTTCAGTTCTTGCCCTAGATCATATTTCATGGGGTTTGCATAAATTCCACATGCGGTTTCAGAGATTTTTAGACGTTTATAAAAATCGGCCGAAATCCAAGATGGCCACCGGCCCAATAGGCCGATCGGCTTCGTTTGAACAAAATTGGATCCCTATGCCCTAAGGATGCTTTCTGCCAAATATAACTGAAATTGGCCTAGTAGTTCTCCAGAAGGAGACATTTTAAATTTCCCATTGCTTTAGTATGGACGTCATTGGTGGGAAAATAATCCAAGATGGCCACCAAAACCGTTTATCCAACAGTTTTGAAAATGGCAAATTTGAGCTCAAAATACCAAAAAACACCCCGAGTGTAATATGAAAAGCAAAGATTGTCCTTGATTGATGAAATGATATCTAATTATATGATTCCAATTAATATGAATTACAAAACTTGGCTGATAATTTTCATATTAACTGACCACTTGTCAAGGCGCACATATGTCAAACTGACAAAATGTGAAAAAACATTTCTGAGTCATTGTCAAATTCCCTGAGTTTTCCCTGATTTTTGGTGTTTTTTCCAAATTCCCTGAGTTTTCCCTGATTGGAAAATGTTTTCAAGGTTTTCCCTGATTTCCAGAGTGGCTGGGAACCTTGTTTATGGGCGTGTTAAGTTTGACGTATTGGACACTAATTATTCTGATTTTATTATTATATCGAATACCGGTATCATAGCTATACCATTAGACATATCACTATCAGTATTATTTTGCCGATACCGAAACATCGAGACATAACATAAAACTGGTATAACATTCTGTTTAGGGAGATCATCTGCTTTCTATTAGCAAAATTCCACAGTACATCTGTCTAACGAGATAAGCGACTGCTTTTCGTATGGGAAAATTATAATTTACCTGTATTTACTTTAGCGACCACACATAACATTTTTTTATTTATCTGGATCTGTCAAATTGTTGTTTGGAGGCTAGAGAAATTGATAAATTAATCATTACCGCTACGAAAATCAGACTATTTATAAGTTAGAATGCAATTCTCGGAAAAATTTAACAAAACTTATTTTAGTTAACCTCATAGGACAAGGGATGGTTAAAAATGTTTAAAATATATCTTTTTGTGCGCTAATATTTTATAATTTCTGCCTGTTGTTTGCTTGAAAATCATGTCAAACACATATTTTGCATCATAGTATTTTATCTGAATTACTACAACCTGGTTAGTTAGAGATTTCCTGGAATTGCACAACTTTGTAGTGACTGCTCAACAGCCCAATCAAAGAGGAGACGGCGATATGAGTAAAACTTCTCAATCCTGGGAGCTTGATTCCCTTCTTATGTTGGCGGGTTGGTAGATATCGATGAGCATATGCCTATATATTCTCAGCATATGGTGGTCTATTTAGGTGTTATTATGGTTAAGTTGTACCCATGCACGGGAGATTGACATTTCCAGTGGTTTCGTCCATTGCAAATTCGTTCTAGGTTATTTATTATTCTGGCATCTGTCAATACAAGTAGCCAGAAAAATTAGTTAAACATCGGGATTCGTGTAATTTCTTGGTTTTATTGTGGAAACATAGGGATTCATGTAATTTCTTGGTTTTATTGTGGAAATTTGTCACGTTCAGTGACTATTTCAGGAGCACCGATAAACGTTGAATATAGAATCATACGACCCAAGCATGACTATTTTGCCCATCACAATAATACTAATATTAAAGATACACCAGTAGGGAAATTCATATCGATACAGGTATTCTTTTTTCTAATACATTTACAATGAGTTCCTAGTGTGGCTATGGCATACGCATTTGTTGCTGATCAATAACATTGTTTTTTATTGGCAGCATCAGGTTCCAGTTAAATTAGTTTCAAAAGTTTTAAATGATTTCTTTGTATGTCTTGAAACTGAGATACCGACATCACAAGAGCTGAAGGGTTAACTCTCTAACACACATATTATTAAAAAATAGCTTCTGTAATGCACTTGAGAAATATCCATTTGCAGTCCAAGAGATGACTGTTTTAAATTTATCCGTGGAATGACTGGCTCAGTAAAAAAAAAAGAGTCTACTCTTGGTCTGCAAACAGACATTTTCTATGAGAAAATTTAAATTTTCCTGAACAAAATCGCTGGTGAAAGGGTTAACAAAGAGTTGGAGCCAGAAGTATATTTATTATATAAATAAGGCTTTCAACTCATTAACACGCGCGTAATAGAAATATTTTCATTGGTTAGATACTGTGTAAGAAGTATTTTCATTGGTTATATAATGCAGAATAATCCCGTAACACCGCAAATGTTTCCTAGGGACGACGACGGCAAAAATAAACAAGACAGGATTCACTTTGTTGTCATTTAAATTTTGTAATATATACACTATATAGTTATGAAATGTTTGTAAATTTGCATGATAGAGGGAGAAATTGTAAAATTTGAATTAAAAGTAATTTCAAGTCTGAAATAACATTGTTTTGATTTGTCCTTATTTTTTTGTCGCATTGGTCAGGACACTTAGCAACTGATGCGTCCCAGTGACGAAAATCACAAAATGGTGCGTTCAAACAGGCATGGATTTTATCGGAAAATTTGTCAAAATATCAGTTTATATGATAAACAGAATCTCAGACTCTGTCCCATTTCATATCTCTATTAACATCCTCATTGAAAAATATCACATTTCACTCGCCAAAACTCATGCGATGTGATAATTTTCGACTCAGTTTCTAAGTGATATGAAATGTTACCTCATTCCAGATCCACTGTGTACATCTCATCACTTAACAATACCATATATGCAGCTAAGACTATTATTTTATGCCAATTCCAAACCTTTGTGATTTTCTTTGGCTTGTCTGTTCCAGTTTCATCTACCTCAGTCTTCTTGTACACATTTGGCGTATTCAACCAGCCGACTTTGTACTGTTGTTTTTGTCGGTCCATAGCTGCCTTCAATGGTGACCTGCAAGGACATGCATACAATACAGTACAGCTCATAAATAGTCCACATGCTTCCAAAACAAACACATGTTAGTGAGCACAATTTTGAACACGATGTAAGAAATGTTCTGTTGAATATTTTGGACTTAATTTGCCTAAGGCACCAATGGCTTTCAATCAAAGTAAGTCCAAAATATTCAACAATGTTTTTGGGGTTTTTTTTAAGTGTTACGTGACTTCCGAGCAACACTGTATGCACGTGTAGTAAAATTTTACTTGGTACGGTCTGATGATGATACGACACACAGATTTAAACACAAAGCAATCATAAACATAGATTGAATGCCTATTCAACTTAACCCTTTAACCCTCAAATTTGTTCAAGAAAAATTCCATTTTCTCATAGAAAATGACAATTTGCAGACCAAGAAGACTATTTTTGAAAATTTACCACTGGAATGACTGGCTCGATTATCGAGCCAGTCATTCCAGTGGTAAATTTTCAAAAATAGTCTTCCCATGGTTTGCAAATGGACATTTCTCAAGACAACTGAAGAAGTCATTTTTGGCCGATATGAGTGTTAAAGGGTTAAAGTGATGTCCATTGATGAGAATTGAATTAATAGTCATAGGACATATTATAACTAATTAAAGCTTAAGAATGATTTTATGCGTAATTGATCGCTGAATCAGTCAGTCCAAGGCAATATTTTCAAAAATAGTCTTACTTTGGTCTAAAATGGATCTTAACTAAAACCCCTGTGAAAATGTTTAATTCTTTCATGGCGAAGGCGGCCAAAAATAGCCTTTGTAGTAGACTTGATGAATTTCCCTTGGCAGGCCCAAAGAATAGTATTATTGAAAATCTACAACTGGAATAACCAGTCATTCCAGTGGTAAATTTTCAAAAACAGTTCACTCGGCTTGGAAATGAACGTTTAATATGCAAATATTTAGATTTTCTTGACCAAATTTAGCCATTAAAGGGTTAAAAGATTATGGTAATGAATGCTAGATTTTAATGGTACCCGTGCTAGATTTTAATGGTACTCGTGCTAGATTTTAATGGTACCCGTGCTAGATTTTAATGGTACTCGTGCTAGATTTTAATGGTACCCGTGCTAGATTTTAATGGTACTCGTGCTAGATTTTAATGGTACCCGTGCTAGATTTTAATGGTACCCGTGCTAGATTTTAATGGTACCCGTGCTAGATTTTACTGGTTACCTTGCTAGATTTTAATGGTTACCTTGCTAGATTTCAATGGTTACCTTGTTAGATTTTAATGGTTACTTGCTAGTATATGCGTACCTATACTTAGAATGTTCAATATCTCCGTCCATGTAATATGTGAAAGAGCTGGATGTAGGCGGGATCTCCACTTCGCTGTTAGCGCGGTCTTTCTTCTCCTGTTTGATTAGTGGAGCGCGATACACATAGCCTGTTCGGTAACCCTGGTAATTAAACAACACATTTCAAGTTAAACTTACAAAATAAAAGACATCTACTTATGGTCGCTTTAGCAAGTTAATGGTCAAGATTGGTTAAGAAGGTAAAAGCTTTTGATTAATGAATATCCATTTGTAGGACACAACATTTTTAGAAATTTACTACTGGAACGACTGGCTCAGTTATTGAGCCACCCATGATTATTGAGCCTGCCATATGCAGTCAATCTTTTAATAGTCTGCTTGGCCTGAAAATGGACACTTCATACGATCATTGGAGCACAGCGGCTGGTTTTGGTCGGTATGACCATTAAATGGTTAATCACTGTCTTTTTAACAATTTTTTGGCTGAATTATTTTTAAAATTTGTAGTCCTAGTTTATGCTAATTGATAAATGGAATGATCTGGAAAACTGTTGCTGTGCATTTCTTCTGCCAATAATAGAGAAATATGCAGAATGTATGTATAAGATGGACAACCTGCTGCTATTTCACATTTCCAGGTTTGTCAAACATCTCCATTATTAACACCTTAATTCTCACATGCGTTAAAAACAACAACAATTTTGTCATAGAAAATGTCCTTTTGAGACAAAGAGATTATTTATAACACGAGCCATCAGAAGACGGCATATACCACCCCCCAACCCCGGAACCAAACATTCCAGATAAACATACCATATTTCGCTTAATAATAGCCTAGGTTTCTATTAGGACAAGAAGTGTTCAATTTCCAACCAAACATCTCTGAGAAAGGGGGTGGGCTTATATTACAGTTTCCCCCAAAAAAGTTCTAAAATTGATACCACGGAAATCCAACGCCTACGTTTAATATATACCTCAAAACATTACCGGGGAAGTGGAATTATTTGATTTGAGCGCCTAAATATTGCGTATCCTTTAATAAAGCTTGTTTATTACATCAAAATTAATCCACAATTTGATATAAAAATGGCGTTGCGAAAAAATACAAATCACGTGATTCGCCTCCAATTGAAGAGTTTATTTTAGAGCGAGTACTCGGATATAAATATTCTGGAATCGGGGACTCGGAACTCGGGAATATCTATATATTATCATTGCACGATAGGAACTGAGTATTATCCTCTTAAAAAATGAGTACCCGTTTGATAAACTCCCGTTAGCGTATAATATCTCGCGAGAACATGATGCCTCCCATCTCAAGAACCGCTGGCTCGCCAGCTTACGAAGCCGGCTATATTGTCGTTCGTAATAATTCAATTTGGATCATTTAATATTGATTGGCGTTACAAAATTGATGCACATTTTCTCCCGTGCTTGTTGTTTGGTACATAAATTTGGTCTTAAAATAAATTTGTAAGGAAGGTATTTAATCACGCCAAGACCGTTTTACCGCATCTTGACAACAAAAGTATGGAATAAACTTTATTATATCTTGAACATACATAGCCTACTACTAGTATTAATCTAATAGGCGGTCGAGATTTACAAATCCGAGGCCTGTATTGACTTCTAGAGGGGCCGGGAATGTACCAGGGCAGAGATCGGTCTGAAGTAGACACACCCTGTGACACGATTGTTATTATTATACACGCTATTCTTACAAATTTGCTCTTAAGAAAAATTTTCCTATAAAGTCTGCTGAGTTAGGGGGTGGGCTTCTAATACAGAGTTTTGCCATTTTGAAACTGCTAAGAAATCATTGGAGCTCATATGTCAAAGTTAGGGGGTGGGCTTCTATTAGAGCATAGGCTACTATTAAGCGGAATACGGTATATCAAGAGTGGACATACATGCAATGTAGAAAAACTAATCAATGAAAAATACAACTCCTAAAACCCTTTGTCACTAAGTGCAATGCAGTTTATGTATCGGCTTTAAGATATTTAAAGGGGGATAACTCTGCAGTGAATAATTTTTTGGCCGTGAAAAAAGCACATGCACATCTGTACATGATACTGATATTGTCGTCAAAATTTTAAGTTAATCTATTGAGACCTTTAGGAGTTTACTAAGTTTCAAAAGAATCGGAGCTAAACTGTAGGAGTTACGTTGACAAGAAATGATTGGCTATGCAGTTTATGTACCAGCTTTAAGCTACTGAAAGGGGGATAACTCTGTAATGAACAATTTTTCGGTCGCGAAAAAAGCACATGCACATCTGCACATGATACTGATGTGGACACACTTTTAAGTTAATCCATTGAGACCTCTAGGAGTTGCGTTGACAAGATGGGGACAGACCACGGACAGACATGCTGATACCCCAGCATCCCCCCCCCCTCCCCTCCCCCGGGGTCTGCTAAAAATTTACTACTGGAATTACTGCCTCGATTATCGAGCCAGTCACTCGTGATAAATTTTCAAAGACAACTGCAAAAGCCATTTTTTGTCGGCTCGAGTGTTATAAGGATAATTTTAATGTATTAACACTTTCGCCAACACGGGTTTAACAATCAACTTATTTACACCGTAAGACATACTCTCATGAGCAGTGTGAAATTAATTTGTCTACCAGCTGCTCTCTAAGCAAACTACAACATCCAGTTAAATTGTTTTAAAAATATTTAACAACTTTCTTGCATTGTTGCCTTAAAATTTTGCTAAATGGAATAGTTCAGTGAGTGTTAACCCTTTAAAACGCATATCAGCCTAAGATGCCTTCTGCAGTGGTCTTGAGAAATGTCCATTTGCAGAGCATGAGAAGACTATTTTTGAAAATTTACAACTGGAATGACTGGCTCGATAATCGAGGCAGCAATTCCAGGTATTGCAGTGGTAAATTTTCAAAAATAGTCTTCTCTTGTTCTGCAAATGAACTTCTTGATCAGATTTAAGGCTTAAAGGGTTAATATCACTAACAGAGAATTAGTATATTAGTGAAGTGAAGATTTATCATTACTGAGGCTGTGAACAGGTACGCGTGTGAACAGGTTCTTAACACATCTGTTAACCTGTCATGTACACACGCATGATGCAGATTGTTATAGCAAATGCAGAAATAAAATATAGCTGTCACTGTAACTAATACAAAACTGTTTGTTAGAAAGCTACTGCAGCCTCCGCCAACAACATTCAGCCAAATTGTTCTCAAAACAGTCAGCAGATGTGTATTACCTTCTAACAAATAGCTCTCAAAGTATTCAGCAGGTTTCATGCTTATATGTAGCTGTGGTTTTTGTAGCAGTATATAAATATAGATGTTAAAATAAGCCATAGGTATATGATGTCAATCTACTTCGTGACCTGTAGGCTGACGTTATAATCAATTACATCATGAATGACGTAGCTATGTTCATCATTAACACTTAATTATGTTGGACTAAGCATTGTTGTACAAATATTGTGTCTATTATTTAATAAACATTCTGTTAAATATTTTGAAACCAATTTCACTGGGTGAATTAGTTTCAAAATATTAAACAGCTTACCTGTATAGTTTTCTGGAAATTGAGATTCAGGGAGTGGAGGGATCGATTAATCGCAACATGGGCAAAGCGTAGGTGGAGTTTAGCTAGATATGGGCGGGGCATAGCTAAAATTGGATTCCTCCATTGTCCGTTAGTCTGTCACATTTTACACATTTCTGACAAAGTCACCTAGGCTATATCGCAACTACAGTAAATTCACATTTAGCTATTTTGCTACTTTGTAGCGTGATTAGGCAATGGGTGAATGGCAGAAGCCATTTCTAGCTATGCCCTGCCCATTTCTCTAGTTAAGCTCTATACACGTTGTATGCGTGCTGTAATTAATTTTAAAACTCAAAGCTGAATTCCTAGAATCTAAACTTCACGGTAACTATGCAACTAAGTTGTTGAATATTTTGACATCACTTTGACTAGAGACTGTTGCTGCAAATTAGTTTCAAAGTACCATATTCATCAGAATAATCAGTGCCGTAAATAATAATTTCATCACAGACATACAAGTTGTACACTTACGTTACAGACTATTCGACTTTCATGATGGGCTTACGTAATTTTGATTGTGACGTCGGCTAATGAGTGATGTAATTGATTATGACATCAGATTTTGAAACCTGATTGACAGATTGGATCACTGGATACAATCAGATTAATCTTAATTAATGACGCAGTTAGATATACAATGTCACACTAATCATCTAGATTCATAATATTCCACTGATATTATCATCAAACTGTTTAACCTTTTAACCTTTGACACGGTTCATACAAGAATTTGACCAATTCAAGCTCTTTTCAAGGACTATGTCTCTCATTTTCAAGGACTCTTAAACTGGGATATCTTTAGATGGCACAAGAAATTTAGCATGTTGAGCATGCAGATGTAAAAGGACTGATGCCAAAATTCAATTACTTTTCAAATTTGTATGAACCCTGTTCGACATTGGTCAATAAAATTTAAATATGCTCATAAAAAAATGTCCATTTACAGGACAAGGTTTATCTTTGGAAAATTTACCACCAACCATCTTTTAGAGGAATTTTTCAAAAATAGTCCTCTTGTGGTCTGTAAATGAACATTTTCAAAGACCACAGCAGAAGCTTATTTGGCAGTCAAGAATCACTTCACATGCTGTTTAACCGCTTAAGCTTACAGCGTTGTCCATATTCCTCATAATCGCTTCAAATTCCATTTCTCCAGTCTTCCATTTTCGTCCGGTTGTGTCCACACCACCACCACCTTTACTTGCAACTTCAAATGTTTTTTCTTGCACTTCCTCTGGTAGAAGAATTAAATTATCTATACCGGCTGTTATAGCTTGCATCTGAAAAGAACAAAGAGCATCAGGAACAGATATTAATTAAATAGCCTTTTAATTCCAAGCATTAGTCAACACTGGAATTACTGCGTCAGCTATTGAGCCAGTTATTCCAGTGAGGTTTTCAAAAATAAGCTATTAGCTTGCAGATAGAAAGTTCTCAAGATGCAGAGTCCATCTTTGGTCTGCTTGACCATGAAGATATTATACAACATTGCAGGAGTATAAACTTCTATGCCTGAAGAGCCTGACCACTATATGGACGTGCAAGATAACATTACAGGTTATTTCCGCAAGCGGGCTGCATGCTTATACATGCCTTTGTCCTAAACCCATGGCTACTTGATAACAATTACTGGACAGCAACACCACCACATTAAATAAGTTTCAAAATATTCAACAGCTTACCTCAATAGTTATCTTCAAATTTAGATACGGGGATTTCAGGCATCAAAGTTTCCAATCAAAGTCCTATATGCATTCCTAAAGTGGGAGGAGTTTATCTAGGAATGGGTGTGGTATACCTAGTAATGGAGCCATCTATTCACACCTATGCTGCGCTAATGTTATCTATAGAGCTTGTTTGCAATAAGCGCTTCATGTTTTTCAACAATTTTTAGCTGCGGGTATGATAGCAGATCAATAAACCACTATGTCCCTTAGGTAGACAGTCAGTCAGTCACAAAAGCTTATTCCGGTCTGTCGCTGTGTTTCGCATACAGCAATCAAACTTGGAGTATGCATCTATTGTATACTTAAGGTATGTAGTGTGACCTACTTTTCATTCTTCACTCACAGCTACTGAGATTCTATTGAGCTTGCTTCACCATCATTTAGAAAGAATTCTCTAATTAATATAGATTTAGTAGCAGAACAACTGACCAAATAAAGTATATATCATCTGAAAGCTTATTGAATTTACCATCCATCATCTCCATAGGTGAATAACTATTAGTGTTTTACTATGTGAACTGTCAAACCAGAATTGCCTCAGAGATTCCCGACGATTCCCTGCTTAGCTCGCAAAGATAAGCTATAGTAAGTACGCCAGGATCACTTAGCAGTGTATAAGATGATAGGACATGTCAGACCAGCAAACACACAAGCAATCCATGACACATCAACATAATGGAGCACGATTTGAGACGGGATATAGTTTCACTCATTCTCAAGATACAGGTATGATACACAGCACTGATATATGACCCTACACTCACGAATGCATAGTTAGAGGTCATGAAGGAAACAAACATCCAAACTAGTTGACCTACTGTGGGAAACGGGCATGCAGCACATTTCAATCTGCCAAATCATTAGGCCAATTTCCAGAGTATCCATCTATCATCTGACGTCACATCAAGCCATAATCAGCTAAGCGACGTGTAGGATGACATCATAATCATTACGTCATAAATGATTCTATTTGGCCTGTTTTAACTCTTAATAGTTCGACGCCGTACAAATTGTATGTCTCTACTATTCAATAAACATGCTGTTGAATATTTTGAAACTAATTTGACTGGACCCAGTCAAATTAGTTACAAAATATTCAACCGCTTCCCTTTAGTTTTCTGGAAATTGATAGTCAGGGAGTTCAGAGATCGATCGCTCTCAACATGAGCAAGGTGTGGGTGGAACTCAGCTAGAGATGGATGGGGCATAGCTAAATATGGAAAGGTTCATTGCGCGATGCACTGCAACACTGAAGACCTACAACACGATCCCAATCTCCAGGAAGACAAACCTCCTCAAGAACCGTGAATCTTACTGGAAACACCAACTCCATAGCATAATCACGTCGTTTGGAACACCCAGTAAACCCGTTCTATGCAGTCAAATGCCATATAGTAAAGCGCTCATAATTAGCTAAGTCTGTTACATAATGTTACCTGTGTGGTACATGCAGACATGACATTAAATGCGTAATGGTAAGCTTCAGCCACGCTTTGCCCACAGGCTGCTAGACCATGATTCCTCATTAGCAATACCTGAAACACGATTAACACACATGTAACACAGGATAGTAACCCTGTCAAGGTCAAGCCGGACACAAGCAGGCCTCTGCACTGCTCTCGAGGAATGTCCATTTGCAGGACATGAGAATATTTTTTGAAAATTTACCACTGGACTGACTGGCTCGATAACAGAGCTAGTCATTAGCGGTGAATTTTGAAAAATAGTCTTTTTAGTCTGCAAATGGACATATACCATATAAGCATTTAAACTCGTAATGACGTACTGTTAACCCTCTTAGGGTAATGGTCTTTTAACTCTTTAACACTCACGGTTGCCAAAAATGGCTTTTGCACTGGAATAACTGGCTCGAAAACTGAGCCAGTCAATTCTAGCATGTTTACTGTGATAAATTTTCAAAACTAATCTTCTCTTGGTCGAAAATGGAGGAGATAATTGAAACCATCTTGAACAAATTTATTGATTAAAGAGTTAATATACAACTGGTATTTATTTGGAATTGATGTGACTAAAACTGGTATTTATTTGGAAATGAAGTGACTGTCAGCTGTTAGACAGCAACTGTTTTCAGCGGCAAAGCTTCCAAAAATGTACACCAGTTCTTTTTGTATTACAAACAAAAGTTTGGTAATGGCCAAGTAGCACATACATCTGGAAACATAAATTTCTATTTATTCAACATTTAAAAGCATAAGAATAATTTTACATACTTTACTGGATGGTCCTAGTGCTCTAGCAAGCTTATCTCTTTCATCTTGATCTGTAACTATGCCACTGTAGTCATAGTAACTAATCTTGCCACATATAAGAGCTTCCTGAGAGATAGGTAGCAAGCCACACTTCATAGCAGATACCTGCGATACAAGAGAAAAACAACATGACAATCTACACTCATCTGAGATGTACATGAGTCTACACTCATCTATGACATACAACATGACACTACACGCATCTATGAGATATAACATGACAGTCTACACTCATCTGTGACATACGACATAACAGTGTACACACTCATCTATAACATACATCAAGACAGTCTACACACACCTATGACATACAACATGACAGTTTACACTCATCTGAGACGTACAGCATGACATTCTACACGCAACATGACATTCTACACGCATCTATGACACACAATATGACAGTATACACTCATCCGAGACGTACAACATGAGTCTACACGCATTTATGACATACAACATGACAGTCTACACGCATTTATGACATACATCATGACAGTCTACACGCATCTATGACATACATCATGACAGTACGCACATCTATGACATACATCACGACAGTCTACACACATCCGAGACGTACAACATGACACATCTATGACACACAATATGACAGTCTACACTCATCTGAGACGTACAACATGACAATCTACACGCATCTATGACATACACAATGACAGTCTACACGCATCTATGACATACATGACAGTCTACACGCATCTATGACATACAACATAACAGTCTACACGCATCTATGACATACATGACGGTCTACACGCATCTATCACATACAACATGACAGTCTACACTGATCTATGACATACACCATGAGTCTACACTCATCTATGAGATACAACATGACAGTTTACACACATCTATGACATGCAACATGACAGTCTACACGCATCTATGACACACATTAGGACAGTCTACACACATCTATGACATACATCATGACAGTCTACACGCATCTATGACAGGACATACATCATGACAGTCTACACACATCTATGACATACATCATGACAGTCTACACACATCTATGACATGCAACATGACAGTCTACATGGATCTATGACACACATCAGGACAGTCTACATGCACCTATGACATACATCATGACAGTCTACACGCATCTATGACATACATCATGACAGTCTACACGCACCTATGACATACAACATGAGTCGACACTCATCTATGACTAACAACATGACAGTCTACACATATCTATGACATACAACATGACAGTCTACAAGCACCTATGACATACATCATAAGTCTACACACATCGATGACATACAACACGAGTCTACACACATCTATGACCGACATCTAGGCTTGCACGATATTGTCCTAGGAGGTATCGCGATATCGTGGTGAGAAAATCGCGATATTTCGATATATCGTATAGCTTATTTTATGGCATGAATTCACGGGGCGAATTGGTCTTGGGTTGAGTTGGACTGCACGGTGTGGCTTATGTAGACATGTCGGCTTCCCTATGAGAGTTCATATCAGTTTTAACTGAATATGACTTCTAATTGATAAATTTCAACAAAATCATTAAATGCAGTCGCCAAGATGCTTAAAGAACGATCGTTAATAACACGAAAATAGGAAGTTTCCCGGTGTAAATCTTTGACGCCTTACACCTTGGCTTAATGTATACATTGTCCATCATTGCGGGAGTGAAATTATTACATTGGACAACCCAACTATTGCGTACTCTGTTATAACCATCGTTTATTAGATCAAAATTACTTTGACATTTCATATCATCTTTGTGAGAATTTACAAATCACGTGATATTAGATCCATAGATATCTAATGTTTAGATCTGATCCGCATTTACCGAGTACTCGTTTACTAATAATAGTTAGCCTTCAGAAACATCTCGGATAGTTCACCTTGCAGGCTAAGGCGTGTATACCGTCTCATTTAGCTATCACATTTGTGAACGCAACACCTCTCGCCTCCAAAAGCAAGAGCGCGAACAAAATCACATGATTTATATATTTTATGAATAATAGTTAGCCTTCAGAAACATCTCAGATAGCTCACCTTGCTGGATAAAGCGTGTATACCGTCTCACTTAGCTATCACATTTGTGAACGCACCATCTCTCGCCTCCAAAAACAGGAGAGCAAGCAATATCACGTGATTTATATATTTTCGCGACACCATTTATTGTCAAATTTAGGATTAATTTAGATTTTATACCCCATTCTTATTAAGAAATATATAATATTTATAGTCCCAGGTAATAATTTCACTCAGGCGATCATGGTTTTGAGGTATACAGTACCATGGCAAGAAATTGTACCAATAAATTGCGTTCAATTTTCGTATTATTAGTCCATCTTTTAAAACAATTTTAAAGAATGAACTTCAACTTTTTCTTGACCTATTCCTAATATAAGACCACGCCTCTCGCAAAGATGTTGGTTGGAAATAAATTGAACAGCTTGCGGTAATAGAAGGCTACGCTACAAATACATGACAAATAGGCAGAATATGGCGTGACAGTAAAATTTTCGCGATATTTCGATTTTTTCAAAATCACATCGTAAAAAATCGTGGCTGAAAAAAAATTCGCGATTTTCGATAATATCGGACAAGCCTACCTACATCATGACTGTCTACACACATCTATGACATACAACATGACAGTCTACAAGCATCTATGACATACAACATGACAGTCTACAAGCATCTATGACAGTCTATAAGCATCTATGACGTACATAATAAGTCTACACTCATCTATGGGCAGGGCATAGCTAAAACTAGAAAGGTCCCGTCCCTTTCTAGCTAAGTTCCACTACTACGTACACACGTTTATATAGCTTTTTAACACTTTAAACCCCGAATTCCCATAATCTCAATTTAAAGCTAGAAGCTGTTGAATATGTTGAAACTAATTAGATAGGGATCTCTTGCTGCCCATGTCAGCACAAGCTGCAGTCAACTTATTTTCAAAATACATATAATCAACAGAATCTTTATTAAAACCGTTTAATGGTAAAATTTGGTCCAAAAAATTAAAATATTCATTTATTGAATGTCCATTTGCATGCCAGAAAACTATTTTTGAAAATTTACCACTGGAATGACTGTCTGCATTATCGAGCCACGCATTCCAGCGCAAAATAGACTTCTATTGGTCTACAAATGGGCATTCCACAAGATAACTAGAGTCCATTTATGGCCGGCTTGACCATTAAAGGGTTAAAATGTAAATTCACTAAACACAAGCAAATGAAACGGTTGGATCTCCGACCCTCTCGTGATGGACCTACATCATTTTGATTGTGATGTCAGCTAACAATGGACCTTTCCAGTTTATCCATCCATCATATGACATCATAATCAATTATGTGATGTGTCGCATGACGCTATAACCAACTACAGCATGACACCATTTAGTACAGCTTTTCAAAATGCTTAATCGTCTCACACGTATGCGACAGCACTCAGTCAAATTAGTTTCTAAATATTCAAGAGCTTACCTGTACAGTTTTCTGGAAATTGGTAGTCAGGGGGGGTCAGGGATCGATCGATACCAACTCGGGCGAAGCGCGGGTAGAGCTTAGCTAGGGATGGGTGGAGCATAGCTAAAACTGGAACGGTCCATTGACATCATATAATTGAGTAACAGATCATATCCCTCCATTATGTGCTTACCGCTATAGCAGCAGGTGTGTGAAGATGTACAATGCAGCGTATGTCTGGTCGTGCTTGGTGGATAGCGGAGTGAATAGTAAAACCAGCTTTATTGATACCGAGCGTAGTCGAGCCGCCGTCCACCACCTCTCCTTGCATGTTCACTTTGATGAGTGCCGATGCCGTTACCTCACCGTATAACATGCCAAATGGATTTATGAGAAAGTGCTCCTGTTCTTGGTTAATTCGAGCCTGGAATAAATAATGAGTTAATGGTTAAACACCGCAATATGAACCACACACCGCACGTACGTACGCACGCACGCACACACATCTATCCCAGACGAGCCACAAGTGAGTGAAGAATTAATTTTGGCCTAATTAATCTGTTGATGGTCAAACTCCTCAAAACCGTCCCCTGCAATTGTCCTGATGAATATCCATTTGCTGCACAAAAGAAAAGGATTTTTGAATATTTATCACCATGATACAAGGCTCGGTGACCGAGCCAGGAATTTTACTGATACAATTTCAAAAATAGTATTCTCGTTGACTGAAAATGGGCTTTTCACTAAGCAAAAACTAAATTTTCTTGACAAATTTTGACCTTAAGACAGTTATATCCTTCTAGTGAATATGATGAACGCATCGACAGGTGCTGTAATTATCGATAATAGCCAGTATACAATAGAAATTTGGGCTTATAACATATCCTTAAACTTGAACTGGTTGAATTTTTAAGACAGCAACATTGTTTTCAAAAGTCCGCCAGCTTCTTAATTTGACAGAATATGACTTGGTGTATAACCCCTTCTTTATTTTCCATGTAAGTGATAGCATATGGCACTATTAATTACACTAGTGCTTTGGTTGGTGTATGGACGTTTATTACCCTCTCAGTTCTAAACCCTGTCCCTCTAACTGCGACACCAACATTAATATTACAACTTTTAACCTACAATCAATTATAGTTAATTATACAAACAATAGATTGACACAGTTTAACACGGTTATATAGGGGGTGTGACTAACTAATACTGACCGCTGTATGGCTGTATATGCTGCAGGACAAACTAATAAGGCTGACCACTATACATGTATGGTTGTATATCCTGTATGACAGACTAATAAGTCTGACCACCATACATGTATGGTTGTATTGATTAATGACTAACTAATACTGACGGCTATACGTGTATGATTGTATATGCTTAATGACTAACTAATACTGACGGCTATACGTGTATGATTGTATATGCTTAATGACTAACTAATACTGACCGCTATACTTGTATGATTGTATATGTCGCATGGCTAACTAATACCGACGGCTATACATGTATGATTGTATATTCTGCATGACTAACTAATACTAACCGCTATACATGTATGATAGTATATGCTGTATGACTAACTAATTCTGGCCACTACACATGTATGATTATATATACTGCACGGCTAACTAATACTGACGGTTATACATGTATGATTGTATATTCTGCATGACTAACTAATACTGACCGCTATACATGTATGATTGTATATGCTGCATGACTAACTAATACTGACCACTATACATGTATGATTGCATATGCTGCAGGACTAACTAATACTGACCGCTGTATGGTTGTATTTGTTGTGACTAACTAATACTGATGGCTATACGTGTATGGTTGTATTTGTTGTGTGACTAACTAACACTGACCACTATACATGTATGATTGCATATGCTGCAGGACTAACTAATACTTACCGCTGTATGGTTGTATTTGTTGTGTGACTAACTAACACTATACATGTATGATTGTATATGCTGTGTGACTAACTAATACTGACCGCTGTATGGTTGTATTTGTTGTGTGACTAACTAATACTGATGGCTATACGTGTATGGTTGTATTTGTTGTGTGACTAACTAATACTGACCACTATACATGTATGATTGCACATGCTGCAGGACTAACTAATACTGACCGCTACACATGTATGATTGTATATGCTGCATGACTAATACTGACCACTGTATGGTTGTATTTGTTGTGTGACTAACTAATACTGACTGCTATACATGTATGGTTGTATTTGTCGTGTGACTAACTAATACTGACCACTATACATGTATGGTTGTATTTGTTGTGTGACTACCTAATACTGACCACCATACATGTATGGTTGTATATGCTGTGTGACTAACTAATACTGACCGCCATACATGTATGGTTGTATTTGTTGTGTGACTACCTAATACTGACCACTATACATGTATGGTTGTATATGCTGTGTGACTACCTAATACTAACCGCTGTATGGTTGTATTTGTTGTGTGACTACCTAATACTGACCACCATACATGTATGGTTGTATATGCTGTGTGACTAACTAATACTGACCGCTATGCATGTATGGTTGTATTTGTTGTGTGACTACCTAATACTGACCACTATACGTGTATGGTTGTATATGCTGTGTGACTACCTAATACTGACCGCTGTATGGTTGTATTTGTTGTGTGACTACCTAATACTGACCACCATACATGTATGGTTGTATATGCTGTGTGACTAACTAATACTGAACGCTATACATGTATGGTTGTATTTGTTGTGACTACCTAATACTGACCACTATACATGTATGGTTGTATTTGTTGTGTGACTACCTAATACTGACCACTATACATGTATGGTTGTATATGCTGTGTGACTAACTAATACTGACCGCTATACATGTATGGTTGTATTTGTTGTGTGACTACCTAATACTGACCACTATACATGTATGGTTGTATATGCTGCAGGACTAACTAATACTGACCGCTGTAAGGTTGTATTTGTTGTGACTAACTAAATAATGACCGCTATATGGTTGTATTTGTTGTGTTACTAATTAATACTGACCGTTATATGATTGTATATGCCGTGTGACCATCCATTCATATCAACCAGTCTGTAGAGAGCAGCTAGCTTACATCGTAAATTCTTCTCTGTTTTATTGTAATTTAATGAGTCAACACCACGCATATCATTTATGGGGGCCGTAGAGCCTACTGAAAACATACAAAACAGATGCATGTGTAGACAAATGTAACACACCAACTGCTGTAATGAATGACACATGTAACAATAAGGATTAGTTATGTAATACATATACATGTATTTAATATAATGAAATCACAATATGTGTAATAGCACAATATAACTTCTTCCTTATTTTTCATTGTTTATGTATAAAGGATAAAAAACCCACCAGAACCAAAGTTTGAAAAATATCTCTAATAACTGCAAATATTGTAGCTTTTCTGCAATACTTAAGGGATTTACTAATTGCAAGTACCATAAATTTGTATTAGCGAAAATGAAGTATATAGTCCACTGAAAATTATCATCTAATTTCGAAATTATCACCCAGTAATCCAGTTTTAGCTAAGCACTGCCCATCTTTAGCTAATCTCCACTCACGCTTTGCCCATGTTGAGATCGATCAAACCCTGCACTGCCTGAATCTAGATTTCCAAAAAACAATACAGATACACTGTTGAATATTTTGAAACTAATTTCAAGGGCGCTGTTGCTGCCTATAGGCAGCAACAGCATCAAGTCAAATTAGTTTCAAAATATTCAACAAAATGTTTATTAAACAGTAAAGACATACAATTTCGTACAACTGGCAGACTATTACACGTCTAATACAGAACAAATCAAGTTATTCATGACGTAATTGATTATCACCATCAGCTTACATGTAACGTTGTTGATTATGACATCATATGATTGACTAAGAAACTGGATTCCTCAATTTGCATATCAGGTGAAAATACTTAAAATTTAACCAAGCAAGTTATTCCAGTTTAACATTTTTCTAAACTATTATTCTCTTGGTGTGCAAACTGACATATTTTGCAGAAGCCATGTTTGACCAGTGGTTTGAGCATTAAAGTGTGACACCTACCTCCCCGCCCAGTGCCACCAAAACCACTCTTCGAGTGTGGCAGTAATAGGTCTGTAATTTGCTGTAATGCTATCAAACTGGCCGGATGTGCTCCTGACCGGATCTGTTCCTCGATAATCTGCTCGAGTTCTTCACGAAATGCCTGCGAGTTGAGCATAACATGGACACGCTGTCGATTCTCCATCTGTTGAACATCTTCTTTCACATCAGCGGGGCGTCGCATCTCACGGATGTACTCGGGGTCCTCGGGATCTAGAAAGATAATACATGTAATACATATATCGTCATCGTAGCTGTTGTTGGAATGTGATGCAATGGAATACCTTTCACTGTAAACTAATACATGTAATGTAGACTATCCATGACTGGAGACAAAATTAAAAACCATCTTATACAAATAGACACATTCAGGCTCGGTAAGTATTCCATGAATCCTAAGATTTAGATATATCCCCTTTAGTTTTCTCCATTTATGTAAGTGACCAGTTTTCTCCCTTTACATATCTCCCCCATAGCTCTCTCCTTTGAACCATGTGACCAATTATCTCCCTTTAAATATCTCTATTTATGTATGTGACCAGTTTTCTCCCTTTAGATATCTCCCCTTAGGAAGCATTTGACCAATTATCTCCCTTTATATATCTCTCTCCCCCCTTAGCTATCTCCTTTGATGTATGTGACAAATTTTCTCCCTTTAGCTATCTCCATTTATGTATGTGACCAGTTTTCTCCCTTTAGCCATCTCCATTTAGTTATCTCTGCGTGAGTGTAAGCGCATGCGCATGTGTTTGACCAGTCATTTCACTTGGTTCTCATTGAGAGGGCGCATATAAACAAGAATGGCTTTCACTTGAATTCAGAAAACATTTTTTCAACAATAGAGTAAATAATAGATGTTTGGAACACACTTAGAGATAGAATCATAACTTCTGCAGTCATGCACACATTCAAGAAAATACTAGATAAGCATTGGACAAATAAAGACATAAAATTGGGTAACAAAAGCTGAATACAAGATGAATTAGTACATACAATTGGAACATAAATGCGTATTAGCATATGCTCCGTACAATATATATCTTATTTTATATAGTGTTGGGGTGTGCTGCTAGTGTGTGTGTGACCAGTTATCTCATTTAGCTATTGCCCTTGCTGTACATGACTAGTTATTACCCTTGCTATATGTGACCAGCTATCCGTTGAGGCACGTGATCACTAAACTTGTAGTTAAACTCTTTTTTACAGATCCAGTGCAAAAAGATTTCAATGTAAGTATGCTGATACGATGTCAGTATATATGTCAAGAAAACCAGCAAACTGTGCTATTTACCCAGAACACTAGACCCAACTGCTACATCTGTCGGATATTTGTATTGTCAGAAACAATTGTTGTTAAAGACAATGCAACAAAATATGATATACAGAATCTAGAGGAAATACAGCTGTGCGTGCGTGCTTGAGTTTCTGTCTGTGTCAGTGCATATTACAAGCTCCGAGCATTCAGATTAAATTGGCGATTGTACATTGTATGTATACAACGAGACGGTCTATTTATAGAGAGATCAATAACAGGGAGTCTATCGAGTAATACTCTAAATCGCTGGATGAACATAGTGCATGAGTACCAGATCCTCAGATTCCTCACTATTATCAGTATCTATATACAGTCATTATCACTCTCATTCTATCCCTTTAATGGCCAAGATTGCTCAAGAAAATAGAAATGTGTGCTTAGTGAATGTCCATTTGCAGTCAAAGACAGTACAATTTTTGAAAATTTTTCATTGGAATAACTGGTTCAATTACCAAGCCACGTTTGGTTTGGTAACAGAGCCAGCTATTCCAATGAAAAATTTTCAGAAATTGGACTGTCTTGGAGTGCAAATGGACATTCACTAAGCACACATTTCAATTTTCTTGACCAATCTTGCCAGCTTGCCCATTAAAGGCGTATATGGATGTGATTATTTTCATGGATCATATTCTAAACATGCTTACATATTGACGGAAACTACCTTTGATAATTTTGAGAGCAATTTTAATGTCAAAAGTTCTTGATGGCGTAGGCAGATATCCGCAAAGTTCATCAGACAATTTCATCTTCAGTCATAGAAAGATCATTTTGTAATATTTCAGAATGAAATGGTTCATACAGTTTCAACCCCAATCAAATAACAACACCCTATGATTGTGAGTGTTTCCCATGGCAAAACAAATTTTGAAGGTCTCAGGGACCCCACACCCTGCAATCTGAGGTCCCATGATAAGATCAGAAGGTAGTGCCCACCATGGACTCACAGCTATGAATTCACCTTTCCAGAGTATCCACCCATCATATGACGTCATAATGAACTATGTGATGTGTACAATGACATCGTCATGAATGACGTCGATAAGTACATCGCGAATGCATATTTGAAGATGGTCTATGCATTGCTGTACAAATTGTTTGCTTTTACTATTTAATAAATATTCTGTTGAATATTTTGAAACTAATTTGACTGGATGCTGTTGCTGCCATAAGCAGCAAAAGCCTACAAAACCAATTAAAGGCGCAGAGAATAGCAACGTTGTCAGTTTATTTAGCTTGACGCTTGGTCGCGATGTGAGACCAAAAGTCTGAATGATCTGGACTGGAATTTTCGTCCCTTTTATACCCTTGCTGGGTGAGCCTGTGGATTGAGTCGATCGTGACTATATATGGGCAGAAAAGAACCAGATTGGCGGTTCCCCCAATCTGAGATCGATATCAAACCGCCATAGGTACTCTCATCAGACCCGGAAGATGAAAACTCCACCCCATGGAGAAAAGAAAGAATGTCATTGGATACACCAGCTCCACTGAATGGAGCCTATAGGCACACACCTAGCAGGATAAGGGACGCCTCTTCCCTGGACCAACACGCACACCACAGGCGGACACGGCCAGTATGTTGTTTTTAAACAATTAAAGGTGCACATTCACACCAGAATCCTTGATAATAAAATTGTTTAAATTATATACTTTTAGAGGCTTAAACTATGTGTCTATATGTAATGAAACGAAATAAATCTTAACATATCATGATTTCATTCCATATAAATTAATATAATTTTTTAAGTTTCAATTTCGCAACTTAAAAAATTATATTAATTTATATGGAATGAAATCATGATATGTTAAGATTTATTTCGTTTCATTACATATAAACACATAGTTTAAGCCTCTAAAAGTATATAATTTAAACAATTTTATTATCAAGGATTCTGGTGTGAATGTGCACCTTTAATTATTTAATAATCATACAAGATATTCAGGGGTCCCATGGGGCTCTCTGCCACTACTTTTGGGGGTCCCAATATGTATTTATACCCTCAAAAAGACCCGTATGAGAATCCCAGCTTATGATGTCCTATCACGCTTTCCAGTATGTCCTTCCCTAGGGGTTTATTTACTTACCTATTGAGTCAATGTATTTGCCACTGGGATTGGTGGGTCCATTGACTTGCGGGCCATTATCCGACATGTTGATAATGTTGACCCCTTACACGCTCACGAAGGCCTCTCTGAAAACGACAAATTAGTGACAGACGGTTAAGAGGTGCTATACTTACAAAACTATACACCTTAAGATACATAATATAGTGATATAAGACAGGCAAACTTTCTCTAGGGACCACCTGTGTTTAGGGCCAAAGTATGCTGCTTCATTAACTCTTTAAACCTCGAATTTGTTTTAAAAACTTCAAATTTTCTCATAGAAAATGTCCATTTGAAGAATAAGACAATTTTTAAAATATTTACCACTGAAAAGCTAAGTGGTAAATTTTCAAAACAGTGTTCTCTTATTCTGCAAATGGACCTTTCTGATGACCGCTGCAGAGGATGTTTGTGGTCAGCTTGAGTGGCAAGAGATTGCTGTTCTAAGGAAATGAAATCTTCTGGTCCCAAGCTTCATGTCCTATGGTGCCTGTCGAGATGACTTGTATTAAGACCCCTGTCTTTAGAGACCACCTCTTGATCCTTCACATGGTGGTCACATTAAATAGGTTTTATTGCATACATGTACACCTACTTAATTCTATGTGTTGGAATACGTATTTAATAATCGTAGTCTTCAGAACACCTGCTGATTAAGCTTAATACGATTTAACAGTAACTGAAAGACACTTGGATTGTTTTCAGAACAGCCAGAATGCTTTTAGCTCCATGAAGCATGCTTTCTAAGAACTCAAAATGACTTCATGTAGACTGACTTCACAATCATAACTGACAGAAATACTTTGTCATGATGCTGGAATAGTCCGTCAGTGTACAAATTTTATGTCTTTGATGGATTTAACATTTAATAACCATTCTGTTGAAAATTTTGAGACTAATTTGACTGGGCGCAGCAACAGCACCCCATCAAATTAGTTTCAAATTATTCAACTCCTTATACCTGTATAGTTACCTTGATAGTGGGATTCTGGGAATTCAGGATTCGATCGGTCCCAACACACGCAAAGTGTGGGCGAATCTTAGCTAAAAATGGGCCAGGCATAGCTAGAGATAGGTTAGGCATAGCTAGAAATGGGCCAGGCATAACTAAAAATGGATGGCATATCTAGAAATGGGCGGGTCATAGCTAGAAATGGGCGGGTCAGAAATAGAAATGGGCGGGTCAGAAATAGAAATGGGCGGGTCAGAGATAGAATAGGCCGGCCATATAGGCTTGCACGATTATCCAATATTATCGAAAATCGCTATTTTTTTTCCAGCCACGATATTTTACGATATGATTTTGAAAAAAATCGAAATATCGCGAAAACTTTACTATCGAGCTGTATTCTGCTTATTTGGCATGTGCTCGTATCGTAACCTTCTATTACGGCAAGCTGTTGTGTTTATGTCCAAACCAACAACTTTGCGAGAGTGGTGGGCTTAGATTAAAAACAGGTCAAGAAAAAGTTGAAATTCATTCTTTAAAATTGTTTTCAAAGATGGACAATAATACAAAAATTGAACGCAATTTACCAGTACAATTTCTTGCCGGCGTACTGTATACCTCAAAACCATGATCACGTGAGTGAAATTATTACCTGGGACGATATAAATACTGTAAATTTCTTAATAAGCATGGTTTATAAAATCAAAAATTAATCCTAAATTTTACTATCCGAGATGTATCTGAATGCTAACTATTATTAGTAAACGGGTACTTGGTAAATGCGGATCAGATTTAAACATTAGATATCTATTAGTGCATTCCTAATATCACGTGATTTGTACCTTTTTCACAAAGACGACATGAAATGTCAAATTTTTTGGATTAATTTTGATGTAATAAACGATGATTATAACAGAGTAGGCAATATTTAGGTTGCCCAATGTAATAATTTCACTCCCGCAATGATGGACTGGTATCCGAATATTAAGCCAAGGTGTAAGGCGTCACAAATTTATAACAGGAAATTGTGTCCTATTTTCGTGTTATTAACGATTGGTTTTTAAGCATCTTGGTGACTGCATTTAATGGGGTTTTTTAATTTACCAATTAAAAGTTATATTCGGTTAAAACTGATATTAAAACTCATAGCGAAGCCGGTATGTCTACATAAGCCAAAGCGTGTAGTTCAACACAACCCAAATCCCATTCACCCCGTGAATTTCGTATACCATAAAATAGGTTATATGATATATTGAAATATCGTGATTTTTTTTCACCACGATACCTCCTAGGACAATATCGTGCAAGCCTAGGGCCATAGCTAGAAATGGGTGGGTCATAGCTAGAAATGGGTGGGTCATAGCTGGAAATGGGTGGGTCATAGCTGGAAAAATGGACAGGTCAAGTCTAGAAATGGGTGGGTCATAGCTGGAAAAATGGACAGGTCAAGTCTAGAAATGGGCGGGTCATAGGTACAAGTGGATTCATCCATTGTTTAATATTTTAATGGTTAAATCGTGCCAAAACTGTGCTCTTCAGTGGAATGTGGCCTCTGCTGTGGAATGTCTATCTACAGGATAAGACTAAAAAAATCTATCACTAGAATGCTGGTCCGATATCCAAAACTAGTCACCTCTTGGCCTGTAAATGGACATTCACTATGGAAAAAGGTCAATGTTCTTGACCAATTTTGACCAGTAAATAATTCACTAATAAATAATTGAAATTACTTTACAGCTCAGAAATGTTTCCAAAACCAAATAAAATGTACTCTTCACAATTTTTTACTTAATTTGATTGGAAGCCATCGGCAGCAATGACTTCCAATCAAATTAAGTAAAAAATATTCAACAGCCCATTTCTTACGTCTTACAAACATGTAACTGTTTTTGTTTTGGAAACATTAACATATTTATGAGCTGTACTGTATATATAAATAATTTGGCACTACGATCTCAATGGATTCCAGCATGTTCTTAGACAAACTGTGTAGGTTAGAGCTCCTGTGTACATGTACACACCTATCGAGGTAATATATATTGCATACATGTGTGTGCATTTTCCTCCATCCTGTACCAATTGAGTCTGAAGAGTAAGCCTCACAGCACTCAGCTAATCATCCTAATGTACTATTGTACCATACAGTGTAATAACTCATGTCCTGGCCTAATTCTGCTGGACTACATTACTCTAACCATTTACCATTCAAAACACTAACTGCGCATAGGGCATTAGGGGTAACCCTTTGTTTTAATGATAATGGCTCTGAAATGATTACTTCTTTACATGTGGTAAAGTGATTTCTGTTGAATATCTTCAGACCAATTTGCATAGAAGCTGCCGCTGTCTACGTTGCTACGGCAGCAACGGTCCAGTAGCAACAGCTTCCACACAGATTAATCTCAAAATATTAAACCGCTTTCATGGATGGTTCTACTGAGGGATAATGATAAATGGGTTTCATATCTGAATGGGTTAATGCTTACCACTCTCGATGCCAATATTCTATTTTTTACTATGTCAATACAACGTAGCAAAGAAAAGGGTGTACATTTTTCAACAATTTTGGTGGACAATGTTGCTGTCTGTGACAGCAACATCTTCCACCAAGTTTGTTGAAAAATAAACACCAGTTCATCTTTTAATTTAATTCAAAAACTTAAAATTTTTAACACCAGAGTGGTAATAGATAATACCATTGAGGAATGGGAGCTAATAGCATGTCATGTGACATGACAATCTGTGCTTATCTTTAGATGGTGTCACCAAACTGCCAGCTGCTGCACAGTGAGCAACATTTCAAAATATATCTCAGTCCTCCCACACACAGCAATCAAATCTTGTAAAATCTGGCAGATTTTTATACAAGTGTGGGAGCAGGACAAGCTAAACAAAAATGCATAGAAAATTCTAAAGCAACACTATAACCTTCAGTCACATGACTACTGATATTACATGTGAGTAATTACTGAACGTAGGTGAAAGTGTATGACACAAACACATTAAATTCTCTAGAATTATCAAAACACTGTCACAATCTACTGGCAAGATAGTTTATGATATTCAAGGCTGCACATTCACATGACAATGCTCGAAAATACAATTATTTAAATTGTATATTTTTAGAGGCTTAAATTGTGTGCATGGACGTAATAACGTTAAATCAATCTCTTAATATACATAGTAGTATGACGAGCAAATTGATAAAAATTGTGGGGGGAATTTAAAAAGCCTGTTTTGACTCAAAATATTGAACCTATAAAGGTGAATCCTACAAAATACACATCTAGCCATCATAAAGAGGACATATGTCAAGTTTCATTAAATTATTTTAAGCGATTCTGTATGATATGTTGTTTACGCGGAAATTGGCAAAAATCCTGAGTATTTGCATTAAAATGTCCATTTTCACCAAAAATCTTGGACCTATAAAGGTGAATTCTTCAAAAGGCAGATCTGCCTATCATAACTGAGGCATACACAAAGTTTCATTAAAGTATCTGAAGCGGTTCTGTATGATATGCCGTTTACGAGATATTGTGAATAGACAGACAGATGGACAAACGCTGTGATTACTATCGAGCTTCCGGAAGGTGCGATGGGGATCCAATAATTTCATTCCATATAAATTAATATAATTTTTAAGTTGTGAAATTGAATTAGAGACATGTCCCTAATTCAAATTTCACAACTAAAAATTTTAATTAATTTATATTTAATGAAATCACATGAATTATTTTGTTTTATTACATCTAGACACATAGTTTAAGTCTCTAAAAGTAAACAATTTAAGCAATTTTATTTTCAGCCATTTTGGTGTGAATATATGCCTTTAAGACTTTAACCCTCGAATGTTAAAAAAAACTTTAAAATTTTCTCACAAAGAATGTCCATTTGCAGACCAAGAGAAGAGTATTTTTGAAAATGTGCCACTGGAATGACTGGCTCAATTATCAAACCAGCCATTCCAGGGGAAAATTTTCAAAAATACTGTACTCTTGGTCTGCAAATGGACATTTCTCAAGAACACCGCTAAAGCCATTTTTGGCTGATATCAGTGTTAAAGGGGTAATATGCACCCACCCACACCACCCTACACCGCTATGACAGACAGGCATTACGTTACACAAGTTAAAGCGTGACATCGAACCTAAAAAGAATGCTAGAGAATTAAATCTTGTGCCTGTTCCCTTTGAAAATAACTTTGTGTGTATTTTGCGGTGGCAAGGTCGTAGTGACAATGACCTTTGAGCATGTTACCTTAATGTCATTGTGATGCTTTTTAGCTCTTTAATAGGCAACCATGTGTACAAGTTTAGTTCCAGGAGAGTTGACCAAACCCTAAATATATTATAAGCCACAGCGATTTACTTTATCACAAAACCTACATCTATGCTACCTCCACCTCCTATGTTGTCAGAAAAGTGAGACCTATGTCTCATTTCTGTTTCACAGTTGAGACAACAAGAGCACCATTTACCCGGGAATTACATGCCTGTCTTTATG
Source organism: Chaetoderma sp. LZ-2023a (assembly GCA_034401795.1). Classification (NCBI taxonomy): domain Eukaryota; kingdom Metazoa; phylum Mollusca; class Caudofoveata; order Chaetodermatida; family Chaetodermatidae; genus Chaetoderma; species Chaetoderma sp. LZ-2023a. The sequence goes on from CM067369.1 coordinate 256,336,938, forward strand.
AATGCTAAGCTCCTCAGGGCGATCGCACATTGTAATCTGATAAATCTCACCACAGTCAAAACAATTGTAAGTACCCTGTCTGTCTGTCTGTCTGTCTGTCTGTGTGCATAAGCTCTCCTAGGGAGTAAGGGAGATCATCAACAAAATATTGTTGGAGATTGTTGCCTAAACAGCCCTCTTGATTTTGTGGTAAATAGATAGGTCAAACTAAAGGTTACGGTCATCACAAAGGACAGGTATGGGACTACTGCTCTGAATAGTTGCTATGAAGTTCAGGGTTTAAAATTAGTGTGTTCTTCATGTTCCTCGGACATACACACACCTGGATATCAGGTGCGCAATCTTTAATTAACTGACACAGTGAGGTAAGAGTGGATGTTCAGTTATCAATCATCTAGATCTGACATATATAGAGGTCTATAATCATTCAGGGACGCTTACTGTTTTATTCATACACAAAACAGCATGATCAATAAGCCAAAAAAAGAACACCAATGCTTCTAGTGTGGGACTATAGCACTGTCTGTGAGTGTGGAGGCAACAGTCGGCCGTGTTAAGCATACCAGCCCCACAGCCATGTATCATAGCACATCAAACTATCCTCTTCAAACCTGTCTATAACAGACACCTTATCATGACCTTCAAGCAATGGCCACTATGTATGGTCGATTAACCCTTTACTGGTCAAGTGCCTCTCAAACGACTGTCTTGGCCGTGATCTTTCAATGAAATATCCATTTGTAGGTCAGGAAGATCAAGCCAGTCACTTCAGTAATAAAATTTCAAGGAAATTGTGTAAGCCAAAATTTAGATATTCTTCCCTTTCTTGACATATCATGATCATTAAATTAGTAAGAACGACGGTGGTCTTATGCGGGTTATGACCACGCATGTCAAAGAACCATCCTTTCTTGGCTTCAAGAGCATGTGTCCATCTTAGATACAGCTCAGAAATAACGTATTAAAACAAAATGAAACATGCTGTTGAACATTGTAAACTTAATTTGAATGGAAGCTATTTGCTGCCTCATCAAATTAAGTCAAAAATATTCAACAAAACATTTCTTACATTGTGTTCAAGATTGTAACACACCCCTTTGAATTTTCGTCCATCCACCCCACTACCACACATCCCCCTACTATAAAAATATAATATACTAAAGGTATGAAAGCCGAGATGTTTCTGTTTTTGTTTTGGAAACCTCACCTATTTCTGATATGTACTGTAGGTTCAGCTGTATATCCCATGGACAGCATAAGCTGTACACCATTCATCCCATACTTCCATTATGGAACAAGTTATACAGATAGTAACAATCGGTGACATCAGGTCAGTAAAACACTATCTAGATGTATCAAATGGGTAACCAGTCTACACCCCATGACAAAGTCCAACTATCCCAAGAATCATCAAGAAAATGTGTCGCTTCAACTTTAGAAAGTAATCATACCACAATATTAGGATGGTGAGTTATTGCGATTTTAGGAAAACCATGAATATTGCAATATCTATGCGCAATAAGACCAATATCATATCCTTGTCATGTGCAATCTGCCTACAAAAATTACTGAACTGTGATGTTACCCATTTGAAGGCATCCTGAGAGGCATAGAGCTACCGACTCACCCGCTCACTTTCATCATTCAATAGCCACCTTATAGCAGCTACTGAGGAATAATGAGGTCTCTGTTTTAAAATGTAGCATACATGTACATGAAGCATTGGGTCAAATAGGAGGGCTCTATAAAGCTAGTAATTCTCTGTTTATGCTATCAGTATCAGTATAAGTGACATTTAGATATATCCTTTACACTTACTTGTGCATAGCTGTTAGTGTCAAACAATTTGGCAATTATTCAAACATATCATGTCATATAATTCATTCTAAATATTGTAAACTACATGATGTAATCGTGGATAGACCCCTCACTCTCCACCCTGTCAAGGAGACATCAACAACACCCAATCAAGGAGACATTAGCAACAGGGTGTCATGGATGGGCACACAGGCACCCACTTGGACAAATGTACATACACATAGGGCACAGATGTACAGATGGACACACATGGAGACAGATCCACACAAGGACACACAGATGCACACATGGACATACAGATCCACACATGGAGACAGATCCACACATGGACAGACAGATCCACACAAGGACACACAGATGCACACATGGACATACAGATCGACACATGGAGACAGGTGCACACATGGACAGACAGATCCACACAAGGACAGACAGATCCACACATGGACAGACAGATCCACACAAGGACACACAGATGCACACATGGACATACAGATCGACACACGGAGACAGGTGCACACATGGACAGACAGATCCACACAAGGACAGACAGATGCACACATGGACAGACAGATGCACACATGGACAGACAGATGGACAGACAGATGCACACATGGACAGACAGATGCACACATGGACAGACAGATCCACACAAGGACAGACAGATCCACACAAGGACAGACAGATGCACACATGGACAGACAGATGCACACATGGACAGACAGATGTATACATGGATAACCAGATGTACACTAGACACACTGTGTCATGTGCACGGCCACCCATTAGCCAGTCTTTAAGAATAATTCTCATGGTTGACTAATGAAATGCCCAAATAGTCTAATTCACTGGCTAATATTTTAGGTGGCTCTGTAGGTCCCTGGTTCCTTCTGAACTATGATGACTCATCTAATTCTATCCAATATTCTACTCCTTACCTGGCCTGCTGGTCATCTCATAAGTCTGGTTATTAAGGTCCAGCAGGGCAGGATCATAATGGATTAGATTAGTGGGTTATTGGTCAGACTAAGCAGGTCTAGATTGGCCAATGAAATCCCAAAATAGGCCAATTCCATGGCTAATGACCTCAAATGGTTAAGTCGGATTGTTGCATGTCCGTGCGCGCGTGCATGTGTGCGCGTGCAGAATGTATTGGTTGCGTTAACAATTGAATGGTTAAGTACACACATTGTATACAAGATAGATGCTGCCATTAGATTCATATCCTTGATTTATATGTCAATATATTGAACCAATTCTGTTAACAAGCCCTTATGTAAACTAAACACCTCAGCAACAAATTCTACATAAGACTGCTTTTAACCCTCAAATTTGTAAACAATGGCTTCTGCAGTTGTCTTGGAAAATGTCCATTTGCAGATCAAGAGAAGACGTTTTGAAATTTTACCATAGTTGGAATGACTGGCTCGATTATCAAGCCAGTCATTCCAATTGCACATTTTCAAAAATAGTCTTCTCCTGGTCTGCAAATGGCCATTTTCCAAGCCAACCGCAGAAGCTGTTTTTGGCAGGCTTTCAGGGTTAATTTAGTTTAAAATTTGATTTCTCAAACCATGTGTAAACCAGGATTATACTTTACTCTGACCATGTGTAAACCATGATTAATTTATTGGGTGTGAATTGTCACATGCTAGTCAATGTAGCTACCAGCACTTATAATAGACTATATATACATTCCTAACCAATCTTATACTCTTCACTTGCACACTCATGTAATACAGACTCATATCAACAATGGAGGGATCCGATCTGTCACTCAGGTATCCGATGTCATAATCAATTAAGCCATTCATAGTCAGGCGACATCATGCGCAATCATAATTATGTAATCAGATGTATACCAGAGCATCAGGAAAATTGAAAAGGCTGTTACTAGTATACAAATTGTATATCTTTGATGAAAGTACAATTTAATAAACATCGGCAGCAAAAGCTGAAACACCTCGCCACCCACCCCACCAGGAACCTTACCTATAAATGGATCTATTAATTATATAAATCACTTCCACCTCATTATAATCCTCCTCGTTAGCATGAATAAGTAGCGTCACGTCATAATCAAGCTAGTACCAGATCTAAATAACTCTAGATAATGAAGAACTAAATCACGGCATAATCAAGCTAGTACCAGATCTAAATAACTCTAGATAATGAAGAACTAAGTCACGGCATAATCAAGCTAGTACCAGATCTAAATAACTCTAGATAATGAAGAACTAAATCACAGCATAATCAAGCTAGTACCAGATCTAAATAACTCTAGATAATGAAAAACTAAATCACTGCATAATCAAACTAGTACCAGATCTAAATAACTCTAGATAATGAAGAACTAAATCGCTATTAACGTACACTTATTACAGATAAATAGTCTGTTTTTATCAATACGTTTTTGGAGATATCTCAAACTTCAAATATTATTAACAAACTACAATCAAAATCTTGACAAAGCACTTAGAATATTAACCTTTAAACTGTTTACATTCCAGCTTCTCAATTTCAAGATAACTAAACAATAAAAAACCCCAGACCTCCCTTGCGGGTTGGTCTGTTGTTTTATTAACCACTATAAAAACATACTTACCGTTCAATCACTACTTGCTAAATCAATTATCTGCATTTAGCTATCAGAATAAGATTTTTATGCCTGCATACACACCTCCCCATGCCTAATCCTATTCCTATGGACCCTCAACCAGGCTACTGGTTGAGTCCCATCTCCAGCCTACCATCAAGTATAGACTGGCACCAGTCTATACTCACCTCATAGTGATGCTTGTCGCTAGGCGCGCTCGCGCATGCGCATTAGAGCCCGAATAGGAAACAGATTCACTTTTCTAAATAATGAAGAACTAAATCGCTATTAACGTACACTTATTACAGATAAATAGACTGTTTTTATCAATACGTTTTTGGAGATATCTCAAACTTCAAATAATATTAACAAACTTCAATCAAAATCTTGACAAAGCACTTAGAATATTAACCTTTAAACTGTTTACATTTCAGCATCTCAATTTCAAGATAACTAAACAATAAAACTGTGGGATATTTTGACACTAATGTGACTGGAACCTGTTGCTGTCTATGGCAGCATTAGTTTCCAGTCACATTATTTAAAAATATTCAACAAAATATCCTTCACATCATAAAGACTTGGTCATTTCTGGTATGTGAAGGTGAAGGGGTTAAAAAGAATGCATAAAAGTACTTAATAATATTAACCCTTTAAAGGACAAATCACTGAAAAACTAAATTCTTTACAATATAAAACTTAATCTGTTGAATATTTTGAAACTAATTTGACTGGAAGGCATCGCTGCAGCAACGGCTTCCAGTCAAGTTTATTTCAAAAACATTCAACAGTTTTCCTGTACTATCGGGTTGCCTTGAAGATGAGATATATGAGGAATTCATCTGTGAGAGGATTAAATCATTTCCTGGTCAGATTTGACAAACCTCGGACTACTAAAGGTAACAATGACCAGGAACATGATACCCAGAGTGAGGTCTACCGCTTCTGTCACAGACTGTACTGCTAACAGTAGTTGCTATAGATACATTTCTATACTGAAGGCGAGTTATCTTTTACTACATGGAAATGAACGTTTAAAGATAAAGAATTTAGCAATACAAGTGTTAATCATCGTTCAGTAAACAATGGCTTACTCCGCTATTTTTAACATATTCATACCATAAATAAAATGGAGCTATAATAGCCCATAACATGTACACCTACACATAACATTAAATAGTCTGGCGTATATTTATACTGACAAAAAAATAGGTCAAAATCAGTGATGCGCAACAAACAAATTATCATAAAATTATCTGCGTGAATGACATTTAAGTATATTTAAGATTAATCGGCATGCAATTTTTTTTTAGATTTTCTAAGTGTGGATTTCATGTAGGCGATCAGATAACTATGAAATGTCCTAATTATCTTGAACAGTGAAAACACAGGGATGGAGGCAGAAACAGTTGCTACTCAATAAAAGTGAACTTTGCTAACATATATACAAGTCTTTCTGTATAACCCACTATATCTAAACTAGCTTTGAAAGCAGGGCTTGCATTGTACACCTATAAAAGCAACAGCTAGATTGGTTTGCATCAAGCTTGGCTTCCTTCTTCCATCCATCCAGCAGAGAATGTTTATTATTCATGTCTACAGGTGTAAGATTCATGAATAGGTCTGAGATTCAAGGAATAATTAACAACAATTGACAGTTCATACATGAATCCTCAGTTTGTTAATCTTGATTGGGCTTTAAATAGCAATAAAGGATATGCAATTTAATTATCTAAACATGTCAAGTTTTTAACATAATATCTGGAATTTGTTATTATACTCTGAATTGAGTTTCGAATACAGAGCTTCGTTTACGGACAAGACAGTCATCAAATCACTCTAGCCATGGCCTTTGCTTTGGGTTAGCTAACCCTGTTCTTGCAACAGTCAGGAATGAAAGTATTTCGCGCAAACCAGTTGCATATTCATGACACAGACTCACCAGAGTTACAGGGAGTAGCCTCCCCTTGCTTTTAACAAGTACGAAGATAATACTACGGTTAAAATTTCATTCCGACTTCTCTTCAGTAGGAGACCTACGAGTATACTGTAGAGATGAGCTTGACATGTCTTAAGTCTTTAACCACTATATTTTTTCTAGAAAATTTTTCTCATAGAAAATGTCAATTTGCAGACCAAGAGAAGACTATTTTTTGAAAATTTACCACTGGAACGACTGGCTCGATTATTGAACCAGTCATTCCACTGATAAATTTTCAAAGTCTTCTCTTGATCTGCAAATAGACATTTCTCAAGAGCACTGGAGAGGCCATTTTTAGCTGATATGAGTTTTAAAAAGGCTAATAACACCAATGTTATATTTTGACAAGTGTGGCGGCACGCTATAGTTGCGAGATATGCAGCTTTTACAGAATGTGTAAACCAATTCCGATTGACCAACAGACTCACAGAAGTTGTGTCGCAACTAAAAGCTTAGAGTTGCTAGTTTAGAAATATCTTTTATCACCATTGCACTATATTCATGATTGTTCGAAGCTTCTGTGAATCAATTTCTATTAAGTGAATTAATAACAGCACACAGTGGTTAGAAGCATAACAGATATTAAATCTTTAACACTTGAATTTGTTCAAGAAAATTTCAATTTGCTCATAGAAGATGTCCATTTGCAGACCAAGCGAAGAATATTTTTGAAATTTTAACACTGGAATGACTGGCTTGGTTATCTAGCCAGTCATTCCAGTAGCACATTTTCAAAACTCCTCTTCTCCTGGTCTGCAAATGGGCATTTATCAAGTCCATTGCAGAAGCCATTCTTGGCTGATAAGTGTGTTAAAGGGTTAACAGAATAAAGTCGAAATCACTAGGGTCATGATAGAAGGACTCATTTCTAACTATGCCCTGCCCATATCTAGCTAAGCTCTATCCACTTTTTTATACACGTTGGAATCGATTTGAAACGCTGAAACATGAATTCACACAATTCAAATTTCGAGTTAACTAAACAAGTACACGCTGTTGAATTTTTTGAAATTAATTGAAGTAAATGAATTTACAATTTAATTGAATGTTCTGTTGAATATTTTGAAATTAATTTGACTGGGAGCTGTTGCTGCCATAACAGAACATTCAATTAAATTGTAAATTCATCAAACACATACAATTCGTACACTTTCGTGACAGACAATTCGACTTTCGTGACAGAGCTTTGTTATGTTGATAGCGAGGTCAGCTAAGATGCGATACTTTTCATTATGACCTCAGATTCTTGAGTGACAGATCAGATCCCTCTATTAATTTCGAAGGTCAGCAGTTGCATAGTATATCCTGAAGCAGCACAGTATACTTTGGAGCAGCACAGTATATCCTAAGCAGGGCAGTAATCCTGAAGTAGGGCAATATATCCTGAAGCAGCAGAGTATATCCTGAAGCAGCAGAGTATATCCTGAAGCAGCGGAGTATATCCTGAAGCAGCAGAGTATATCCTAAGCAGGGCAGTATATCCTGAAGCAGCGGAGTATATCCTGAAGCAGCAGAGTATATCCTAAGCAGGGCAGTATATCCTGAAGCAGCAGAGCATATCCTGAAGCAGCAGAGTATATCCTAAGCAGGGCAGTATATCCTGAAGCAGCAGAGTATATCCTGAAGCAGCGGCGTATATCCTGAAGCAGCACAGTATATCCTGAAGCAGCGCAGAATATCCTCAGATAGACCGACCGACCGAGCGACTATGTGACTGACTGACTGACAGACCGACTAATACTAGTTGTGTCTCAACTAAAAACTATCTAAATGTACTCGTGCTCCGTTGTTCGATTAACAGTCAGGCCAGCCTAAAGTAGTTCTGGCAGTGGTCTTGAGAAATGTCAATTTACCAGTCCAGAGGAAACAATCTTTTGTAATTTATCAGTGGAATGTCTGGCTCAGTTGGCATAAAAATCTTCTTACAATGTCCATACCTAAGCAAATGTTTAGCTTTTTTCATTTAGTGCACTTGACCATTAATCCTTTACTTGTCAGGTCAGTCAAAACTAGCCTCAGCAGTCCTCTTTAGGAATGTCCAGTTGCTGTCTAAGACAGTTTTTGAAAATTAACCATTGATACACAAATAGACATTTTCTATGAGAAAATTTGAAGTTACCATAAACGGGTTAAAGGGTTATTTATATATAGAAATCTGGCTGAGTGAAATAAATTACACCAAACAATATATGTCTTCCATATATGCCTTTAACCGTGTATTGGTCCAAATTTCTCAAATATTTGTTTATTGGTAGATCATGTCCTCTTACAGGCCAAAAAGACAACTATTTTTTAGAATGTGCCGCTGGAATGACTGGCTCGATTAACAAGTCCGCCATTGTAGTGATAAACTTTCAAAATAGTCTTCTCGTGGGCTCCAGCTGGACATATTCCTCAGAACCATTGTGGAATGCATTTTTGATCGGCTTGACGATTCAAGGGTTAAATGGTACAAATTATAGCAATAAGATGCACCATTCATTATTCTGAGATGAAAAACATGTCTCAAAGTACAGCTCTGGGATCTAGAGTACAGCTCAGAAATAACCTAATATTTTGTTGATTATTTTGAACACAATTGGATTGGAAGACATTAGGCTGCAATGTCTTCCAATCCAATTGTGTTCTAAAAATATCCAACAGAACATTTTTATATTGTGTTCAAAATTGTACTAATTAATATGTTTCTGTTTTTTGCATTGGAAACATTTAAAGTTATTTCGGAACTATACTGTCATCTGACTCTACAGCTATGAAAACTAGTAGGGTCGGTGAACTCTAAAAGCCAGCATATCCAGGCTGGCTGAAGTGACTGTAGCCATTCTGATGTTCAGCAGTAGTAGTAGGACTTCATTATTATTCATGTTAATGAACCAGAATGTGATGTAGCATACAACTGGGACATACTATACTACTCTACATAAACACATTCCAGCCACACCCTTTCACCGATAAATCCAGGGAAAAGTATTCTTTACGATATAAAACTTATTCTGTTGAATATTTTGATATTAATTTGACTGGAAGCAGTTGCTGCCTTAGGCAGCAACGGCTTCCAGTCAAGTTAATTTCAAAATATTCAACACTTTTCCTGTATAGTTGCCTTGAAATGTGATATGGGGAATTCATTAATTAGTTAACAATTTCAGCAAGTAAATTACAGAGTCTATATCTCAATGTCAAGTCACCAATATATTAAAATTGATGGAATATTCATAAAATAATTTGTCCAGCCAACTTAATTTCAAAATATATGCAGTAAAATATTATTATCACATCAAAAAAGATTCAGATTTGTAGTCTAATTTCACAAAATCATGATGTCTACAGATTGAAGTAAATTAATTCCTTCAACACTTTCACTGACAAATCCTGCAAATGTAAATTCTTTAAGATACAGAACTAATTCTGTTGAATTTTTGAAATTAATTTGACTGGAAACCTTTGCAACAGCTTCCAGTCAAATTAGTTTCAAAATATTTGAAAATGAGATATGGGTAATTCATCGGTGAAAGGGTTAATGGGTTAAGTCGGCTAAAACAGGCCGGCGATGATCTTAGATGTCCATTTGGAAGCAAAGAGAAGTCTACTTTTGAAAATTCACCACTGGAATGACTGGCTCGATAACCGAGACAGCCCTCCCCGAGGTAAATTTTCAAAAAGGTCTTCACTTAGCCGGCAAATGGACATTCCTCAAGGAGTCCTTTTTGTCCAGCTTAAACAGGTTAAAATTGTGTTTAGAAGAGGAGAGGCCTGACAGTACTATTATTATCTGTATCAGACTGTATTCATTTAGCTAGACAGAGGTCATGGGAATATAGAGTTCACTGATAGTCTAGGCTGTATATAAGCCAGACAAATCTGAGTCCATTATCAGTAGCAGCTGAGTAGTGTTCTTTAACCCTCAAATTTGTTCACGAAAGTTTCAATTTTCTCATAGAAAATGTCCATTTGCAGACCAAGAGAAGATTATTTTTGAAAATTTACCACTGAAATGACTGGCTCGTTTATCGAGCCAGTCATTCGTGATAAATTTTTAAAAATAGTCTTCTCTTGGTCTGCAAATGGACATTTCTCAAGACCACCGCAGAAGATGCTTTGGCTGATATGAGTGTTATAGAGTTAATTATGGGCAAGATTGATAAAAAAAAATTGAAATTCCAGTTTAGTCAATGTCCATTTGTACGCCAAGATCAGACTATATTTTGAGAACTTAACACTAGAATGACTAGCTATCTTATTGAGCAAGGCATTCCAGTGATGAATTGTCAAAAATAGTCTTCTCTTGCCTTACAAATAGATATTCCTCAAGACCACTGAGGATGCTGGGTTATTAAAGTGTAAATAATGTCAGATCAATCAAATATTGGCTTGCATTCCAGAAGAATTATGTATGAACTCATGGCCTGCATACAGCCTCTCCTGATCAAAGACAGATATTAGCGCAGACATGTCTTGTTAGAACAGGACTGCTCAATCAGTTCACTAGACTAATGGATTATGTAATGCATTTTGTTTCAAGACTGACAACATCTATTGCATTGGGAAATTCAGAGTGAGCTAGCCTAATCAAACATGTGATATTCGGGTATTGCATATCAGTTTGGTATCTCACTAATGAAGATGTGCAGGGAGGTGTATGTTGTAAACAAGGTATCACTACAGATATATATATATATATATATATATATAAATATATATATATATATATATATCAGGTAAATTTAAAGCCAAAATGCCTTCTGCAGGGGTCTTGAGAAATGTCCATTTGCAGTCCAAAAGAAGACCATTCTTGACAATTTTCCACTGGAATGACTGGCTCAATAATCGAGCCAGTCATTCCAGTTGTAAATTTTCAAAAATAGTCTTCTGGTCTGCAAATGGATATTTTCTATGAGAAAATTAAAATTTTCCTGAATAAATTTGAGGGTTTCAAAGCTTAAATGACATCCATAGAATTCTAAGAAATATTCAGTCTGAAATTTAACAAGTTTGTATTTGGCACAATATATTGTTGCCTGTTGGCCAGAAACTGATGCGATGGAAAAACAGACAAATAAAGGCACCTTGATAAAAGACCCTTGGCGGCTCACATCTCCTTAACCCGTGAATTTATTATTTGTATATTGGATTACATTGCGCTTGATTAACAATTTAACACTCATATCCGCCACAAACGGCTTCTGCAGTGGTCTTGCGAAATGTCCATTTGCTGATCAAAGAGAAGAGTATTCTTGAAAATTTACCTCTGGAATGACTGGCTCGATAACCGAGCCAGTCATTCAAGTGGTAAATTTTCAACAATACTCTTCTCTTGGTCTGCAAATGGACATTTTCTAAGAGAAAAATTAAATTTTCTTTAATAAATTTAATGGTTAAGGTAACAGGTAAAATGCTAAGACAACATTTAACTATGAGTGTCCATTTGCAGACCAAGAGATTATTTTTGAAAATTAACCACTGGAATGACTGGCTCGATAATCGAGCCAGCCATTCCAGTGTTTAATTTTCCAAAATTAGAATGAGAAAATTTTAATTTGTTAATTTATTTCGTCTGTAAAAACTTATCAAAGCTTTGATAAGTTTTTACACATGAAATTAATTGACAAATGTGAGAAAATATTTCTAAAAATCCATTGCAAGTGAGTAATAAACTGACTTTCAAAAACATGTACTCTTCCTTTGGGTGACACTGACATTTCTCACTACACTGCAGTACATGCTAATAATCCTTTAATGATCAAGCCAACAGTCATTCCAGTGTTAAATTTTCAAAAATTGTATTTTCTTGGTCTGTAAATGGACAATTCAACAAGCAGATATTTACATTTTCTTGACAAATTTGACAATTAAAGGGTTAACAATTTCACAGACACACAACAACAAATTATTTATGATCTAGGTAATATTCTGTTCAATATTTTGAAACTAATTTGACTGGGAGCGGTTGCTGTCTATGCGGCCTATGGCAGCAACAAGTACCAGTTAAATTAGTTTCACAATATTCAAAAGCGTCCCTGTCTTGAAACTGGGAGACCAGGATTTCAAGGGTTAAACAGTTAAATGTGATTAAACTTCAAAGACATCAGCCTATTTCTTAACCATTAACAAAACAAAATTTCAATTTTCTCATTCTAATTTTGGAAAATTAACCACTGGAAAGGCTGGTTCAATTATCGAGCCAGTTATTCCAGTGGTTAATTTTCAAAAATAATCTCTTGGTCTGCAAATGGACATTTCCTAAGACCACTAATACTTTCACATTAAGTTAAACTTAGTGAAGTGGTTCCATGCAGACTCTACTAAAATACATAGTTAAAATTTGTTACAGGCCTTAATTACAAGAAACATTCACTATAATTACTTCTAAATTACAAGAGGCCCAAGGGACCTGTGTCGCTCACCTGGAGCACCATCAATTTTTGTCAAAATTGTTGGTGGGTGATTTAGCAGTCTTTTAAATGAGTTTGTGGACATTTTTGCAAGTGCAATATGGCTGCCAAAACACACTACATTTTGATTGTCCCACGGCGCCCATGTTTTTTTGATGGATAAACTTCCCGTGAACAAATTTTAAAAATGGCCCAAATTACGGCCTGATCCAGTCAGCGGTTCTGGAGGAGTCATTTTCTTGAAAACCAGGTCATCCAAGATGGTCGCCGAACCATTTGGTCAATCAAGTCCTCTTGAACAAACTTGGCTTACCTCTTGGCCTAGATGAAGATTCCCCAAGTGGTTTCGGAGAAGATTTTTAGACATTTCCTGAAATTGGCCGAAATCCAAAATGGCCACTGGGCAAATTGGACGATCGGGTTCATTTGAACAAACTTGGATCCTTATGCCCTAAGGATGCTTCCTGCCAAATATAATTGAAATCGTCCTGGCAGTTCTCGAGGGCATTTTAAATTTCCCATTGCTTTAGCATGGGAGCTTCTGACGAGAAAATTATCCTAGATGGCCGCCAAACCTTTTATCCGACAGTTTCGAAAATTGCAAATTTGAGCTCAGAATACCCAAAAACGTATATAGAACCAATTTTGGCCTCAAAATCCATCAAATAAAAAAATCCAATAGGGCCGCCAAACATGCTATATTTTGATTGGCCCAAGCCGGCCATGTTTTTTGATGGATCAACTTCTCTTGAACAAACTTTACTGGCCCTTAGTCCCTAATCATATCTGCCAAATTTCGGCCTGCTCCCTTCAGCGGTTCTGGAGAAGTTATTTTCGCTAAAACTAGGTCAACCAAGATGGCTGCTGAATTATTTGACCAATTAAGCTCCCTTGAACAAATTTGGTTGAGCTCTTGCCCTAGATCATATTTCATGAGGTTTGCTTCAATCCCTTAAGCGGTTTCGGAGAAGATTTTTAGACGTTTCTAAAAATCGGCCAAAATCCAAGATGGCCACCAGCCTAATTGGCCGATCGGCTTCATTTGAACAAACTTGGATCCCTATGCCCTAAGGATGCTTCCTGCCAAATATAATTGAAATTGGCTCAGCGGTTCTTGAGAAGTCGTTTAAAGGAAAAGTTGACGGACAGACGGACGACAGACACACGACAGATGGTCGCCATGACATAAGCTCACTTGGCTTTTCAGGTGAGCTAATAAATATACTCAAGCACTGATCTATGGCACAGTTGACTTTTGCCGCATAATCAGAGCTTATATTCACCAGAAACACAATACAAGTCACAATAATACAAGCAATGTCCACTGAACTCATATACCAGAAAATAATAAATATTACACCAATATTATTCATGCCATTTTTACACAGCTCACGACATGACCGTACAAGTTTACAATATTTAAACTGAAAGAAAAATTAAGTGGATTATTTTACAATCATTGCAGCCTGCGGTACCAAAAAACTTTCAGTCAAATGCTTTACAAAACGTTTCATTTTAAATACCGCTAAAACCTTGGCATTTTTGGGAAATCAGAATGAAAGTTCAAAAGCAAGCATTTATTTCTATAAAAAAAGCTATTAACTATAGATATAGATAGATCTATAGATAGATCTTACAAACATGTGCCAAGAAAAATACCATTTGAGGTTCAGGTCAAGTTGACCCCATGACAGAACATGAGTCTCAGTGAAGCTTGACCACTAAGCCTGGAAGGACTGGGGAGGCTAGAGGGTCAACACACACTTCTATCCAAACTTTAAGCTGTAACACTCAAGCTGGCCAAAAGCGGCTTCTGCAGCACACTTAAGAAATGTCCATTTGCAGACAAAGAGAAGACTTAGAAAATTGACCACTGGAATGACTGGCTTGGTAACAGAGCCAGTCATTCCAATATCAAGTTTTCAAAAATAGTCCCTTAGTAATACAAATGGATATTTTCTATTATAAACAAATGGAAATTTTCTTCAACAAATTTCAGTGTTCCATGGTTAATGACTGATATGGCATGTTCATGGACTACTGTTAGGTAGGTAGGCCAGCTGTCAATCAGTGATATCTCAGAAAGTCAATATTTACTAAGTAAATAGCAAGATGATACTGTCACTTTAATCATTTAACACTCACTCATGTCTGTCCAAAATGACTTCTGCAGTGGTCTTGAGAAATTCCCCTTTGCGGACCAATAGATGATGATTTTTGAAAATTTATCACTGGAATGACTGGCTCGATAACCGAGCCAGTCATTCCCGTGTAAAATTTTCAAAAATAGTGTTCTCTTGGTCTGCAAAATGAACATTTATGAAAAGAATTGAAATTTTCTTGTAAAGATTTTAGTGTTAAAGGGTTAACAGGTAATACTACTGGATACATCATGAATAATAAAATAACCCTATAACATTTACAGACCAAAAACTACACATTCTTTAGTTCTGTTGACTATTTTGAAACTAATCTGACTAGGAGCTGTTGCAGCAACAAGTTCCAGTCAAATTATTTTCAGAATATTTAACATCTTCCATACATAGGTGACTTGACATCGAGACACTGAAATTTCAATGATTCACTGATAAATCACATTACAGATATATATTTGTATAAACTTAAGCCCATAAACCTCAAATTTTTCCATGAAAATCTTAATTTTCACATGGAAAATGTGCATTTGCAGACTGAAAAGATTAATATTTTAAGTTATCCCTGGAACAACTCCCTAATGTCAAAAATATGACTGACAGATGGATGGACTGAACGCTGGATGGGCTGATGCAGACAGGTGGGTGGGCAGACGGATGGATAGATGTACAGACAGATGAACCAGGAGATCGACTTATAGTAGATGCAAGTCGCAACTAAAAAGGCCATATTATATCCAGTTCACACCGTTTCCATATCCTTGATGTAGATTGATGGACCATGATTTGTACATGTATCTAGACACTTGAAATGCATATTATTCATGTGGTAGAACCCTCCTGTGTATACAGTACACTATACATGCATTTATGTACACGCATATAATTAACCCTTTAACCCTTACCACTGACGTCAAAATTTTAAATTTTCAAATTAAATTAAAAGATGAACTGATGTTTAGATTTCAACAAATTTGGTGGAAGATGGTGCTGTCGTAGACAGCAAGATCTTCCATCAAAATTGTTCAGAAATGTACACTAGTTTCTTTGCTATTGACACCGTAAAAGATAGAATATTGACATCAGTGGGCTAAAGGTTAAATCATCAATCCCCAACATTTCATTTTCGAGACAACTATACACCTGATTTGTAAGATAGCAGCAACATCTCCCTGTCAAATGAATTTCAAGATATTCAACAGAATATTAATTAAAGGTAAAAAATGTGTCTGGGATTTTGTCATCCAGATTTAAACAGACGCCATGAGTGCATCTTTAACAGGCTACAATCAATACTTAATTCTTTCACCAATCAATTCTACATATCTCATTTTCAAGGCAACATACTGGAAAACTGCTGAATATTTGGTGATTAATTTGACTGGAAATATTCAACAGAATATGTTTTATACTCACTGTAAAAAAAAAATACTTTTTCCGGGATTTGTCAGTGAAAGGGTTGTCGGTTCCAGATGTTAGCTAAACAAATTCCCTAAGAGATTGGCACGGAGATTGCCTGAATATACTCACTTTATCAACAAAATATTAAATTACATAGAATCCAATCTTGATTCAAGAAAAATTCACAAAATAAACAGTAAACCAAATTTCTGAGATTGACAAATCTAGTATTATGGAGAGATCTTCAGTATTTTTTATCACGGCAACAATTAACATGACACTTGCACGGAATGTGTTCTAAAGTCATTGAATGTTCAGTAGTCACGAGTTAATAAACCTTTTCCTGATCCCAAACCCACCTGATCCCAAACCCACCTGATCCCAAACCCACCTGATCCCAAATCCCCCTTCTCAACCTACCTTACCCAACCAGAAATCTCAGGATTTCAAATTCAAGGCAAACACATACATGTTTGGTGTGGAAAGGAACACTATGAATCAAAGTTAATTCAAGGAAATTGTTAATATTAAATTTTTTTAGCAAAATATTTATTTAACAGTTCAATATGTCATCATGCTTATTTAGTCGATAACCGAGCCAGTCATTAGTGGTAAATTTTCAACAAGGCAAATAAATAAATTGATGTATGCTCCCCGAAGGCATACTCCGCAGAGAAACTGAATGGATAACCCCGAAGGCATATGCTTCAGGGAACGGTTTGGAACTTTCAGCAGGACAAATCTATGTGAAATTAATTTATTTAATAAACATATAACCAGAAATTCTAATAGCAAAATACAACAAATTTTTTCAGTGAACAAAGTTTAACAGTTTAAACTTTTTAGCTAGGAATGAAATTGTCAATGAGATATCACCATATTAGGCCATCCTTAAAATAGTAGGAATGATTCGGTGGGCCATCAGTCTTTTGGTCTGTCGGGATTTGCCCTAATGAACAATTTGTTACGGATAGCTTAATAAAAGCAAAATCTAAGTTTCTCTGAATAAACACACTTAGACTTTGCTTGGCACTATATGGAAAATACATATAAAAATGAACAGAGATATTTTCTGTAACAATCAATACCAAGTTTTGTGACCATATGTGAAAAAGTCTTGAAACTATGGCCCGGACAAACATTTTCTGTGATATTCAGTCGACCATGAAAAGTAGGTCAGGATAACCTACTTTTCACTGTGCACACCTTCTCCCTAAGATGCATCCACATACCAAGTTTGGTGACCATATGTCAACAAGTTCCGCAAACGGCGCATAATACCCTGCTATGATGACAAACCAATGAATGAGAGCTAACAGAAAATATTTATTTCATCCTCAGGCCCATCAGACCAGTCATCCTTATGAAGTGTCAAAGTGATCCGTTAAACGGTCAAGGAGGTATCGCCCGTAAACCAATTTTCAAGATGGCTGCTGCTGACTGGAGGCCATATTAGATTTCGGATTATCGTAAATTTTGATAAGTTTCTTCACCAGACATATTCCAACTTTCAAGATGGCAGCCCATGGCTGGTGGCTATCTTGGAGCTCAGATCATCGTCAATTTCGATAGGTTTCTTCTCCACACCTAGTCCAACCAGCCTATGAAGTTTCAAAGGGATCCGATAAACGGTAACAGAGCTTTCATTTGGAAACCAATTTTCAAGATGGCCACCGGTGGCTGGCAGCCATCTTGGAGTTCGTATCATTGTTAATCTCGATAGATTTCTTCCCCAGAGGTAGTCGAACCACCCTATGAAATTTCATAGCGATCCTATAAACGATAACAGAGTTATCATCTGGAAACCAATTTTCAAGATGGCCACCGGTGGCTGGCGGCCATCTTGGATTTAGGATCATTGTCGATTTCGATAGGTTTTTTCCTCAGACCTAGTCAAACCACTCTATGAAGGTTCAAAGCGATCCGATAAACGACAACAGAGTTATCATCTGGAAACCAATTTTCAAGACGGCCACCGGCGGCTTTCTTGGATTTTGGATTATTGTCAATCTCGATAGGTTTCTTCTCCAGAGGTAGTCAAACCACCCTATGAATTTCATAGCGATCCGATAAACGATAACAGAGTTATCATCTGGAAACCAATTTTCAAGACGGCCACCGGTGGCTGGCGGCCATCTTTCATTTCAGATCATTGTCGATTTCGATAGCTTTCTTCCCAAGACCTAGTCCAACCACTCCATGAAGTTTCAAAGCGATCCGATAAACGGTAACAGTCATCATATAGAAATCAATTTTCAAGATGGCTACCAAGTGGCTGGCGGCCATTTTGGATTTCGGATCATCATCAATTTCGATAGGTTTCTTCCCATCACCGAGTCCAACCACCCTAAGAAGTTTCAATGCGATCCGACAAACAGTAACAGTTATCATCCGGAACCCGTTCCATAAAATGTATCCACATACCAAGTTTGGTGATCATATGTGAAAAAGTCGTGAAACTATAGCTCGGACAAACATTTTCTGTGATATTCAATTGACCATGAAAAGTAGGTTAGCATGACCTTCGTTTGACCTATTTTTGAAACTCTGCACACCTCCTTAAGATGCATCCACATACCAAGTTTGGTGAGCACATGTGCAAAAGTCTTGAAACTATGGCACGGACAAAAGATTTTCTGTGATATTCAGTTGACCATGAAAAGTAGGTCATCATGACCTACTTTTGACCTGCTTTTCATACTCCGCACACCTTCTCGCTAAGATGCATCCACATACCAAGTTTGGTGACCATATATGAAAGTCTTGAAACTGTGCCCCGGACAAACTTATATATGGTGAATGGACGGACGGACGAACAGACGGACGGACAAAGGAGCGACTATACGCTCCTGCAAAATTCTTTCGGGGAGCATAAAAATAGTCTTTTTTCTATGAGAAAACTGAAATTTGAGGGTTAAAGCTATAAAGTGTGAAGAGCTAGTACAAATGCATATAACATGTTGCATGCTAGCAGCTAGCAGCAGCTGACACCAGGGACAGAGAGGAGCTTAATCTATAATCTATACACAGATCTGTCAGGGTATTAAGCCTGATGTTCACCACTCATCCTTCAAGACTCATCTCAGTTTTCTCAACTCACTGTGAAAAATATTTTATACATTGATCTTTTCAGATAGCATGTGGCTAGAAACCAGAGACATCTTAACCCTTTAACTCAACATTTTGTTAAAAAAAAATTCCCATTTTCTCATAGAAAACATCCATTTGCAGACAAAGAGAACACAAATTTTTGAAAATTTATCACTGGAATTGAGTGGCTCAGTTATCGAGCAAGTCATTCCAGCTGTAAATAAAAAAAAAATGGTCTTCTGATCTGTAAATGGGCATTTCTCTAGACCACTGCACAAGGCATTTTTGGCATGTTATATATCCATCCCTGCCTTGAGTGGTAAAGTATTAAAAATACATGATCTCTGATAGCAGCATCATATTCACAATAATAACTCTGTCCCCTACCCCCACCCCCAAAAAAAAATGGCCCACCCCCACCCCACCTCCTCTCACATGTACATTTCCCAATTACAAACACTATTAACCATTGTAATGGTCAAGATAGACAAAAATATGGCTGTGGTGGCGCGGTCTTGAGAAATGAGTTCAACTGACCATTTGCAGATCATGAAAAGAATATTTTACAAAATTCCCAGTAATTCCAGTGATGTTAAAAAAATTTCTCATTCACCTATGAATTAATGGACATTCTGCATAACAAAAACCGTATTTTCTTGTCAAATGGGTTATGAGAATAAACAGTCTCAATTCCACATCTCAGAAAGCCTCTGGTGCCGCCTGACATTCCGTCTACAGGGAGAGGGAGAAGAAGTGATGGAACAAGATGCATACATCTAGGACACTAGATATGCTTATCATCACTTTCAACAATGTGCAGAATTTATCTTCAAGTTAGTCCTCAGCGGCTCAAGCACTCCTTCATTCACTGTACAGTATATGTACTACAAGTACTACTTCCTTCATACATTAACCCTTTAACCCTTAAAGATGGTTAAGAAAATGTAATTTTTTTTCATTCAAAATGTCCATTTAAAGACCAAGACGACTATTTTTGAGACTATCATTGGAATGACTGGCTCAGGTATAGAGCCAGGCATTCCAGTGGAAAATTTTCAAAAATAGTTTTCTTGACCCGTGAATGAACATTCAATAAGTAAATATTTTGATTTTCTTGACCAAATTTGACCATTAAAAGGTTAATATATTCCTCCTAACAACTGCAGAGGCCGGTTTGACCATTAAAGGGTTACGATCCATCAGATGTTAGTCTTATACAACTATGATGACCTAATTGTAATTAAGAATTTAATAGTCCGATTTGATAAAAAAATAATCAAAATATTTGCTTAATCAAATGCCCGTTTGTAACAGACTAAGACCATTTTATTTAAATTTACCACTGGAATGACTGACTCGGTTTAATATATAGCCATGCATTTCAGTGGAAAATTTTCAAAAATAGTCTTCTCCTGAGCCGCAAATGGACATTCCTATAGACCACAGCAGAGGTCAGTTTTGGTTATCTTGACCTTTAAGTGGTTACATAGTAAGAGATATGTGAAACTGTGTATCATGTCAAAACACAAGTTGGATTTTGAAAGATGTCCCTCACTGCTTTTACTGTAAACATTCTTTTCATCCAAACATGTGTTGAGATCAGAAAACTGCAGCAAATCACGTCTCCCTCAAAGATTAACCCTTTCACTGATAAATTCCCCATATCGCATTTTCAAAGCAAACATACAGGAAAACATTTGAACATTTTGAAATTTATTTGACTGGAAACCGTTGCTGCCTAAGTCAAATTATTTTCCAAATATTCAACAGAATAAGTTTTATGTTGTAAACAATTGACTTTTTCAGGTATTTTGGTTAAAACTGTCCCTAGCCTTCAGCTAATTGCTACTGCATGTTCTGACTAATGAGCAATACAGCTTTCTATGTAGCATATTAGCATATATAGAGCATATGTGTTGTTATTATTAACCCATTCAGTACAAACCCTGATGCAATATGACAAATCATTCATCATGTAATCAAAAATGCCCTGATGAATATTTTGAAATTAATATGACTGGAAGATGTTGCAGCAACAGCTTCAAGTCAAATTACTTTCAAAATATTCATCAACTTCCTTGTACAGCTGCTTAAAACTTGATATATTTATCCTTCTGTATTCCAGTGATAATATAGCTTTGGAATGGAATTCCTATCAAGTACTTTAACCCTGTCTGGCTTTGTTGGTGACATATGGTTCCTGTTGTGAGTGCCATGGCACAGCACAGATAACACAGTCATACATTCCATCAGCCCTAGGGCAGACTGCCATTTAAGAGGCCCATCCAAATTCCCCTGCTTTACAGGACTACATCTAGTACTTAGAGCAGTACTCAATACTAATAGTAGTAGTTTAACATTCTAGCTACCAAAAAAACAGCTTCTGAAATGGGCTTGAGATTGCAGACCAAGAATATTTTTGAAAATTTACAACTGGAATGACTGACTCAATAACCGAGCCTGGTATTCCAGCGGTAAAATTTCAAAATAATCTCTTGTTCTGCAAATGGACATTTACTATGAGAAAATTAAGATTTTTGTGAAGAAATTTGTGGGTTAAAGGATTAATGTTGAGTGAGAGAGGAGGAGATTAGGAAAGAAGATAAGAGGACACCATGAGACTGTAAGCAATGCCTATACACCACATTGTACAGCATAAACATAATGCTTTATGTTTTCAGTTTAGTACACAATTTGAATGAATGAATGGGATGGGATGGGATGGGATGGGATGGGATGGATGGAATGAATGAATGAATGAATGAATGAATGAATGAATGTTGCTAGCATCAGCAACTTTAAAGGTGCATATTCACAGCAAAATTACTGAAAATAAAATTGTTTAAATTATATAGTTTTAGAGGCGTAAACTGTGAGCCTATATGTAATGAAACGAAATAAATCTTAACATATGATGATTTCATTCCACATAAATTATATAATTTTTTAAGTTGCGAAATTGAAATAGAGGCACGGGCCTCTATTTCAATTTCGCAACTTAAAAAATTATATTAATTCATATGGAATGGAATCATCATTCATCATATGTTAAGATTTATTTCGTTTCATTACACATACCGTATTTATTCTAATTATACCGCCAGGCAGGTAGCAGTCACCAAAGGGAGCGGGTTAATTATGGTGTAAAAAGTTTGAAAAAAATACCATGAAATTAGAATGGTTTTCTGTCACCTTGAATCAGTATCTAATTATAGTATTCCATGCAATTTCTGCTAAATTTGCTCAAATAGTCATAAAAACTACTCGTTTCACATTAGATTTATTCAGAGGCTTTATTTAGGACATAATGGTGACATTTAGCGAAGTTAGGAACAAACGATTTAAATTGGATGGAGGCGCGTTTGTGATGCGTTCACTGATACATCGGAAAATATGCCATAGCCGTATTGCGACGCACAATTCACGTTAGCAGCTCTATCACTGAAAGGCAAGATACTGATCAGAAACAATTTGGGCATTGGTCGAATTGACTGGAGGCGCGTTTGTGATGCGTTCAGCGATACATTAGTAAATTTATAGGCGTATCTTAATGCCAATTCAACAACAGTGTTACACGCTCTGTAATTGAACGACAGGATAAGCTGATGAAAAAACATCTTTTTGCGCATGTAGGAAATTAAGTCATACCCCCCTGTTAAATTAAAATTAATGCAGATTTGAATGTTTCAGAGTGAATAGAGATCATTTCATTTTACTAAGATTTAATGACCGGGTAGGAATTCCTACCCTACGCTGAACGCTGTCATGTACGCTTGTGTGAATTTGCACCTGTAAGTCAATCTGTGCTAAATATAATCAGCGGAACATTAATTTACCTGCATATTCAGCACGTGTTTTCAAACCTGTATCATGTTCCATCAGAAAATTGTCACAAGATCTTTAACTCTGTAATGGTCAAGATTAGTTACGAAAATTAATTTTTTTGCTTAGTGAATGATCCATTTGCATGAAAAGAGACAGTTTACCACTGGAATGAGTGGAAATAATCTTCTCTTGACCAGAAAATGACCATTCCTCAAGACCGCTGTAAAGGCTGATTTTGGATGGGGTTGCCTGCCCATTAACACTTTAACACTCAAGCTGACAATAAATGCTTTCTGTAGTGGTCTTGGGAAATGCCCCTTTGCAGAGCAAGATAATTTTTGAAAATTTGCCACTGGAATGACTGGTTCGATAATTGAGCCAATCATTGCAGTGGTACATTTTCAAAAATAATCTCTTGGTATTCAAATTATGGATATTTTCTGAGAAAATTAAATTTTTTGAACACATTTGAGGATTAAATGGTTACTGCTGGAGTCACCCAAGAAACATTGCGAGTTGTTTGTGCATGAGCGCTTAATAGGGTTTGAAGATGTGAACCTTTCATACTGTCTTTTCCGTATGAGACCCTTCCCTTGGATTTGAGTCAGGCAGTTGCTCGGAGGAATTGCACGGACAGCGTCATTAATAACTTTATATAAAAATACTAATCTTTTTTCTTTTCTGCGTTCCTGTAAGGTTTTTATATCCAGTCTATTCATCATTTGTTGGATACATATATAGATGTTGGATTCTATGTGTGTACTGCAGCAGCAGCAGAGTAGAACACGAGTACTTGTCTCTGGACAAGATTCTAGTGGATCTCCAGTGAGATATTATAAATCATAGCTTCACGCCAGGGTCAAAATCTTTCACAAAAATTTTAATTCTTCCACAGTGTATATCCATTTGCATGCCAAGATGATTTCTGAAACTTTATCACTGGAATGACTGGCTCGATAATGGCTCAATTATCGAACCAGCCGTTCTAGTTTAAAATTTTGGCCTGCAGTTAAGTACTGCCTGCATGATTAACTGCTGAAGCTTGTCTGACCGCAGTGAGATTTAAGGCACTGTAATGCTCAAATGGCTCCGCCACCAGATTGACCGCCCAGACTGGCTTAGCCAGTTAATCCTCAAATTTATTCCAGCAAATTTCACTTTTCAAAATTGAGAAATGTTGATTTTCAAACCAAGAGGCGACTATTTTGGAAAATTTATCACTGAAATGAACGGCTCAGTTATCGCATCAGTCATTCCAGTGTTAAATTCTCAAAAATAGTTTCCTATTGTGTCTGCAAATCAACATTTGTTAACCCTTAACCTGTAACACTCATATCAGCCAAAAAACAGCTTCTGCAGTGATCTTGCGAAATGTCCATTTGCAGACCAAGAGACTATTTTTCAAAATTTAGCACTGGAATGACTGGCCGAGCCAGTCATTCCAGTGGTAAATTTTCAAAATTGTCCTCGCTTTGTCTGCAAATGGACATTTTCTATAAAAAAAACCCAATTCATGGGTTAAGACAACTGCAAAAGACATTTTGGCCATCCTGGGCGTTATTGATCTAAAGGATATCAAAATCAAAGTTAGTGCTATTCTAGACCACCAGAATGCTTGTTTGGGGTTATCAATCCGCGTGATTGATGGGATCCATAACCAAGTTGGTGGATCCTGAATTAGTGGCTTCGTAGCTATCAGGATCGTGATGAAGAACTTCGATGATTCTGTGTTGTCTACTGCGCAGATTCCTACAGTTGCTAGTCAACTTTGAATACAATTTTTAAAAACTTCAACTCGTGGTCAGAATTGCCCATTTGGCAAATGAGAAACAAGCATCCAGACTCTACTAAAGCTTAATAAGCGTCAGGTTAAGTTAGTTTTTTGGTTCATCCTGTAACATCGCTGTAATTTATGCAGCAACACAGGCCTACCAATCAGAGGCCAGGTGTCACCTCACGTCTTACCGTATAAGGTCAAGCAACAGCTATGCTCAGAACGACATTAAACCAGTATAAAACCTGAAAACGTTGCGACGGATGTGCTGGTTCCAGTGACAACAAAAAGATATATGAATCGGGACACCCATGAGTTTTTCTGTATTTAAATCTTAACCCTTTACCACTCATATCAGCCATAAACAGCTCTTGCAGTAAATAAATGTCCATTTTCAGACCAAGAAACTATTTTTGAAAATTTACCATTGGAATGGCTGGCTCAATAACCGAGCCAGTCATTCCAGTGGTAAATTTTCAAAAATATTCTTTTCTTGGTCTTCAAATGGACATTTTATTTTAGAAAATTTAAATTTTCTTGAAAAAAATCTGAGTGTTAAAGGGTTAATTCTCAGTAAAGTATTCTCTGATACTGATTATAGACATTGATTTATGTTCTATTCAGCTCACAGCATAGAAATCGTTAATATAGTACATTTCTATGGCTCACAGTACAACCCAATACTGTAACTATTAGTATTAGACCCAATGCTGGAGAACTTTTGCCAAAATAACAGTGCCATTTTTCAGAGCCACTGGCATTTAACTACCTGTTTAAGAACGTGATTAAAATCATATATATATATATATTTATTTTCAACATACTCAAAATATTTCTAAAACTTGCATGGCTCTTCAATTTAGTGCTATCAAGGGCAATGGTTATATTAATACTGATCAACTTGACAAGATAGTAATTTATTAACATAAGTATTGAGTGACTGATACAGTTGTATTGAATGGAATGCGGTTGTAGCTAGGAATGATTATTTATGATGGTGTAGCCAAAACACTAACAGACACTCAATCATCTGTGGGGGTTGATCTCAGGCTTCAGGGTGTTCTAGTGAAGCAGACTCACTGAGCTTACCTGAGTGAGATTCTACCTGAGATAGCAGCAGGACTCTAACCATAAAACACTAAATTCTACCAGAAGCTCAGAACAGTCTGAGAGAGTATGCACTTAAAATAAATCAACACGGCTCATTGAACTACATATATAACTTGCAGAACACCTCAGAAACAACATTAGAAGTTTCCAAAAACTAAATAGAACATACTGTTAAATATTTCAAACATAATTCACCTTTCCAGAGTACCCACGTCATAATGAACTGTGTGGTGTGTGCAATGACATCATAATGAATGACGTCATGAATGATGTCGATAAGTACGTCACGAACGCATATTTGAAGACGGTCTATGGGCTGTTGTACAAATTGTTTGCTTTTACTATTTAATAAATATTCTGTTGAATATTTTGAAACTAATTTGACTGGGTGCTGTTGCTGCCTATGGCAGCGACAGCACCCACTCTAATTAGTTACAAAATATTCAACAGCTTCCCTGTATAGTTTTCAGGAAATTGATAACTAGGGCATTCGGGGATCGATCAATCCAAATACGGCGAGGTGTGGGTGGAGCTTAGCTAGCGATGGGCGGGGCATAGCTAAAACTGGAAAGGTCCATTGGATTGGAAGACATTACTGCCTAAGGTAGCAATGTCTTCCAATCCAATTATGTAGAAAATATTCACCAGAAAGTTTCTTATAATGTGTTCAAAATTATATGATCTAACATATTTCTATTTTGCTTTGGAAACAATTTAGCTTAATTCTGAGCTGTACTGTAGATGATTTTCTATGCACACATCCTTAATACATAGATACTGAAAATGTTACTGATTATCTTCAGTACTTCAATTTGGTGAACGGTCATTAATGAATGTAGCACCGTAACATAATTTCCCATAAGATCTACTAAAATTAGAAATTCACAGATTTATCGATAAATGATCTTGTGGCATGGTTGTTAAAATTACATCATGTGCGGCACCTGCATTTAACCATTTAATGGTCGAGATTTGTTAAAACTTTACATTTTTGCTTAGTAAATGTTAACGTGAATGACAAGAAGACAATTTTTGAAGTTATCGAGCCAGCTTTTCTGGTGGTAAAATTTCAAAAATATTCTCTCACTTGCAACTGGATATTCATCAAATTGTGAACGTGACTAATCAAAGATCTGACAATTCTACACAGCTACACGTAAGAGCGCTATAAATTACACAGCTTATTCATTGCGCCCTATAATCCTCTTTTACACTGGATCGATATTGACTGACCTAGTCTGACATACAGTATGCAACTATATATCCACCAAGCAAGCCAATGTATTGTGACGGAAATGTGAATAGTAAAGCGGTCTTACAATTTATCAATGACATGTAATCTTCTAGATCTGTTTGATATAAGTTGTTATGTAAATGTATATTTATTTCATTATTCACACAAACATCCATATGATTCACTCTATAACACCTTCAGTATTATTATTATCTAACACAAGCACAGCGGACAATCTGATGGAATGAATGGAGAGAATACAAAGGACTTCATACTGGTCTGTTTACACATTCATTGAGGGAGTTAAAAGCCAGCATGATTCATTCAATATAGATATGAAACTTCAGGCTGCAGCCAGGGGATGCAAATCACTCAACCCCTTAAACCACCCAAATTTGTTTAAGAAAATTTCAATTTTCTCATAGAAAAGAGGACTACTTTTTGAAAATTTACCACTAGAATGACTAGCGCGATCATTGAGCCAGTAATTCCAATGGGAAATTTAGAAAGGTTTCGCTTGGTCTGCAAATGGACAAATATCGAGACCAGTGCAGCTGGCTTTTTCCCGCAGGCTATGTAAGCTCACTCATTTTAACCCTTTTTAACGCACAGACCAAAAATGCCCAATTGTTTATGATGCAGAAAATAGTCTTTTGAATATTTTGAAACTATTTTGACTGGGAGCTGTTGCAATCGGTACCAGTCAAATTAGTTTTGACATAGTCAACAGCTTTCCTGCATAGCTTTGTTGACTGGGGCATGAGACTTCCAAGGATTAAATGGCTATGACTCAGTTTGGGTGATCACATTAAATTTATGTCAGATCATGAATGTTGAATGAACATACAGTTAGGATCATGCCTACAGACAGTGATATTTGAATTTATACACATGCGCACAAAAACACTGTACACAGACAGGTGCAGGTGCACCAGATTATACCAGTGTTTCTCATGATTTCTAAATTTTGGAGGTCCCAGAGACCCCACACTAGAGACCCCACACTCTGAAAAGTGGGGGTACCACGCTGAAATACAGGGGTCCTAATATGAAAATCTGGTGTTCCAATGCAGATTTTCTCTATGCTAAAAATAGAAGGTACCATGGACTCAAGAGTTATGAAATACGGGTGTCCCACACTAAATCTTATGGGTATATTTGTGCAAAAAAATCACAACCAATAAAAGACCAGTTCTGGTTACACGTCCCCGACCAGGGCTTTTTAGTACAACCCAAATTTTTTAAATCCAAATATTGCACACTCTTTCAAGAAATTAAGGGGATTACTCTGGAGATTACAGACAAATTTCAATGCAATCCCAATCAAGGTCTCATGCAGAGGGATGTATTTTAAATGGTGGGTCTGGACACATTTCGCCGATATGCAATTCCCACCGAGGTCTTGTCATAAGTTGACATTCCAAATTTGAAATGAATCCATTCAAGCTAACTGACGGACGCACGGATGGCAAGACGGATGCATGGAGGAAGGAAGCATGGACGGATGGCAAGGGGCCAATTTCTAGTTCCCATCGATGATGTCGGGGGACTAATTAATATTTAATAATCATACAAGATTTTCAGGGATCCCATAGGACCCACTAGTACTAGTTTTGTGGATTCCAAGTTGCATTTTGTGGACCGTATACACACTCAAAAGGACCCTGGATTATACCCATATTATATCAGAATCACAGTTTAGAACTTCAATTCAGGAATGCTACAAAAACACCTGACATTTAAAACTATTTAAATTCTAATTCAAACAATATACTCATTTACTGACAGTTTATAAATATTGCGTGATTGACGCCAGGGACAGTGAAGCATAAGCATCACATAACCCGTCAACACTCATATCAGCCAAA